>OY728127.1:1643305520-1644555520 GCA_963277665.1 Viscum album | reverse complement strand
AAATAATAATATCTTCATAATAAATTTTTGTTTGGTAAAACTCAAAAGTATGTCTAAGAGAAGTCATTTAAGAAACTAATTATTTTGCATGGCACATGATAACATAGTGTTGTGATTATTTATATGTATATTATTTTATTCAATTTAGTTAAAAAATATATATATTAATGTTATGGGATTTTATATTCATTTAGGTTATTAGTGTTGAATTTCCTACACCACTATCGAATATAATGTTCTTACTTTTGAATTTTTGGGGATTTACATATGCTTCATTTTTTTAAGGATGTATTACATATGTAATGAAAAAATATAATTATTATGTTATACTTATTGGATCAATATGGGTTTTATATTATAAGGCTCTGCAATAAGAAATAATATATTATGAAGTTTTTAACTTACTATATGGATTAGGTTCAAATGGGATATTTGTTCACATAATGAGTGATAAAATATTATCAAACCAAGATTAATAATTAATAAATTAATATTGTTGATATCTATATAATATAGTATGAATTTAAAAGAAATGTTTCCCGATATTTTGGAAATATGAAAGAAATGAATGAATGGTAAGAGGTAGAATAAACATTTTTTGATATGAAAATTAATTTTTGGGTAAAATGAGGATATATTACTTCTATAGAATGTATCTAGACAATATATAAAAGTCATTATTAAAACAAAATATCCATAAAGAAAAAAAAATAAACCATTTAGAGGATTCAAACATGTCTAACTAAAATAAATGATCTATAATTGATTTTGAGTGGATAATATTCTTGTGTTTTAGTTAAAGGTAAATCATATAGTGAATATGATTATAATTTTGATTTATAAGAAATAAATGGGCTATAAAATTAAATTTTTTTTTGTTGGATAGTAATACCATGTATATAAATATATATATATAATTAATATATAATCAATCCACATTTATTTTTTTGGTGTAAACTAATATTATTATTAGAAAAAAAAATTAATGGGAAATGAAGGATGGATAGATGAAAATCAGCAAGTAATATTTTGAATAAACAATTATGATATTAAATTGAAAATATGAGAATGTTGTATAGTGGGAACATGAGTATCAGACTAATGATTAAAATATAAACAGCTCATTCTATCCAATAAGAATAAGAGTTAAACATAACATTATTTTCTAATTAATATGTAATTTAATGTTTTTCCATAACTTCACAATACACTCAATAGTGATAATGGAAAAATAAGAATACGTGTTATCAAAATTACGTGTATAAATAAAATATAAAAAATACAATAACTTTTTATTGAATTTATACATACTAGAGAAGGAATCATGTATGTAATTAGTTTTAAAGGATGAACCTAAAATAAATATATTGGTTTTAATATATGTTGGAAAAAATCAAATTCACTCATAAAGAATCTACAGAACTCAATTTATAGTAATCTATAGTATAATTTCCCTTAAATTTTATTATTATAAATTAATGAATGATAATTATATATTTTATACTAATGTGGAATGTAAATGGACACAAATATTTACTCCATATATAGATGATAATATGTTAATCTGATGAGGTTCATGGATTGAGGACCTACGATTCATTATTAAATTAATACATAGAATATTTATCAAAAACTCTACTTTATTAAAAAATGAATTTTTATAGAAAATCACATTTATTTTTTATTATTCTCAATTAATTTATAAATTATATTACATATTGGTTATTATTCAAATAGGGATTATGTTTTGGATGATATTATCAATGTTAAAAAATTATACAAGAAAACACATGTTTCTCATGAATAAATGTTCAAATGTGAACATTAATACTTTATCCATGAGTCATGAAATTATTTTGAACAATATGGTTACTAAATAATTGTAAAATTATTTCATTGATGTTTTGAAAATCATCTAACAATATTTACATTAAATAAATAAAAATTAGTTAGTCTCAATTTTTTATCTATTGAATCGGTAACATGGTCACATTTTGTAGTAGTGAGTGATTACCACACACCTTGGAATTTGGATTTTACATTGTATTGGGGTTTTATTAATAATGTATTTATTTTAATCCATGATGACATTTTACATTCGTGTTTTTACATCGTTATCCAAAATTATATAATATAATTTTTTAAAGAACACATTGCAGTACTCTATCAATCATTTGTTAGACATGTGATTACATAATTAATGGAGTTAAAATAAATTTCATTTTCAATACATTATTGATAAATAATAGGTTGGAAAATTATCCAAAAGATATTATAGAAAATTTCCAAGTCCAGAGATTTTATTGTAATGTCATAATATTATTAGGAATATTTTGTATATACATTAGTAGAACCACTATAGAAATATCCGAGAGGAGTTTAATGGAACTGGGAATGAACATTCCATAAATGAAACCTCATTGAAAATAAAATAATATCTGAACACAATAAATTATAAAATTTCAAATCTATCATTAATTGGGATGAGATATTTGTTCTTATAATGTGAAAATGTATGTGTTAGTTTTAATAATTATGTCTACCTCCACCCTATTTATTAATCAATGAAAGAACATATAAAACCCATATTTAAAACTTATTTTTAATTAATTTAGTCCAATTACATTGAAAAAATTATATTTAAAAAAAAAATTCTCTACTTTATATCAAATCTAACATATAGATCCAAATAATAGATAATCCACTATTGGTGATATCCAATTAGAAAAATGTTCAATATTTAGGCATTACGACCATAAAATGGAATGAAAAAATTCATTATATCTTGAAGTTCTAGGACTTCTTAATTTAAATAGAAATTATATTCTATTTCTCACCATATAAAATCATTTGATCCTTAATCTGTTCATCATGAATAGTTACTTGATAGGGAAACAATTTGACCATGGTATTTGTTATGAATTGTACAAGTGAAATTTTAATCATATTGGAATTAATGAAATCAATTGTTTCTCAAGGTCATGATGATGTAATAATTACTAATTTTTAATTTAATATAGAATAATAAGTTTTTAATCTCCACTTTAAAATCACCTCTGATGTTATATTATACAATAGAGACTCACAAGTAGTCATTTTAACATGTGATGAGAGCCTATAATTCTACAATACAATTCGTGAATCACTCAAAAAAGAAGAAAACTACATTACATAGATCCCATATTGTATTGTTCATAGTATGACCCATGATAATTTTGATCAATATATTATTTATATCTCTGTATTTTTAGACATTGGGAAGGATCATCAAAATATTACATTGGTAATATATAAGATTCATAATTGAGAATGCTTTATCATCAAATTATGTATACAATGATACATTATTCTAATAGACTTCAGTTAAAATGAAATTTTTGGTGCATATCTATTGGTAAAACAATGAAAAAAAAAATAAATATCAAAATAAAAAAGGATAAAAACAAATCACACAACAAACCAGTTACCATATGGTAATTCTGATTAAATTATACAAAAAAATATTATACAAGATAAAAATTTCTTTATATGATAGTGGAATTTTATTAAATAAAAAATACAGCATATGAAATATTATATATAAAGGGGTGTTTATAAAATCATAATTCTTAATTGGGGAATTAATAATAATCAAAACTATTTAAAAATACTGATAATGGATTTATGGTGATAAAAATTCAATCCTAACGTTATTTTAAAGGAATATGAAATGTTTTGAAGGGTTATGAGTATTACTAGGTAAACAATTATTAGTATTTTGATGATATATTATTAAAAATTCATGGAAAATATCTAACATGAATGTAATACTTACACCTTAATGTATTGACATTTCATTTACATAATTGTTTAAAATAATAAAACCAAATTTAAATTAAATAAATGTCAATACATATGGTGTAAGGCAGATGTGAAGTAAATCATTAATTTGATTTTTTCTTAAACAATACATATTGATGTTTCTTATCATATTTTATACCGAAATTATTTTAAATAAATATTATTAGGTAAATTCACATCTAAAAAAGATCACAACTCAAAGAAATATAATTCAATATTGTGTGGATGTTATAAAATGATATGATGTATTACTGAGAGGATAATTATAAAATTATTATTATTTTTATAAATAACATTAAAAAGGGATTCATAACTACTAATTAGTTCATGTTTTTTCATTCACTAGTTGGATTTAACAAAGGAAACCATGTGGGAGTTTTCTTAAAACATTACCAATTTCCTACTTTAATATTACATTATATGTTAGTCATTATATGATAAGATCCACATAATTTACAGTCACACGATTTATAATATATCTCTTATCATTGTATAATTTCATAAATATGGGATCGAAATGATGAAATTTAGAAAAAGTTCATTCAATTACAAGAAATATTGGTATCTCATTATTAAATTAATAGTGCTGATAATTGGTGTATATTAACAATTATATAGAAAAATTGAAATGAAGATCCCACTAGGAGGTCTGGGAAATTGAAATCAAAATATATTTTACAAATTAATTTATGAAAAATGAATCCAACAAACAGAGTTCAACTAGAATAGTTACCATAGATGGTCCACCACATGGGAAAATATAGAAAATAACAAAAAGTGCCATGTAAAATTGGAGAAATTCAAAATGGAAAAAAATTACATTTATAAGAGAGATAATAATACATGAAAAATTGTTCAATATAGAATAAGAATGTTGTTCAGAAAATGCTTGTTTCCATTTGAACAAATGTCACCATCAATCTATCCCAAAGCAATGTTGATGGATGACAAGAAAACATGGACTACTACATGATTCCCTTCCCATTAACTGAGTCCATTGAAAAAATTTATATATCCACACAAATTAAAATCTAGTGTTTTTGTATATATCCCATTTGGTTAAAAAAAATTATCTAATCATGTTCAAATATTATGAATGCACGAGTTCTAGTTTAAAAAAAAACTACTTTTTATAATTATTTTTCTCAAATAAAATAACTTTTAAAAATTAGTTTGTTTTCCATAAATGAATACTATATTCACCCAATCAAGTAATATATCAGGAATAATTGAAAAATAAGTAAACCAAACAAGTGATAAAATATCCATAAAAAAACTATCATCTGGTAAAGTAGTTATAAATGAAAAAAACACTATTAAGGAATTAGTATCTAATAAAACACACTAGACCTAATGAAATATTAAACTAGATATTGATTAGATTCAACTAATATCAATTACTTAAATATTCATTCAATATACAAAATGTAACCCCATGTGGTTTCACAATCATTGGGGTTTCTAATATCGATTTTCAAACACATGAAAGTTTCCTAACATACTTTGTTTTTCTAAAATAATATCTGAAATACAGGATTTCATTTAATAAAAAATCTATTTATATAAATGAATATCCATTTCAATGAAAGAATAATAGTTTCATTAAGATCATATATCAATTCAATAATTTTATGTACTTGAAAAAATTCACCTAACTCAAGAATGACATATAACTATTTACCTTTGACAGTGGAGATTAAAAAACCACATATCAGCCTTTGAAAGAAAACGAACAATAAGTATCCTAAATGGAGATATATAAAACACCAATTTATAATGAATATTAATCACAAACACATCCATTTCCATCATCACATCCATAGGTAATGCTCCGAAAGAGTGATTACCAGAAATAAATGATGCAATTTTTACGAGCATGAAATATATAATGGTGAAATCTAAATGGATAAAGATTTCCCAAAATTTCCCAAAAATTACCAAGGGATTATGAAAAAATTCTACAAACCGAATAGATTATTAATAATGAATTTTTCATTTTTAAAATATATTGACATGAGGAATCGACATAATTAATCTTATTTAATAATTTAAATCAAACAAATTTTAAATATTTAAGAAAAGGAATCACCCTAGGTTACATTGAATCCATGTTGATTATTTCATATCATTTAATGGTTTCATTGATTTTAAACCATTCATTCATCATATGAAAATTTAGGAAATCTTACCTATAACTAATTCACCTTATGAAACCAAAAAACAATTTTAATTTTTCTAGTAGATAGTTCTCTCCAATATTTTGAATTGAATCCAAGTGAACCAAAAAATATGTTTCTATTCTCCCACAAAACCACGATTAAATAAATTTAATCATTAATAAATTGAATTAATTATTCCAAAAAAAAAGTACATCCCCAAATTTAGGTCATTTTACTCAATAAATGATTTTTATTTATGATAATTCCACAATTAACCCAATGAAAAATAAATCCCAAAGAAAAATTAATTTCATACATGAAGGAATGAAATTGGGATTTACAATCTCCCCCTAAAATTTAAATTTCTCCCAAGAAAATCCACATGATCTTGGGCATAGAAAATGGGAATTCCATTACATTCTCACCAAAATTTCCCTCTTCCACATCTCTTAGATGTCCTTTCGGCACGACCATAGAAAATGAATGAATGGAATAATTGTATCAAATAATAAAATATCTTGAATATTTTTAATAGGATATATTTTCTCAATCTTAGTGTTTTAGGGATTATGAAAAAATTTCACAAATCCAATATCATGGGAATGATCTAGTTGATACTTCCTTATCTCAAAACACGAAACAAATCACTAATGAAATTAAAATGAGATTGAAATTCCCACCAATTCCCCACCATTCTTAGTCATTAACAAATCTAAAAGGTTCTCAGAAAAATCTATTCCAACTTACCCTAGTTAGTCAACTGACAATGTCCCATACTATGTGAAACTCTATGAAATATATGATCCCCATAAAAAAATATGTTGATAAGAAATGTTGTTCTTCATAGTATTTTAGATTTCTCTTTTCCATGATCAATATATTGTAAATAAATTACAACTTGTCCATCATCTCCTAAAAACAGTCAACACAACAATGAATAACACACCCAATACTACCCAATACTTGGGAGATCTACATGGATACCCATTCAAAGACTCAATTTTTGTTATTTTTATCGATTAATGAGAAATATTCTAAATAAATAAAATTAATAATGGGGAATTATTTTCCTATGAAACTCAAAATTCATGAACATAAGCCCATTTTATATCCTTTAGAACCTAGATTTCTTGCCGAGTCTAATCATCCATATACAGATGATATGTCATGATAAATTTCAAATGGGAACCCATTGACTCCTGAAAATAATTAGGCACCCAAAATCAGAACCATTTGTACTTATTATAAATGAGAACATAGGAATCCCCATGAAATTTCACAATATCTCAGACATACAACTCACCATAGTGCTCCACATTCACGGTCTCCTTGATAGATTGTAAATGATCAGACATCATGAGTTAATTTTTGATTACCCATATTTCATCATTCCCACTAGGAGTCCATGAAAACCAATGATTATTTTCCTAGAGATATTATCACATTTCTACAACATAATATGTATGGAATGCAATAGACTGGCAGGTAGCTTTGGTTCTTCATTAGTTTTATGATAAGTAAGATACTTTGGAACAAAATATGCAATAGATCAACTTATCCCTCATTGTAACACCAACATCTCAAATCATATTACAATTTGGGAGTACCCTGGTGTATATAACAATATAATTGTTTCCACTTTCAATCAGATCCTACCTCATAGAAAAGGGGAGAACCAACATATTTTTAAAAAATGATGTCTTACCGGGTAACCAAGACCACCCCCAGAGGTCCTCCAAAATAATTGATTTATCAAAATCAATATCACGTAAGGGAATATACATGCTTGATACTAACTGTTTTATCAAATTATTATTCATCATTCATCAATGATAATATTCTTACCTAAATACCTCTCTCATTTCAAATATCATCTCAGCAAACAAACTCATTCACGACTTCTCTTACACTTATTTCTTCATAAATTGTGTTAGTTATTTCATACTCATTAGATCATTTAACACATTATTTATTAAATGACTATATTCAATATCAATATAAAATTTCATGAGAAGTTCCACATTGAGTGTATATTTTATTTTCAAATCCCTTTGATTGAAAATATAACTCAGGATCGTGGGATCAGAATATTACATCAATAGTTTCACAATGAGCTATTGATTCCTTGTTTTAAGTTTACTAATAACTTCTACCAATTAAAGATCATGGGTAGGTTAGTTATTCTCAGGAGCTGTAACTGGTGAGAGTTATAGGCTAACACGTGTCTCACTAGCATCATGAAACACTATAAACCCTTCCAGAAGAATATAAAAATTCTTCATAACCTGATCCTAGTTATATAAGAATAAAAAAAAAATTAATTATCATATTTAGTTCCTGAAAATTTCTATCACACATGAAATTAAATTCAATAGTTAAATCATTATGTGATAACTAATTCATTTTATATTTAATCTTGAAGAAGTCGAAAGAAATCATCTTGTAATAACTTGACAACCCCAAGAATCTTCGGATCTCTAAAAAATATCATGGATCCTCCATGGACATAAGGTCTGGAACCATTTACAAATAAACGGAGACTACCCTTTCAGATATAAATTGCCCTAGAATATAAATTTTTAAATAAAAAACTCATATTTTGAAATTTACCATACTGATAGTGTTCCCAAAGAATTCCATGAATGGTTTAAAAATGGTCCATGTGCTCCTTCTATGAAATAGATTACACCAATATATCATCCTTGTACCACACAAAAAAATATCCAAGTACTAATAAATGTTCTGGTTCATAAATTCAATATACAAAACAAGATAATTTGTTATTCCGAATGACATAAACAGAAGCATCAAATTCCTATACTGGGTCCAAAACATTGTCTTAGATATATCCTCTTCTTGGACTCTAAATTAGTGTCTCCCAAAACACATGTAAATATTTTAAAATGAATGAGCCTCTATAAGTTGATAGAATATGTCATTAATCATGGGAAAGGGATATTTTTCCATTTCAGTCACCTATTGTAAATTATAACAAACAGTACATTATTTGAGACACCTAAATAACATAATAGAATAAAGAACAATAAAATCCCATAACGACATTTTAAGATAAATAAATCCATTATCATAGAGATACTTCAGAAATAAATTATTCCCTACCAACATATCAGGTCACATCTGGTATGATGCATAGAAATGGGCATCATTGTAAGTAAACGTTCTTTGGTAAAATCGACCTTTTTGGGGTGGTAAACAAGAAAAAACTCATTCTAAAATCATAGGTTACACACAAATATCCGTAGGTAGATGATTTCAAAAATGTGGTTCATCAATTAAAATAATCTTCTATAAAATAACTAGATATTACCCCTTCATAGGGGAACACAATCATGTCACTTCATAATCTAATGTTCCACTTAGCAAAAAATGAGGTCTTACCCCATCAGATTATAATATCTTAATCAAATGGTGATAATAGACTATCTAATCTATAGTATTATTCCTCCAATCCATGTCTCTAATAATGTAGAATATTTTAATATCACTAAATAAAATGTCCCACTCATCCTCCTAGTACATTACCTTCATTCAAGATGCTATGAACCTGAAACATTGTTCATACCTCATCCCTAAAGGCATATAATGTATATGGTCCTTACCGTAAACATTAGATAATATATATATTTTAAATAGAGTACACATACATACAATCCCAAATATATTTTCATTTTACAGTTTTAAAATGTTTGGATTGAACTCATAAATTTCAACCCACAATAAAACAATGTCTCTACCATTAAAACATTATCCCTTTCTAAAAAAATATTATTTTGAACACAAACCAGAAACATGATTTTGTTGAAAATTATTCATAACATTTACGTTTACATCCTTCATTCTCTTATACATCTTTATAACCTATGAAAAAAATTTAAAGACATGTGATGAGCATAAAAGTATTATGAATAGATATGAAATGAAGGAATGAAAACATTATTTTTTGAATACATATAAACATATGAAATCATTTTAACCAAGACATACTTCTTACCCAAAAATACTTTCTTATTGAATCATAAGATTTCCCTAAAAATTAATTAACATATATAAAATCATAAGGGTACATTTGGGAATTACATAATATATTCTAACCCATAGGGATAACGTATGACATGTAACACTAATGATTACCTTATAATGATACCCTCGGAGCAACCCTATGGTGTCACCATCATAATTACACTTGGAGTAACCATTTGAACGACCTACAAGATATACATACCCAATGCATTAAAGGGAGATATAAGTCACACCATTGGTTATAAATAATTCTCACAATCTAGAATATAACCATCAAACATGATATATTTCATAAGAAAATTTCATTTGAATTTTGGAAAATAGTAATTTAAAATAGTATTTTTTATAGAATGTCCCTTATAAATATGATATATTTATTGTGAAGATTAATATAATGAATGTATTATGTGTATGCATTGTAAATACACATAATAAATTATATTATAAATTAAATTCATGATACAAATAATCTTAGTAGCACATAATTAATGAATTAAAAGATCAACCCATAGAATATAAATTGAGTTATGAATTACCGGACCTTGGTTTTCGTCTTACATCAAACATGTTTAATCATACAATATAATTGTTAAAATAGTTTTATTAAAATTTAAAATTAACATATTAATGTTTTTATGACCTAATATGGTCATTTTAAAACATTTTGTGACACATTTATAAATATTATTTTGTTATTTCCATTGTTTCGGGTGCGTGCTTCACATGATTTCCATGGTCGATTCGTAAATGATTTTCTTGTCAATGGAAGAGAAAATCTAAAAGTTGAAATAAATAGTGTTAATAATTTTAAAAAATATTAAATTATTCCATAATTCAATTTTTTTATATTTTATGGGGATGAATCATTCAATGAATTAGAAATTATATTTGTTTAGATCAATTAGGTGGTTCTTTGATAATAACAAACTTGTTTCTTCAAATACCATTAATATTGTGAATACATGTTAATTCTTGAACAAAAGTGTTGTCTTATAATAAAAATTAAAATCTATTTCACTGACTAATGTGGTTTTTCTACCATATTTTTAGTATGTAATGGATGTTGAAGGAACATCCTTCACAATGTTGGTAAACCATCACATCAGAGACAATGTTTTTATTTTTGGAATAAGATGATGATCAGAGGGAAAATGTTGATAAATTCTCCCATAAACATGATAAAAATAATTAAATATATAATAATGTTCATTGAAATCCTCTATGGAAAGTTTAGGAGAATAGAGTATAAAATAATAGAAAAATTTAAATGAAAACAGAATAAGATGAAAGAGGATTTTTACCTCTTGATTTCTTCTCTTTGAGATCCTCCATAAGGCCTTTGGTTAGTGAGTTTTGGTGAGAACAGTATGTCTAAGACATGGTTAATATCCTTAAGAAGTGTATTGGGTAAAATTTATGCATTTATAAAAAGCACCAAAGGTGTGAGAGGAAGAGGGAGTCAGGGAGGTATTTATATATGTGGAGAGGAAGGGTTTTCCATTATTTTAATCATTATGTTAAATTAAACTGCTCAATACTATGAATTGTATTGATTATTCTAAACCAAAATATTAATAAGTTCATATGGGTTCTAACCAATGCTTACTTACATCCGCCATGACTCAAAAAATATGCTGATATGCATTTATTTATCATCCTTCGTAAATTATTGAATTTCACTATTCCTCAAATGATAATGTATTGCAGAAAAATCATGAAAATTCACAATAAATATTATTTGGAATTTATAATTAAAAAATGAACTCCATTTTATCAAAATAATTTTCTAAATATGTTAAAAATAATTTTTAAATAAAATCACTATTTATTCAAAAAAACATTTTTAAAACTATAAATAATTTTATATCACCTTGAAAAAAATTTCATGATCTCCTTAACTTATAACCATAAGAAAAAAATCATAATATTATTATTTACTATTAATAAGGTTCGTATTACTAATCATATTACTATTCATAAGGGTATGTTACTATTCACCAAAAAATCATGTTGGTTCTATCAGACTCCAAATAAATTATTGATCGCATCTATAGATGGTTGTTTTTAGAAATTCAAATTATAGAAGGTGAAAATTATTTTTAACATCTATTATTTAACAACCACATTAAAAATATTCATTATGTATTGATTTATTTATTCATTATTTAAAAATAATTTTTAAAACCTTGGGGTGTTATATTCTCCCTACCATCTAGAAATTGTGTCCTTGAATGTTTATTTACTTATTAAACAAGTGATGATACCATTACATCGTATAATTTTTATATTCTCATGTGATTTATTCAAACACTTGGTTTATCCACAAAACCATTACATGGAAGATTACCTTAATCATCTATACTTTTTCTCTTAGATAAATAATATGAATAAGTTTCTCTTCGTAAGAATGATTCTATTATAACTGAATAATGTCTAGGATCAAAACATGAGATGAATCAGGAACATACTTTTTCAACATTTAATAATGAAAAAATGTGTGCCTAAGATAAACATAGTGGCCAAGATTATCAGTGTGAAATTTTTACATCATTCTACATGATTTTTTAATGTCTAATGAATCATGGAGTCATATTTCCTTTTTCACCAAAATGCATAATACTTTTCTATGATGAGATTCTTAAATAAAAATTTATAACAAAAAAAAGTGTTTACGCCATTTATCAATATAACTTTTTGGAAATCTCTGAGCTGTCCTCATGTGTTGTTGGATCATATTCACTTCTTCAGGAACTTCCACTACTAATTCTGGTCCCATCAATATCCATTCCTCAACTTCGTACAAAAATGATAGAGATCCGCACTTATTCCCATATAATGCCCAAAAAGGTTATATCTGTATATTGGAATGAAAATTTTTATTATATGAAAATTGAACTAGAGAAATATAATGACCCCAACATCCCTAGTAATCCCCTAAATAATATAAAAGCATATCCACCAATGTATGTATAATCCATTCTGACTGTGAATCTTATTGGAAATGAAAATATGTACTAAATTAGAATTATGTTTCCAACAACAAATTAAGGACATTAAAAAAGTAAAAATTGAACCTGGAATCCAGGTCCGATAAAATGGAAGGGGGGAATCCATGTAAACTGAACATATCATTGAGGTAGAGTTGAGAAATATCATTTAACGACAAGTTATATCAAATATGCAGAAACAGGAATGAGTTATTATGTCAATAAACTGTAACAGAGTTTTAATTGTTACCTCATGATGTCTTTGGTAGTTCTAAAATGAACTCCATGGATATATTTTCTCATTTTTCAATTTGGAACTAGTAATGATTGAAGGATCCCCTTCGCTAAAAACTACTCTACTTTAACATGGTTCCATGTCAAAAATTTCGGGATAAAATCTTGAATATCTATATTCATTTGATACAACCATTAATTCTTTCAATTGTCTATATAAATCATAGTACCACCGGAATTAACTAAAAAAATAACAATGAGTTTCAAGAAACAAATCATTCTTCATCTGAGGAAAACAAAATGAAAAAAATCAATTTCTAAATATGATAAAAAAATATTTATCAATGTTTAGTTTTAGAAAATTACACATTATAACCTATTCAACATTTTTCTCTATCACCCCATCTACATTCTACTCTTGCTTAATTCTATCAATCAATGATGACTACACTAAAACCTAAAACAAAACAGGGGTACTTCATACACAAACATCTATAAAGACAAAATAAAATATATCAATAATCAAAATTTCTTGCTGCAGCTATAACATAGTTAATGATGCATAATGTTTCCAAATAATGGCACCTTCCCCGTTTTATTCCACTAGGGTAAATGATCGACCAATAATAACCAATTATCAATTAAATCAATCTTCTCTACCTCATATTTTATCCATTTTTATTGAATATATTATTCATACATTTTTGGTTATTATATATTTCACATTTTGATCCATATAAATGATGCCTCTAAATATTAAAAGAGAAAACCACATCTACTAGTTCCAAATCATGTATTGGATAATTTATCTCATGGGGTTTTAGATGTCTTGAAGCATATGAAATTACCCGATCGTTCTGTATCAAAACACAACCATGTCCCTTTAATGAAGCATAACTGTAGATGAAAAACTCCCCATTTCATCAATGTAGGGTCTGAAATGGAGAATTCTACAATCTTATTTTTATTTCCAAAAAGCAATCATCAAATTATTTTTCCCAACTGAATATAACTCCTTTTCATGTTTACATAGTCAGTGGACTAGATAATTAGGCAATGTTTCCAAAAAAACCTCTAGTAAGAGCACTTCAAACAATAAAACTAAAAATCATTTTTATATTTGTTGGTCTTGGACACTCTTAAATAACATTTATTTTAGCAGGATCAAAAGTTATGCCATTATTTGAAACAATGTGACCAGAGAACTAAATTTTTTGCAATAAAATTAGAAACATAAAGAATTTTACATATTGTTTCTTCTCTCTTATGGTTTGAAAAAAACTGTTATATATTTTCATTATCCTAATTAATTATAAAATATATTATAATGTCTTGTATAAACAGAACCAAAATCTTCTCCAAGAACTAATGAAATATTATATTCATATGATAAATAAATACATTAGTTTAACTAGTTAACCCAAATGGAATAACAACATATACATAATGACCATAACTAGTTTGAAAAGATGATTTTAGAATGTATTCCTCCTTCATCTTCAGTAAATGGTTCCTCGATCTCCTTTATATATTGGAAAAATACTGAGCTTGATCGAGGTGATCAAACAAGTCAGAAATGTGAAGGAAAGGATAATAATTATTTATAGAAATGTTATTCAATGCTTTATAATAAATGAATAGTATAATGGAAGAATATTTAAAAATATATATATTAGGGATATTTATGGTGATGTTCATGGAATAATTAAGCCTTTATCATTCATTTTTAGCAACTGATAACTCAATTCAAGAAGATCCATTTGATCTATTCCTTATTGGGGATTTTAAACTGTCTTAGAATCAAGAAATATGTCAATTTTTAATTAAACATCCCTATCGGGTATAATAGTTGGAAACTCATAATAAAAACACCATGGTATTCATTTACCCATTTCCCATCATTAATATGAATATTTTATTTGTCTCCAACAATATTATAATGGAAATATCTATTTCCGTCTCTGAAAAAATACATAGATTCGTGATATGATATCAATTTTATGGGTTTATTTTTGTGTTCAATCTAAAAAAAATTTGAAAAAAAAAATTTCATTATACAATCAATTATATCTTGATAAAAATAAATCCAATCCATACCCAAAATGATATCAAAATATACTGAGGAAAAAACAACAATTTTTGTTGGTAATGTATTTCCAATTATAATAATTGGAGGATTCATAAAATTCTTTTTTTCTATATCATTTCCCCTTGGGGTTTTAACCCTAAATTATGGTTTCATTTCTTGGGGTGAAATATCGTATTTACTAGAAAATTTATCTAAAATAAATGAATGTGTATACCCTATATCAATCCATGTTCTATTAAAAGCATAGGAAACAAACAAATACTTGATACAAATTCGTTGTACGTGGAACATCTAATGACGTAGTGGGAAAGGATCTCACTACACCATTGTACTTATAGTCTGGATACATTATTTGAATCATATTTTCGATTAAGTGGGAATTTTATTAATGACCCATCTCACCACATTTGAAAAACATTACAATTTTCTTATCAGAATTAATCTTAGGGTCATTTTCGTTACAATCTAAAGACATATATCTAAACAATCTGCATTGAATGCACATCCCAATTTTGGTATGTCATTCCCTAGTGTGTTTTTTACCACACATTTCACAAACTAGAAACTAAACATTCATACTTTTAGATTTCCATGATTGATTACTACCCATCATGTACCATATATACCCCTTCAAATGATTGGTCTCAATGTATGCTTAGTCATCATAAAACTATATTTATACGATCTTAGCACATCATACATGTTTTTCATTAATTTTAAACTCACATTAATCCAATTAATTTCGATATCTTGTATTCAATCCAGAGTAAAAATGGTTTATTTTTACTATTGAGATCAAGAATAAGAGTTAGAGAATTCCTCGCTAGTCGAGTGATATTTGCTTCACACTCATCCATTTAATCTTTCTTCTTTTTCCGCAATTCCTGGAATTCCATCTCCAGTCTATTTCAAAATATCTTAGGAAAGTATTTTTCAATGAAAATAGTTTTCTGTCCATCACACTCTTGGGCATAAATATCCTCTCTATCCATGATATTCTTTACCATTGAACACCACTAAACAACCTCACATTGAAAAAAAATAAATGGAATGACTAAAAATTTGATTATCTGAACATGTGAAAACATCAGATATCTATTCAAGGGAATTAATCCATCCTTCAGGCGCTTCTGGGTCAGAATATCCATTTAGTGTAAGAGGTTTTTTACTCAAAAACTACTCCACTATCAACATGTTCCTTTCTGTTATATCTGGTTGATCTATTTCTAGTATTCCATTTCCATTTATTACCTATGTTAGGTGACCTATTACATTCAAAAAATTAATGGTTCAAATTCCCCCCATTCTTGGGTTTGGATTTTGAATGGTATCAACATCTCAGTTCCATCCAACTTTAGCTACCATATTTCTTCTAGGGAAAACCATTCTCAATTGAAATATTTTAGATGAACAAACATGGTAATCATTAAACATAAAATCATTTCAACATAAATATAATATAAAAATAATTTTTTGCATTCAATTACTATTATACTAACTCCTAAATTTATCTAAATTTTTCTCTAATAAAACCTATTAGGACCTGACCGTATAAATTACATAATCCAGCTATTTATACATGATTAAAATTACTTAAAGTCCCAAATATATGTTTGGTTTAGTGTTTTATAATTTTGAGACATAACTCAAACATATCAACCTTCAAGATTACAATGTTGGTACCATTAAAATAATATTCATTCCATTCAAAACCAAAATTTTTTTATAAGAAATAACAACGTGATCTCATTGAAAAATATACATAACATTTAACAGGACTTCATTATTTATTTCACACATACTTATAATATGTGAAAAATATTTAAAAACATTGTATTTTCAAAAAATGTATCACTAAGGGATATAAAATGATGGAAAGTAATCATAATTCCATGAATATATTTAAATATATGACATCATTTTCTCAAAGCCATAATTCTCATCCATAAATAATTATTTATTGAAACAAGATATTTACATAAATATTAACAAACATATATAAAACCTTATAGGTATGTTGGGATATCAAATACTTATATTGTAACTCTCTTGGCTATATGATGACTTCTAACCCTCACGACTCCCTTACAATGATACCCTCAAGGATACCTTATAGTGTGACCATCATTGTTAATCAAGGACTAACCATATGAATGACCTCCAAAATACATATATCTAATTCATTAGAGGGAAATATATGTTCCATAATTCATCATAAACAATTTACATGAACCATAATAATATCATAAAACATGTATAATATAATATAAACATTGATTCTGAATTTTGTAAAATTGAATTTTAAAAGAAGAGTTTTAAAGGAAATTAACTTACAAATATAATATATCTGAATTGTGGATTAACATAATGAATTTATTAATTGTATACAATATAAATCCAAATTATTAATTATATTATAAACCAAATTGATTTCACAATTAATCTATGTAGCCTTAATTATATTATAAACCAAATTGATTTCATTTTATAACGCCATTCTACCATTTATAAATATTATTTTATTATTTCCATTATTTTGGGTGCGCTCTTTATATGATTTTCATGGTTGGTTTGTAAAGGATTTTCATTTTGAATGGATGAGAAGATCCAAAAGTGGAATTAAAAATCTAATTAAATCGTTAAAATGGTTTTACAATAATATTTTAATGAATTAATGGAAATTAAATTCACATCATCCGTGATGTTGGTAAATCGAAACATCACGAACGACGTTTTTATTTTTAGTATAAGAGGAAGAGGAGAGAAATAATAATGAAGAATTTTTCAAAACCCATGATAAAAAATAGAATATATATAACAATATATCCTTAATTATTATTTGATAATTGGAGGTGGATAGAGTATAATAATATTAAATAATTCAAAATAAAACACATGAAAATGATTGAGGATTTTTACCTCATAATCTATTCTCCCTGAGATCCTTGTTAAGGCCTTTGGTTTTGGACTTTTGGTTAGACAAGTAGGTCCCTGGCGTGGGGATGATCCTTGGGAAGTTGATTGGAATGAATTTATAAATTTATAAATTTTTTATAGGTGTGATAAAAAGAGGGGGGTGAGGGTGGTATTAATTGTGTAAGAGAGAAGGGGTTGCCATTATTTTAATCATTGGTTGAATTTGTTTTTCTCAAGAATATGTACAGTCATGATTAATATGACCAGAAAAAGTAATATGTTATTTTGTGTTCCAACCAATGTCTATTTAAATAATCTATGACTCTATCATGATGTATAAATTCATTTATTTTTCATATTTCATAAATTATAAAATTTCATTATGAACCAAGAATTTCATTATTTTGGAAAAATCCCAAAAAATAACCCTAACTATTTTTCAACATGAATAAAAAAATAATAAAATCTATTTTACCAAAATTTTATTCCTGATATGATAAAATTAATTTTATAAAAAATTACATTTTAGTAATTAAATAAAAATTATATTCCATTTTATATCATTTTGAAATAATTAATCTAGATCCCATTATCTTATATCCTTAAGAAAATTAAACAAAAAATATTATTTCATAATCATATGGTTAATATTACTATTCATATTACTATTCATTTGGGTATGACACTATTCCATAAAAAATCAAGTTAGTTCTATCAGACTCCAAATATATTAATGGTCGCAACAATAGAAGTTAGTTTTTTTGAAATTAAAATCATAAACGCAGCAAAATTTTGATTAATGGCTAGTTTATAGCTATACATTTAAAAAATCGTTTCAATGTTTAGAGATTCAGTGTTTCATTCATTTCAATTTATTTTGAAAACCATGGGGTGTTCTATAAGGATCCACCGAGAATTTCATAAAAATAATACACAATACCATCAATGTAGGATCTAATTAATGATGTAGATGCTCAATTAACATGAGGGGTGAATTGTTTTTTTAAAAAAATTCCTCTGGAACTTTTAAAAGAAATATTATACCTTAAAGAATATAGAATCATTAAAATAATCAGAGTAATAGAATTACAAAGTCTAAAAAATTTATACTTTCTATCTTTATCAAAGTTTAGATTACAGTGGAAATATAAAACAACTTAAAATAGTAATCAAGTAACAATTACATTCTTTTAACCCAAAGAGAAGGGTATCTAACAAACAAGGATAACGTTTCCTTGATTTATACATTCAATAAAGTATGTCTTACCCAAACCCAAGTAATCCCTAAATATAAAGATCGATATATGTCTTGATATCTCCACAAACCCTCGATTAAAAAGGTAATCAGAACCTCTGTCTTCCAAACACGGGAGCCCTTGATTAGGACGACCAGAGTCTGCACAAAGCTAGTATGAACAAGTTGTTCACACCTAAACAAGCAGTTCACAACATCCTCCAGAAGCACTAAAAGTCGTAAGATACTCTCTCCATATAAATCACTTCACAAAATTTTAACATGCATCAAGTTCATCCACTCTCTACATGGTCGTTTCTTGTTCAAATGGACATGTATTTACAGGAAAAACTTCTCAATGGTCCACTCCACTCCATCGGTCATATTTTTCTTAAATTTCAGAGGGACTGGAATTAAAATCATAAAACGAGAATGGATTTTTCACTGGATTCAGAATCATAAAACCAAATGACCTTTTTCACAAGATTCAAAATCATAAAACCAAATAACATTTTCACCGGATTTGATATCATGAAATTTTAAAGACATTTTCACTGCTATAATTATCATGAAATGGTAATTAATTTTTCACTTGAATCGATATGATAAATTTGTAAGTCATACATTATTTAAAAAATGTAATTATAGATCTATAGGAATAACATAATGTCAAGTTCAGATCAGACAAAAAAAGTACATAAGAAAAAATTTAGAACATAAGAAGAAGTGTTTGTGATTTTTAAACCATAATATCATAAGGAATAGATAATCATAAGATAACCTTATTGACTCAACAATCTCCCCTTTTTAGGAAAGCACAATCAACATTGTTGAGGGAGAATATATTGACTTACATGAACATGTATGACAAACATATCTCTCCCCTTGAATGGGATTTTATATGAATACGACTAACTTTACGTTAGGTTATGTTTTTGATGGATTGTATTCTAGATCTTTAGTATCTAGATATCTTTCATAATAAAATACCCCCCTTAGATAAACATCTCTTATTAAGGGAAAACTCCCCATTCAATGGAAATTATCCTTTCTTACAATACTCCCCCTTAATAGATTCTCCTCCAATGTGATCTTCATTAAATTCATCCATTAAATAAATTATCCCCCTTTTGGATTTGAAAAAAAGAGGGAAAAGAATGGAATGTATAAGTTGTTCCTGTAATTTTATGAAAGCATACATTTGAAAACAAAAGAAAGATATGCAAGAAGTGTCATAGGGAAATTTTGGAAATAAGGATTAGATTACAGAAAAAACATCTAAATGTAATGAAAATCATCCATCCTTCTTCTACTCAGACAACATTTTCTTTATCATGGCTTTATTCTTATTGACTTCCAGATGATCTTCATGAAGCTTCTCCAGCAAGATCCTTTTATCCTAGTTCTTCTTTTATATTGAAAAGATCTTTTCTTACTGAGCTTTGATTATGTTATCTTGATTTTTATTAAACTATTCATGAGCGGCCTCCATTTTCATTAATTCAGATATGACTTCCTACTCAGGGCATACATATTGGGAAATGAAATTGAGTTGACTATCCTTCTTAGAGATCGATACCTTGACCTTGTTGAAATCAGTTTCACTAGTATTGAAAGATCCATTTTTTGTATTGATGATGTCACTAAACTACATAAGATATTCATTAAAGTTTTTAGTGTTGTTGAAGTCTTTATTACAATTCACCTTCTGAGCTTTGTAATCGGTTAAAATATTACTAAAGACTGCTTCTTGCTTAGCCACCATGTCCATATGCATATTGGTTGATTCCATTTATTGATTCATGGTTTCTTACTACATTTGACTCTGATCATCTATATTTTCAAGAATTAGAATGGTTCTGACCATATTTCTTAATGATAGATTGACAAAGTCATGTTCAACAGATGATGAGGATTCGGAGCCTGAAAAATATTTTACATTCTCAACTCCTCTAAGATTTAAGGAAGGTATTTTCCCTCTTCTCTTAGAATACTTATGAGGTATTTTTTATCAGTTGAGTCAACCAAAATATTCCTGCCTTTTTTGGGATTTTGAAATGGGGATTGTTTATCAGATAATTGGATAAAATTAAGATCTTCTTGATCATCTTCTTCCTCTGGAAACTCTTCCTCTTGGGTTCCTTCTTGACATTCTTCTTCCTAAATATCTTCTTATTTACCACGTTTTTGATCAAACTCTTATTTCTCTTGTTCATCCATTTCAAATTCAACTTGATCTGCATATTCAACTTCTACTTCTTCCTCATCATCTACTTCAACTTGATCTTCAACTTGTTCTTCAGAGACAAATTTAGAGACTGAACTCAAAGGAGTTCCAATGTAATCTTCCACTTCTCTTAAAACATCATCATAGTCTTCTTGAACAATCTGATATTTTATTTCATGAATAGGTTCTTATAAATTTAGGATCTTCTTGTCTTTCTAGATTGATAGAGTGAAAAATGGTTTATTATAGAAAACATAATATTCAGGATCTTCATGATATTTCTATTCTAATGATTTTAGTAGATACTGACATACATGAGCTTCCAAGGATTTTTGCTTCGGGATCATATCCTTATTTTCTTTCTCATGATTTTCAGGTTGCTTGATTTTAAGGCCTTTTCCTATGCATGATTCAAGAAAATGGAAGGATCTCCTTCCTTTCCGGTAACTTCCATTTCTCTGCACTTTGAAACTATTGCATCAGAATAGGCTTTCAGTTTCTTTGTAGGAGGAGGGGCTAATACTAGGACATCCATAACTGGTACTGGAAATCATTGTTCCTCGTGTTTCTTTTTCGTAGGTACGAATTTTGGTGACTCTAGAACATCACTCTTATTCTGGAAAACCATTTCTTCAATACTTTTGGATTGTTCTAATTTCTCTATTGTCATCCTTCTTAGAGTTTCATAACATAGCAACAAAATATTGAATGTCTTTGAAACTTATTGGCATGTGACATTAATCACTTGAAGGAACATAAAAATTATACTTGATATAGTTGCTGGATACATATGAATATGTGATCTGACGGTTTTTCCTTTATTTAATTGATGGTGAGAAAGATGTATGTAATCAACTTGATCATTCTTAAGATGACAAGACAGAGTAAAAGAATGATATCAAATATCTTTAGATATTCCTAATCTAATTTTATTGGAATTATAAAACATTGAATCCATAGAGATACCATTTTTTTGATTGTACCTCTAATCATTTCTTGATCTTCATGGTCATAGGACTCGGTTGGATGGAGATGATATCACCCCTATCCACATGCTCCATATGGTTGGGGTGGACCTCCTAAAGGTGGTGGTGGTAGCACCTTGAATCGTTTCCCACCGTGTATACCACCACTAGCTCCCTTGCGATTTCTACCACCCTACATACCTCCTCGCTCGAACTAATGCCACTATATTGGCGGTCCCTCGACCATCTGCTGGTCATCTGTTTGGCAGGTCGGGCAGTCACGAGCCATGTGGCCATGTCCGTCACACGTAAAGCATTTTCTGTCTCCCTACAGACCCCATCTAAACTAGGATCCTTGTACTACCAACCCAAAGTCCCAGGTTCTCCTTCGGAATATCCTACACTTCTTGGCCCCATGCACCTGATGACTTCAGCATTCCGAAGACTCTGCTGCCTGGGGTCTGCTGTCGGCTCTCACTATTGGCGCCTACGTTGACCGGAAACATTCTGCAAGAATGGGCCGCTCCAGCACTTCTGCTTGGGTGGGGATGCTAAGGGTCACCACTGAAGTCCCAATATCTCTCTTGATCCCATACTCGAAGGATCAATCCCTGAAGAAAGTTTCTCACACTAGATCTAGATAATAGGGAGAATGCTATGTGACGCCCACTATGTACTCAACCACTATCATTCCTCCCTACTGAAGGTGAAGCAGCTCCTAAATGTGCAATGACCGCAACGTCGCGGGGAAAAATTCCTCTCGAAAAAGTCTCTTGAAGTCAACCCAAGTGAGGGTCACCTCAACTTGAACCTGGATGGTAAAACTACACTATCTCCCACCTGATCCTTGTATAAGGATTTCCAAAAATATCACAATCTGGTTGTGTGGTGTCCTCACAAAGCGAAAGACCCACATCATGGCCTCTAGCCAGTCCTCAGTGACTCGAAGGACTGTCTCACCACATAACATAGGAGGTCTATGTATCTGTAACTCATTTAGGGTGATGAGCCTATGAACATCATCATCCAGAACCACCAGTAGTAGGGGCTGACCATCAGGTGGTGGTAGCACTGTGGCACCACCTGATGGGGCCATCTCAAACACTAGTCCCTGGACAGACACCTCTTCTCTAAGAGGGCTGTCCTCACGCATCTGGATCCTCATTGGTCATCCTCGTGGAGTGATACTGAGACAAATCATGACGTTCAATAGTTAAGAAAATTATACCTGGTGAGCTGACTCTTATTCAAAATTGAAAAACAAAATTCCACTAGTATTTTTAGGCATTGAGCCGAAAAACTGGTCTCAAGGTTCCAATGTGTGCATATGTTGTCTTCCGCCCTAAACTAAAACTCCCCAAACCCGAAGTTCAGACTCTCAACACATAAAATTGTTTCTTTAAAACAAAAACATATAATACTGGTCCATGTGGTAGAACCGACCACCTCTAATAACACATTGTCCTAACCCACCCCCCATGGCACGTGTCGTGACTACCCCAAGACCGCCTTCCATAGACCAGGGGTGGCGACAAAAACCAAATTGCATATCCCTAAAATGGGATGGAAATTCCATTTAATTATGTACAATATCCATGGCTAGAATGCAATGAGAGGATACTACACAGACAATAATGCATCAACATCAATTATGAAGTAAATTGATGTGTTAAAGTGTGCTGAAAATAAAGGGGGCCGAATGAAAATCCCAACTAGAAATAGTACAATTACATCTGAAATGTACAAAACATTTGAAAAGATTAAGGAATATCCTATATCATTTACCATGGATCCTTCCAAAAGGGTAGGCATAAATCATGATCAGTATTCCCTGCATCACATCATGTCAAAAAGGTTATTCTCCAAGCACCTCCCAGTCCTAGATCTCTCTGCCTTGATCTACATTATACGTCGTCTGCACCTGACACTACTAGGTGATGGTGAAGCCCATGCAGGGGTGACTATGTCGATACTTCTTAGTGACCCAGACACCCTCATAGGCCTCCTATAGTTCCACAAAATAAAAACCACAAAGCATGAAGAAAAAGTGCACAACCCAAGTCATCTCACACCATGTATCACATTAGGCCAAAGATAGAAGGGTTTTCACATCATCGAACTCCTCAGCATCTAGAGAACTCAACCTATATTAAGTATAGTGGGCCTTCCAGGTCACATTGAGATGATTCCCACTAAACATGATCTGTTGTGGTACCCATCCCTGATGGGTACCGTGGGCATGTCGTGTCACACAGAGCCCCTTCCCACCATGGGTATGCCAGGTCACAAATAGCCTCATCCCACCCTAGTGGAATTGAGGTACTCCTCCTATCGAGTACCATGTGTATGCTGGGTCACATAGAGTCATTCCCCATGATGGGCTTGCTGGATCACACAGATCCACTACCTTATGGGCAAACCGTCATGTAGTCTTCAGGTCTCATCCAACAGTAGGATTCCCTACGTAGTCTTCTTGGGAGAACCAAACCTATTGCCACATGCTACATCTTGATTCAATGAGAGTACACACAATGTATTCCAAAAGAATTGTCTCCTCAAAATAGTCCCAATGCCACAAATCTCTCATCAATTGGATGCACAATCTGTGAGATATGAGCGTTTTTAGTGCCGAGTGACCTGTTGGATTCATATTCATTCCATCCCTTCCGTGACCTATAATTATATAAAACATAGATGACCACCTCATCATAAGGGTCCTGACGTCATGAACGGTTCGTCAAACGGACGTCCTGTTTAGATGTTAGGGCCTGTTTTGAGTAACATGTTGGTACTCGATCCGGGTCTGGTCTGCCTCGATAGGACCCACCCAACCCGGTTTGGCATGGGCCGATCCGGTTCAACCTGGGTCAACTGGCCTGACTCGAGTCTAACCTGAATCAGGTCAAGCCAGCCCACTGGGCTCGTCCAGACCTGGATGGGCCGAGGGTCAGGTTGTTGGCCCGCGGTTCGGCCCACTAAGAGATGGGTCGGTCTGCTAGACCGACCCAATGGGGTTACCCGCCTGGCAGCATGGGCCGCCAGGGACAACTGAACGTGATATGTCTAGGTAGGGATGACAGGGCGTGGGTCAAACCTTGGGGTTTTACCCAACGCGGCACGATGCGGCACTGCATGTCCTTCATGTCATGACACGTCGATGGGCCTCCGGTCCTCCGCAATGCGGCCGACGGGCTGAGGGTCCTCCGCTCCACAGCCGACCGCCCACGGGTCCTCCATGTCATGGCTGACAGGCCTCAGGTCCTCCACATTGTGGAAAAAAAGCCACGGGTCTTCCACCGGGAATGCCGCTGGCGCGCGCCGCATCCACTACTATATTATTGCCCTATGTGGTGACCTTTCTTCCACCGGACACACAGTCGGTTCCTCCAAGTTCCGATGTCACGTCTTTGTGAGCCATCACAAGTGCCAGTGCCAGCGACAGGGCATTTGTCAAGCCATCGGTAGCACATCGGTGGCCCACTTTCATGTGTCGTCTACGCTTGTGGTTTCCTAGGATCACACTCTTTGCTGGGGTAGGCCCTGCTTTGGGATGTCACCAACTAAAAAAATGACCACAACAACATAAAAATTGAGGGTCTCAGGCCATGTTAGGGTCGGCCTGCACCATCCGTGTAAGAGATAATCCTGGGAGATTTTGGGGTAAAAGTTAAAATTAATTTCATTATTGTGGTTACTATTCTCGACCCCAATGATAAAGCACCCGCTCCTAGATATAAAAAAATAATGGATCAACTTTTTTGTGACATGATCTGTTCTCATATTTTTATAAAGATAATTGGGGAATACCAAAATCAATGCAACCCCTACCTCGAAATGTTAGAGAGAGCTTGCGATTGACAGAGTCTCATTGTTCACTGTCCCCCACAACATTCTGCCCTCGCCATCCCCAATATCTATATTTATAGGGGAGGGTGATAGTATGTAATGACACGAGAGTTATTAGGAGCTAATAAATTTATAATCTTCTTAATTTCCCCAACGGTGTCACTACTTATGATTTAGCTAGCCAGGCTATTAATTGGCATGAATTACCGTGGGTCCCACACTTCATTTTTCCATTGCTGGATAAGTATGAAAATAAAATGATACAATTATTTTATTTAATTTCTTTGTAAAATTCAAAAATCTTAAATTCTTCTCGGGACCTACTGTGGTCAACGTAAGGTCTCCCTTAAGAGAAACCCGATGTTGATGATTCAATAGACCCATCAGATTTTTAATTTGAGAACCAGATCAAAATTAATAAAAGGTCGGTTATGCGTTTATTTAACCTAACTTATAAAATTGTTCAAAAATTAATTTCAGGCACACCGGATCTCGCATTCACATGCTGTATAATTTCTCGGACTAGTAAATTTATTTGTTATTAAAAAAATTGACTTGGGAAATCCATGTCTTTACAAGATATGTCACGAACATAAATAATTCCTTCAATAAATAAATTAATGATCAAAATATGGAAACAAGATCATCAGGAAATAGCACATACTACAATGTTAAATAATATAAGAACTATCATTATTTTTACCATCTTAATGAGAATAACTATGGCTATCAATATTTTCTATTAAACATTCTTTGAAAAATAATTTTATTATATTATAAACTTAACCCTATAACATAATTTTATATAATAGATGAATCATTTTCACTTACTATTTAGAACAATTATAGTTAGATATTAGGAACAATTGATTAATGATTAATGGGGATCAATTCTATAATTTTTGAAATGTTAATTTCATAAATTAATTGATGATATTTGATGAATATTTTTTAATGATATTAATTAACATATTATATATCTAATATAATTATTATAGTGTCTAAAAAATATGTATTGAATAAATTACCTTTTCTAAGTAGATTTATTATATTTCAAAATAATTTTTTTAATATCAAAATGTATATAAATAAGATCATTATGTTTAAGATCATAGGGTGTATATATTGTTCCCTTCGCCAAAAATTCGATTGTTTCACATAGTTTAATACAATTGACATAACCACTTATGATATATGTGTATCATTAGATCTTCACCATTATTATAATAATATATTTAAAATTTCTCAACCACTATCAATATTTGATATATAATAATTTTAGATAAACAAAATCAAACTCATGAATCTATTAAATATTAAATGAACCAACATTTTATTTGGTATAATCTACACAAAGATCAACATGACTAGATTTGTTTTGAGTTTCCCAGTTTTATTCTATATATAGTAATGATTAATATATACCTTTTGGATGTCTATCATAAATGATTAAAAATATTTATGGATCATTCTCCAAAGCTGGGAAGAAAATAAACCAACATATCTAAAACACAGTTACCAAAATGTAGGTTATACCTAAACCAAAATACACTATTAAAAGGGGTGAAATTGTGTATTATTATCGAATTGGGGTAGGAACCAATGTTTTCATCAATATTAATGGTATTTTCCACTTCCTCTTCTAAATATATTAATGATTTTAAATATATTGTGTATTAATTGGATATTGCAACATGAAAATCAAAAAAAAATTTGTAGAAAAACTTCATATGGCCTTGATATTAATGTGATATTATAACCAATGTAAATTTCAACAATTATTTTCCAAATAAGGAGTTAAATACACCACAAAGGTATAGGATCTACAAAAATATTATCCAATTTATTATTATTTATAATTTTAAAAAATAGGTTACAAATTGTTAGGGGTTTTACAAAAAATGAGATTGAATTACTCACCACATATTTTAATCCATTATTTAAAAAAAATTGTTAGGAACTTAAAAAGAAAAAATCATACAAATTTATGTGATTTCTCTATTCAATAATATGACCACCACTTGGTTCGCTTCCCTGTATATATGTGAATTAATTATGTTGAGAATCATTTCTATAAAAATACATTCAATCGAATGAGGTTGGATTCATTAAAGAGCATTTCTTATTCTAATATTGAGAGATTTAATAGAAACATTAGAGTTCGATTCAATCAAATGGTGTTCCAATTTTGATGAACATTATGCCAACTATAATATATAATTTCCCATTATTTATATTTATATGAAATTCCATTTCCAATATAGTGAAGAAATAATCCTTTGAAGAATGTAAAAAAAATCACAAAAGACACCACCAAACCCAAAGTGTATGGGAAAGATGATGTCCGTGACATATATATTAATATTTAGCCATAAAAATATTAGAAGGATAAAATTGAAATATTTAGGTTTTTTTCTTTTCCCAATCTGCCCTAAACAACCAGCTTTATTAGAATTTTGAGGTAATGTAAATGTAATACATGGCCCCAACAAAGGTTTTGAGGCAGTTCAGGCCTCTTAGTGTATGGAAAGAACTCCAAAATTGATGGAGGGAGACTTGTTTCCAAACATGAATGAATTTCTTGTATTCGAAATAGAGGTAATAACCAAACATGTGTCTACAAATGAGTGATTTTGATGCTCATCTATTTTTATATCCTTTCTCATGAATACCATTAGATCCTCATGGTGATCATCTTTATATATAGTGTTTGTAAACACTATACCTATATATTTATAAATTTCCAAGGAATATT
This sequence comes from Viscum album, assembly GCA_963277665.1. Classification (NCBI taxonomy): domain Eukaryota; kingdom Viridiplantae; phylum Streptophyta; class Magnoliopsida; order Santalales; family Viscaceae; genus Viscum; species Viscum album. The sequence continues at coordinate 1,644,526,227 of OY728127.1, read as the reverse complement.
CATAGCCCAGGAAGAAGTGATGTGTTTTGACTTCATCTCTTATGAATATGCTACTTGATGAGTCTATATGTTGACTAGCCTTATTTATTTTATCTTGGAAGTATAAGATATTTTTCTAAGGCATTAATTATTGTTTCCTGGAAAACAATGTAGGCTAAATTTAAGAAATTAAGACCTGATTTTATTTTGTTTGGACGGAAAATTACTAATGTCTTCATCATTTTTCTAATTCAAGGAATGTTTTGATTAGGTGGAGTAAATTTATAATCCTCATATACATTATGGATGAGGTACTTACCAAGAATTAGACTAATCATGGATCAATTTCCCAAAACTTCTTAACAGGTGTCTAATTTATTGACATATTAAGATAAATAATTAGGCTTTGTATTTCACGAACATACTCGGGTTGACCCCAAAAAGGTCACCTATGTCATACCTCGGTAGGGCCTAAGAGGTTTTCTTGGTCCTCCGAGAAAGGAAAAATCCTCCAAGGGAATTGTTGAAAACTAATAGGAATGATTAAAAACAATACAAATATACAAAAAACCAGAAACATATAGCATTCCAAAAATAAATAAATAAATATATCCAACGATCAAAAACTATAAATAAATTGAAAGTGAAAAAAATGAAGATGAAAACAAAAATAAAACTGAAAACCAATAATCCTCCTTATAACCGAATGGTTCACCTCCTATTCCAAAACTCAATATCACCGATGGAGATAAAAAAAGTTTTATACAAAAAAAACACTATGTATAGGAATGAGTTTTAAAACATGATAGGAATGACCAAAGTATATATTCAAAAAATAATTCCCTTTAAATAAAATATCAATAAATTTACTGTTTTAAATTAAATATATATAATCAACTGTTTCTACAGGTATTCCCTTTTAAATAAAATAAATCACATATAATTTCCATCATATTTTTTAATAACATACTTTTCTAAATAGGATTCATTATCTTTTGGGATGGGAAAAACCTGGTTGTGAGATATTTATTTTTTATGCGAAGTGTAAAATGGGTGTAAAAACATCATTAAAAAATTAAATGAAAACTTTTAATGAAATTTTAGACGTTTTAACTATTTCCAAATTGTAACACCACACATGGGAACTGAGACCATGAATACCCAATGAAGGAAATAGTCTAACTATACTAGGGTAACCATAAATAAAAGACACACATACAATCCATCCTAGATAATCAAGTGTTGTGAGGGAAAATTGTGATAACTATGAACGTATTGGATAATCTTGAACACAATAAATCATGTTCAAGCCTCTAGAAACACCTAACCCAATGCAATTGACCACCCTGAAGGTTTGTTCCACCTATTTATGGCCTAATTATGGGACATCCTTCCAATGTAAAGAAAGGTCCTATGAAGCCCCACTGTCTATAGGGAAATTATAAAATAATGTCGAAGGTGTTTTCAAAAGTCCTTGTTTTTAATCCATATTCACATGTCATGTTTATAGTTGTGAGTGAAATAAATCCATGCAACAAACCACACTCAATCCATCACATGAATCACAGAAATCAACACCGCCCCAACTACCCCATGAAATGAATTCATAACTTCAATCCATCAATGTACAAGGTATTCCAAAAGAAGAAATAATTCCCTCCTCATTTCAACAAACAAGGTATGTGACTCAATCTAAATAGGGTTTCTAATGAACCCATTGGAAATGTGCCTACCAGAGATCACATAACATTCAAATTTCAAACAATTTTTTAATAAACCAGACACACCCCACATTGAAAACTAAAAATCCAAATTAAACCCACTACGAAACTAGAAACAAAATTTTAAATCAAAAAATAATTTACTTTGGCCAATCAATCTTTTCATTAAGAATATATTGTACATAACATAAACAATTAATTTCAAACAATTTCAACCAATGGAAAATCACACATCAAATATTTATTGTTATGTTCTTACATCACTAATTAAAATACAAGAGATGCATGAATATAATGAAATAAAAACATTCTGTAACTTAAATGGATATTTTATAGGAAACCTTCCACAATATCACATTGTATCAATAATATGCAAGAGAAAAAACCGCAAATGGTCAAATAATAATAAACACCCATAAGAAACCCTATGAATTTAAAACCCCCAAACTAAACCCTATGTGAAATAAAACATATACAATGTATACCATTTGTGTGGGGTAAACAAAAATAAAATGTAATAAAGATTAAGTGGAAGTAAAGAGATGGATATTTTCTCAATATATCACCCCAAAAAACATAAAAAAAATCCCTTGATTCCATCCTTGGAATGGGAGGAGGGCATTTGATAAATTCATGGATTAAATTGTATTTTTTGTGTATAAAGATCGTGTTTTGTATTATAATTTTATATTATAGATATATAAGGATTATAGGACCATAAATAAGATTAAATAAATAAATTAGGTTTTTTTACCATAAAAATTGTTTCCTACCCATAATTGTTGATGGTAATAAAAATTAAGAACCCTTCTTCCTTGAATATGATGAATTACCACATCTCTGATGGTGTATTCATTTTTAGAATAAGAAGAGGAAAAAAAGATAGATGATGATGCAATATTTTATTAGCACAATAAAATTTCGGTTCATGTAAGGTAATATATTTATTATATAATTTTGATGAGTGGAGATGATAAAATATAAAAGATATGAAATAAACCATAAATAAAAGGAATGTTGAGAAATTACTCATAAAAATTCAGTAACCTAACAACATCACATAAAAATTCATTAAATATTTTGATGAGAGAACAGGGTTATATTATCATTATATCATTATATAGACATAAAATGCGGATATTCAATGACATTTCTCATTATAATCCATTTGAAAATAAAAGTGAATAACAAAAAACAAAAGCTTTAAAAAGGGAAGGGAGTAGTTTCCCATACCTTGTAAGTAACTCCCAAAACATGATGGTTGGGAACATGGGGGATTAAGGACACCTTGGGAGGAATCCTTGAGAGTTAAAACTACCATATATTAGAGTATAATGATTTTTTTATTAATTAAGAATGAACAAATGAATGGGTGTTCATAGTAAATGAAGGGGTTATTAATTTCAAAGGACACCTCATTAGTGGTTTTTTCAAAACCATGGTCATTCCCCTGGTATTTTCCTATGTTATTAGCCAAATGGGTATCCTATTGTCATATTTTTCTGTACACATGTCAAAATTCACTTTATATTAATAATGAAATCATTATTATTTCATAATAAATTCATTAAACAGAATGAGAACTCATAACATTATTTTTATAATTCACGAAAAACACACGTATTTTAGAAAAATCAATAGAAAATCATCCTAACAACTTTTTAAAAAGTAGATTTCAAAAATGAACTCCATTTTTTTAAGATAATTTTCAATAAATATTGAGTTTATTTTTTAAATAATATCAAAATTTATTAAAAAGTATAAATTTAAAATCTATAATTCATCTTTACCACCATTAAAAATTAATTAAAATCTTATTACATTATAAACAGAAGAAAATAAAATAATAATATGATTTTTTATTTATAAGGATCATATTACTATTAATAATATTATTCACAAGGATATGTTACTATTCATAATCAAAACAAGTTGATTCTATCAAAATCCAAATAACTTACTGATCACAACAGTAGATGCCCATTTTTTTAAATTCAAAACACATATGTTTCAAATATAAGTTCATTGGATATATTATGACTTTATCCCATAAATAAACATGTGTTGTTTCTTAGATACTCAATGCTTCATTAAATATAAGCTATCTAATTAATTATATGTATTTTAGATAAACATACCCTTCAGTATTTGGGGTGTTATAACATCAATCACCCACTTCCTCTCATACATCCATTCATTAGAGAAGTCCTAGATATTTATTTTAAAAGAAAGTATTTTCCATTTTAAAGACAATAACATCATCCCATGTTTCAAATTCTCATTCTACTTCCCATTTTAATTTTCACAAAACATTTAATAAATTCCACATGGATTTTTCAATAAACTTCTCCATGTCAAAATTAATTTCTATTTAAAAATAAACCAATTTCTATACACACTGTGTTTTTGTATAGAATTCCATTTTGATAAACAAAACCCTAGTTTAACAGAATATTAATCTTATTAAAAATAAGTTATATTATTATTAAATTGAATTATGTTTAACAAATAGTTATACATATTCTAAAAAAAAAAATTAATTCTTAAAATCAGGTTTTTCACAAATTTAAAATGAGGTGTTCATGATGCTCTTAAAATAAAGAAGACAAAAAACAATCTCACAAATAAAAACTTGTGTCTATAATGCCTTTTCCCAATAGTTTGAAGTTATATGCCAATAACACCACCTTCAAAGAGTGTCTTTTAGAACCTTGTACAATTATCCACATGGATTTCTAATACATTTGAGCTCACTATGACAACATTATCCACTATTATTTTACATTCCACAAACACCAAAAAAACCCACATGAACCAAACACAATAAGAAAACCCTGATATCCCACGGTAACCCAAGGTTTGACAAAGAATTTCATATCAAGAAACTTCCTCATACAAACATCCATTTATGACCTTCCTAATCCATATTCTGAGAAATCCCAAATAAAAATGTGTTCACTAAAATCTAGGTCTTGTAATGAAACCTTATCTGATACTATTTTGTTACGAACCAACCTGGGATAACCGTAAAACATTAACCCGGCTCTACTTGTGATAAGAACTAGGTTGTGTTCTTGATCATCCCAATATAGCGATATGAACCCAATGAAAGAATAAAAACGAATAGGAATGATTCTTCCTAATATAAAAAATAGAAAAAAATTAATCATCAAAAAATAAATAAATAAACAGAAAAAATGACAAGAATCAAAACATTAAGTAAAAATATAAAAAAATTCAAACTGAACCAGCCAACCAATAAACCTCACTATGACCCCAAGAGTCACCACTGATTCTAAAACTCAACATATCCCATGGTGATCAAAACTTAGTTGCAACCTACACTATAATATAAAAATAATAAATAAGTATTTGTTAGTTTATTAAAACTCATTTGTTGTTCCTAAAAAATATACACCAAATGAATTCCCTTTAGATAATGGATCCATCCATTTTAATTTTGAAATAAAATATATATAATGATAGGTTTTTCAACACATTGAATTTTAAAGGAAAAAAATTACAATCCATTACCCTCAAAATATCTAATAAAATTATTTTATAAAGTTGTGGATCCATCTATTAGGAAAGGATAAAACATTTAAGATGAGAGACTCTAATTTTTATATAAATTGGAAAAGTGGTGTAATTTTTTATTAAAAAAACTTTGAATGAAATTTTTTTAATAAAATTAATACATTATTTCTCTATATCATGATCATATAGAAAAACATTGACCATTACTATATGACGAGGAAAATTGGAAAATGATTCATTGGTAACCATTAATGAATGACAGAAAAACAATCCTCTATATATAATAAATTGTTGGGTTTTAACATAGGAATACCTAGGAACTCATAGAATAATATATAATTCATTGAAACCCGATTCATCCCATAGGTGCGCCTAACCTGATGCCATCAGCAATCCCGAACAATTAGTCTGACCATTTTGCACCTTACAAAGGGGAGTAATACAAAAGAATAAAACCATCAAACAATGGCATTCATGCTAGATAGAAATACTATACTTGTTCAACAATAGTTCTCATAAGTACTCATATCTATGAAAGGTTCCCATGGATTGTTCACAATGGGTTATTCCAAACTATTCCAAGAAACATGCCAAAGGCAATTCAACAAATGTGTAACACCCCAAGATTTTATGAGAAATTTTATTTTTATTTTCAATTATGTCTTGTGTTGTATGATATACCAAGATTAAATTGCACTATACAAAACAACATATTATTTTTTAGTATACGCAAACACTATTCTTGGCTTGTGTTTCTGGCAAAAGCGACCTTCCTCAATAGCGTGTGTTGTACGTAAAACTGTGTTTCACTAAACAACAATATACTGTTATAATATTATTATGAGCTAGCTGTTATTAAAAGTATTAACCTAATTTTTAATTTTATAACATTATAATTCATCATACAAAATTTCTACAATGAGGTGTGAGAAAAAAATCAATTTTTTTGATAAAAGAAGTATTTTTCAAAAAATGCAATTTTGCGGCCTTTTGATGGCACTCCCATTTTAAATATTATTTTGAAAAGTTTATATGTTAAATTTTACAAAATGAAATTCTTATTTTGAACAAGGATATATAAATATACATTGGATAATGTTTTGATATATTTTTGAAAATGTTCTTATTTTGATGAATAGTAAAAACATGCTAAATTTTACTTAAAAACAATTTTATTTCATCGAGATAATTTATATTGTTAAATTATAATATTAAATTTTTTAAAGTATAAGTAGAATATATTTTTACCATTTATAACAATGTATGTCATTATAATTTATTTTACATTTAATTCATAGGTTAAATCAATTCAATTTTTTGCAATGTTTTAAAAAAACCAGTTTTTTCTACAATGGGATTAATTTTAAATTAATTATTAAAAATTTTGTGTTTTGAATTTGAAAAAATGGATTCCATATTTGTAATTATTATGTACAAATTATTTTAATAGGACACTTTTTTTGTGCATTATGAATAGTAATTACAGAAAATTTTATATACCACAGTTAAAGGTAATTTAGGTAATTAAGGGTGAAAATAATATTATAAAATTACCCTAAAACTTGTCTTAATATAATTGGCTGATTATATTTTTTCGTAAAATATAATTGGGTCTAAATTATATATATTAGAAACCAATTGTATGTGATTAAGACCTTTAATTTTTTTTATTTAAATGAAAGTGAAATAGTTCTCACTCAAACTTTAATAATTAAATTCTTTTTAATATAAGGTTATACAGAATATAAATTCTGTTATAAATTCTAATTTTAATTCTAAAATATTTTTCTTTATCATGGTAATGTATTTGTAATTTTTATGAAATATATAATTACCTTAATGGCTTATACATTAATGATGCATAAATTATTTATTTAGTGAAAAATCAATATAATATAGTTTTTATTAGACTAATAATACCCATAAAAGGCCCAAAAACCGGAAAAACCTTATTGGTATTCTACATATGAACCATAATCATACATATGTTGAATTTTGGACCATTTAGATCTTTATTAATGTGATTATGACATTTATAGTTATTTATTTTAAATGATGTCAAAGTTGTCACCTTCATAATTTAATAAATATATCATTTTAATGGTTGTGTGTTTTAGAAGCTAAATTCGACTAAAAGTTATCTTATGATATCTATTATATTTATATTCCTCATAGTATTTTTTTTTAATTTTTATGCAAAAAATATGTATATTAAATAATTATACAAAAATGCTGCTGTAATTATTTTATTAATAGAAATATCAAATAAATGGTTTTAAAAATATTAAAATAAATATTATATGAACTAATTAACATGCTCCACGAATTTTATTGATTAATATGACATGTTAGGATCCTAATAAATATTTTGGTTCGAATATATTCTTTGTGTGTAGTTTATTTATATTCAAATAAATGGATAGTGTCAAAATTTACAGTAATGGTACTTTATAAAAATAACATATTATTAAATTATTTAAAAATCAAAAAAAATTAAAAAAATAAAAAATTAGAAATTATATGGTCGAAAAGGTTATAATGTATCAAATTATGGAAAATTTACCACATATAAATATGAATTTATAACAATTTAAAATTTATAATATTATTACAACCAATAAGATTAAATAAATTAAATAAGGATAAATCAAATTGATAAGGTTTATAGTAATTTCCCAACATGTCTAAATTTGATTGGTTGATGATATTACAACCATATCTTACGTCATATCTGAATTTGAGTCTATTGGGATGTTTTTATGTGGGGTTTTTCTATTATTAATTAATATTTTTGAGATTTCTAAAAATGACCTTCTCTTCTCTTATAAAAGGGACCTCATCCCTCTCATTTTCACACCATTTTGAACCTTAAAACATGGCCAACACCTACCCATTCCACTTATCCACTTCCTTAAAAATCTACTAGTGATCCTGTTCATCTTCCAAGACCAACTTTAGTGCCCTAAGAGGAGGTTAAGAGGAGGCGCGTCGAAGAAGTGGTAATCTCTTCTACCGATTCATTCAAGTTTATTTATTCTTCCACTTCATCTTCTTTAGTTTTTTCATAATAAAGTAATAAAATAAGTATAATAATATACTGATATGTTATTATAAATATAAAATAACCCTATTTCACCTACTACCCATCCTACGGAAAAAGAAATCAACGTGCGTGCGTACGTACGGAATACCGTCTACACGCCACAGTGTAATCTATTTTCCACCACCACCTTACTTGGACAGGTATAATGGTGTAAATAATAAATATATATGGTTATTATTAGATTAAACTAATTCTGAGAAATTATATCATCCACTATAATTCCATTCAATAATTATGGGAACGATATCATCGCTCGTGCGTACGTACGGATTACCGTCTCCACATCGAGATAAGATTCATTCTCCAAGTTAACCATTCCAAAATGATTATAAATTATATATAATAAATAATGATGAAATATATGAAATATTTATAATACTGGATTTATGTATATGTTATTTACTTACTTCCATTCAATTTAATAAGGAAACGAAAACAGCGTTCATGCGTACGTATGGCCTACCGACTCCATGAACGATCTATTTCTTTCTATTTATCGATCTATTATATATATATATATTTATTATTAATATATATTTTATATAAATCATGATTTACATTAAAGAAGTATGTAATCATGACCTAAGTAATCATATGAATAATTACAAGTCAAAACACGGACGATAAATGAAACGATTTTACCCAAAATCCTGTTTTAACATGGAATTCACAGTTGAACGAGTAATATAAAGTGATAAGTGAATCATATAGGAAAACATAAATATTATTATGGTTTTCGTAGAAGATAATAATATGTTTAAACACACTATATAGGGTTCTCAGACAAATACAGAAAAAATTGGACATAAGGGAAGGGATAATTTTGTAATCTCATTTTCATCCGAGATTGTTTATACGTAAGTATTTACTGGGGTTATATTTTTCATCCATGTCCATAATATTTTTTCATAAAGTGTTTTTTATTCTTCCATGTATGTTTAAATTCATGTTTACCCCTCTTTGTTATTTAATTTGTGTTGTGGAAGGAATCGTTCATTTGTATTCTATATGTGGTACTTCTTGACTTTTCTGTTAAAAGTACGAGGAGAATGTTTTTTTAACTTATATGACATCAATGGATTTTTACAGTTTCATGACGCCATATTTTCATGAAGCATACTCTACTAGATTTCATTAATATTTTCAAAAAATTCCTTTTCTATTAAAATTTCTTAGCATTTTGTGAAAAGAAAATGATTTTGAGGAAGAAAGGATATTTTCCTCATGAATTCATTTCAAGTGTTTTATCAAAACCATTTTACATCTAATATGTAATTATTTCATATGTGTTTGTTCCAAGTATAATGTCTCTATGATTTACATGGTTTCACTTTCCTTGTGATTAAATGATATCCATTTTTATATGGATTATGTTATTATGGGATGATGTTTATGAAACCCATTTTATTCATGGGGTTATGATGAATGATTTATGTTGATTTTGTGGCACACGAAAAAATGATTTCATTATGAGATGGGTGGGACCTATATCTCCCTCCAATGCATTGGGTAATGTTATTTATCTCATGAGATAGACATGGTCGCAATGGTACGTAAAATCCAGTTCAGTAATACAGAGCTAGAACGACATGTAAACTCAGTTCCGTAATGGACTTTGTCCACTATGATGGACTTGGAAGAAATTCCTTGGCTACTATAGAAATAATATCATGTAATTAATTGTTTTCCACAATTTCATAATTTATTCTCATTCAATTTTATCATGATTAATATTGCATTATGATCTATTCCTTATGTACTGTCATGATTAATTTCATTGCTCAAGATTTTGATGTTTTATGTTCATTTTTTAGGTTCAAATGTTTATGTATTGTTTTTATGTTCTCAATGTTTACCCTTAATGAGAATTTGATCTCACCCATTTTATTTATTCTTTTCCCTAGGTTATAAAGAAAGGTTTTAGGTGAGAAAACAAAAAAGGAAGATATTTATGGGAGATGTTAGAGATCTTTCACCATGATTAGTAGATTATGTTCTGAGTTTTCAAAAACACTAAACTAATACGGTCTTTGGGAATATGTTTTTTTCATGTATTAAGTATTCATAAATATTAATGTAATGTATATGTATTTCATTATTTGATCTCTACAGTTGGAATCAGAGTGAAGGTTTAGTCAACCTTTGGAAACTAGGATGTGAAAACTTCAGTGAGATCCCTAGCGATATTTCTAAAGTATGTCTAGGGATGTGTCAAAGGTTAAGTATAAGTATAGGTTATAGTCCTAGAATTATGGTAATGATCATAGAATTAAACCTAAGATGTTATATATTTAATTCACTCCCCCTTTATTATGTTGTTTTCCTAGCATGAATTTTGCCTCTCACACTATTCTTTTTGGGTTTTAAAGGATTTCTGGAACCCGAAGGAACCATGTTGATCAATGTAATGGACGATGCAATGATTGTCCTCCTGAACAAACCAATGTTATGGTAGATGGTGTGAAAATTAATATTACTATACTTACAAAATCTATGAATCATTATAGACTTCCAAATGATCAGATAAAGGAACAATATTCTATTGAGTCCTTCAGGAGGCAACATCCAACTTATTTCAATGTGTCTTCTGATCCACTTATCGTTGAAAAATGGATCAGTACCATTAAAATGATATTTTCCATACATCGCTGTTCAGAATATGAAAAAGTCATTCTGGATATTTACCATTTAGAAGATGAAGCAGACAAGTGGTTGACTCTAATTAAGAATACAAGGCCCCAAGATGAAATTGAATCCATGGAATGGGATGAGTTGAAGAACATATTTTTCAATAAGTACTTCCCTCTTATTCATTAAACAAATATGGAAAAGTAGTTCCTTGAGCTTAAGAAGAATGATGATGAAATTTTTGGTATATATGAAGAAAATTTTTCAAGGATTGCAAGGTATGCATCTGGCTTTATCATCCAACCTGAAAGTAATGTTGATCAATTCATCAGTGGCTTAAAACAAATTCTTCGAAGGGAATTGGCTATAAAAGACTTCAGTATCAATGAAGAAATTGTGAGTTGTGTTGTCATGGAAGAAATGGATGTTGGTGTTACATATCCATCTCATTTTTTTGACAATAAACGAAAGATTATGTTTAAGGAAAAATTTCAGAACAATGGTGAAAAAAAAGATGAATGTTTCATTATGCTCAAAGAGTGGAAAGAAGCATGGTGGAGATTGTCTAAAAGGTACTAGAAAATGTTTAATGTTTTGAAAAGAAGGTCATCGAGCTACTGAGATCAAATGTAATCAGAAAAAGGTTTCAAATGACATGAATAGAGAAAATAATATAGAGAACACCCCACCAACACTTCAATGCTTCTTGTGCAAGGAAATAGGGCATTATGCTAATCAATGGCATTATCTAAGGGTCAATGATGATCAACATGAGAAACCTATTATGGTAAAGGAATAAAGGGACGTCACATACGATCACAATTTGTGAGGTTGAGTATGATAATGATTTTGTGGAATGATTATGTGTTTATCTAATGGTATTTCAAAATAGTATCATAGAATCTCATTTATAGTATCTTGGAATTTTTTAATATCTATGTATTTGTTTTCAATAATTGAATGGTACCGGTAACCATGAAAAGTGATTGAAATATTTTTGCAAAACAGATGATATGCGCATAATGAAGGGATATAATGAAAATGAAATGTTTTATAGTGTTAATGAACTCATTACTGATATAAGGACAAAGGTATATCGTGGTTTGAGTATATATAAATTTTTGGATTTTTTTATGTGGAAAGAGTTAATTGTTTACAGCATTCATGATTTAACTAAGGTTCTATGGTAATTCACGTTTCAAGGGAATAAATGATTAAGGTATTCACAGGTTTGGAATGTGACCAATAAGATACATATTATGATATATGGGGGATAAATGATGGTATTAACTTGCTTGGTAGATGACCTCTCTAGTAATAATTTTCTTTACACTATGAAATTGGACAGAAGTATTTTGGGTATGCCTAAAGATTGGAATGAATTATGCTAGACATCAAATAGTATTGTTTATGGATAGAAACTTTTGATATTATTTCTGAAATGTTATAATAGTATATTTTTAGTAAATGGACAACCTGTAGGATGGGAGACAACCCATCGTGTCGGACAAGGTTGCAGGAGTCAAACCCACAACCAATGTGCGACATGCCATTATCACCTACCACTGGCCTACATGAAGTCCCTGGTTAGTAGAAACTAGTTTTATTTTATTAAAATGTATGATAGATTATGTATAAGTCCATTTTTGGAACCATATAAGATTAATCTCATCATAAGATGGAATTATGTATATAACTTTTTCTACCCTTATGTTGGAGACAGATGGAATGACCTATCATTCTATCACATGATCTGATAACACTTCAAGGAAGAATAATTCAACTCTATTTCTTTAAGAGATGAAGTGGAAATTGTTCATGGCACAAACAATAGTGAGATTGTTCCAAAATAAACTATATATTTCTTTTAATTCAAAAATTCTTCAACGTTAGGGAAATGATCATGAAAACCAAAAAAGTTGTCCTAGTGCCCTTATATCTGATGAATCAGATGGTACCTTAGGTCATCACAAATTTGTGGCTATGTGATTGTTGTTTTTTTCATTGCCATGTCCTCTACCACTCTTCCTCAGAAGTTGATGGTTAGATTTCTCTCCCATATCCATATTTTCACCTATATTCTTTTATGTGGAAACCCAGTGATGAAATACATTCGGTATCCATTATGTTTTTAACGTTTATTTTTGAAATTATGTTTTAGTATTCGTTTTTATGATGTGGGTTTCTATGAATGAATCATTCAAGTAGAAAACCATTGATAACCCCGAAGAATTTTGAGGGCGAAATCCATTTTAAGGGGGGTAGAATGTAACACCCCAATATTTTATGAGAAATAATATTTTTAATTTCTTTGATGTCTTTTTTTGTATGCTACACCAAGAATAGATTACACTTTATGCAATACCATATTATCTTTTCTTATATGAAAACACTATTCTTGGCTTCTGTACCATGCAAGAGATACCTTCCTCAATCGTGTGTGTTGTACGCAATACCCAGTTTCACTAAACAACGATATATTATTATAATATTATTATGAACTAGTCATTATGAATAGTATTAACTGTATTTTGAATTTTATAAAATTATAATTAATCTTACACATTTTCTAAAAAGAGGTATGAGAACAAAATCAATTTTTCGGATAAAAGAAGTATTTTAAAAAAAATGCAGTTTTTCCGCCTTTTGATGGAGCACCCATTTTAAATCTGATTTTTTACAAATTTATAAGTATAATTTTACAAAATAAACATCATATTTTGAATAAAAATATAAAAATTTACAGTGGATAGTGTTTTGATTTTTTTCTGACAACGTTCTTATTTTGATGAATAGAAAAAACACGGTAAATATTACTTTAAAACATATTTTTTCATCGAGATAAATTATATGGTTAAATTATAATAGTAAATTGATTATAGTATAAATATAAAATAGTTTTACCATTTAATATAATGTATTTAATTAGTATTTATTTTACATTGAATTCATAGGTTAAATCTGTTCAATCTTTTGCAATTTTTAAACAAAAACCCATTTATTTGATGACAGGATTTATTTTAAATTAATTACTGCATCTTCTGTGTTATTAATTTGGAAAAATGGATTCCAAATTTGGAATCAATAGGATTTAATTATGTTAATAGGCTAATTTTTTTTGGACATTTTCAATAGTAACTACGGTAAATTTTATTTACCACAGTTATAGGTAAATTAGGTAATTAAGGGTAAAAATAATATTATAAAATTACCCTAAAACTTGTCTTAATATAATTGGATGATTATATTTAGTCCTAAAATATACTTGGGTCATAATATTATCTATTAGAAACCACTTTTATGTTATTAAGACCTTTAATTTATTTTATTTAACTGAAAGAGAAATATGTCTCACTCAAACATTAATAATTAAATTATTTTTAATATTAGATTATATAGAATATAAATTAAGTTATAAATAATCATTTGAAATATAATTTTTTTTATTTATCATGGTAATTTATTTTTAAATTTTAATAATTATATGATTACCGTAATAGCTTATACATTAATTATGCATAAATTATTTATTTATTGAAAAATCAATAATATAGTTTATATTTGATTATAATAACCATAAAAGAGCCAAACAACAGACCAAAACTTATTGGTCATGTAAATTTGAACAATAAGAATCCAATGGTCGAATTTTTGACCATTTGGAGCTTTATAAAAGCGATAATGACAGTTATAGTTATTAATTTTAAATGATTTCATAGTATTCACCTTCATCATTTAATAAATATATCATTTTAAAAGTTTGGTGTTTTAGAAGAGAAATTCGACTAAAAGTAGTCTTATGAAATCTATTAGATTTATATTTTTCATATTTTTTATTTTTAATTGTTATGTAAAAAATTGGTATATTAAATAATTATAAAAACATATCTTAGTAATTGTTTTATTAAGAGAAATCTCAAAAAATTGTTTTTAAAAATATTAAAATAAATATTATATGAACTAATTAACATGATCCACGAATTTTCTAGATTAATATGACATTTTAGGAACCTATTAAATATTTTGGTTCTAATATTTTATCTCTTTGTATTTTATTTAAATTCATATAAATGAATAGTGTAAAAATTTACACTATTGGTATTTTATAAAAATAACAAATTATTAAAGTATTTAAAAATCACAATAATATTTAAAAATTTAAAAATTGAAACTTACATGCACAAAAATGTTATAAAGTATAAAATTATGTTAAATTGATCACATATATTTATGTATTTATAACAATTTGATATTTAGAATATTATTACCACAAATAAGATTAAATAAATTAAATAAGGATAAATCAAATTGATAAGGTTTAAAATAATTTTTCCAACATGTCTAAATTTGATTTATTGATGAGATAACTACAATATATTACATAATATCCTAATTTGAGTCACTTTGGATGTTTTTAAGTGGGGTTTTTATTTTATTATTAATTAATATTTTTGAGGTTTCCAAAAGTTCCCCTCTCTTCTATTATAAAAGAGCACCTCATTCCTCTCCTCTTCACACCATTTTGAGCCTTCCAGATCGGCCAACATTTGACCATTTCACATCTCCACTTCCCTAGAAACCTACTAGTGATCCTGGTTTTCTTCGAAGACCAAATTCAGTGCCCTAAGAGGAGGTTAAGTGGAGGCGTGTCGAAGAAGATGTAATCAATTCTACCGATCCTTTAAAGTTTCATTATTCTTCTACTTCCTCTTCCTTATTTGTTTTATTCTAAAGTAATAAAATCAGTGTAAATAGTATACTAATATGTTATTATAAACATGAAACAACCATATTTCAATTTCTACCCATCCTACGGAAAACGAAATCACCGTGCGTGCGTACGTACAGAATACCATCTCCATGCCGTGGTGTAATCTGTTTTTCCACCACCACCTTACATGGATGGCTATAATGGTGTAAAGAATAACTATATATAGTTATTATAACATTATACTATTTTTTATACATTATATCATCCACTTTAATTCCATTCAATAATTATCTGAATGATATCATCGCTAATGCGTACATATGGATTACCGTCTCCATGATGCGATGAGATTCATTCCCCAAGTCAACCATTCAAGAATGATTATAAAGTATATATAATAAATAATCATGAACAATATGACATATTAATTATATTTTATTTATTTATATGTTATTTACTTAATTCTATTCAATTTAATAAAGAAATCAAAACAACATTCATGTGTACGCACGACCTACCGTCTCTAAGAAGGGTGTATTTCATACCATTTATCGATCTATTATATATATGTATATTTTGAATATATATTATATATAAATCATGTTTTACATTATATAATTATGTAATCTTTTCCTAAGTAATCATATGAGTAATTACAAGTCAAAAAACAGATGATAAATGAAACGATTTTACCCAAAACGCTACTTTAACATGGAATTGACAAAGGAACAAGTAAAATAAAGTCGTAAGTGAATCATATATGATGACATAAATATTATTATGGTTCATTCACAAGTTAATAATATGTTTAAACCCACTATACATGGGTATTAGACACTTACAGAAGAAATTGGACATAAGGTAAGGGATAATTTTCCAATCTCTTTTTTATCCAAGATTGCTTATACGTAAGTATTTACTGGGTTTATATTTTTCATCCATGTCCATAAATTTTTTTTCATAAAGTGTTTAATATTATTCCATGTATTTTTAAAGTCATGTTTACCCCTCTTTGATGTTTACTTTGGGTTATGGAAGGAATAATTCTTTTGTTTATCATACATGGTACTTTTTGACTTTTCTCTTAAAAGTATGTGGATAATGTTTTTTTAACTTATACAGAATTAATAGATTTTTACGGTTTCATAATTCCTTATTTTAATGAATCTTACTCCACAATATTTCATTGCTATTTTCGACAAAATCCTTTTCTTTTAAAATTGCATGGCATTTTGTGAAAATAAAATGATTTTGAAGAAGAAAAGAATACTTTCTTCAAGAATTCATTTCAAATGTTTTATCAAAACCATTTTCCAACTATGATTACATTACATCATCTATGTATGTTTCAAGTATAATGTCTCTATGATTTACATGGTTTCACTTTTCTTATGATGAAATGATATCCATTTGTTTTATATAGATTATTTTATGATGAGATGATGTTTATGAAACCCATTTTATTCTTTGGGTTATGATGAATGATTTATGTTTATTTTGTGGAAAACATAAAAATGATTTCATTGTGATATGGGTGGGACCTATATCTGCATTTAATGCATTGGGTAATGATTTATATCTCATGAGATAGACAGGGATGGAACAGCAAGTAGAATCATGTTCAGTAATATAGGGTTGGAACGACATGTAAACCCAGTTTAGTAATGGACATTGTCTAATATGATGGTCTTGGAAGAAATTCCTTGGCTACTATATAAATAATATCATTTTCTTAATGGTTTGTCATAATTAAATGTTTTATTCCCATGCCATTTTATCATGATTAATGTTCATTTATTTTCTATTCCTTATGTAATGTAAAGATTTATGTCATTTCTCATGTTTTTTATGTTTTATGTTCATTTTTTACATTCAAATACTTATGAATTTTTTTATGTTTTTGATTTTTACCCATACTGAGAATTTGAGCTCACCCTTTTTATGTTTTATTTTCCCCAGGATATATAGAAAGGTTTTAGGTAAGAAAAAAAGGAAGATATTTATGGGAGATGTTGGAGATCTTTCACAATGATTAGAATATTATGTTCCGAGTTTCCAAAGAAAATAAATTAATACAGTCATTCGGCATTTGTTTTTGTCATTTATTATGTATTCTGAAAAAATTAATGTAATTTATCTATATGTCAATATCGGGCCTCTACAAAATGTTCCACCCAAATCGAAACAACCCCCACCACCCCAAGGAATAATCCCATTCCTTAAAATCTTAAAAAAATGAAGGATGTCCCTAGATAAAGTTACACCAACATCTTTTAAAAACAAGGAAATATACTCATTCAAATGATGGTATTTTAATGAATCCACTTCAAAAGTGCCACCCCTGTCGCACATAACCTTCTCATATCAATGGATTTCTTAAAACCCCAATGTTAAACCACTTATAAAACCATAAATCCAAAAAAATCAACATTTAATAACCACAACGCAGCATTTTCAATCAATGTCACATTTTTAAGTGCCAAGTAAGAATTTTATAAAGCAATTAGTGTGAAAAAACCAAAACAACCACTTCAAATAATTAAAACTAGAAGAAATAAACATATTACACATCAATAATTTATCCTAAAAAACTAAAATCACTCAATAATATCAAAAAGTTGTAAAAATGCAATAAATCATCATATTCATAAATTTATTGGTAAATGAATAGGTTACGTAACTCAAACACACGATGTTGCGCCAATGGCCACCCAAAACAACATCCTGAGGGTACCATGAAGAATGAAGATCCAATGGTAGTCCTAAGAAGATAAATCCCCAAATTTAATTTCAAATAGACAAATAACTGAATTCTGTGGTACCATATGAGAAAAAGAACCACATGAAAATGGATAATGGAGGAAGTTGGATAATAGAGATGGATATTACCTCAATAAATAACCCCCAAAACATGATGAAATCATTTCATTCCACACAAGAAATTGGATGTGAGGAATGAGATAGTGGGTAGGAGGATACCTGGTGTCAAATGAGCCAATAGAGGGGAGGAGAGGGTGATTAAGGAATAAATTAAATTGTGGTATATTGGTAAATTTTCACAGAACCAGGAACTAATAATAGGTTGGACACATAGTTTCCCAAATCATGTTCCGCGTACTGGATATACATGTAATTACCATATATTGCTCACAAATTTTGGGTAACAATGTTCTATTCTAATGAAATGGATATGTCATAATTACAGAACCTTGTGATGGTTACCCACATAGTTTGACTAATCATTGTCATGTCATGCACCCTTGACATGAGAAATCCTTGAACCAACATAGTTTATCAAAGGAGCCTCAAAGTTTGGATTAAAAAATGATGATTCTATGAAACACATACTATGCATGTTTTTAATTAACTAAATATAGTCCCAACATCATTAGGCCACACGGTTACCCCTAAACCATGAACTAAGGCTGTTTAAAAAAATAAAAATAGATAGAAACTCGAAATTATGATTATATTCTTCTGAACGCAAGAGAGAATCCAAAGACATTAAAATAATACAAAATAAAATATAAGAATAAAAACATGGGTATTACGTTTTATTGTTCATTAAAAATATTTTAGCAATTTATTCTAGGAAATTGATGACAAATGGTATTGACAAAATAAATTTTCAGTATAATATGCATTCATACAATCCATATATATTATATGGTGTTGAATAATTTATATATTTTCAATGTGATTTTCATAGAACCCAGTTGAATGTATGTGAGAATCCATTAAATAAAATTATTTGAAATGGTATACTGATATTTGAATGAGTCCTTATTTTCAAAAAGGTTTCATGAATTCTAATTATGAGAATACCGATTGTTGGATTTATAGTTTTGATGTAACCATGATGATGTTACATATAGATTTTATGAAATTTTTCCTCTATTTTTTTACCCAATTTGATTATTATGTCAAAATACAGTGAAAATTTGACTAGCTAAAAACAATTTTTCTATTAGATCCAGTAATAATACTAAATTATGGTGATAATTTACTAGTATTCCATTTTATTTCAATTTATCTAGTCTTCTGGAATTTTATTTAATTTTCTTTTTTTATTATTTATAATATTATTAAGAAATTCATTGTGATTATATTCCTAAATATTTATCACATTAAAAATGTTACTAAGGGTTCATGGATTATAAAAATTTTCGTACTCGGTATACATTTCTATTTGTAGCATGAGGGTGATGTGAGAACAGTAGACATCCTTATGATTAAGGGTTTCATTTTTAGGGGTTATTCTCGAGATCCTAATAAATTGTTTATCAATTACATTATTATTGTAATAATTCAAGATTGAAAAGTATATCCACCTCTATATCCTTGTTATGTATGGTCATGGATGTTTATTTAGTCAAGGTATCTATTATTCATGTGTAAATTAAAAACATTTTATAAATAGTTTATTTATTCCATACCTAATGACATAATGTAGTAATGTTACATATTTAATGACATTTAGTCACTAATATATATTATATTATTTATTATCGTCCTTAACCTGGTTAATCTCCAATTTTTTAAAATACACATAAGTTATTTTTTTTGGATTTCCTATATATGCTTAATGCTTTTCTAACATATTCAGAAGAAAATCTAAAATCATGATAATATAATGTATGATAAAATCCAATGTTTTTTTCATAAATGATATATGTGTTGACCTTTTAATATTAATATTTCGTTCACAAATATTTTTATTTAATGAAAGAGTAATAATTAATTGAAAAAATACTATTAATAAAATGCTTATGTTGGAAAGGGTTTCAATTATTTTTCATCATCTAGAAAATAATATTTACATTAACCTTTGCTGAAAAATTATTATTTTATTCATTAAATCCTAATTTTCTATAAGACTTAAAATTAATATAATAGAATAGCATGAGTATTTTATATTTATGGGAAATTACCTAAATAATTGTAAGTAAAACGGGTCATTTCTACCTTCATGTATAAATATGATTTTTTCTTATTATTTCCTTTAATGATTTATTCAAGATTGAATGGATGGAATCATCAATATGTATCATTATTTTTATGAAATATCATTATATAATAATATATTTATCTGTCTTGATAACATTAAAAATATTTTCCAAACATTTCATTAAATAAAAAATTAATAATTTATTTAATTTGAATTTTATTTCATGAAACTATATTAAAAATTTGTATCATGAAATTTAATTTACTAACATTTATTTCAACTACTAACTTTTTGATTAATTTGATACATATGTTCAAAAAAATTAATATTGATCTAAATTTATAGTAGAAACATTTATTATGTTCCCTTTTATTCCGGATATATTTAATTTCCATATTTCATTTAGAAAACATCATGTCCAATTATTTTTTATTAAAATAATCAATGGTTTTATATCTAATCATATTGAGTGGATTAATATATTTTTACTTACATGAAGACACAATCGGTGTGATGTAGATTCATGAATGCTATATCATTAATGGTTATGAAAACATAGGTTTTAAAATTTTAAGATAGTGGATTAAATACCACCAACAAAATATATGGATTTAAATGAGTTGGTGCTAGTGTGTGTGAGTCATTAACGAGTATTAGTGAGGTGCAATTGGAATTAAATATCTCTGCCTATTATATATATATACATTTTCCAATAATAGTGATGGATTCACTCATCTATATATATTTTTTGGTTTTTAGAGAGAAATAACATATTAATCATAGTGGGTTGTAGAAATCTATATAGATAAGTGGGTTCTCGATAAAATTTGGATGAAAATTTCTATTATTTAATAAAAATAATTACCTAGATACAATGATTTAAATACTAATAGAGGTGGTACATCAATTAAACTTGTATTTTTATTGTTTTTGGATCCCATAAAATAACACTGAAATAATTCTACTAACCAATTTAATCTCTTGATGTAGCCTAAAGATTTGATCATCAATAGAGATAGTCACTATAAAATTTGGAATATGGTAGGTATAAGATATATAAAATCCTTTTCCCATATAAATAGCTAAAATAATAGTTAATACTATTTTATATTAATTATATATATTTCATAATATTATTATTCATAATAAATGTGAAAACTATCATCATGTGCCTAAAATCATGCAGTGTTCTCCTGTGTCATTTTATCAATATATAAATCCTTTTCACGATAAATTCATAAATATTAATGTGGGATACTTTTATAATATCTATGTATGTCGATACTAATGATTCCTCATTTTCAACTACATATATAACATATGGTTCGTGATTCAATGTCATAATCCGTTGGATTTATACAGAGACCCAATAAAATAAGGCATAAACAATAAAATAATCACATGATTTGAATTATAAATATAAAAATAAATTTTATAACATATTGGATTAAATGATTAATATCATATGGTTTATATGTATAAATATATAATAGAACAATCACTTCCACACAATTTTACACTTATTGGAACCCCACTATAATACCCAATGATTAAACATATCATCATAACTTAGGTAAAGTAAATAAAAGAAAGGGTAGAGATCAAATTTATAGTAGATGTAAAAGTACCACCATTATATCAAGGTTTAGATCAAAAGAGTATGAGAAATCATTGGAAGTGGGGTATTTTTTTAAATAATAGTTGAAAAAAATTATTTTTCATTAATGAATTATATAATTAAATTTAATCCTTAATGAAATAAAATGTATACCATAGAAAATTTTATGGTAATATTGAGAAAATAAAAATTAATTAAGGAACATTAACACAAGAATATAGAATTATTTCATTCCATATAACAATTAATTATGGCACAAATATTATCATTGATAAATTATAACATTTTGAACAGAAATTTTGAAAACTCATCATGTTGTGAAAAAAATACCCACATCATGTTGTGGACCAAAATATTAGCACACATCATGTACTACACAAAAAATGTATAAAATTCATATAGTGAAATAAAATTGAACACAAATAATGTTATGAACAACCAAAATTCCCATGATTTAGGTTTTGAACAAAAATATCACATTGTTTATCTTATTAACAAAAAAAAATCATACACATCATATTATAATCATAAAAAATGTACATATTTTATTTTATGATAAAACAAATTCATTACATTATATCAATTTCTCATAAGGAATATATCATTAACTAATGAGTTTGAGTTTTTATTGGTCCACAAATATCATGATTCATAAATATGTACTCTATAAAAAATATATAGCATCTATTATCTCATATAGAACCCACAAATTAAAGGATTATTTTTTAAAACATAACAAACACTATATATTCTGATCATAAAAACCGGTAAAATATAAATATTGTCATTTTAAAAAATATATCATGTCCAAGTAAAAAATAAAGTGGTATAAACACGTCGCATTACTAATGATAAATCATGGAGGGTAAATATAAGTTAATTTTTGATAAATCATGTTAAAACATTGATGTGATAATAAACATAGAAATATATTTCTATGATGGGAAATGTGATACCTATTAAAACAATATTATAACTTCCTACAAAACAAATATCGTTGAAAACGCCTAAATGATTCAAAAACTATATGTAAAATTAAATTGATAAAATTAACTTTTGGAATGAATAGTTATTAATATAATATTAAAAAATTCATTATTTTATAAAAAAATTAAAGTGAAAATACTTTTAGAACAATTACATTATTAAAGAATATTTAAAAATTGAATAATAAAAAATATATAACATTATATAAAATTAAATATTAAATTTCATATAAAAATAATTTTTTAAAAAAAATGTGTAATAATGGAATATTGAAAAGGATATAATGTTTTCATAGTGGGAAAGATAAAAACCCCTGAATATTTTTACCTTAAAAATATATCATTAATAATGAAATATTTAAAAAATCATAATGTTAATTTAAATAATTTTTTTGTTGAAAGTAAAACCTTTTATTTTTAAAATGGGGTAAATTTTTTAGTATTTCAATATAACCATGTTAAAATCCAACATGATTGATAATATAGAGAAACCATTTTTTGAAGAAAATTGATAATGACCCATGAGAAAATTTGAGTCACAAACAACATTATAACTTATGTATAATTTGAATTAATACGTAAAGATATATAAATCATTTATTAATGAAATTAATATCATGAAATATTTGACTATCTTGATACAAAATGATAATAATTCCTTATATATAGCATAAAAAAGGAAATATGGTGTATATATTTAATAGTGTCTCGATGCTTTCAAATTTGAGACAAAGAAACCCTTACCCTATTTCCTATATTTTTAATGAGAATATAACGTCATATAAAAAAAGAGAATATAATATTTTATTTCATAACTTTACTTGAAGATATTACCATTTTATAATCATTATTAAAATTTATTATCATTAGTATAATGCGTATTATAGTCAACGTGGGTTAGTAATATTAAGTGTCTCTCAAATATTTAATAATATTGATATCATTCCACTAAAATATATTCCAATTTCAAAATTTATTTTACTTTTATGTTATAAAATATATAAATTAGTTTTATTTATAATTTTTTTATTTAATTCTATATTTATTTTGGATTTTTTACGTGAATTTTTTTTATAGAAACTTTTTTCTATAATTTTAGTGAATGTAAATGATACATTCAAAATATAATAAATAATGAATGGTATATTCATAAATTTATATAAAAAATATTTACATTTTATATTATAATAATATTTTTTTTCATTTTCAAATACGCATCAATAATCGTACTTTAAATCATTGATAATATATGTTTTAATCCAACCTAAATATGCACAGACAACAAGTCTTTTCGTGAGTATTGTTAATGAGGTGTTTAATAATGAAATAAATTCATTATGACAAAATAATTTTGTAAATATTTTATTTTTATGTTATATTTATTTTGAATTGATGATATTTTTTTATGTCATTATAATCTAAACAAAAATGAAAAAACAAATCAATGTGAAAGTGGTTGTCTGTGCAGAGGGATGATGTGGTAGGGTTTTAACATTTTTTCCTCATCATTTGTGTATTTTTTGTTGACTTTTTTATTTTTAAATTTTTTTTTAATTAAATAAATGATTATTATTGTGTTTTTGAATTTTCTATGTAAAATAATCAATTTTAGTTTAAATCATGTGTTTTTAGTAAAAATTATTGTTATTTTTAAATAATTATCAAATTAAATCAGTCTTGTGAATTTGAATTTCATTTATATATTCTATTATTTTGACGAATTTTTCATTCTAGTTAGTGTATTAATTCATTATATAAATTCAATAATTCTTTATTCCTTAAATTTTAAATAAATATCTCATTTTGGTTTTTAGACTTTTAACAATTAAATTTATTTTATCAATTTTAATTTATTTAATTAATATTTCTTATTAATTATTTTACTTTATTAATTATTTAATTAATTGGTTGATTAATGTAAGAAAGAGACTTTAGTTATTTTATTTTCTTTTAAATTATGTTTGTTTATAATTTTTTTTTAAAATAAATTCATTCATTTAAATAAAACACAATTAATTTTATTATGTAACTTTGTTTTATTTATTTACTTTTTAATTCTATTCAATTTAATTTGTTAATAGTTTTTTTGTTTTATTAAATTTTTAATTTATTTATTTATTTGTTGTTTTTATTTTGTAGGTGTTGATGTGTGACCTAGTTCCCTCATGGTCATGGTGGCACGTCTCACCATTTCCCACAATCACAACTTACGCACTACATCCCCTCCAAATGGGGGTAACCATATGGCCTTTTTTTCCATCCTCACAATGAGACCATGAGCATCCTTCACTGTGCCACATACCCTCCCTTCGTTTCAATTGATGTCTCACCGTTTCACTCATGATGAGATAGTGAGACACACTCATGGTGCCTCCTCTCCTGTCTCACCATTTCCATTCCGTTTTTATTCACGGTGCATGTTCCACTGGTTTACAAAAGGTTCCACAGAAAAAACCCCCTCTGCTCCTTAAACCTGTGTCTCCACTCCTATATACCGCTCCTCGTCTCCCATCTCACCTAAACAGGACAACACTAACCACAACAGAATATCAAAATAAAATCCATAGTTGAAGAATTCATCAGATATTGACAATATCAAACCCGTATAAATTTAATTTTTTAGAAGAAACCCATATCTTACCAGAATTGAAATCCCTCAAACCCGATTTTAATACACGAACCCCTTCCCTCATTGCCGGCTTGCGCCGCTGGCCAAACCTCCCTGATCCTTGTTCACTCTTCCCCCTCACAACTGTATCCCCTCATTACTGTGAACCAGTTGCCGAGACACCACCCTCCTGCTACCCGAAACTGCTTATCCCACTTCTCCATCTCACCCTCTTCTTCAAGACGAGTCGCCGCGAGCCAACCTCCTCTTCTTCCATTTTCCTTCACTCAGACCCTATACAACTCTATACTTCTCCATTGTGGACCGCAACACCTATATAGCGAAGGCACCTCCTGCCACGACACCGCCTTGTCTCACCAGAGTCGTTGCACACCTACTATCCCGCCAGCCCCTTCTAGAACACCTACTCACCCCTGCCGCAATTCCGAACCCACCACCCTCTCTTCCTTTCCCTCAATCCCGAAACTCGCCCCCCTTTTTCTTGACTACTTCTCCCTCTAAGCTGAAACCCCTATCCCCTTTTTTCATTTCGTTACATTTTCATTGATTCTTTTTTTAGTTTCATATAATAATCATAATATATTTAATACACTATAAATATAACATATAATAAACATTAATATTTATACATATATATATAATGTTAATTAAATTAGTTTTAAAATAAGTAAAATATTAATAAATATATTTATTATATTTACATATAATAGTAATAACAATATTTAGTATTATATATATATATTAATAACTTTTTTAATATTTAGTTATTTTAGTTTCATTTTATTTGTTTAATATGTTTTTTTTCTATTGTATAGTGCAAGAGAATCTACTAATAGAAGCAGGGCTAAGAAAATAAAATTGTTCATGGGAAAGACACGAGAAGATTGTTGAGGTCATTGTAGGGGGATTGGGTACACTCACATGTGGTTCACTCTAGAGTTAGTGACAAGAATATTAAAAGACACTCCACATGGATATACTATCTGTGAGGTCATCATTTTCATTTCTCTATATTATTCACTGAATATTAGGACTCTCTAATTCTCTTTTCTAGGGAACCAAGAGAGCCATGACCGAGAATAAGTCCAGAGGAGGAAACCATTCCACAGTGGGGTGAGGATACTCCACCACCAATCACCATCCATTCCATCCATATCTCGCGGACTGGGACTATTTTCAACTAGGAGACGGGGGCTGCTCATCCATTCCCCACCTCTCCTCCGCTACTCTGTTTTTGGTTTTTTATGTTGAGTCTATAACTTGTAGTGTTTCATGATTAGTTAATTGAATTGTGATTCTTGCTTCATTTTTGTTGTGTCGTTCATTCATTCTCGCACCATGTGGGGATCTCGAATCTCAAAAATTGGAAATCTAATTTACGGGGCTTGATCCAAATTAGAAAAGACAACACACCATAGAGATTTGTTCATCAGGAAATCAACTTTTCTCTTTGTTTACCTTGGTTGATCACTTCTGTGTGTTAGATTGAGCGAGATAAAAAATCATGCACTTTATGATTGGATACATTATCATTTCAATTATTCAAACCTTCCTATTTTTATTTCTCGAACTAAGAATCTAGATTGGTTGTGCGATGTGATGATATTTGTGGAACAATTCTGGCTAGTGAGAAATTCTTTCAAGAATGACATTGATGAGTTAACCACCATGATGTTTGGAGGAACACTTGAGTATAGCATAAAATTTATTATTGAGTGATTAATTTCATGGGGAGATTGGTGTGTGATCTAATACATCGATCATTCACTTTGCGAGGTTGATATTTGTTGATTGATTTATTAAGTTAATCATGGATAGGGAGTAGAGGGTGAATTATCCAATGTTCGGCCTTGTTCTCACAGTCTTTTTTCTTCCATTTCTTGGTGTCAAATGTATGTTCTGTGTCTTGTGTTGTTTCTGGTCCAACTTTATTTTCTTAGTTTTGTCTAGTTTCTCTATATTTTTGCACTTTTCTATCACAATCTCTCTCTCCACTGTGCTCTTTAACATTAATTAATGATTTCTTAAGAGTGTGTATTTCTATTTTAAAAATATTTAAAAATACAAAAATATTTTCGAAACGAACACTTAGGCTCTCGAAACTGCTTTGTTGAGAGCGACCCTAAGTTTTGCCATTGTAATATATCTTGGGTCTTTATAAATGTAAACATTACCGTCCTCGTGACAAGGATGCCCCTAAAATTTTGGCACTCTTGTTAGTGAGAAATGAGAGTCTCAATGGTTTTTACAATTTTTTTTATTTTAACACACACAAAACCTATAATAAAACATATAAAAAACAAAAAACACACACACATACATAGTGATGAACTATGAAGAATCTTATATAGTGTCACTGTTTGACCAAGTTCAAGATCTTGAGGAAGCTGTTTTGAAATTTCAAATATGGATGCATGAAAGGCAGCATTGAGACCTTAGTACTGAGGAGACAATTTATTCTCATGAGATAATGTAGTTGATGCAACAAGGCATGGATAAGGTCAAAGGCTACCAAGAAGAAGGTGCAGTACCACCACCTCCCATTAAATCCAAATATTCAGGAAAGCCATTGAGAAGGAAAGAGAAGAGAAAAAGAAGAAAGAAAAAGATGAATCTTCCCAACATTGATATGGATTTTCCCCTAGTGGAAAAGATAGAAATTCTAGAACAAATTTCCAAATATGATTTCAATGGCTGGTAGGATATGGAACTCGCAATGATTCATGATACGGGACATTTCTTTGATGGTAATTTCCCCCATGATTTCCATTCTAATGATTTTGTTTGTAATAAATATTCTAATTATTTTTCGATGAATCAATAAGTATATCCATATAATGACATTATATCATTTCCCTTAGAATATTAAGCTTTTGAGGTGGTGTGTTTTCAAGAGAGTTTGGAGGAGGTTGACTACCCCGCTCTTGCCTTAGACCCTCTCCCAGGATCACTATTCCATCACAAGGAAGAACATGCATCACTGATAAAGGGAGTTGAAAATTTTATGGAGGAAGCCATCTTTTTATTCAACATGGATTTCATCCAAGATAATTTTAATTGTGTTTCTCCATTTGAAGGTATTTAATATGCACCAAACTTTTGTGATTTTTTGGAGAGTGAGGAATTTTCGGTTATATCTGCTGAATATTTAATGGAACATATAAATCTGGATGACACTTCCAGATTTGGAGCCACCTTTTAAGATGAATTTTTGTAGTTTTGAACTAGATTAGAAGTGGATGATGACACCTTAATTTCCTTCCAATAAAAAAATGTATTATTGGATTGAACCATAATACAAGTCACATCCATGTTTTCCAACATTAATACTTGTGCACACTCATCTTCAAGTAGAAGAAGTATGGAAGTACCCCTATATCTTGTTTTCCCCTCCAAAATTCAACGTGATGTACATAACTATGAAGGAGTAGAATTTGATTGATGCTGCACATGGAGGATTCAAAAGATGGAAATTCACTGAAGCTAGAAGGAATTACATCTGGAGGTTCTTGAGTAAGAAGCCAAATCCCCCATCAGAATGGGGATGATACAAGGACTATACAGCTGTGGGAAATCTAAATACATCACCCCCTAGGGAGTTATCCCAGGATTATCCCATTCAATTTTTGATTTATTTTATTTTTCCCGAATCTTCTAATTTGAGTGTTTTGTTCATAGGACAATAAACATGCATTAGATTTCATGTGGCTATCATTCATGTCCTAGAGGAAGAGTATACTAAATATCATAGATAACACTCCCTAAAACAAACGTTGTGGTATCTTTTTATTCGAACAT
Organism: Viscum album; assembly: GCA_963277665.1. NCBI lineage: Eukaryota > Viridiplantae > Streptophyta > Magnoliopsida > Santalales > Viscaceae > Viscum > Viscum album. The sequence continues at coordinate 1,644,496,569 of OY728127.1, read as the reverse complement.
AAAATATTGAACACTAATGTTAAACTGTTTCATCATTTCAGTGAACAATTGGAGAATCCAGAGTTCATGCACAAGGAAATCAAAGGGAGACTTTTTTAAATTTAAGAAGCTTCACATTTAGGGGAGAATTGTTTTCTGTTTCAATGTTTTACTCTTCAAATCATTATTTCATGCCGTAGTGAATTAATTTTGGGGTATTTCCCTATGGTTTTTGAAACTTGTGAACTGAATTTCCTACTTGGGTGTTAGCCTCCTAGTATCTAGAGAGTTGAAAATTTATTTCGAGTTGATTTGTGAAACATGCTTCCACCCACTACATTCAATTTCATTATGCTGATACTGCACATAAATGTTATTCATGATACTATTTTAAGTAAATTGATAAAATCTTTTTCTTTCTCTTTTCAAAATTCAATGGATGAAAATTTTAGAAAATAAAATGGTTGCTAGTGATGGTTTGTGGGGTTTGTTTTTTTTGTGTTTTCTATTCTTTCCCTTTTTCCATGGAAAATAAAATTATTGAACTGCATTGCTACCCCTCCACTTTTTCTTTAAGTTGAAATTTCTATCTGTTTTGAACATAAATTTTCTTCCACCTTAGAATTAAATAGTGGGGACAATGCTATATTTTACGTGTGGGGGTGAGGGGTCATTCTAGTGTCATGTTTAATTTCCCATTCTAGAACATGTGTTTGTGGTGGTTTATAAATGGTCATTTGTTTCAAAATTCTCATAATTATTTCAAAAAAATTCAAATTCTATCATTACAAGATGGTCATTGGAGGTTCATTAGTACTTAAATTATTTCATGTAAATGTATTTCTACTCAATGGATGATGAGAGTGACATTCAGTCAGAAACTATCAAGCATGAGTGATTGCTGAGAGGAATTGTTCATTGTCTCTATGAACTATTCTATTTAGGAACTGAGGATAAGACTATGACATGATAGGTTTTGTGGCATAATGATCATGACATAGTGTAACTATAAGTTCTCAATAGAACCTAGGGGGATCACATTGTTATTAAAAAATATTCAATCACTTTAGGAAGATAACTCAATTGATTATCAATTATGTCCTTTGAAACTAGAATAAAATGGGAAAATGGGATCCCACAGTGTGTATCTGAGAAGAGGTGCACTATGTTTGTTTCTGTGAAAATATAATGCCAATTTCAGTCTTAATAAGTGCTATGCACAATGTTCTATACATAGAATATGGCTGGGAAGAATTCAAATAAAGTGGCCTTGTCAAAAATGAACTCATTAAGGTGAGGGGAATTTTGAACCCAGATGATGAATGGATCAATTAACATGTATAATATTCATTTGAGATGAATAAATATAGTTAAAAAATTAATGGACTTTAATTTTTGGAAATTGGGGGTAAGGTGAGAATGGAAGGTGCACATGGTTATGTTTTAAATTCCAATTTATATAACCTTTTATCACTCCTTGAATTAGAAATTGAATTGGAAGGTGAAGTAGCATAGTTAATGAATACACATAAGAGGCATGACGTACTTGAAAGTGTATGAATTTGTGATGATATTGACTTCCAGTGAGTTTTTGAAGCTAGACAGGACATCATTTTTTAACACCTTTGCATTGTCTGACCCATAGTTTTTTCCTGCTCCCCTTGATGTTATTGTTTAATCATGCTCCTTTTGAGATGAAACTCACTAATTATCATTCTATTTTAATGTCAAAGGCATGTACTTGATTAAGGACAAACAAAGTTTTACGTGTGGGGGAGTTTGATGTGGCAGTGTTTTAACCCTTTTTTCCACATCCTTTTTGTATTTTTATTGAATTTTTTATTTTTATAATGTATGTTTTTACTAAATAATTGATAATTATTGTGTTTTTTAATTTTATTTGTAAAATAATCAATTTTAGTTTAAATCATTTGTTTTTAGTATTCATTATTGTTATTTTTAAATAATTTTTAAATTAATTTTTTCCTGTGAATTTGACATTCATTTAATTGTTCTTTTATTTTTTCAAATTTTTCATTCTAATTATTTTATTAATTTATTGATTTATTTAAATAATTAATTATTATTTAAATTATAAATAAATAGCTCATTTTTGTTTTTAGTCTTTTAATAATTAATTTAATAATTTGTGTTTATTCAATTAATATTTCTTATTTATTAATATACGTTATTAATTATTTAATTAATTTGTAGATTAATTTAACCAAGAGAATTTAGTTATTTAATGTTTCTTAATTATGTTTTTTTTATATTTTTTAATAAAAATAAATTCACGCTTTTAAATAAAACAAAATTAATTTTATTTTTTAACATTTTTTTATTTATTTAGTTTTTAATTATATTCAATTTAATTTGTTAATCGATTTTTTGTTTTACTATATTTTTAATTTATTTAATTGTTTGTTGTGTTTATTTTGCATGTGTTGCTACATGTTGTGGTTCCATCATGGTCATGGAGCCATGTCTCATCGTTTCCCACAGTCACCACTTACGCACTGCATCCCCTCCAAATAGTGGCACTGTATGGCATTGTTTTCCCACCTCACGGTGATACCGTGAGCAGCCTTCACGGTGCCACATACCCTCCCTTTGTTTCAATTGATGTCTCACTATTTCACTCATGGGGAGACCGTGAGACACACTCTCGGTTCCTCCTCTCCTATCTCACAATTTCCATTCCTTTTTTTATTCACAGTGAATGTGCCACAGGTTTACACACGGTTCCATAGCAGAACCTCCTCTGCTCCTCCAACATGCATCTCCACTTCTCCATAACACACGTCTTATCTTGTCTCACCCATTAAGAACAACACTAACCACAACAGCATATCATAACCAAATCCAGAGTAGATGAATTCATCAAATATTGCAATTCTCATACCAGTATAAATCCAAATTTTCAGAAGAATCCCAAATCTTACCGGAATTGAAATCCCTCAAACCTGAATCTGTCGCACGAACCCCTGCCCCTGCTGCAAGAATGCACCACTGGTCGAACCTCTTTGAGCCATGTCTGCGCTTCCCCCTCAAAACTGCATCACCTCTTCGCCGCGAACCAGTTGTCCAGCCACCACCCTGTTGCTACCAAAATCCACTACACCCACTTTTCCATCTCACCCACTTACTCAAGACGAGTTGTCACGGTCCCACCTACTCTAATCCCTTTTGTCCACACTAAAACCCTTCGCATCTCTCGAATTCTCCACCACGTACCGCAATACCTACACAATAAAGCTGCCTCATGCCGCTGCACTGCCTTGTCTCACCAGAGTCGCTGCACACCTCCTGCCCCATCGCCCCCTACTAGAACACCCGCTCACCCCTACCGCAAATATTAGCCCACCGCCCCTCTTCCTTTCCCTCAATCCCGAAACGGACCCCCCCTTTTCTGTATTCTTCTCCCTCTAAGATGAAACCCTTCTCCCTTTTTTCTTTTATTTCACTTTTCCTTGTTTCTTTTATTTTGTTTTATATAATAATCATAATATATATAATACACTATATATATTACATATAATCAACATACTTATATATATAAATATATATATATATATATTTTTAATTAATTTTGTTTTAGAATATATAAAATATTTATAAGTATAATAATTATATTTACATATAATAGTAAGAATAATATAAATTGTTATATATATATATATAAGTATGTTTTTTTAATATATAGATTTTTTAGTTTTATTTTATTTATTATACTTGATTTCTGTTTTCTATTGTTTAGTGAAAGAGAATATACACATAGAAGTGGGGAAAAGAAAAAAAGTTGTTCACGGGAAAGATGCGAGATGATTCTTGAGGTCATTGTAGGGGAATTGGGTACACTCACAGGGAATTCACTCTGGAGTTAGTGACATGCACGCTAAAAGACGCGCCATGTGGATCTGATTTCTGTGAGGTCATCAATTTCACTTCCTTATTTTCATCTCTGAATAAGAGGACTCTCGACTCCTCTCTTCTAGGGAGACATGAGAGCCTAGACTGAGAATTGGGCTGGAGGAAGACACTATTCCATAGTGGGGGAGGAGACTAAACCACCATTCACCATCCATTTCATCTATATCTCATGGATGAGGACCATTATTGACTTATATATGGGACCTGGTCCTCCATTCTCCGCCTCTCCTCCATTTCTCTATTTTGGGTTTTTTTATGTTGAGTCTATTACTTGTAGTGTTTCATGTATAGTTAATCGAATTGTGATGTCTGTTTCATTTGATTTGTTTCGTTCATTCATCCTCGCTTCGTCTTGTGATCTCAAATATCTAGAAATAGAGATCTAATTAGCAGGGCTTGATCCAGATTATGAAATCCAACACACCCTGGAGATTTTTTATCGGGAAATCATCTTTTCTCTTTCTTTGGATTGGTTGATCACGTATTCAAGTTAGTGTGAGTGAGAGAAAAAATATTGTGCAGGACGATTGGAAACTTTCTCCTTTCAATTATTCTCTCCTTCTGGTCTTGATTTCTCGAACTGAGAATCTAGATTAGTTGTGTGATGTGACGATATTAATTGAATCATTCCATCTTGTGCGAAATTCTTTCAATAATGACATTGCTGAGTGATCCACCTTGCAGTTCAGAGGAATGCTTGAGTATCACATAACATTGATGATTTAGTGTTTAATTTCTAGGGGAGATTGGTGTGTGATCTGAGACATCGATCATCAACTATGGGAGTTTGATATTTGTTGATTGATTTATTATGTTGATCTAAGATAGGGAGTAGAGGTTGAATTAACCAGGGTTCAGCCTTGTTTTCACTGTCTGTTGTCTTTTGTGTCTTAGTGTCAATTGTTCATTATGTTCCTTGAGGTGTGTCTATGCCTACATTCTATTCTTAGATTTTTCATGTGTCTTTATATTTTTTCACTTTTCTATCACTGTCTCTCTCTCCCCTGAGCTCTTCAGCAGTAATTAGTGATCTCTTAGGACTATGTTTTTTTATTTTCAAAATATTTAAAAAAACAAAAAAAAAATTCTGAACAACCAACTAGGATCTCGACAATTCTTCCTTGAGACTGAAACTGAGGTATTCCATTGTACTATAGCCTGGGTATTTGTAAATGTAAACTTGAACATCCTCGCGACTAGGATGCCCTTTAAGGGAAAATTAAAATTTCATTGAATTTCTAAGGTGATGAAAAAAATAAATATGTTTTGTAAATACAATATTGAATCAAATAATTATAATTAATATAAATACTTCATTATATTAATATGGTTAAAATTTAGTAGGGAGAGTATTATTAACTGAAAAAACATAATAAAGTGACAATACTTATGTTGTATAATGGATTCGTTCTTTGAACGTTCTCTTGAAATTAATGGACTATGAATAATAATGACTAGCTGGTGGATTATTTTTCTATGATGGGATTTCTGGTAGTGTAATTTTTTTAATTGTATGAGTTTAAGGTATATATGTGAGTTTTAAGGGGAGTAATGGATATCTGGTAATAAGTGATGAAATATATCTTTTGGAAACACTATTTATATATTTATGTCATCATTCCATAGTCAATGGAACCTATTTTTTTAATAATTTTTTATGTTTGTATTTATGTCAATACATAATAAATAAATTTTTTATTCACATACTATAAACATTCTATGGTTTTTAAAATTAGGTCATTACATTTAAAACTGTTACTTTTAAATTGGGTAACTAGTTTTAATAATGTGAGATGATTTTTTATTATGAATATAGAATATGTCATGTAACCAAATTTAGGTTTAATGGAAATAAATTAAGCAAAAAATTATTTTAATTTAGTTTCTAAATATTATAAAATTTTATTTTTTTTTTAAATAAAGATGCATAGAAAAAAATTTCAGTGGAAAAAATAGAATTTTCACCATTATGAATTTATAATCTTATTTATTATTGATTTACAACTGAAGGAGTGTTAATATATTTATTTATATATTATAAAATAATATTATATTCATTATTTAAAATATAAAAATTAAATTTATATGATATAAAGTCATTTATAAAAATAAAATCCTTATATTAAAAACAATTGATTCCCATTACCCTGAAAATTAATACAAATCTTACTAATCTAATGTGTCTATCAAAAATATAAACTGTCATTATTAAATAAAATTAATATTAATATTTTAAATATATAAATATTTCATCAATTTATCATTCTATGTGTATGGAATTCAGACTCAATATTAGCTTGTCTGTCATGTAAAAGCCCATTTCGTGAAAAATAAAAAATTTATGTCAAAAAATTATGTATTGGATATAATTATCATGTCCAATTATTCCCATGAATTTAAATTATTTTTTATCATTACAATATAATTCATTTAAAAATAATTTAAATCAGTCATGTCCATTTAACATGTTATAATTTATGAAATATTATAGTTGAAACTATAATTTTTCATTAAAATGATACATAAATTTTTAGAATGTTGGTCATTGGTTTATAAATTAAACATTGTATTTGAAATGAAATTATTTATTTCATAATATATATTTTTTATCGTAAAATTATTTAAAAACATCTAAATCTTAATAATGATTTGGTTTGATAAAAATAAATATTTTTTACTGTTCAAATAAATAACAATTGTTAAATATAATTCCAAAAAAACATCCTATGACAATTTAATTGTTTGGAACTGAAAATAGAATTTTTTATACAAATTATATTCAAAATTTTCTAAATTTTAATTTTTATTAGAAAATATATAATATATATTAAATTTCATTCATTAATATTTTTATTTTTAATTATTACATAATATAAATTATTAACTTTCCATATCTAAAAAACTATTAATAGTTCACCTTCTTAGTGTTTATTATTGATTTATAAATAATTTCCTATTAATATGTTTTCATTTTCTTATTGGGTTTATTATATGAAAAAATTCAAAAAAACTATGAAACATAATGGATACAGAATCTTTATTTGATTCACTTTAATATAATGGTTAATTTTTCTAATTTTCATACTCTTGGAGACAACATCTTTTTACCTCTCCTAATGATTTCCCATAGCAGTCTGAATTATTAGATATTGTTAAAAATAATTTTTTCACATTATAATATTATAAATAAAATTCATTAAATATCCATTGAAATTTTTTTTTGAATGATACGTAATCTTGTAATCTCTATATGGTTTTCTTTCTTCTTGTACGGATGAAGACAATATAGTATGAAGTATAATAGTTATTAACACCAACTTTTGGTTATTTATCACCATATAATTTTGTATAAAAACAGAAATATATCAAAATTAATGTTTTTGGGTTATACCATTGATTATTCTATGATATAATTTTTTCGATTGTCATACATTCATTCTCAAAAGAGTTAGATATGGGGAATATGTCTTTAGAGGTTTCATAATCTTTGGTATTGTTAGATAGTGAGAAAATACAACATGAGATATCATTATATTAAATTATACTACATATATTATTTTTATATTCATATTTACTACCATAATATATATTCCCCACGATTTTATTTATAATTTATATATAACTCTATAGTTATTAACAGGTGGCACACGCTACACCAAGTATGAAACCCCATGAAATTACATAATTTTAAAATGGATAATATAACCTAGTAGTTGGGATATAAATTATAAATTTGAATAATAAATTAATAGTTTTTTATGTGATTAAAGTTACTAATTCTTTCATAAGAAGTAATTATTAATTTTTAGTAATGTAATTTTATGCCTCGAAAAAACATTTTTAACCAAAATTGTTTTAATTTAATTTTATTTGTGTATATTATAACCAAATACTACAAATTTAAAATTTATATTAAATAAAATATATATAATTAATTAAAAATTCATTCCACAATTGGATAGGTATGATTTATTTATAATTTTCAATAAATAGGTTTTTTGTGAAATGGAAAAATTGCTGATTTTACAAAGTAGTGTCATGTTAAAAGAATTATTATGATGAAGAAAATAATTAATTAAAAATATTTTTTATATAATATATATACATACATACACATATATATATATCTAATAATTCATATAAAAATATATTTCTCAACATATAAATATATTCTTATCATTTTTTAAATGTTAAGAATTTTATTTAAAAAATGGATTTTAGTTTTTCTCTACTAATCAAGTATTTTTATTGTTATATTACATTTTTTTTATTTATGTAATTGTAATAAGTATATTATTATTAAAATAATAATATTAATTAAATTGGATTCATCATTATTATTTATTAGTCAATAAAATAATTTGTATGACTAAACATTCTTTTTCCAAATAATACTTATTATTAAAATTTTAAACATATATTAAATGTATTTTTTAAAAATTATTATGAGATTGATAATGTAAAAAGTAAATAGTATTTAATATATAAATATTTGATATTATCAAATAAGGTAAAAATATTTTTTGGTCCTAAATACAAATAATCCTGGATAATATTTGTCACGTCGAATAATTCTAAAATTGGTTAAACGGTAAATTATAAAAAGGGGAAAATTTGAGATAACAAAATAGGATGGTAAAACATAATTATTGGTTTAGTTTCAACCATAAATTTATAATTATCAATTATTTGGTAATTTGGATCCACATTCATATTAAAATGAATTTATATTATTTAAATATTTTAAGTATTTCCATGTTTGTTCATCCCTTCTCTTATAAAGAATCACATTATATCATACATTATTCTGAATAATTGATCAATATTTCTTTTATAATCCATACCAAATAAAGTTAAAGATTAAATCTATTCATCGTTTCATTCTATTCATATACTAATACAATAATATGAATGATTATTTCTTAAGAAAATTTAGATCTTCGAGAGCAGAAAAAATCCTATTAAAAAAACTATATTAATTATTATTTCATCTTCTGCATCCTATAAATATATTCTATCCATCAAAAAATATTATTATTATATAATAAATTAACTATATTTGGTTAATATCATCGGAAAAAATATGCTCCATTAAATAATTTAAATAATTAAATCTTCTCTTGTATGTACGTACACCCCATCGTCACTATACATTGATGTAATTCATTTTTCCTCACTATTTTACATATATGGTAATAAATATAAAATTAATGAAATATTAATTATATTTATTACATATTTATGATATAAAAATTCAATATATCACCTATGTTCATACAATTACATTTGTTTGGAAATGATATGGTCACTCGTGTATAATCGGGACTACAACGAAAATGGATCTATGTCATTTGTTCATTTATTTCAACAATAAATGGGTTATTATAAAATTTAATATAAGAAATAAAATTAATTAAATTAATGATATACATGATGAATTTTATTAAATATTTATTCATTCTCAATTTACTGATGTAATTTTTGTTTAGTTGAATTGACAACCATAAGTTGTTGATATATGAAATAACTACTCAATAAATGAGATAAAAATGATTTTAAGAGGACCATAAATATATAATAACAATGATATGGGTTCTTAATAATTTCATTAATAAATATATATTTTATTTATAGTTAGATCATATGTTTGACAAAGTAAAGACACAAGGTAATGGTACCATTTTTCTCATTTTCCCTTAAATGGGACATGTAAATATTATAAAATAAATTTCATTTATTTGGTGTATATACTACAATTTTGAAAACATATATCAATAATTCTTATTAATTCATGATATTTAATGTTTTAAATATTTTTCTCCATTTTAATGGTTTTTTATTCAAACTTTACTAAATTATTAATTTATTTATTTTCCAATATAATTTTTCAGGATTATTATGTAAATATTTCTATCGAGAAAATTATAGGATAATAATGTTTTAAAAATATTATTATTTTTCTTGTATTATAATTATTGGGTCTTTCATTTTAATATTTCATATCTTCTATTTATGTATCAGGAATCATCTTGTTGGTTTCAAATAATGTACATTGAGGTAATAAAACTTATATTATAATTCTTCATTTAGAAAATATATTGTTCTTATATGTCAAGTTTATATTAATTATTTTAATGAATAATATTATTTATAATATAATGATTGTTTTAACATCCTTACCTGATACGCTAAAATGGATTAGGGTGTTATGTGACATATAGTGTTCATGCTCATATAGAAGAGGTTTTTGATATGTAGTGAGGGTGTAAGGCATGTAGTGGGGACACTATACCCTTTGTTTAATTTCTTCAAGAATATTAATAAATAATAAATAATAATACTTAATAAATGCAAAAATGTGGAAGATAAATAAATTATACCATAAGAATAGAGTATTAATTTCTTAAAAATATTAAATGATTTTTTCTTAAAAAATTAAAATACCAATGTTTCCAAATATAACAACTATGATATTTTTAATTTATTACAATATTAATTTTTATAAATTCGTATTTTTATTACAATAAAATAATTTATGGGTAATTGATGGTCTTAGATCATCATTCACGGTTCCATACATCATCATTATGAGATCATTCAATTTTTTTCACATCATCTCAATCTCACTCCATTGTTTTGTTGGATATTATGTTTCTCCAAAATGGAAATATTTTAGGTATCATGGATTTAAATTGAATAATTTCTAGTACATTAATATCATCACAGCAATATACCACATTTATATAATGTATTATTTGAAGAAAATTTATTGAAAAAGGTTTTTAAAATTAATTGGGAAATAATATATATTCTTGTTTCAATATTCATATATGTTATTTAATATGAAAATTTTAAAATAAATAATACTAATAATTGAAAATATGATTATATAAAGGATGTTTAGGATATTTTTGGGGGTGAGTTATAGATAGTTCCTTGATGAATTGATAAGAATCATAAAAAAAATATGTTTCCACATTTAAGCGGTGTTTAGAATACACAAACATACTTATTAAGAATAATATCATGGTTGATAAATCTTTTGGTATGATTCATTATTTCTTAGATGGAAACTTCATGATGTGATTATGGATCTTTAAATTTATGTATTTCCAATGTAGAAATTTTTTTCGCCATCATTTTGATTTCACTGTTTCCATTAGCAGTTTATTTTCACTTAGATATCGATTAACATTTAATGGAATGTTCTTATTAATATCCAATATTCCATATTAATTATGCCTTATTTAATCATGTTATCTTCCAAATATAATTTATGTTTTTGGGAATACATGATTACAAATTATTATTTCCATTCCATAGGATGTGAGGAATAAATAATTGGATGATTTTTTAGGATTAAAGAGATAATTTCAGGGTCTTATTTATTTTTCCATTTTAATATTATAATTATATGTGAATCTAGTATCAAAATATCGATAAATTTATTTATTATTCATAGTTTAATCCATTATATCATTAAAAAAGTTTATAGATATGAAAATTTTCATGTTTTCTAGGCTTGGGGTGTTATAGGTGGTATTAGATCACGTTTAGTGGGATCATTTGGAACTAGATATTAAATGTACATAGTTAATATGGGAATTATTATAATTCATTAAATTATTTGATAAATATAATTTCTATAAGTTTTTTAATAGTTTAATATTCATACTTTTATAAGCCATTTATGTGTATGGAATTATTTTGAAATGGATCTTAGTGAATTGAATGTAAATAATTACAACACCATTCACCAATATATGAATTTACCTTAGGATAATTTCAATAAATCATGTCTCAACACCGATTATATCATGGAAATATTATGTTTTCTTACCCAAGAAATGATTAATAACCCATCTCGTATGGGGTAAATTGTTGTTTTATATAAAAATTCACCTATTTTCAATCACTTCATGTTAAATCATCCTAAAAATTTTAATAAAACTGTTAATATATATGTTGTTGGATGATAGATTTATTTTATGGAAAATATAATTAAGCAATTGGGATACAATGGAATGTAATGGATTATTGTTGAATTATATTATTTAAATGGTAATGTTAATCCATGGTGTTTATTAATGAATATTAATAAATTATAAAGTGAAATAAAAAAGTATGGTTTGGATGAAAATTAATTTCCATTTTTGATGGAATTTCAACATGATCAATGGTAAAAAAAATTCATTATATCATGATGCCGAAATTTCCTCTCTGGAGTAATCGATTCACGTTATTCTCAATTAGAACAACTATAAGGATTTCTCTGATGTAATTATATGGGAAGATAATTTTTGATGTAATCTCAATAATTTTCTAAACCATAAAGAATCTATGCATAGAGAAACATTAAAATTTATATGGCCTAATGATGTTGACATAACTTTTAATTTATTTTATTCCATTCAAAATGATAGAATGAAATCCATGCCTTTATCCCTTCATACAAAATAGTGATCAAATTTTGGACAAAATGCAAGATATTTTTTATCATGGTATTTCCTACTACAAGAATCCCTTTAATGGATCCTCTATTATCTCCAAGACTTTGGATGGAGTCATTACAAACTTTTTCAATAAAAAGGATAATTTCAGGCTCACATTATTACCCTCAAATCCAAATTAAAGGTGGAAGTATTTTGTCTCCATTAAAAATGATACTATAGACATGATAGCATTGGTAAACTTTTTGTGCTATATTATTAGGATTTTATTCTGGTTGATATTTGTAGGAATATACATCATTTCATGAAAATGATTTTCCTTCCTTATGGATTGAACGCTCAGTTTATTGTAAGTATTCTTGCAGTGGAGAATGATACTGAAATTAAGGTCTTTTGGATGGTTTCTTTGGTTAACACCATTTATAAAATTATCAGGAACGAATTTTCTAATAGGTTGGATTATTTTTCAAATAAAATTGTTTATTATATTCATTTTGGTTTTATCAAGGGAATAACTATTCAAAATTTTCTTCGTACTATATCTAAATGTGTTAACCATCATAATAACCCCTTCATAGGGGAAAACATTTCTTTGAAACATGATATTATGGAAGCTTGTGATACAATGGATTAGAGCATTATTTGCAATATTATTTATTATTTTTGGGTTTGATGGTTTATTGTCAAATGTGTTAAAATAATTTTTGGTTCTTCCCGTATTATAGTTATTATTATTGTTTAACCAAAATATGATTTTTCATGCACCAAAGGTGTTACAAAGGTCGATCCCATCTCTAATATTCTTTTTTTACATTATTGAGGATTATATAAGAATACTGATTTCCATTATAGCTAGTAATAGGATATTAAAATCTATTAGTGTTGGTAAGGGTATTTATGATCCTTCTAATCAAATTATAGTAGATGATGTTTTCCTCTTTACTCAAGGGGATAATGAAAATATTATAAATTTCATGAAATCACTTCAACATTTGGTAGAGAACTCTGGAAAAATTGATAGTAGGAAAAACCATTTGTTTACTTTTGCGGGGGTGTTTCAACTATTAAGAAGATTTATATATTCATATACATAGGAATAATGGAGGGGAATTTTCCTTTTATCCACCTTGGTGTGATTTTGTTTGGGGGCAGACCAAAATCAAGTTATTTTACTAGAATTGTTAGTTAGATTAAAAGGGTTCTTTCTTCATTTAATGGTAAATCTATCTCTATATATGGTCACATTTTTGTGAAATATTTTATTACAAACATTTTTGACAATTACTTTATTTTCCATGGCTTTCTCATTTCACTAATCATAAATATTATTATCTCCATCAAAATTTTCATTTTGAGTGGGAGTATTCTGGAAATAAAGTTGAAAACTTTTTCTTGGTCTACATGTTTCACACCATATGTTTGTAGATGTCTATTCATTAATAACCATCAATTTTTAATCAATAAATGTATAAAAATTTTATGTGGACACTTTTAAATGGAATGTTATAATCTATATTCATTCTTTAGGCATGATTTCTGCTCAAATAGAGAAATATGAAAATGATGAATTTAAACTCTTCAGTTTGGTTTGATTTTAAATAAATATACTCCACTATCACCACTCATGATTATTAATCTCTATAGACTACACACTCAACATTTGGAGTGATAATTTTACCATCACTCCACTAATCGAATCCCTCTTAGATGAATAATTAAATCATGACTTCTTAATATCGATTTCTAAGCAGCTGAACGACATGGATACATTACCTGAAAATATTAGAGCCTTTGTGAATAGTCATTACTTCTCCTCTGATATTAAATTTTGCTATGGGAACCTATAGTTAGTGATTTTAGGTCATCAAAATAGCATTACTCTCAAAATGGTAGAGTGAACCCTAATATGCAGTGTCCAGTAAAATTTCAAAAAAAATTCATTATCACATCCCTTTCTATACAAGTTTGGTGGTTGTCATACGGAAAACTACCAATGAATAATTATTTAATAAATGTGGTATCTTTTATTTATCTTCATTCACAATATTTCATCAACATTTGGATGATATTGAACAACTTTTTCCGATATACACTATAGATTCTTCACTGTGGCTCACATTTTTTGATTTCTTTCAAATTCAATGCCACCGATTTTCTTCATTAAGGAATTAAATATGGTTTGGTAGGGTTTTTCTTTCTTTCCTCATCTTATTAATCTATTACATGTTTCTTTAGAAGAAATTATTATAATTATTTGGTCTCCTAAAATGGGTGGATTCATGAACATGTAATTTTTTTACGCCAAGATTCATTGAACCAAATTCTTTTTGTGATAAGAGAAGAGAACACCCATCAAAATGGGGTTTTTATGATTTCATTTCATGACCTTCAATATTTTGGAATATTTGACTTTTTGGAAACGTTCATCCTTTTTATGTAACATTTAATGTATTTTTGGTATTCTCCTTTTATAGGATGGATCAAAATCAACACTGATGGCTCATTAGGAGGTAATCTGAGTTGTTCAGCTGTGTTGCGGTCTTTCAAGATCATCATTTTGATGTATTGGGTTGTCAATATAATTCTAAAACTTTCCAACTTATTTTGAGGTTGAAATTTTTGGTGTTATCTATCCATTAATTGTTCTATATGCCTTGGTTTGAAAAATCATTGTTTTTATTGTGATTAATATATCATTGATCAAGATGTTATATCAAGATATATAGATATCATATATAATTTAACATCATGAGGGATTACTACATTAGACAATCTCTAATCCATCAATTATATTTTTACTCATATATTTATATATATAAAAACACATTTGCAGATGGTTATGAAAACTAGGCTGTAAACGATGATGAGCTAGTGTGGTGTAATTAGGTTCATGATGATCCTATGTCTTCTTCAGAGGGATATGTATTATTTTTCACTTTTTAGATTGTTGTAATATGGACTTTTATGGCTAATATATATTCTTTATCTTCATATAAAGATTTCATTTTCATAAAAAATTAAAAGAATGGAGATGGTGTTCCAAAACATAAATAAGAAGGAATAATAAATTTTTATTTAGATGGAGGATAACATATTATGATTAGAATTTCATTCAGAAGATCACATATGTAATCTAGAAGTTTAAGTGGACAATATATTTGATATTTTATGACATTACATTGATGAAAAGTATATTAAAAAACATTCTTTCTCATATGATGATTTTCATTCAAGTCCCAATGAAAATAAAAATAATTCTCCGCGTCTAATATATTTATAAAAAACAATAGAAGAATACGATAAATGAGCATCCTAAAAAATGAAATGTAAAGGAAAATAATAAGTTAATAGTGTAACTTCAAGAATGTAAAAATATTGTAAAATACATAGTAAATTTTCAATAGGAATGTCAGTTTTTTTAATTTGTAGCTGACGAATATATGTCTGATGAAGGTAATGGAATGAACAAAGACACAAACAAATAATAAATCCACTATAATGGGATATAGAATTATAAAATCGAATTACCCATGGATTATTAATATCCATGATAATTATGTTTTATTATTAATTAATGATATGTCGAGAAACATTATCAATTATGAATATCATGAAAATTAATTTATATTCATTGTTAACAATATTAGTCAAAGAGGAACTATATCTGATTTTTAATAAGAATGAATGTTCATACTAGAATTTTTTATTCTAGGAATTTTTTTCACCATCTATGGAATATATGTTGATCTTTATATGGAAATTAAAAATCAAATAATTTCTACGATCAGTGAATGTATCATTTAAAGAATAGAATTTTTGGTAATAATTCTAAAATTGGAGAATATATAACTATAATGTAGTGGTATTTATCAATGGTGTTTTTTTAGGATGAAGAGAAAATGTCTTAATATTATTCTAATAATATTAGTAGATTTTAAAATTTATAAACTCATTATTATTAATGAATATGTTGAATAGTATCAATCACGTTGATATTTGTTTTTAAAAAAATGTGATATTTTTTGGATATTTATTTATGAGTGTATATATGAATATTAGGGTAATTATATCATTTGAAATTGAAGTAATTGTGGTTTCACTATATTTTTTTATTATTCTAACTGAAAATATTTTTATTTTTATTGTGTGATCAGGTTATAAAAATATATGGGTGTGCAGCTATATTTGATATTAAGGTTATTTGAGAATAATTTTTTTGAAGCTTTATTTATCATGACTTCTATTTTGACATTTCTATTAATTCAAATTTTTTGAAAATATAAATAATATCTCTTATTATTTTCAATTAAATAATTATTTTATTTTTTCAAGAATGAAAAATTCAACATGAAAATTATGATTCACATAAATAGATGAAATTATGCTTATATATTTGGAGTAAAACAAATTTATAAATTTTATACCATTTTCTAACCCAATGTAAATAGAGATTCTCAAATTAATGAAATATTAAGATTACTTGATTTTGTTTTATGCATAATTCAACACTCATTAGTCACATTATGTTTTTACAAACACATTTACTAGTATCTCTCATATAGATGTACTTGAAAACCATATTTCCATGTAGTAACCTTTATAGTAATGTTCATGAAAAAATTGTCTTATTTTTTTAAATCCTTTGATTATATTTTCTAGAAAATAAGAAATAATATAATGAGTATGTATTTTTTGAATGTATTTTTAATTTAATACCAAATGAATTTTTATTATATAATATTTGAAAAATAAAATAACAATTGATAGTGTGCAGTAAAGGTGACACCATTACAAACAAATAGAGAAATTATATTGATTAAATGTGGTTGATATAACAATATAGTTTGAATATATGGTATGAATATGAATAAATAAATTTATAAAAATATATATTATAACATTAAATTATTAAAATTTATTGATTAATGACTGATAAATAGGTACCAAATTCTCAGTAAGGCAATCCATGTTCTTAGAAATTAGATTTTTTTTCAAAAAAGTTTTTATTTCATTTTCTCATATATATTATAATTAATTACAAACAATTTTAGAAAATTTGTTAGAAAATAATAGAATTTTTGTGATATCACAATATTAGTATTTTATTAGGATAATTTTTTTATTTTTATAAATAGATTACTTTTTTGTAAATTATAAATGCTAATTTATCAAAAAAAACAATAAATTTTATTATTAATAATTATGTATCAATATCATTAATGTTTATGAAACAATTTTGGTAGGGAAAATATATATATATAATTTAAAATAATTGTAATAAAAATATATTTTTGATGATATACTTATATTCATAACATTGCATAAATATAACAAATGTTTTTAATGAAATAAATTTTATTTCTATATTGGTTTCCCTTAATAAAGTATTTACATGGTACCAATAATTAATGGGTTTTAATGGATGAAAAATTAATCTCCCATATTTTATATAATTTAATTATTTTAATTGGAAAAATAATTATTCATTATTTTGTCATATAATAATTGTGATACATAAAATAAACATTTCACTAAAATCAGTTTTTTTGCATATTATGAAAATATAATTACTCTAATTTCAAAATTTATTGTAATTTAATAATTCAAAATTTATTCCTTATTTAGATTTAAAAAATTAATTTGAGGTAAATAATTTAATATATTTAAATAGTAACAATGGTGAATACAGATCACCTCAGTTAATGGCATAATGTGATAAATGTGATAAAAATAAATGGATAAGGATTTAAGATAAAAAAATACACATACATTGTCAACTTTTATTTTTTTATTTTGACCTCAAAATTCTTACATTTATAGTTATATAAATATCAAGTAACATAAAAATAAATGACCTTATATTATTAAAATAATTTATGTACTTCCATAATTATACATTTATTTGCATAAAATGGTAACCTTTTCTCTTATATTATTAAAAAACATTGATCCCACTATCTCAAGCAATCCATACATGAAAAACATCATAACATCTATTCCTTCAGTATTGTGCTCCTGATCAAACCCTAATATAATCAAATGATGTCATTATGTTAATTCTAAAAGTGGTCTCTAAAACAATATGTAATATTCTTACCCAAAACATATGAAGACTATTTCACTTTATACTTCAATATATTAATTATTTACTTTTTAAAATAAATAATATAGTATCCACTATATACATAAGTGTTGTTATGATTTTATTAAAACAATTTCTCCCATCTTTAAACTCCTATGGATAATGAAAATATCACCCATGTCAACGTAAAACCATCCATTATGATTTAGTAGTGTAATTATTATTATATTAAGCATTTACATTAATAGTTATAAATGTGGAACTAAATAAATATATATGATATTTATAATATTATTTTCATTCTAGAAATATATAAAATCATTAACCATCTTATACATCTATCCAATAGAAAATTATAACTCCGCTCATGTGTACTTGTGTAATTCCACATCCAGGATGTAATATGATCCATTCACCTACGACCACCATGAAATGATGATCATAAAATATTATATAATTAATAATAATTATATTCATGAAATAATTAACATTACAAATACAATTGAATGATATATTACACCTTTAATCATAGACAATATACCGATGTAATTTGAGAAAAAACAAATTGAACAACCATATGAAGTATACAAAGATAGATCTATTCAATGAAAATATTTTAAATAATTATAATGGGAACATAAATAACTGAATATAGAAGAAAATTTTACAAAAAAAGTAGTTTGAAAATATAAATTAAATATATATTAAGAGAAAATATGTATGTCTAAGAGGATACCAAAGGTATAAGTAACATTTAAATCATTTTCAAATCAGTGGGAGATGTATAAATTATTCCAATAATTTTATTTAAACGGTTTTTATACATCATTGTTTACATATTTTAATAGGAATTAAAATTAATTCATCTGATTTAGTGTTTCAATTAAAGTTTACACTTTTAATTATTTTTATATAAATTATGTAAATGTCTTAAAGGATTTCATTTAAATTCACAATTTAATTTTAGAGAATGTAATTAATGATATTATTTTTGAAAATTTTATGATCCTAATCATTTTAACCCCATATATTTTAATCCACTATAATTATATATGGTGATCTTATATTTATTTTCCATTGATTTTTCTAGAATCATTAGGCGAGTCTCAAATAAGGAACATTCTTTTAATGAAATTCATATATGAATGTTTGTCTTCCAAAAATATTTTATTCCATGTAATGGTTATTTTATATAGTTTAATGAATATTAATCTATAAACAACAACAGTTATTGGAATTCATTTTCAACCCTATTATAATTTTATTTAGTTTTTTAACAAATATTCATTTCTTTTTCTTATGAGTTATATTTTGATATATGGACAAAATGATAATTGATTCTTTGTTTTGACATTTACTTCATGATGTAAATTTCACACACCTATGATTATTCACTTAATCAAATCGTCCTTTTAATTTTTCTGTAGTTATTTTCAATAAATAAAGTCTATTTATCAATATTTATGTTATTTTTTATTTAATATTATATCATATGAAAATAATATTAATTTCTTAATGGAATGAAATTATTTTTTATTTTTTTATAAAATTACTATTCCACAATGATATTAGTGTATTATTTTTAGTTTTTTTCTTTTACTTTATTTCTAAAATAATAATTTAAATTTGAAGCCATAATTTATCATAAATCAACTGTAACTATCATCCTTAACTACCTTTAAGATTATACATAATCTTTAGATCAATCCCTTTCTTATGATAGTTACCTATATCATCGTCAATAATTCAATAAAAATTATTTCCATCAACAATGTACATACATTAGGAATCTAGGATTTAAAGGGAATCATTTATACCAATTTTGGTTGTCTCAACCATATACAAAATTTATATATGATATCTATTGGAATATGTTTTCTAGAAACTATTATTTATGTTATTGGGGATGTATTATTTATTCTGGATTCAATAAAAGATAAATGTTGATTTATATGTCTTAAATGAAAAGAAATGTGATGGTTTTTAAAAACATGATGTAGGAATGGAACATGGATGTGATATGTGGGACACAAATATTGTCATCCCCTTTTTATAATAATCCTTTTGTGAGACAAAATATGTTGCCACATTAAATTGGTATTTTTTACACCCACACTATTATTATGAATGATTAATTATTTCATAACCTATTATAGTATGATTCATAGATACATAGCTCATACACAAATGGAAAGGTCTTGGATACCATGGTTTAAACATTTATATAATATAATTTTTATTTCCATTATCTATATGGTTTTTATATTGATATATTTTGTTGATTATAATTGACCTATAATTATTAATTTATTGTATTTTGTTTTCTATAATCACTAAAAAATATTTTTTATTTAATATAAACACATGCTATCATAAACTATATATAATCCATACAATGTAACATAGCTCGTATATCATTTTTCATTATTTTCCTTTATTCTAATTATGAAATAAATGGTGGATTTTAAATGATTCAATAAATCCTTGAAGGAAATTTTATTTTAATGATATAATATTGAAATAATTTATGTATTTACATTCTCACGACTGTAAAACTAACCAATTCATCATGGTTTTGTCCATTGTATCTTGACCTATTGTAGTGAGTAAAAAATGACCGGTTTAGTAGAGTTACAATGTTAACTTTTTTTATGACTTTTATTATTTCATGATAAATTTTAGAATTTAATATTCTGTTTTATAATTATATAGGTGTTTTTTAGTAAACTTATATGTTCTATCATGCCACAAGTTTATTATCTCTCTAATGTTAGTGATAATACATTATTCCTTGGATAACTAATATAAATTTTAATCCATTGGTTATCTCATGGTCTCCCCTTTATGATAAAAAATTTGTGAGAGACATTTTATAATATATCTTCCATCCATAAATATTCACATTGTAAGAGGAAACATTAATGATTATATAAATCTTCCAAAAAATGCTCCCAAAATTTTATTAATGGATATAAAATTTTCATCTCAAAAAAGGGTTCCATTCCCCGATGAGGGTAGTTACATTGACCTAAAAATAGTTCTCATTAAAATAAATAACATTCTCATCATACCAAGAATATAACATTCAGTAGAAACTATGTCATTCATAAATATCCAAAAATATGGATGTAAAGGGGATATGTATTTCACTCCTAAAACTATAGGTATGTAATAGTGGGTTGTGTAATTACAATAAATAATAAAAAATATATCTCTATCAATCACTTATAAGAAATAATTCCTTCCAAATTCACTCTTAATAAAGGTCCACTCGTGTATTTCAAGCCACTCGATATCTTTACATTAACCATCACAAAGGAATTTGTTTTTACTGTGACATATTAATCTTAAA
This sequence comes from Viscum album, assembly GCA_963277665.1. Taxonomy (NCBI): domain Eukaryota; kingdom Viridiplantae; phylum Streptophyta; class Magnoliopsida; order Santalales; family Viscaceae; genus Viscum; species Viscum album. The sequence continues at coordinate 1,644,474,776 of OY728127.1, read as the reverse complement.
CCACTTATAATTATTCATGTAATGAAATATAATATGAATAAAATCCAATAACGACCATTATGTATGATGCATTACAATTTTCAATAGATACATCCTCTAGTTAAATAAGTACCATCTTCAAAAATATCCCTTAATAAAAATGTTCATTCAGTTTATAACTTATTTCTACTATTTTTAGAGAAATGTATCGTATTCATTATAGTATGTGGACAATTATGTTCATCCATTCAATAAATGATAATTCAATGACAAATTATGAAAACCAAAATCCCTTGGTAGGTAATATCAATGATCAATCTACTACTTCTAAGTCCCCATTTATATATACTGATGAAGGGGATCAGAAATGGAATGCATATCCGGATATCATTTTATTAATCCATACACTATCTATAATTTTCTATAGTAGATAATTATATGATGATTATAACCAATCTACGGATCATTAATGGATTTGATTCTATAAAAAAAATTCCTTTATTTATATTTTACTAGGAAGTGGGATCATGTTAGTGTATATATACCCACAAGAAGTATATTAAATCATTATCATTTTTAATACCTCAGAAAAATAGGATTTCATTGCCTTGTGGAGAAAGCACATGTTATTTTCATTTTATGTGTCAGTTTTGAGGGCTTAATTTAAGAATTGTTTCCACATAATTTTATGGAAATCATTCATTATTATTGTATTCACTTATAGTGGTAGAAAAAAATTTTAAATTATGTTGATGTAATGGAGAGTATATCCTTATTGATATATTTAATCATTATAATGAGGTAAACAGTGAAATTTTTATGGATAGAATCATTATGAACTCATTGTTTAAAAGTATCAGATAATAGATATGAAAATTAATTTTAGATAAATATATTCTAATAATATAGACATATATAGTAGTTTACAATGTTTCTATAGAGAGTAACATTATTCTTACATATTATAATAGCACATGTGTGACCCCCTTATCAATTTTTATGTATAATTGTTATCGGAGGTCATTTATAGGTGTGATATCTCTATCATGTGGAGGAACGCCAAAATTTATGTTTTATATATCCTTATTTGGACATCTAAAATGATTCATTAATAAAATGGTGGGTATAATGGGATTAAAAAAAGGTAATTTTCAATTCCACTAACTCAATAAAACCATAAAATTTCAAAAGGGTTATGATTATTTTTTATTTTAAATCATACGGTTCTCTTTATTAATTTAAAAAATAATATCTTAGTTAATGGTGGTGGGGTGGTAACCCTAATTTGGTCCTCATTCATGGTTCCTAAGCATTGATGATCTAGGATGTGTCCTCCATAATAAGATCTAGAATAATGTTGGTTAGGAATCAGTGACTGCAACTGTGGATGGAATGAGACCATGAAAGAGTAACATGGGAAATAACAATAATTCAGGATACATTAATATATTAATTTTCAATGTAAATATTAAATAAATAATATCTCTTAGGGGATATACACCTATTGAAATTTTATATTATTTTTGAAAAATCCATCCACCGTCTAGTACCCTTAAAAGACATTGGATTTGGTGTCATCAGTATAACTATTTTTTTGACACTATTCAAATTTTTTTATGATTATAACATTAAAATATACATAAAAAATATGATATTAAACATAAGATATGGTTGTTTCATATCTAACAAGGTGGTATTGTGTAAAGTACTAGGAATTTCGAAGAATTTTTCCTTTCTTAAATACTTTGGAATTTTACGGGTCTGTGGTTTCTGACGGCACATGATTCCGAGTTCCGGTGTGTCCAGAAACAATTTCTGAAGTTTAGCTCAGGTAAGTTCAGTGAACGAATGAGCAGATTTTTCTATCATTTGAACCGGTGCTCGAAATTGAAATATGAGGGAACCGATGAACTCGTAATGCCAGTAATTACTTAATGGGATCATTACCATAGTTTCATTCGTGCAGGAGGAGAAGTTAACTATTTGGGGTTTACTTGAGAAGTAAATAAAATTGTTGTACAATTTTATTTAAAATCTAGGAAGGTTAATTCCTCCCATTGGTAGTTAAGGGTGGGACCCACAACCACCTAACTACCCAAGGGTGGATGTTAGAGAGTTGGTTCCCACACGAGCCTAACCATTCGATTTCCCTCTAACTCATTAAAAACCACTCATTAAATTGGAAAACCCCCAATTAAATGCCATTCTCCCCACCTCACTCCTTTAACTCATGTCAACCCACAATTTAATGAGGATTTTTCCTCTTTCCCCATTTTTATTTAATTTCTATCTTGTTTAATAAATTGGTACCTCCCCTCTCCCTTCCTTAATTGATCTTCAACACATATTATTTAATGTGGTGATTTAATTTTGAGAGAGTTGCTTGGCATGTGTAATAAAAGAATAGCAGGATCCTATTATTTTATTAAGGGATAGAGCTTTCATTGTGAGAGGAAGATCGAGATAACTCTTGAGGTTTTGGAAGAACTCCAGCCTCCGATGAAGAACGATGAAGAACGCCGGTTCCTTGAAAGACAATGACGGACCACCAATCCCTTTCCCTGCAACAAGATAGGAGATGTTGCTTCCTCCTCAGCGCACTCCGACGATGCCTACAAACCCTTTCCCCGCGACGTCGTCTACCTCGACGCCAACGTTCGTCATAAATTGTTGAGGTAGGGAAATTTTTATATTTTATTATGTGTTATATACCCTCGTCATGGAGTGTAATTGTTGGGTGATGTTTTTAACCACCAACGTGGTGGGTACGGACTAACGAACAAGTCGAAACCCACCGCTATTTTGTTCTTGATCTGCGGAATATTTGGCGACAACGAAGTGGGACCGCAATGTTAATTGGAGGTCTTTGCAGTGATGTACGAGTCCCGAGATGACAACAGGCACATAAGGGGGTAAAATCGAACACCAGAATGACTCTGGTGGCCCGCGGAAGCCCCCGATGGCGCGGGTCGCCAACACGGCTGTGAATGCGGGATCTCATGGCCACGCGGGGTCCAGGGGAGCCAGCGGTGCCACCCAGGCACCACATCCACAAAAAGTGCCCCCCTCCAACTCTGCCAGCTTGCCGAGCCAGCACACTCCGGCCGAGTCGAGGCAGGTCACGTAGGCTGGGCCGTGTCGGCCGGCCGAGCCGCCCCCTATCATGCCGACCAAGGGGGGCTTGGGTCGGGTCAGTCCGGGCCCAGACCCCCCACATCAGACCATTTTCAGTCTTTTCCCATTACATAATCTATGGAACTCCAATCGATGCACCTTCATTTGCATAGTAATTCTTGGATCGAGAGGTCGTTTCGGTATATTCCACTCGAGGTTTCGGTAAATTTTGGGCACGACCGGTTGGGTTCAAACCTGAAACCAACCTGGCCCTTGGAGTGGAAATTATTATAACTTAAGGACCGGATGACCGTTTGACATGTCATCAACTACGTTGAATTACTCTTAATGAGACGGTCCTTTTGGGTTACTCCACTTGAGTTTTGGATGAAGCTGAAGTATGGTCAGGTTGGTTTTAGCTTAAAATCCAACCGGGCCCCTTGAACAGAAAAGCCAATAACTCTCAGACCGGGCATCCGATAGACGCACCGTCTGTCGTGTTGGGTTTCTTTTGAAGAGATATAACTTCAGGATACATCAACTATGGACTTCTTGATAGATGATGTATCTACCCCCTTGGATCGAGGAGCAGACACTCCTGTAATCGATCGTGCTGTGTGTAGGAACCCTATTGCTAGTTGCGACTGCGACGATGAAAACTGTACCTAGATCCTCCGTGGGTTCGGCAGTGAGGACGGTTGTACTTGGATCCTACATGGGTTCGGCAGTGAGGATGACTGTACATGGATCCTCCGTTGGATTAGTAGAAAGGACGACTGTAATTGGATCCTACATGGGTTCGGCAGCGAGGATGACTGTACGTGGATCATCCGTGGGTTCAGCAGCGATGACGACTGTATTGGGATCCTCCGTAGGGTCTGACAACGATGACTATGGTTCTTGTATCCTCTGTGTGTCCGGCAGTATGACCTCTGTACTTGTATCCTGATTGGGTCTGCTAGAGTAGACTATCTTGTATACTTTTTGGGTCTGATATCTTAGCTAGTCTTGTATCCTATGTGGGTCTGAAAACATAGATGAATCAATGACTACATCTAATCATCTTTAACGCTATACAAAAGATGTATACCTGTGTGAGCTGATTCTTGACTTCAATCATTATCAACGATGAGTTTGAATTGATTTCCTGTGTGGACTGGGTTATTCATTCTTGTGTGGAATGGGTTGTGCTTTCATGTCTGGACTGGGTTGTGTTGTTTTGTTTGGACTGAGTTGTGATTTCCTGTGTGGAATGGGTATTGTTTTCCTGTGTGGACTAGGTTGTGCATTCTTGTGTTGACTGGGTTTTGTTTTCCTATGTGTAATGGTTGTGCATGGGCTCTAGAGTTGGAGAAGAACTATAATTGATGACTTAGGTATATCTATGGGAATATACCTATGTAGATTCGGTTAATACATCATGATTGTATCTTTCCTTTGTGGGTTATCCTTCGTGGATTCTGAGAGTCCTTAGGGGGTCTCGGGGTCCCTACGGAGTATCGTATGCTCACCCCAACATGGGATATTCCTGCACTACGTTGTGTTGGATGAAGACGATGGACATCACTGATGGAAGTGGAGGCTTTTGGAGCTGGATGGTACCCAGAGGTGGACCACTTGGCAGGACGTTCATGGAGCGGATGGCCGGAACCGAGGAGCTTAGGGTATTATATGTACCCACCCTTCAGGTGGGACTTTCGGTGGATGACTCGGTGTTTCTGTTTCACTTTACATCTATTGTACATCCTTTTCAATTTGTAAAGTACTTTTAGTTAGGTTTGTATACTGGCCCATTTACTTATCATCACTTACTTTTGGAAGAAGTTTTACTTAGTGCTTACTTCACTTGCATACTCTGTTGTGTATATTTATGTTTATAAAGGAAATTCCTTCCCTTTTTCCTGGATTTATGCCTTTGGTGCTAGTCTCTAGCCTCAGGCCTATGAAAGGCGGTCTTGGGGTAGTCAGGACACTGGCCCCAAGGACGGGTCGTGACAAATTGGTATTAGAGGAGTCGGTTCAACCGCAGAACTCCGGAATCTGATAATTTCTTCTCTGTGAAGTAATAGTGTAAAGAGTATTGAGTTTGGATTTCATTCTAGGGAGTCCAGTGTTGGTGCGGCGGCCGACGTATCCATACACCAGGACCCTGACCTTTGATTTCGGACTCAGTGCACGAAAACACTGATTGTGTGCGTGTTTCCTATCAAATTTGTTTGTGATAGCTCACCAGGTATACTATTTTACCGTGGCGCATCTTTTCCTTTTCATGATGGCCCCACTAAGGCAACCATCCAGGGTTCCTAGTTATGTGTGGGATGGCATACCACCTAGCGACGAGGCCTCGGTGCATGGCCCCATTACAGTGGAGGCACCAGCGGTACCTCTACCCGCTGAGCAACTGATGATACCCACCCCAGCGGCAGACACTGCATGCCACCCGAGAACATTGCCCGAGTTTCAGAGATAGAGGCCGCCCAGGTTCCACAGAGAGACAGAATCTCAGGCAGCCGGGGATTGGGCGGAGGCTATCGTCAGAGTCATCAGACTAATAGGGACACCATGAGATCTTATGGTGATCCTTTCCGTGAGTCTCCTAAACGCAGAAGCAGGTAGATAGTGGAGTCTGATGCTCCAGGTGCATGATGAGGCATATCTTCTTTGGATAGACTTCGAGAGCCTCTTCCACTCAGTTTGTTCTATCCACCCTCCGTGCGGTGCGCATCCATGAGTTACTACAGCTACGGCAGGGCAGTATGATAGTAGCCTAGTACTCGGTGAGGTTTACATACCTCTCGCGCTACTACACGGATATGGTATGGGACCAATTCTTCCGGGCCCAGACCTTTGAGCAGGGACTCAGACAAGATATCAGGGCTTTGATGATCTCCCCCAAAATCCCGACGCTGGCGGGGGTGCTGGAGAGATCCCTTCTAGTGGAATGTTTTCTCGCTAAGCAGTCACCAGCAACGAGAACCTCTGCAGGACGACATGTAGTAGAGTCTCATACAACCGTCCGTATATAAGATATTCATGGGTCTATGCGAACCAGGCCATCAGGTGGGAAACCTCAGGATACAGGTTCGGCTGTGCGGGGCACATGGCACAGAGCCAGCCATACGAGGAGTAGGAAGTGCTATGCATGCGGCGGGTAGAGTGACATGGCGCGAGACTTCCCGACCCGCCATGAAGATGCGCAGCTGGAGGTAGAGGGACCTCCCAGGAAGGGGTATGACCGTGGTGGTCCACCAGGAGTAGGAGGATGCGGTAGAGGGGCTAGCCAAGCAGTAGGTGGTGGACGACGTTCCGAGGCCCTACCACTACCACCACATGGAGGAGCACCTCGACCGCAGGGAACGGCTGGACATGGGAGAGCTCAGCTTCAGGCCGCTGAGGACTATGACCATAGTTCTATGGGAGAAGACGGGCAGGAGCTCAGCTTCATGTTGCTTCTAGCTTTGTTTATGTCCTTGTTTATGGGTTCTTTGTGTCTTTGTACTTTGAGCTACAGTAATAAAAGACACTTGTTCTTGTGACGTTTGCTTCCCAGTTCTTCTTATGTTGCTGATACAGAGAGGTTCTGGTTAAAAAAATGATGACTTGACCCTCACTCTCGAGATTCCAACTAGAGGAGACCTAGTGACCACACACTGCTACCAACAGTGTGACTCGACCCTTTGATATGAGTGTAACAGTTGGATCTCTTGGTATTAGCGTCAAGGTCTTCCGACGTCGTCCATGGAATGAAATAGTACTGTTCATGTCAGGATTGACTGTATTAGGAAAAGAACGTGTTTCATCTTGGGTATGAGATCATATTTCTCTTTTCGGCAAGGAGAAATCTTACCAGATCTCGTAGGCCGTAAGCGAACAGGGGTGTATTCGAGTTCTTTACAATGTCCAGTCACACCAATAGTTCATTGAGTGAACTGTTTACGGTCTAATCTAATCTCAAAAGTCTCAGGTGTGTCTTCTCATAGAAGGATAAGATCCTGAGATGATGTCGTTGTCTTGAGTTCCATGGGGACTATGACTTTGAGATAGTCTATACTCCTAGGAAGGTGAATGTTGTAGCAGAGTTCGTTTCACAATGCCCCACATGTCAGTAAGTGATGGTTGAGCATCACGTACTAGCAGACCTAGAACATTGAGGTCCCAGAATGGAAGTGGGATGGAATATCTATGGATTTCGTGACGGGGCTTCCACATATATATAGAGGACACAACTCTATCTGGGTGATCGTAGACCGGCTCACCAAGTCGGCCCACTTCTTACTGATCAGAGAGAAGGGCTCAGTAGAGAGTTTGGGACGCAACTACGTCTGAGCACCACATTTCATCCTTAGAAGGATGGACAGACGGAGAGAACCATTTAGAAACTCGAGGACGTGCTCTGTGCATGTGTCCTTGACCTTGGTCACAGCTGGGAGGATCCCATACCCTTGTTGGTGTTTGCGTATAACAATTTCTACCACTCCACCATCGGGATGGCACCATACAAGGCATTGTACGACCGACCTTGAAGATCACCTCTGTGCTGGACTGACCTTGGGAAGTCAGCACTCGTAGGAACAGAGATGGTTCAGGATGTGATGGAGAATGTTCAGATCATCTAGGAGCGGATGAGGACTACACAGAGCAGACAGAAGTCTTATGCTGATAGAAGGTGGAGACCACTGGAGTATGAGGATGGCGACCATGTTTTCTTACGGGTCTCATCTCGTTGTGGATTATAGAGATTTTTTCGTGGCGGAAAGTTATCTCCATGATTCATCAGACCATTCCAAGTCCTCAGCTAGTTAGGCGAGGTGGCTTACCGCCTAGACCTTCGACCCTAGTTGCATCGGGTGCATGACATCTTCCACGTATCTCAGCTAAGGAGATACGTGAACGACCTGAGGCATATCATCGACCACGGGGAGATAGACATCGATGATGGGGAGACATTTGCAGTGTCCTGGTGGAAATCGAGGATCGACAGGAGTAGTTCCTATGTGGGAAATCGATTCCTCTAGTGCACATTTGTTGGCATCACGGGAATCTCCTGGAGATAAAATGGGAGCGGGAGGTTCAGATGCGTGCTCAGTACCGTCTTTTGTTTCCCTAGTTTAGGTTGTAGCTTTACGGGGACATAAAGCCCTAAGGTGGGAGTAATGTAAAGACACGGTAATTTCATGGGAATTTTTTTTCACAAATACTTTGTAATTTTACGGGTATGTGGCTTCTGACGACACTTGATTCCGAGGCCCGGTGTGTCCGGAATCGATTTCCGTAGTTTTTCTCGGGTACGTTCAGTGAACAAACGAGCGGGTTTTTCTATCTATTGAACCATTTCTCAGAATTGAAATATGAGGGCACTGATGAACTCGAAATGCCGATAATTTATTAATGGGGTCCATACCATAGTTTCGTTCGCGCGGGAGGAGAATTTAATTATTTGGGGTTTACTAGAGAAGTAAATAAAATAGTTGTACGATTTTATTTAAAATCTAGGGAGGTTAATTCCTCCCATGCATAGTTAGGGGTGGCACCCACAACCACCTAACTACCCAAGGGTAGATGCTAGAGAGTTGGGGCCCACACGAGCCCAACCATTCAATTTCCCTCTGACTCATTAAGAACCCCTCATTAAATTGGCAAAACCCCATTAAATGCCAATCTCTCCACCTCACTCCTTTAACTCATGTAAACCCATAATTTAATGAGAATATTTTTTCTTTCCCCCCGTTTTATTTAATTTCCATCACGTTTAATAAATGGTGACCTTCCCTCTCCCTTCCTTAATTGATCGTCAACATGTTGTATTTAATATGGTGATTTAATTTTGGGAGAGTTTCATGGCGTGTGTAATAAAATAATAGGAGGAGCCTATTATTTTATTAAGGGAGAGAGATTTTGATGTGCGAGGAAGATCGAGAAAACTCTTGAGGTTTTGGAATAATGCCGGCCTCTGATGAAGAACGATGAAGAATGCTGATTCCTCAAAGGACAACGACGAGCCACCATTCCTCTTCTCCGCAACCAGAGAGGGGACACTTCTTCCTCCTCAGCGCACTCCGACGACGCCTACGAACCGTTTCCCTGCGACGTCGTGTACCGCGACGCCGAAGTTCGTCATAAATTTTTGAGTTTGGGAAATTTGTAGATTTCATTATGTGATCTATACCTTCGGCATGGCGTGTAATTGTTGGGTGATGTTTTGAACCACTAATGTTGTGGGTACGGACTAACGAACACGTCTGAACCGACCACTATTTTGTTCTTGATGCATGTAATATTTGACGGAAACGAAGTGGGACCGCAAGGGAAATTGGAGGCCTTCGCAGTGATGTACGGGTATCGAGATGACTGCAGGCGCATATGACAGTAAAATCGGACAACCGGAATGACTCTAGGGGCCCACATAAGCCCACGAAGGGGCGAACCACCGGCGCATCGGCCGGCACCGGTCGGCCGCCTAGAGGCGGCGGCGACCCAGCACGCCGTCTCTAGAAGCCTGCCGCTGCTGAAGCCACGGTGGTGAGGGTGGGATCCCGCGGCTGCGTGGGATCCAGGGGAGCAAATGGCACCACCCTGCCGCTGCCACCACAGAAAGAGTGGGTCGTGCCCCCCGCTCCGCCAGCTGATCCGGCCAGCACCCCTCGGCTGGGCCAGGGTGGGTCATGCGGACCGGACCGTGTCAGCCGGTCCCAGACCCGGGTCGGGTCGACACGATTCGGGAAGACCCAGGGGTGGGGCAGGGTCGGGCCGGGCCCACACCCCCCAATTCGGACCGTTTTCGATCTTTTTCCCATATCATGATCTATAGACCTCCGATAGATACACCTTTAGTTTTGTAGGAATCATTGGATCATTATGGATATTTTCGTATATTACACTCGAGGATTCAACAAAATTTCATCACGGCTGAGTTGGTTCAAACCTGAAACCAACCGGGCACTTAGAGCGGAAATTCTTATAACATAAGGATCGGACATCCGTTTGACGTGTCGTTAACTTTTTTGAATTCCTCTTGATGAGATGGTCCTTTGGGCTTAATCTTCTTGAGGTTTGGACGCAGGTGGAGTATGGTCGGGTTGTTTTTAGCATAAAAACCAACCGGGCCCCTAGAACGGAAAAGCCAATAACTCTCAGATCGGTTGTCCGATTGACGCATCGTTTATTGCATTGGGTTTCTTTTGAAGAGACAGAACATCGGGATACATCAACTCTGGACATCATGAATGTTGATGTACCGACCCCCTTGGCTCGAGGAGAGGACCCTCTTGGATTCAAGCGTGCTTTGTGCGGAAACCCTAGAGTTGCATGCGACTACGACGATGACCACTATACCTGGATCCTCCATGGGTTCGGCAGCGAGGACGACTATTATTTGATCCACCATGGGTTCGGCAGTGATGATGACTGTACATGGATCCTCTGTTGGTTTGGCAGTGAGGATGACTATACTTGAATCCTCCATGGGATCGGCAGCGATGACGACTATACTTGGATCCTCCGTGGGTTTGGCAATGATAATGACTGTACTGGGATCCTCCATAGGGTCCGACGGTGATGACTACTGTTCTGGTATACTACGTTGGTCCGATAGTATGACCTCTGTAATTGTATCCTGAGTGGGTCTGGCAGAGTAGTTGGTCTTTTATCCAATGTGGGTCTTGACAGCATAGCTAGTCTTATATCCTATATGGGTCCTACAACTTAGATGAATCAATGACTACATCTTATCATCTCTAACTCTATAGGAAAGATGTATACCTGTGTGAGCTGAGTATTGACATAAATCTTTATCAACGATGTGTTTGACTTGTTTTCTTGTGTGGACATGGTTTTTCTTTCTTGTGTGGACTGGGTTATGCTTTCCTTTGTGGAATGGGTTGTGATTTCTTTTGTGGACTAGGGTGTGTTTTCTTGTGTCGACTAGGTTGTTCTTTCCTGTGTGGACTGGGTTGTGTTTTCCTATGTGGACTGGGTTTTTTTTCTTGTGTGGACTGGTTGTGCTTGGGCTCGAGAGTTGGAGACGAACTGTAATAGAAGACGTTGGTATATGTATGTTCATATACCTAAGTAGAGTCAGTTGATAATTCGTGATTGTATCTTTCCTTTGTGGTTAATCATTCGTGGATTATGAGAGACCTCCAGGGGTCTCGGGGTCCCTACTGAGTATTGTATACTCACCCCTGCATGGGATATGCCCGCACTACATTGTGTTGGATGCAGATGACAGACAACACTGATCGAGGTGGAGGCTTGTGGAGCTGGACGGTATCCGGAGGTAGACCACTTGGAAGGACGTGCACAGAGTGGACGACCAAACCAGAGGAGCTGAGGAGACTATCTGTACCCACCCTTCAGGTTGGACATCTGTAGGACAACTCGGTGTTACTATTTTACTTTACTACTGTTCTACATCCTTTTCAGTTGTACTATACTTTTATTTGGGCTTGTATACTGGCCCATTTACTTATCAGCACCTACTTTTGTACTCAATTTTACTTAGTGCTTACTTCACTTGCATACTCTATTGTGTATCTTTTCTTTTATAAATGAAATGCCTTCCCTTTTTCTGGGATTTATGCCTTTGGTGCAAGTTTCCAGCCCCTAGCCTATGGAAGGCGGGCTTAGGGTAGTCACGACATGGGCCCTGAGGACGGGTCATGACATATTGGTTCTTATTATGTGAGAAATATATAAATTTAATAATAAATATATTTAACGAAATTGGATCCTACATCAATGGTATAGGTATATTAGTTTTCAGTAGGTTTCGCATTCACGAGTTAGGGTTGACGAAACACTATTACCAATCGATTGTGAATATAATATGAATATTCTAGAAATAATATAATTTTATCTTTCATTGAATTAATAAAAATAAATATTTATGAAATACTAATCCATATAGTTTTTAGATAATTTATTTGGGTTCACTATTTTCTCCCACCATTAATGCATTTAACTTCCCATTGAATTTTTTTATCATTATAAATTTCATCCCATGTGGTGTTTTACATTCCATAATTATAAATATTTTTTGTTACCTAATATCATTAAGATTTAAATGTCTACACATGGAATTTAATTTTTATTTATGATGATTTCATGGTCTCCTTCTTGGATACTTATTATTTACACACCCATTAATAAAAAAATATACTACCAAATTATGGTGAACAACTGTGAATTAATAATTATGATATATTTGATATTAAAAAAATTATATCATCCCAATGTAATGGTAGAGATAATATGATGATAATTTCATAAGTAAGAGTGTTCATGATATAGTTAAAACCAAAATATGATGGAACTAAATAGATTGGAAGTATCAAAGAAATGAAAATTTATTATGATTTATTTGATCATCAACTAGGCCATTGAGAGTTCCATAGGTTAGTTAAAATGAATTTAGAAATAGTGATAGTTATTAAATAATTTATATCATGTTTTAATAACAATTAGAATCAATTGAATTTTAAACCCACATCTAACCAGATAATATTCACACCAATGTTTAATGATACACCTATAGTCACGAGTCATTAAATTATATTTGATAACATAGTTAGATATATTTTTGGTTAATATATAACATAAAATAAATAATTTAAGTATATGTGTTGTGGTTTTATTTCAATTATGAACATAAAATATATTATAGAGTAATTTTTTAATGTAGAGGGGATATTTTTTTCTTGTTTTTAGAACCATTTAGGAATGGTGAATGGTTTTTTGATGAATGAGTTCATTTAATATGGTTTTAAAATAAGAAAAATAATATTATTAATAAAACCTTAATTAAGGGTATCAAAACCCACATTTTTTTTCACAACAATTTAATTCAATTTGAAAACGTCTATCACTTGTCCATAATATATAATTACTTGAATAAAATATAGATAAATATTTTATAATATATTGGTTAATATATTGTTATGACATTGTGAAATTCATCAATGATTACGATTCCTATATTTAAAGGACATTAACAATTGTTTATATTATTTTTTAACCTCATTTAGGGAGGTTTTTATGAAATACATTTCATGTTTATTTTCTACGGACTAGTATTTTAATGTATTATTTTAATTTTAAAATACCAATCCACAATTTTTATGATCATGTAGGATGGTCCTTCAAGTATTTTACTAGAAGTTCATATAATAGGACTACTTGTAATAATTATTTTGAGATAACTAGTAAAAAAACCATTACACTCATATATATATATATTTTTCAAAAGGATGTGAAAAAATATTGGGGTAGTTCCGGAAATAAAAATAATAATCATAGAATGAATAATAATATATAATAATATTATAGTGGTATGAAGAATAATATTATAGGAAAAAAATGAAGAAATATTTTTTTAGATTAGAAGATTAATTTATAATTTTAAATGGTTTATTTGTAATGTGATATAAATGGATGTCGGTATTAAGAGGTTCTGATCTAATATGATTTTTAATATACTAATGTAGACAGATTAGTGATATATTTCACGTGGAATAAAAATGTTATGTGCAAACATACTAAGGAATTAATATAATATGAAAATGTATTATTTTTTAGCCAGTAAAATTTGTAGAAAAATTAAAATTGATAATAAAATTTTATTCAAATTACTAAATGGATTATAAAACCATACCACTATTGTCGAAATTTATTATTGTTAATGGGTGGAAATATTTCGTAATATATTTTTTTTATTTTCCAACTTTATGAGGTTCTATGAGGAGATAAACATTTGAAAACAATATTTCAATAGTGATTATCAATGAGATATTGGAAATTATAAATTATGAAGAAACCTATGTTAAATAGGTTAATATCATAATATTAGTCGACGTCAGGGATCTTTTATGTATTAGAAATTATTATTCACTTATAAAATCTTGAATAATAATTTTGACAGTTCCTTTATTTATATCATCCTTATAATGATTCACTTCTATAAGTGTGTAATTAACTAATTTAAAAACAATTTTATTAAACTTATTTTGATTTACTAACATAGGGGAGGGGATATTCTAAAAATTTATTAGGGATATGGTCCTAATATTACTCATCATCACTTATCTCAAATTTTTTTTTTATTTTAAATTTACCTATTAGTGTTGTTTAAACTTTTAGGGGATTGTGGTGTTGTTGTACTCTCTTATTATGGTTTTTATTTTTAAAATCATATTTCATCTTTTTTATATATCCTAAATTTTTAAATTTGATTAGCCAGTTCTATGAAATTTCATTTTCAAACCTATCCTGAATGAAAGTTTCCTCATATTTTACCCCTAAAAACATATAACATTGATTATAGTTTATACTAAGCCATGATCATGGAACACAAAATTACTTGAGGATAAACATCAATTATTTATAAATTTACAAATCAATAAAATTTTACTAGAGTTTAAATATTTTTTTATGAAAATATAATTTATAAAATGACGATTAATTCATTTAATGAATTCCATATTATTTTCTGTATTTCATTTGGAATAAAACTACAAAAAAATTTAAATAATCATTGTATAATTTAATTATGTTTTTCTTCATTTTTAAGAGTATTTCAACAAAAATGGGAATTATTTTGAATCATTTATTGTATTCATTGGTGTATATTGAATGTATCGTAATTATAAAAAATTAGTTTTTTTCGAAATAGTTATTATTTTTTAGCTATTTTTATTTAAATGAAGTGAAAATTGAATGTAATTTTTAATGGCTCTTAATTTTTGGATTCCATTTATTTATTTCATTTTACTAATAAAATCTATAAAAAATATATTTAATAAACTTATTTATTATTTTAAAAAATAATGAACAATTTTTTTTATGTTTCTATTTGGATTTATGTTTTTTATCTAAAATTATTTCCCCTATAGTAAATAAACAATGGATTGTTTTGAATCACACGAATTGATAATATGTGGATCATTTTATTGAATTTTCCATAGTTGGAAGTTGGTATGACGTGTTATCTTTGTTAGTATAAAATTTTATTATCATAATTTATTTGTTAACGGGGATTCAATTTATTCATAATAATGACTATTGAAATTGGGGAATATCATATCGGGGTTGAAATAAAATTTTGAGGGTGATTTTTTCAATTAATGGCCTATGGAATTTATTATAAATTTATTGTGAAATATTTTGAATTTTTTTCGGAAACATATTGCTTTTTGTTTCATTATTCTGTTTTTCTATTTGAGTAGATCACTTTTTGGAAATATAGAAAACGGCTGGAAATTAATTATTAGTTTATTTTTAAAATATTTGGTGTAGATTGGAGAAATATTTTATTAAATATGAGCCTAATTATATTTAATATGTTATAAGAATATTTTAAATGAGCAAACTGTTTTATGGGTGTGTGTTGATTTTTTTAGTTATATTATCTGATCATGTTACAGTTTATTGAATTTAAATTATTAAAAAATGATTTATAGTTATGTTATGATGTTTTATAATAAGAACTATATGGGAATAATTGAAGTGGGTGTGGGATGAATTAAATTCCACATTATTTATAATGGGAATTAATAAATTAATATATTAATCATTAAAATCATATTTAAAATTTTTATAATAAGTCTAGGAACACCATTAAATATATTTTAAAGAATTATCATTGTCATGAGAATATTTGTGAGTCTAAATATTTGAATTGAGATTCAACTAAATTCATTATAATGTTTCATTGATTTTTTAATTGGGTATGTTTTTTGGGTTGTGTATTTTTAATTCTAATAGGGTGAGGAACATTATAAAACATTTTAATATGATTATTGAGATAAAAATTCTATACTATAATTTGAGATATGTTATGGGTTAGCATCTCCCACATGATTTGGAAAAACAATTATGCCACATAGTTAATTGTGTATGATGACGATTGGCCTTATTTGATGTTAAAGGAATTTAAAATTACTAAACAATAACCATAGATGGGTTATAGTCCATTATATAATAAATTATTTGAATTCCAATAAATAATAATTTAATATTTAATATTACTTTATTATAACTGTAATATCTAAAATAAAACTACTAATCTACTCCAATATTAATGGGGAAACCCAAAATTAGTGTTATTATTGTCAATATTTAGAGGTAATATTATTTAATGTTTTCATAATTTTGAGAATCTGTAATTTTTTATTATTTACTGTGAATTAATAAAACATTATTAAAAGTGAATTATTTAATTGATATATCTAGTGATACATATATTTTTTCTACCACCACTATATCTATGTAGGGATGTTGGATAAATGGAAATTTCAGTAATTTTACTTTTAATTAATATTCTATTCTTAATGAAATTTTTTCACTTGAGTTTTATTAATTTAATATTTTCATTATACATATATCTCTTATCAATATATTAAATGTTTTACATTTTCTTCAAATATAATTACTCAAAATTATGCTTATTAAGTGATCTCAATAATTTTTTTTTCACCAATGGGGTATGGATAATGTTTATCTAGAAATAGAGTATCAGAGTGATCATGTATATTGTTTTTCTATAAGATTCATTGAATAATTAAATCGATTGAATTATGTATATGGAGGAGTATCATAACAATATATAATTGTGGAATTATATTGTATGTGTCTTCAGGTTAGGTTTAGTAAACACTCTATGTACCCATTCATGTTTAAATATTTTCCAATGTTAGGAATATTCATAATTGATAATCTCTTGATACATTTGAAATTTATTACCATGAGGAATTGGATGATATTATTGGGTAAAAACATTCTATTTTACTAAATACGAGGATTTATGTGTTTAAATTATGAAAATAGTAAAAAATATGTTATTTTTATTATTATATTATAAAATTTATGTATTAAATAACAAAATTTGAATCCCATACACCATATTCAATTATCCTCAACTAATGAATGACGAGTCATCGCAAGGGATTTAAGTATCCACTTTTGTTATTCTCCTCCTACCATATCGATGGATTTTGGAATCCATGGTATGTTTCTCCACCTCTTCATGTTGTTATTTTATCAAAGTGTCTCTATTATATATACCATGGTAAATGAATATTTACAATGTTAGGATTTTGGTTTTCCATAAAGTATTAGTAACATAGTAATTAACAATATGGTATTTGTTAATAACTCTTCTTGAATGTATATATGCGATGATAGAACACGATAATATCTCATGAAACACCTCATGATTTTTTAATATACTTCCCAATTTATTAATAATAAATTAAATATCATGTTTCAAAAAAAATATAGAACTAAAATGAGTCCAAAAAATAAGATAATAATGAAACATATTCCATGTAAATAGTTGTTAACTTATGAAAATGTTTTTATTTAGAGGATATATAATTAATATGATAAATTATTTTAATTGATCAATCATTAAAAAATAAAAAATTAATGTATTAATAAATTAAATCAAACTAATTTGAATGTTTATTCAAATAATATATAATGTATATAAATATTAACTATTATGTTAATGTTTTCTATATATTAAATTATTTTCAATGACTATTTAAAATTCATAATATTTTTAAAGGTCAATATTGAATGAAATTATATTTAAACAACATTATAAATTCCCATATCAAATATAAAATAATAAATTATAGAATTTCAATTTCAATAAATGAAATTTAATTTTTAATTATTTATGTTATAATAAGTTTACTATGAATTTTTTGATTTTTTCAAATAATTGTATTTTAGGTGAATGGTGAAAGATGTAGTCTTTATAAAGACACCATCTTTTATGAAAAAATAAAATACCACAAAAACACTAAAAAATTATTTTCATGATATTAAAGACACATGTAATGATTATCTTATGGTTGATAATAATTTAATAATTTTACTTCCACCTCCTCATGATGTTATTTTATCAAAGTGTGTCTATTTTTTCACACATGTATGTGTTTCTACATACATGTTTTTATAAAGTTTCATTTATTATAATTTAAAAATTTTATTTGATGTTTTATTCAATTTAATAACTTTTAATTGGTTGTAATGTGAAATTTTCATTAACTATTAGGGTTTTACCTCAAATATTATTTCAAAATAAAGATTATTTTTGAATGAAAATTAAATATTGGATTATTTATTCTCATCATTTACATATTTTAAATTTTTCATCCAAATAATATTATCATTTACATATTAAAAATATATAATTTAATATTTCTATATATTTTTTCAATATTAAATTCCTACATGAAAAAAAAATTGTTGAAAAAAAATTTTATTAAGTGTTTCCTTTTTAAAAAATAAATATTTATTTTTTATTTATGATAATTTTTTAGAAAATATATTTATATTATCAAATTTTTTTTATAATTTTTTTTATTATAGGCCAATATTAAAAAAAATAACAATATTAGTGAAATTTTTTTAATTATATAACTTTTAATGGAGATTTCAATAATTTCATAACTGGATATTTCAAAATGGTATTCAATGTGATTTACCTAATGATTAGGAAAAGGTTTTTTCAATATGTATGATCATCCTTACTTATTCTAATTTTAAATTGGGGATATATTCTCTGACAACCATCCAAATACATCCATTGATTGAATTATAAATTTTATATGGATGTTTTTAGAATACCCATCAATTTTACATTGGTTAATTTAGCAATTATGGAAAGATAAATGTTTTCATGTTTAATTGTGAGAGATATTTATAAATTATTTTTAATTTTGTGTAGGTTTAATTTTTACCTATATATAATTTTTTTAGTTTATATATTTTATGGAATATTTAGTGTACATGATTAGTATCAAAATACTTTGAGGGAATAATAGACGCTATCCCATTACTAGGGGCAGTATAGTGGTTTTAGGACAATCCCGTTAGTGTATATTGGTAGAATACTGTGACTATGATGATAAACTACGAGAAGATTAGCACCAAGTGGTTTAATAAGTAGTATAACATTTATACAAGGATAATTTAGTAATGGGCTCAGTCCCAATAAGGTACAAGTATTGTTATCCTAATAGTATTTTTAGTAGAAGTTGGTTTCAATACCTACAAAACCATGTTACGATTTATTATGTTTTACATTATTCCAAATTTCAATTTTTTATGATTATGTTTTGATATAATGTATATAGATTACAGTCTCGTGTTTATACACTATTTTTACATGGTGTATATCTAATAATTTAAGACTATATGTCATTTAATTAAGTCCTTCGAGTAATTATTTTTTCTCCATGGTATATTTAATAATATATTTCAGTTATGATCATGATTTTTTTAACTATTATAATATACCCATTAATGAAATGTTACTAATATTTTTCATTTAATAATTATTTTTTGATGACCATATTCTTACAATGTTATCCCACATAGGGCTGTTATTAATGAAGAGAGTTAATGATCCTTGAGTCCTACATCCAATATGTCATTGGATACTGATAAGAAATAAGGGAATAAAAATATTTCATATGAAAGGAATTACAATTATTATAATGGAAGATCTTGATATAGGGTAATAAACTATCAAGACACACCATCACATAATTAATAATTATGCCCAACCAATCTCATAAAACATGAACTATTTCAATGAATTCAAATAAAATTATCGAAGAAAAAACCAAAATATTTTCATATAGATATTACTCAATAGATTCTCCAAAATTCAATCTAGTAATCCCTATCTCACCCACTCTAAATTATCATGGAAAACAAAAATTTAATTTATATATATAGGTCAATAATAACATGTATACTCACTAATACTAAACCCAATTTTTTTGTAGAACATGTGATATGAAAATTTATATTCTCAGGTGAAAAATCGCATAACTATCAAGAACATAAATAAGGAAACTAACAAATATCATCCCCCCATGGAATTATGACCATATCATTCATGCAATATAGAATCATAATATCAATAAGATAATGAAAAAATCACCACCTTCACTTTCCCACTTCTTTTCAAGTCTCATAACGAACATCAAATTTCAAGTTCTACCATCACATTGTATCAAATAAAAACACATATCAAGTCATCTATGATGTGGTATATAAAACATATGTTCCTTCCACACCATTATAGTGTCTAATATCATGTCGTATAATCATGAATTAGAATATAATATCATCATTATTTCACATCCCAACGACATCACATATCCAGGGATGTAGTGTATCATTATCTTGAGGGACATAAACCTCATTTCACTTTCCTAACATGAATAACCCCCACCACATATCATATTCTCATATCTATAAAGTAATGTTCAACACCAAATTGTATTTTTAGTGATTAATCACTCAAACCACACCATTTCATCACTGATTCATCTGCAACATCGACCTATATCATCACATGGAAATCTCCAACACCAACAGCTATGATCTATTGTGAATCTCCAAAACCCACACATAACATCAATGATGATGAGGGATGAGAGAGGAAGAAGGTTTATCCTTAAATATATATCCTCAAAATCCTTTATTTTAAAAAAAACATAGTACCTAAAAGTTCCTCATTAAAATGGTTGTCCAACTTGGGTTGGGTGTGTATAAAAATTACATAAAAAACAAGATTGAATGAAAATAAACAATACCCATCAACTAGGATTTAATCCCCAACAATAATTTTCAAAAAACCCATGCCCCTTCAACATAATATATCATTCACTACCAATTCCACCACTAAATGCATCACACCACACAACCACCACACATGGGAACAGAATTCAACAACAAATTACTTGTTTCACTATTTTCAATATTTTAAAGAGTTTCCACTAATTTTCATTTTCTAATTAATTCATAAAAATTTAAATAGAAATTTTCATTGATACTTATATTAATTGAAAATAATTATAAAAATATTCTACACTATTCTAATGTTCTTGTACAAATATATTACAAATAATATTTCACATTACAATTTATTTCATGGCTAGTCGAGGAATAAAAAAACGATTACATAAAACATACTGTGTAAATAACATAAATAATTTCCATAAAAAATCAAATAATAAAATTTTATCTCCCCAAAATAATTCCACTTATCAAATACTACACATTATAACAACCAAACTACTCAACCACTACACATCACCAACACTGCACATAAAAACCACCACACATTACAGAACCAACTTGCAACCACCACCACACATCAATTCCATCACACATAACAATAGTTATAAATGGAATCATAATGAGAAAACTACACACTCCACCATATCCCGACATCCATAATTTATTTTCAAAGGATTATAATAATTTACATCATTGTTTAGTATGTTTATTTTCACACAACATCTAAATATTATTTGGAAACCAATTATTTCACCAAATATAATTTATTAGCCAACTAATTCATTATTATATCAATGAATAATGAGTAAATTAATGAAACCCATATCAACTAAACCAAATTCTGGGATTCCATGTGACCTGATTTTTATCAAAAGAAACATCCATGTATAATATCAGTGAATGTTACATGAAAACAGGGAAAATTTTTATTTCTACCCATATGTATCAATTTTAAATTATGATATTTCATTATATATATTAATTATACCCTTATAAACTTCCAAAAATAATGTTAAATCATGCATCCCCCACACTTGAACATAAATTGTTAAAGAAAGGGGATCCCCAACAATAATAATGTTATCTGAATCATAGTGCGGATGATGTCAAATGTGAAAAAAATAATATAAAAACCACATTAATAAACAAAAAAAAACCAAACCACACTGGAAAATCATCAATATAATGTCCCAAATTCACTAAAACTAGAAAAAAAACCCCCAACTAGAAAAATAAAGATCATTATAACTTATTGGAAAGAAATAACCCAGATCATAGAAATTGTAAAACACATATTCACATCAGGATATTTCATGAGACCCTATAATTTTTGTTGTGAAATCATATTTATATTATGAATCCCTAAAACATCTATCCAAATGAACATTAGACAATAATTGTGGATCCGAAGTCATAAATTGTCTCACATGATAAAAAGTCCATTCCCATTATGAGTTCATTAAACACATAACCCCCATCAAAAACATTAATCTACAATTTGGTGGAATCCAACATGAAACCTTACTCTCACATAACCATAACATGACATCATGAACCACCCACTACATTAGATCTATATATATAAACTTCATGAACTAAATTATAGCCTCATATAAACACCTCAAATTCTAAAACATGAAAAAATAACATAGAAAGAAGGCCTGGATAATATCATTATATACCTCAAAAATGAATGTCTTACTTAAAAATAAAAAGAAATATTGAAATTGAAGGGAAATATAGCGATAAATACATTTCAAACAAAAATATTATATCCTATTAAATGAATATACATTATATTATATTACAATCCGCAATAAAATCATTCACATAATCTTCCATTGGAATCATTGATACATAATCAACTAGTTAAAAAGATATCTAAATCATTTCCAACATGGTTCTTAACATATAAAACATGTCATTGAAAGTTAAACTTAAAATCATTCATTAATACATTTGTAATGAAAAATTAAGTATGGTTGATCTCATATAATCATTAATGTATAAAATGAAAGATATAAATAATTAGAGGATAAGATCTCCCTTAGGGTTTGATAAAATATTAAAGTGTATGCTATCAATATGAAATATTCATACCTAATAAATATTATATCATAATCTCCAAAATTAGCACATATTTGGAACTGTGATAGGTAAGGTTGAAATAGACCCAAAAAGATCAATGTGTCCCTTGAGGGGGAAGGATTTGCAATCACAATTTTAGGTATTTAAACCAGTAATTATTTATTTAATCTATATAAATTTATTAGGTTATGTCTGGTATATTTTTAAGGATATTATGATTTGTTTTAGTGATTTTATTGAGGTGAACTATTTTATAATTGTTTTGAGAAACCTTTTATAAACTCAAGGAAACCGTTTTAGTGGAAACATAGCTCACTGTGTCGGAAAAATGTTGGCCCATATTAAGGCCAAACCATGTATCCAACAAGGTGAAACCATAATAAGTGGAACAGAGGGCTTCCACTTTTTAGGAAAAAAATTCAAACCATGTGATACAACCACGATAATTGGTGTCTTAAGATAGTATCAAATACACCGTTCGAACTCACTTTTCCAAACTGCCTGGGATAACCATGTGGTATAAAGGTGGTCCTCTTTAAATTGTAATTGTAATCCAAGATAAATGAATAACCACATGTTTCTCACTATTACAAACCTAAATAAATTTTTCCTCCTCCCAGTTTATTGGGATACCTTTCCACATTATACGAGAGAGATCTGTTTTTGACTCAAGGTGTTTTAAAGGCCATATTAAATTATAAGTGACAATTAAAAGTTATTTTCCATAGATCTCTCCATATTATCTCTATTGGATTCATATATCTAATCCTTTGGGGACAGATCAGTGTTGTGTGATGTGAATCATGATAAGATATGGGAGTATTGGTGGTATGTAAAAATATCTGAAAAATTTCTTATAACTTAAATCTAGTTTTACTAATCAATTTTTTTAATACCCCAAGACATTGTGATTTTTTGAATTTATTTAATATTTTCTATATTTTTTATTTCACATGAAACTAAATATATATTTTCATATATGATGTAACTATATTTTGATTACATTATACACAACAAGAAGTTAATCATTCATAGTATAAAAAACATAGATTAGATTTTCATATATAAAAAACCTTGTTTTTCTTTTATTATACACAATAGAGTGTCCCTTTGATAACTTGTGATATACCCAAGGCCAATTTTTACTGAACTACAATACACAATTAGTATAATTATTAAAATATTATTATTTATTCCATCTAGATATTATAATATAACATATAGATAATATTACATAAATATGTAATATATGATATATTTATATATATATATGTATTTAAAATAAATCCATCGGTTATCATTTAGTCAGAAATTAATGTAAGAACTATTTTAAAATAGTGAAACTTCTTTTATATGAGAAATTTTTTTATAGGTACAAACACAATTTTATCTCAATAAAATCCAAAAGACATGTGAAATAATTTTTTTTAATTAATATATTTTAATTAAAAAAATATTTTTTATACTCAACCAATATATTTTATTGGTATAATATATGAATAAATTTTAAAAATTGAAGAAAAATTTGTATTTTTATAAATGGTATTTTTAACTTCGTTTAATAGAGAAACTGTTTATATATAATTTTTGTTACTTTTAAAATTTTTATTTAAAGGAATAAAATTAATTTTTGATATTAGAATATAAAAATTTATATCGAGTAAATTTTTTCATATATTTTCAAGTTGTTTATTTTTTTAATGAATAGTGAAAATAATGAATTGTTTTTCAACGCAACTTCTTTCTATTAATTTATTTATAGTTATAAAATATATTTTAAATTTATTTGAACATAAAAATATTAATAATAAATCAATTAGTACAAATTATTTCATTTGAATCAATTTCATATTGAAATTAGAAAACAAAACAATTCAATCTTTTGACCTTCTTACTTAGAAACTCTAATATCACATTGCCTCTACAGTATTAATTATAAATTTAATTTCATCATATTATGTATATTAAAATTTTCAAAATGTATTCAATATTTTTAAACAAAATAATATATGACATCTAATAATTTAATAATATTTTTTTAACAAAAATATTATTAAAACTAATTAAAATTAATTACAACAAGTAATGAAAAAAATAAATTACTTAGTGGTTAAATGCTAAATTAATGTGAAAAATAACTCATAGATTTTTTAAAAAATACACTTTATTTCCATATATATAATCAATATAATTCATTTTATATAAAATGGACAACCATTGGAGGCACATTTGGAAATGCAGACCTCCCAATAATGCTTTTTTAATTTACTGGACTGCCACCCCTCCTCCTATATAAATAGGAATTCACTATTCCCATTACTCAAACCTATCAATAAAATTTGGATCATAAAACACAATCCCTTATATTCTCAAAACTTTCATACCATCATCTGAGAATCCTCTATTTTACAGAAATCCATCCACGTAAGCCCTATGTTGAAAAACAAAGGGAGTTTCCCAAAGAATAGGTAACATCATTCCAAATATCTTTTGTGTTATTTTAATTATTCACCCCCTAAACATTTATTATTTAAGGATTATATTAAAACTTGTATATCCTAAATATTCTGATATTTTTTTTATGATAATGGTTATATATTCATCCATATGCACACCCATTAAATTAGATATATAATCATCATTCATGTGTAGAGAGGTATACCGCCTCACAAACTGATGTCGTCTATTCTTCTATTACCACCATTAAAGGTTGGGAAAACTTATGTACAATAACGTTTTTATTATATATATGATATATATGATTTATTTAATAATTTATAATTATTATATAACACATTCCGTCAAACATTAAATATAGTGTAAATATGGTATCTTTATTTCTGGACGTGTGGAAAATAACCTCTTCTAGGTGATGTGATTCGGCCACACATTACATTAAATGTGTTAAGGATGAGTTCAAAGAACATATATTATATTTATGAAATATTTATTATACTAAAATATGATTATATATGTATAAATATATGTAGTTTAGTTTCATTTAATATGACAAGAAAATGGAAAAAATTATTAGGTTAATGTATGACCTACCGTCTCCATAAATGATGTATTCCATTTCATATTCCTATTTTTATTGATTATTATAAATAATTAGATTTCGAATATAAATTATATTGATATTTTTTTATATTTTTTAAATAATAATTTTTTACTTGAGTATATTGATCAATGAAACTGATTTAGTATAAATATTAAATGAATGGAGATTACTCAAAACATAACAATAACGTTGAATTACTAATAAACATGTAATATATATTCATAATAAAATAATATAAGTATATTAATAAATAAAATTATTTTGTGGTTTATTAATAATAATATTATATTTTTGTTACATAATTGTCTAGAACATGTGCGATGAGATTCAAGACATAAGGAAAGGGTTTTATCATATCTCTTTTAATTCTTTGATATGTATTCCTTATTCACCACACATTTCATTTGTGTGGTTTATATAATACCTATTAATATATTCATTGATTATTGAACTTTATCATATTGGTATTTAAATTTCCATTTTAGGATCTATATTTATTGGGTTTTATGGTTTATAATTTACCAAATTGGTAAAGTAATTTTCACTCAATTTTCATTCATTAAGATACATGACATGTTAATGCTCCTTTATTATTTTAATAGGAGTTTAAAATGAAGATTAACATGTTATATTTGATATATAATTATTTTCATTTTTTTTCTTCATGTAATGTTCTTCATTCGTTGGATGTATTATTCAACGTTAGCATAGTGGTAAAAGATTATTGAATCAATCTCAGCATATTCCTGTATTTTTTTGAATATGCTTCTATTGGAGAAATATTATCATCCATATCTCACAAAATATCCTTAATTATCTTCATATATGGTTATTCATGTAATGGTACCATTCTTCAATTATTTCTTCATATATATAATTAAGAATTTTGTTTAAAAATTATTACATAATCTTTCTCTTCGAATACAAATTTATGCTCTATAAAATCCATGTATTCGAAATATGTTTCCAATTTTTTTAATGTTCATTATGTGTTTAAATTAATTAAAAAACATAATTTAAATTAAATGAAATATATTTTCAAATAAAAATGTTTCAAAAAAAGTTTTAATAAAAAAGTTTTTTTATTTTCCTAATGTGTGATTTAAAATAAAATACTTTTCAAAATATTTTCAACATTATATTATACATTTTAAAGGAAAATATATTTCAAAATGATTTCGATATTAATTTATAAATTTTCAATGAAAAATATTTTCAAAATATTTGGAAGTATATTTTATAATTTTTTAATAAAAATGATTTACAAAATATTTTCAATCTTTCGTTTTATTTGTTAAATGGAAAATATTTTAAAATTTAGTTCTGGTATCTTTTATAAGATTTAATGATAAAAAATTCAAATTTATTCAATATTATTTTATATGTTCTCAAACAAAATTCAATGTTCTTATATATTTTTATAATGAAAAATGTTTTCTAAAATTTTTTATGGTTATTTATTCTTTATTTAGGAAAAGGGATTTCAAAATGTTTTCAAGCATCCTATATATGTTTTAAATGAAACAAAAATTCAAACTATTTCCCATGTTCTTTTATATATTTTCACTTTAAAAGGATTACAAATTTTTTCAGGCTTATTTTATTAGATTTGAAAATGATTTTTTAAACAATTTTCTGATGAATATTCTTTATTTCTCCTTGAACAAATGTGACAAAATTATTCCAAGAATCAATAATATGTTTGAAAATAATCAATCCTTATTTATACGTTTTCAAATAAGACAGTTTTCAATATGTTTTCATTATTTTTTTATATCTTTTAAAAGAAAATTTCAGTCAAAATTATTTCATGAATAATTTTTAATTTTTCAGTGTTATTTTCTAATGAAAATGGTTTTCAATATGATTAATATTTCAAAAATTATTTTTTAAATAAGAAACTATGTTTTTCTTAATAAATTATTTTAAAATAGTTCTAAACAAATATCTTCCATCTAAACTTAAACACCTTTCTATTAATCATGAATTACATGGGATATGATCCAAGGGGTCCATTAATATTCTTTCTCTGAATGTTTTATGTTTTTATGGAACAATGTTTTTTAAAATTGTTTCTCTTTCATAGTTTATATGTTTATGTACCCCATTTCACTATCATGGGTTGTATGTTTATAAAACATGTATCTCATTCAGAGTTTATATCTTTATGGGACCAATTTCACAATAAAAGGTTATATTTTTATAAAACCATTCCTCATTCAAGGGTCATTTTATTATAAACACACATCATTTCATGTGTTATGATTTTATGAATTGATATTTAATCTATTATATTTTACATAGGTTATGTTATGATGACATGTTTATTATACAAATTTCATTTCATGTGATATGATAAAAATGATTATGATATAGTATCACAAATATTTATGATGTAAATACAGTATGGGTCGATAATTTTTATCCCCATAATGCATTGGGTAATGATTTATATTTTTGGAGATAGACATGGATGGAATAGGAAGTGAACTCAGTTTAGTAATGGAATTTATCTTCATAGATTGTCTAGGTAGTGAACATTGACAACTAATATGGACATGGTAATGAACCATAACTACCATGATGGTTTTTTATGTGAACCCATTCGACTAATATGGCCCCACAAATAATCCATGAATATTATAGAAATCATTTTATATGCATATATGACTTCCAAAAATTCTATGTATTTTTCATATTTTTTGATTTCCTAGTTTATGCATTTTATTCCCATATAAATCATTTATTATTAAAATAAAATAATAATTACATGATTAATTATTTATATCTTTGATATTAATGTAACAATATTCTACTATTATGATCATCTTCTCATTCCTTTACTCTCTTGTTATGCTTACATGTCCTATAGGTTTACCCTTACGGAGCATCTGATCTCACCCTTTTCTTATTTTTCTATTACCCTTGTTAAAAACATATTTTTTGTAGGAGAAATAATATGGAATATCATTAAGGAGGATTTTTTATATCTTTCACTATGATAGATTATTTTTTAACTTCTTTGGAAATACAGAAAATTATTATGGTCCCTAGGAATGTACTTTTGTAATGTGCTAAATATTTATTTAAATGGATATAATATCCATGTGTATTATGAATGTGTATGTATTATTGGTATCAAAGTGAAATATTAGTCATAATTTAGAATATAGAGTGAAAAATGTATAGTGATATCCATAGGGATATTTATATATATATATTTCTAGGGATAAGATATGGTTTTATATATTTAAATAAAGTGTCATAACATAGAAATCATATAAGTGATTGTTCCTGATTATGTGTTTTTTTGAAATGATAATTATTAGTCACACTTTTATTTCTAGATTTATTCAATGGAGGGGACTATACGAAGTATATTTTAAATTTAATATGATGTAAAATTTGGTGAATTAGTGAAAAGTAGTTGGATAAATACCATGGAGAAAGATATGGAGATTATGCCGAATCATCTAACACAATATATGATGAACAATGTGAAATTCAGTTATATTCTTAAATAAATCTATTATGTGGATGATGGAATTTTATAAATGTTCACATAGTAAGGGACATATAGTAAAAAAATTTGGAATCTTGAATTTTATGAATATGGGATGAATAACCTTGGGAATACCTCAAATGAAGGGGATTTTGTTATCTCTTGGGGGAAAATGTAATAGAGTGGTGAATTGTCATGGAGTTTATTGTATTATATGTGGATAACAATGTAATTACAACAATAAATACATTGACAAAAGAATTTAGTTCTATACTAATGATAGGCCTATTTAATTAAAATAATTTTAGAGGAAGGATTGAAGAACTTTTTAATTTTGATTTAAAATTTATGTTATATAAATTGTGAAATATATAAGGATTTTTAAAATTATTTTTTTCTTATGGATTTACAATAATGTGTTGAGTGGTTATTAAGGACTATAAATGTCATTTCATGGAATGGTAATATTTGTGTAAAAACATGATTAATGAAATGATAGCCCTTTTTATGTTCTTGATGTTGATATAATGTTGTTTGGATAATGATATGTTTGATATGAAAGAGTGAATTGGATGAAATTAATTACATCGTAATGAAAAAATTATTTTTTAGAGAAATTGGTTAGTGCTGTCATGGAGAGAGTTTGCAGAATTTATTCAAATAATTAATATTTCTATTAATGTTTTGAATAATGAAACCAACATGTTTTCATTAATGATTTTTGTTATTTTTTGTTACTACTATGTTTCAAGAGAATAAATGATAAAGGTACTCACATGTCTTGTATAGGAAAAATAATAACTAAATCAATATATTTTGGGGATCAATTCTTTGTTTCTTTTGATAAATATGCATACCCTGTTTCAAAAGTTTTGTACTTTCATCTTTTGTAAGGGTTATAATTCTTACTATTTATTTAATAGTTTATCATATTTTAAAGATTAATTTTTTTCTTAACCATATAAGAATTTATGAATATTGAATTGCATGTGATTATATTTTTAATTTAAAAATAAAAAATTTAATGACCTATCATATTGTTTATGGAAAAAATTATATTCTAAGGATTTAGAAAAGAAATATTCATCAGCATTTTATAGAATGAGAGATGATGTATAAATTGATCAAGGTGTTACAGTGGGTGAGAGTGTGCCTGTGTAATAGAATAAAAGCATGTAACTGCACATTCTAGAGAAAATTATTCAACATTAGTTGAAACGGACTTGAAATAAAATGGTTCCATATTATCGTCATTTCTTATGATATCAATGACCCCACTCACGCTTCAAACTTTTATGGTTTTGTAATTGTTCACATTCTTTAGATCATAAACTTCTTTGTGGTCAGTAATCTTTTCAAAATATCTATGATTATTTATGGTGTTATTTCATGTCCATGTTTTCACTTCCAACACATTTTTTACATGGAATTTTAGTTATGATTAATTTTGGGTAACCGTTATGTTTCAACCATTCTATTTTAAATATATTTTTACTATAATGTTTTAAAATAAGGGTGTCAATGAAATCAACATTATTGTATTCAACTATTGATAACCTAGAATAATTTTGAGGGTAAATTTATTTTAATTAGTGTATAATGTAATAGTAAATATTTTTGTGAATTTTTGATTTATTTTATTCTTTATGATATTTTTTCAATATATCCAACTCTCTCTATATATAATTTTTATAAGAAAGTACCATGTTTTTATTGAATTACACACAACACCATGTTAAGATTTCAATACATTAAACACATATATTATCATTCCATATATGATACATTATGTTTTCCTTATGATACACACAACGCAGAGTCCATTCGATTTCTTTTGTTACACACAAGGCATTGTATTAGCAAACTACAATATACTATTAATAACATTATTAATAATATTTTTATAGCTACCTCCTAGAAGTTAGAATGGATGTAATGAATAATTCTAAATAGATTTGTGAAATATTTTTTATACATGTATATAAAATTAATCCATTGGTTATCAGTAGGTTATAAATAAAGGAGGGATCTATTTAAAAATAATAACCTCAATTTCCATGTAAAATAATATTCTACGTATAAATAGAAATTTATAAAAATTTATATATAACCCTACAATTGATTAATGTATTAAATAAAACATATATATTATATATTCAATCAAAATTATTTATACTCATCCAATATATATTATAGGTATAATAAATGATAAAATCCAATTTTATGAATAAAAATATGTCTTTTTATAAAATGTAATTTTTATGATTTTTAATGGAAATCAAAATTTAAATATAATTTCTGAAACTTTTTTATTAGTTATTTTAAAAAATAATTATTATTTTTATATTTGGAATATCAACATTACCTTTTGGTAAATTTTTAGTATTTTTCTGTGATGGTACATTTTTATGAATAGTGAAATCACTAAATATTAATTCAATACATATTTTTACACAATGTTATTAAAAAAGTCATATTATATATTAATTTGCTTTTATAGTAATATTAAATCAATAATAAATTAATTAATCCAATTTAGTTCATTGAAATGAATTTCTGGTGGAAATTTATATAAAACCACCTCAAACTTTTGATCATTTTTCTTAAAAACCTATATTCCTCCATTATTGGAGAGATTAATTTTAAATTTAAATTCTTCCAGTTATATGTGTGATATTTTTAAAAATGTTTTACATATATTTAATTGTAAAATGTTTTTATTTATAAGATGTTCATTTTAGTTTTTTAATAAAAAAATTAGTGAAATTTATTATAACATGTTTTACCGTTTAACCCATATATTAGTCTACATAGTGGTTTAACATTATATTATTAGGCTGAGTACCCTATATACATCTCCAAAAGTCATTTTAATTCCAAATTTAGACCATATCCATGATTTTATAAAAATGGGATGTTATTAGAGTCAAAATATGTAAGGGAGACCTCCAAATAGTGTTTAACGTTTTCTATTTACTATAATGACACTCATCCTTCTCCATTAAAAGGAATTCACTATTCTCTGCCCATACACAATTGAAGCCATTTTTTCTCATAAAAAACCTTCCTGAATATTCTCCAAGATTCAATCCATTCATCCTTGAAGAATAATTTTGTGATTAATGGAAACCATGCAATCCCATTGCTGCAAACCATGAATAGTTACCCAAAGAAGATGGAAAATCTTTCTACAAGCTATTTTGTTTTCTTTTAATTTTCACCCCTAAAATATTTTACTTCCATTATTATATAATAATATATATATATCATAAATATAAATATTTTTTCATGTTATGTTTTTGATCTATACTCTCACACACATCTATAAAATCGTATACATAATAAACATTTTTTTATACGGAGGAGTACAACATTAGGAATCGATGTCATTCGTTATTCCATTCACCAATTACATGGAAGGGATTAAATATTGAAATTAAAATTTTTATAGTATATATGATATTAATGAATTATTTATTCTTATATATTTATTATATTAAACAGAAAATCATTATTTACATTTTTTTAAATAGTATAACATCATTTGTGAATGTGTAAATTACCACCACCTCAATGTGATGTGATTTAGTTACACATTATGTGGAATGTATTACGGATGGTTTTTGGAATCTATATTATATATATGAGATTATAATGATACCATAAATATATTATATATATTTAACGACATATATTTAAATTACGTTCATTTAATATAGCATGAAAATGAAAACATCATACATGTGTGTGTTCATCTTACCATCTCCATTAAAGGTGTACTTCATTTCATAATTATATATATTATTGATTATTAATAATATTTATATAATTAATATTTCAAATATTTATACCATTTTTCAAAATTTTAAACAATAATGTCTCAAACTAGTTATGTGGATCAATAATAATAATTCAAAACATATATGAAAAACCTAGTGAATATTACTCAAAACGTTACATTTACTTGGAATTGATAATCAAAAGTGAATATAATGTCCTAATAAAATCATATATGGAATAAGATATAATAATATTTTTATTTTATATATTATTAATAATATTATATTTATTATATTGTAGATTTTAATGAGTATTATGAGAGTCAAGACATAATTTAAGGGATCTCTGGTCACACTATTATTTCTGTGAGATTAAATCTTATTAAAAAGATTTTTATTTTACAAGATTTATATACTACCCATGAATCTACTATGATAATATTATACAATAATTTATGGTTATTTACATGTCTTTTATGATCAATTTTATATGAAGTTTATGGGTCTGAAGTTACCAAATTAGTAAAGTAATTTTTTTACCAATTTTCCTTCTTTGATATACATGCTATGCTAATATATCTATATTCTTCTAAGAGGTAAATACACTGAACATTCAAATGTAATATCATGAATATACTTATTTCATGATAAGTTAATATTCATATAGTTTTATTATTTAATGGTTGTAGATTTTCAATGTAACCAATGTGGTAACACATTATTACTACAATCTCATCTGTTATTTGGATTATGTATGAGTATTATTTAATTAATAACTTCTTATGATGCATATCTCAGTAAATATCATGAATTTTCTTATACTCTGTTTATTCATGATATCATCAAGTAATGGTACCTTTTCTATAGTCTTTGGTACTTATGATAATTAATGGAGCACCCTTAGGGAAATCTGACATTATCTATCTCTTCAATGAGAAATATTAGTTATTTCAAAAATAAATTTAAAAACAAATTCCAAAGTATTTTATATTAAATCGGTGTTTTAAATTATTTTTAATACATCCATTAATTTTATAATAATATATTTTCAAAAAAACATGGTATTAAAATATTATTGTGTCTATAAAGTGTTTCAAAACATTTAGAAGATTCTTATATATGTTTTCAAATAAAAAAACATCAATATTTTTTCATTAATATTTTATATGTTTTCAAGGAGAATGTTTTCCAAAAAAATTAAAGATTCATTTATTTTTTTATATTACAATGGTTCTAAAAATTTTTTTAGACATATTTTTTATGTTTTTATGTCAATGGTCTTCCAAATTGTCTTTAATATTCCCTTATTTGTTTTCAATGAAGAATGATTTCAAAAAAAAAATTTGAAGCTTAATTTAGAAGTATTTAAGGAACAAAAAATGAAAACATTTTCTAGATGATTTTATATTTTGTTATAATTTTTTCAATCTTCCATTACAATTTATCAAATAAAAATGAATTTGAAATTTATTTATCCTTATTTTATCTATTATAAAAGGAAAAAATAAAAACGTTTTCATGGTTCTTTTGTATGTTTTAATGTAATGTAGTTTAAAAAATAAACTTATTTTATATGTTATAACGGAAAAAAGTATTCATTCTTTTCATATAAATTTGATATGATTTCAAATAAAATGTCAAATTTTTTTCAAGATTATTTAATATTTTTTCTAAAAAAATTATTTCAAAATTATTTAATTCTTTTATTATAGGATTTCAAAGCATATGTTATTTGAAATGGTTTAAAAATTATTATATATGTTTTCAAGGATTTTTTTTCAATAATTTTTTTATAAGAATAGAGGTTATCTCAATAAATAAATGATTATAAAATATTTCTAAAATATTATGTTCTATCTAAGATAAAATATGTTAATGTAACTCATGACTTACTAGGGAAATCAACCAATGGTTATATTTATATTCTTTCTCAATGGTCTCTGTTTTAATGGAAGGATTTTAATGAAACATGATTCTCTTACACTAGTTATAGTATTTATTATACTCATTTCTTATTCATTAGTTATATGTTTATGGAACCTATTTCTCTTTCATATGTTATATGATTTTGAAACCCATTTAAATTTTATTGGTAAAATGATTATAAATAATATTTCTATTTTTTCTTTTATATTCTTATAAAACAATCTTATTTTTAAAGGTTATAAATTTCTGAAATTATTATGAAACTTTCCACACTTCCATAGGTTATTATTTGATGAAATTTTTCGATTCCTATTCTATTTATTGTGTTATAATATGAATGGTTATGATATAGTGGATGATATATGTATGATTTAATTATGTGATGGTTGGGACCAATATCACCATATTATGAATTGGGTATATATTTATATATCAATTGATAAACATGTTATGATGAATGGTTTTATATAGGTGTACCAATAAGCAAGTTATGATGAATAGTTTTAGGAATCTGTGATAATCAATTTCTTATGATTTATTTCCATATGTTATGATGAATGGTTTTATATAGTTTTACTAATAGGTTTTATCTTTAGGGGATAAATTTAAAATCATTATGTATTATAGAATATTTTGTTCCTTGTTTCCAAGGATACTAAACTATTAAGGTCCCCAAGAATATGCATATACAATGTGATGAATAAATATCTAAATTGATGTAATATCAATGTATGTTATTGTATTATTTTTATAATTTCTGTCGTTCTATGTATTTTCTTAACTTTTCTAGTTATTGGGATTCAAACAGGTCAACTCTTGGTATAAATAAAAGTTTTTATTTCAAATAGATTGACATTGTACATTTTTTTGTATTAATGAATTGAAATTTGTTGTAAAATTACATTTAATAAATTATTTTTTATTGCATTGTTCTTAGAAATTATTTTCACATGGTTTTTGGTATAAAATTTTGGGAACAAGTAGAAAGGGATGGATAATTTTAGTGTTGTACCACCTTTAGAGGGATAAAAAAATATGCGACGTTTCACACTCAATGGGAACACCAATATTAAGTGTGTATATATGGATGTATAATGTGAATTTGGTAATGGAAAATGGTATTTATGTATTATATTGAAATAATTTTTTCATACATTAATTGAAAATTGTATTGGATTGGATAACTAGTTTTCTTAAATATGGTTTGTTTTTTTAAATTAATTTTTATTAAATAAAATGTTTTATATAAATTTTATAACATCTTCTATCCTAGTGTTGTGATTAGTGTAGTCATTTGTGGAATACCAATAGATATTCATTACTCAACCTATCATATAGAACATTTATTATTATTTAATTATTTTATAAAGGTAAAATGGGTAATTAAAAAGTAAATCATTTCACTTGTGATAAAATGTGATGAATTTGTCATGTATTGTAGATTTGGTTCTTAAAGAATGTTGAGAGATTTAGAGTTTATGCCTTTATAGTATTTGGGGTTTTATTGTTTTCATATTATTTTTATTATGATTCTAGTTTTGTTTTTAATTTCAATATAGATTTTTTTTCAATTCTATGGTTTGGATTTATTATCAATTTTAAATACATTATGTTTTATTTAGTCATTTTCTTTCAGAATGTAATATATATATTAGGTATGTGATATATGGTTATGGTTGTTTTATTTTAAAATTTTGAATTTCCCCCCAATTGTATTTAATCCCATTTTATTTATGGCAAGTATTGGGTGTATTAGGGATGTCAGCTAATTCCTAGTAATTTCATCACATCTTCCCAATCCAATGATAAAAAGGTGCAATGTTACAAATGGTATCTACGAGTTTGTCCCTTTACATGAAAATGGTATCAGTTTTTTTTTGGTTTTTTATTCATTGTGTGAAAAAAATATTGGGTTGTCATTATTAGTGTTTGAAAATTATTTTTGGGATAGTATATGAGTTGGATTTCTAGAAATGAGTAATATTTTTGAACATTTAATATATATCATAATAATACATTGATAACCTATTTTTGTTGGACATCAAGTTACATGGTAATTTGGGTACATGATTTCTTTGATACACTTTTAGGAGTATATCCTCATCATTTTTAGATTATCCAATGAGAATATCATGCCATTTATTGATTGAAATGAGTTCCCAGTATGAATTTATATTGAAATCTGAGAACTTATTTATGATTTGGTACAAAAGTGTTGATTTTTAAAAATGATTAAAAGGTTTTCAAATGTGATATTTCATAATGTAATGGTAGTTATATGTTGAAATGGTTTTATTATCAAAATCATGGTGTATTAATTTAAGACTGAGTGAATGTGTACATGGTTTAAATTTTGGAAATAATTATCTTATGTATACAATGTGGTAAAATATATATTGTTAAAATATAATATTATAGAGATTGAGAATAACTAATATTTTATTTTGGTTATATAAAATTCAACCTGATATATATAGTAGAGTCCAATAGGAAGCAGATGCCAAGAATATGGTTTCACCTGAGCCATAGGTGATCCAATAGATAGTTTAGAGTATTTTTCCATTTTTTATATTGTGGATATATTGAAAAAAAAATTATAAACCAATTAATGTGTATCATTCTGTTCAATTCTAGAAACATAATCCACTAATATTTCAGGGTGATTCTAAACTAGAGAATGTATTGGTGTAGCTGAATAAGATGAATTGAATAATAAATTTCCAAATAAAAATGTATAAGATTAATTCCCACTTGTAAATATATATATTGGAGTATGTTACAATCCAATGGAATGATTTATATGTTCATTCAAAATTATAAAAATAATTGTTTGGGGGGATTTGGAATAATTGTTCAATAAAAACATCTGTCCTCACACATTTAAAATTCACGAACTATTTAATTTTTTAGCGTAATGCTGGTGAATAACATTTTAATAGATTATGGGAATAAATTAATGAATTTAGTCATGTTTTCTCCTTATGATTCATTGGGTTCGTCCATGAATGAACACATTTTTTTAATTAGTTATGAGAATGGATTTTCTATATCATATTATCAAGCTTTTTATAACAGTCTACACATTGATGGCTAATTTAGATAGGGTGGTAGAAAGATACATCTAAGAAGTTATTGGTGGAGGATGTTTCTTGATACCAATTGAAAATTTTTGGAACTCCAATTTTATTAATTAGAAGTGTTGTGATTCATATTTCCAAGGTATTGGAATGACTCAGAATTTGTTCTTTTGAAAAATGAATCTTGGTCCTAAACCAAATATAAATATTGATTTTTTTTCTGTGTGGTTCTTTGAACAACATGAATATAGATTTTACATCACCACCTAGATCATTCCACAATTTCAACCATATGGGAATCTATAATAGTGTATTTCAATTCTTCACTGATGGGTTTTTGGAAATCATCCCATGTTTAAATGATATCTTATTCTGTGAAGGGATGTGGGAAGAAGAATAGTTTTCATCTATTGAAATGAGATCTATGGGGATTCAAAGAATTCCATGAGTCCACATATTGGGAAATATCAATAGAGACAAAAGGACTAATGTGTCTCAAGTAATCAATTATATGGATATGAACAAGAGATCATGGTTGTTCAATCTGTTCCTTTTTGAAGTAAGACATATGATTATTTTTAATTCTACCCTTCTTTTTGAATATTTTAATATAGGTGTGTCACCATCATTTATTGATTTTCACGTTGTCGATCATCTGGGATACCATGTTAATTTGTTGTCTTCTATTCTAATCCATCAGACTTTTCTAGGTCAATGAAAATGTCGATACATAATGTTCATACCATGATCTATATAAATTGATGATGTTGAGTTGATGAGGAATTTACCTATTCATGATATGGTGGTCTATGTCATAATTTTGGGTATATTTTAGTCATTACATATTCCTACTTGGATATGAATTATGATAATTATGTATTTTCTGATATTTCTACAATAGAAGGTTTGAAAATATGATTTCATATGGATAATCGTTGATGGTGTCCTAATGCACCCATGTTATTCCTTATTTTTTTAATATCATATGTTGAAATGCATGTAAGAAATCTATATTTCAGAAGTGGTAAAGATGAATGGTATATTAATTTCAATACAATCAGACTATGATTCAAGGATAACATCTTCTTCTGGAAATCATTGTAGCAATCCCTTGAGACTCAGTTGTATATAAACACATAGTATCATCGGTAG
Organism: Viscum album; assembly: GCA_963277665.1. Classification (NCBI taxonomy): domain Eukaryota; kingdom Viridiplantae; phylum Streptophyta; class Magnoliopsida; order Santalales; family Viscaceae; genus Viscum; species Viscum album. The sequence goes on along the minus strand of OY728127.1, from coordinate 1,644,435,500 downwards.
ATAGTTGGATAGTCTGAATGGATTAAAAAAATATATAAAGACATGAATTAGTGTTTTGTAATGTATTTTGGTGGCTCATTGAAGGATCATGTATTTTTTGTAGAGTTGTTTTATAAAAAACATTTTAATGGCCTCAATAAATGTGGATCCTCTTAAATCCTTGTATAGTCTTCCTTTTTGTTTTTCAGATTGCTGGATCGAAATAGCTGAGACTTCACTAGTTGGGCCAATCATTGTATAAGAGATAATTGAGAAGATTTTTTAATCATAAAGAGGATTAAAATGAATTAGAATCATCATAAATCATATGTGTACCATCTAAAATGAACAATGTCATTCAAGGAGAGTGATAATATGTTTTTTTGAATCACATTAAGTGTTAGAAATCATTATTTTGGAATAAAGGGAATTTTATCTCTTATATACATAGGCCCATTTCTGATAATTGAATGTTTTTTGTTGGAATTTCGGTTATATTTTCTAAAAAATTTTATTTTAGTGGAAAATGTGTTTACAATATATCTATTAAAATAGTATTTACATCATCCAAACAATGTAATTCAATGGGAACACGTTGACCTATTTCTAGATTCATCGTTTATTAATATATCTGTTTAGAATGTGTATAAGAAATAGAAATTATTTCTTGTTTAAATCATCAAACTAGCGTGAGATTAATGTAATAATTGTCATATTAATAAATATAATTATTAATTGGAGACATAAATGTTCATGTAATTTCTAAAATAATTTTATTAAAATGGTGGATTTTTATTTTCTAAGGATGGAAAGGCCAACAGTGGGGAGAATGTAGCACCCCTATTTTTATGTAATTTACCCATTATTTATTAAATATATATATATTTAGTTTTCTATGTATGTTACAAAATGTTTGTAGGATATTTGGAATCTGTTAGGGGATTCTATGGAGGTTCAAATTTGGAGAATAATTAGTTGAAACTAAATATCACCTCCAAGAAATCATAAAAGTTGCAAAAAAGGTGGCTAGGTTGGTGAATGGTTTGAAAAAAGATTTGACAAACCATCTGGAAACACTGCTAAATCCAAAGAAAGTGGAACAGATGGCATACACACTTTTGGTCCATATATTGTCTAACATTCCAATTTAACCATTCATGGGACGACATGAGGAAATAACACCCACATTAATGGATCACGGTCTTCCAAAATGTGAGGGAAAACTATGGGGCATATAGATGGCCCTCAATAAAATGTAGATCAAATATTAATTTTATCTTTTACCCTAATTTTCCCATACAATGGCAGTAACTCAATTTCCTCTCCAACCAAAGGTTGTGGTGACCCTCCCCCTTGATCCGAGATGGACCTGTTTTAAATTCATATGGAATTGTAGGCCATATTTCAACGTAAGGGACCATTCTTAGTTATTATCATTAGATCTCTCTTTCTATCCTAACATTGATTCATGGATGTAATATTTTTGGGGTGTATTCATGATTTTTGATTCGAATTATTATAATATATGAGTGTGTTGATGATAAAGAACAAGATCATATTTTGGTTTGTGGGGTATCAAACCAGTTTGGTTGATGAATTTTTTTCATAATTCATTTTACCATATGTTTTATAGGTATTTTGCTTCAATATCATCTCTTCCTACTAGATATAGACGTCTTTATTTGAATTTTTTTATTTTATTTTTATAAATTTGGATTTTTTTTCCAATTTTTATTGGAATCCATGTTTTTATGGGATATGAAATTATGGAAATGGGTTGTTTTGGTGGAAATTGAAATTAATTTAATTGTTATAAAAAGATTAAATTTAAGTGGTGTTTTTTTAATTCATTGAAATGGGTTGGAAATGTTTTTTTATTAATCTATGCTTAGTTTAAATGCCATGGAAAAAATTACACCTTAGATTTTAAGTAAATGTTTGGGTGTCTGTTGAATTAGATGTACAATTATAATATCATGATTTAATTTAACTCATAGGAAGATCTGGTAATGTCTAGTTTCAGTGACCTCATAGCTGCAATGGTTCATGGAATAATATTATGCTTCTTCCACTACTATTCCAGAATCTAGTGATTATGCAAACACTAGAGAATTTATTTTGGAGAAATAAATTAATTGATAGTATAACTAGAGAATTTTTCATTGAATATCTCATAGAATCTTCATGGTAGTATATATATCAATATTACTAGTGTTGTATGTTTTATTTCTGTGGGTAATGAATTTTTATTAAATAAGGTTATTGTTTTGGAATCATTGGTGGACATATTCTATCCCTATAATAATCTGGGATATTCATAAGAAACATGTAGGTTTGAGGTTCAGAGTATGTTTCAGTTGAAAATTACAGACTTAAGAGGTAGTGGATAATAAATAGAGTCTAGTGTTTGTGAAGGTTTGATGAGGAAGTGTGGGTTGGGTGTTACCTAAGTCCCATGTAATTCGATTCTAATGTAATTAATGACATTGGAGAGAAATTTATTGGTGGATATTATTTAAATTTATTTTTGGAAAGACCTTATTGATGTCATGGACTTTTTGAAATACCCTTCAAAAATCGTGTTTAATAAGGTGGTTTATGATGCTGTTGTTTTGGTATCTTCATTCCAAAAATCTGCCATGGTCTCTCATGGTGGAGAAGCTAGATGTTGTATCAACCATGTTATGGAGACTCAAATTTATGTCAAAGGAAGTTCAAGGACTCCCAAGGATAAATCCTTTCTACATGTAGTACTTGTAAAGACCCAAATTTTCCGTGGAAAATTTGTTCTTAAATTCATGGGAAATTTACGAGTTCGCGAAAACAAATAATAAAAATATTGTTCATATTGTTATTGCAAATCATACCACCAATTTTATGGACTAGGTTATAACTGTAATGTTTAGATAATAAAGTCGTTTCATGATTTATTTAAACTCTCTATTGTGAGGAAAAATAAGACAATGAAATCATATTTGATTAATGATACCTATATCATAAAATGTAAGTCATTTATAGGAAGGTTTTTAACAAACATCCCCTAACATTCCTCTCAGGGATATCGTTAAACATGGAGGACGACAACCATCCAAACACAAACATCCATGTAAAATCATCCTTCAAATAATACACACAACCACGTCACTATATCACACCGGTTGAAATCCTCATGTCATACACCTAAACACACAAACAACAATTTTAAACACCAAAAATATCTCTACAAAAACTACCTCAACTATAATATAACAAATACAAAAGAACTCCAATCAAGGAATCATATCCTCTATATCAACATATTGTCTGATTTGGGAATTCCTAAATCACCCAAATGATTTTAAATAGGAAAGTAAATATAAGACATATTTAATTTGAAGGTTTTACACTATTAATATTTTAAGTTACACAACAATAATAATTAGATTGTTAAAAAGTAACATATTATAAACCTAGATGATTTGGATGAAACATTATAAAAATATATCTTAAAATAAAAAGGATATCCCTCAAAAAAATTATTGTACAGGGGTCCCTTATGCACCTCAGAATCCCAATTACACCCCTTTAGTCATTATAACCCAATTACACATGAACTATGAGAATATTGTATCCATGAAATATATTCTATCCATCATTATGGATCTCTAATGGTTTGTACACGAATATATACTCATCCTAAATAATTAACTATCACATGTTTATGGTGTGGGATTTATTATGAAGATATTGATGAAGTGGGACATGTCGAATATATTTAAGATAATTTATATCTATTATTTAAGTAGAAACTGATACACCACTATTCCAACAAACTCTATCACAATGAATGGACTGATGAACCAGGGATAAATCTTCCCCCCCTTCCAATTCTCCTATTCACCCATCATGTTGAGATTCTCAATAACATATAGTTGGTAACCTCATATACAAGGGGATCTTAATAAAATAATTATTATCCTTTAGATTGTTCTACACTTCTTGAATCCACTATTAGACCATCTAGATTTTCTCAAACATGTTATACACTATATTGGCACAGCGAAACAATTACTACACATCCAAATTATAATACAATGGAGAGAGAGAAGGTCACCCATACAAATCCACAAAAAATAAAATTCCACTTGATGAGTTTGAGATATTCTCCGATAATACAATGACCAAAAGTATGTTATTTTCGAATCATACATAAATATTGATGACCTAATATTATACCACATCCGTTAACATATACATGGTATGATCATTCTACACATGTTTAAGGTAGTTAAAAGTGGTCAAAATGTGAAACATGAACCATTGAAAATCCGTAATCCCTTCACGACTCTGGATTTAAAATGAGGAACCCCATTATAAATGATGGTACACTGTATCCCATGATTCTTAAATACATCATCCATTGATTTTACCACTAGTAAAACCACAAAATATAATACACATATTACTAGTGAGAGGACAAACATCATTAGTTAGTCTATAATCACTTAAATAACATCACATCCTCCAAAATCGTAGGGTAATACATTGATTAAATCCACTTATATGGAATCAAAAATTATACTCTATGACATAAAGGGTATGAAAAAACATCCCTGAAAATTGTATTCATATTTCACATATTGAAAAATGAGAAATATCACCATGAACATTTCCACTAATAATTTCCACACTTACCATTGATGTTATCTCCGCAATCCATGACACATTATTGTCACATCAGGATTCCCCACTAAGCTCGAATTAAAAATCAAATTTGAAACTCCCTCTAGCATTAAAAATATAACAATAATCCTCTCTAAAACCAATATATGGTTCTTTCCATCCAATTATCACATCTATGATGCATCTCTAGGTATAATAAGAACTTACATCACATTTTTCTCTTTGTCTCCCCAATGAGACTCATATACATGCAGATTCATGGGTGAATAAATGTTTATATGATAACTACCTCAATATCCAGTTCATTCCTCCATATCAAGATGTATATTTGATTTCTCCTATAATCATTTCAATCATCTGAATACATTCAAACCACATATGCATGGAAATTATGACTATTGAAATCAACAATAACATACCCCTTTCCTACGGTATAATAGATCACAAAATCATAATCCAAGAGAAACATCATCCACCTCAATTATAAAAAATGTAAATAACATTGAGAGAAGACATATTTTATGCACATATGTTCTATGAAAAAAAAACACTCAATGATGAGGTAATGTCACAAAAAATGTATCCTAAACATAACAACCACTATCTACAGATCATGTGTAGTGTTGTTATGCATATTTATACATAACCATATAGTCATATATGTTGTCACCGCCCACTACTATAATAAGATGCATCCAATACTTGGTAAGATGTGTCATATAAATTATCAATTATCAAACCCTATTTAATAATTCAAAGAACAAGGGTATTGACCAACTTCTCCATTATGTAACTGAATGCCACCTATAAATGTTAGTCTAAAATAATGCCTTGTTCTTCATAGACAGATCTATCAGTGGGGCTATTATCTGAGATAAATTAAACATAGGCCTTTTATAATACTATAGAGTAAATTGGAAACATGGAATCTCTTCAACATTCATGGGTGTTATAAAATATTCAACTGACTTGATCTTTTGAGGTTCAACAACAACACTCTTCTAAGACATAACATGACAATAGAAATGAACCATTGTATCTCGAAATAACAAATGGGTGGAAATCCATAAAGATAGTGGCATTGAAGGGCCCATATTATAACTCTAAGATGATCAACTTATGATTCCTTTGACATCATTTAGTTAAAAATGTCATCGTTAAGCATGATTAATAAGTATCTCCCAAACTCAAGAAATATGCATTTCATGAGACTGTTGAAGATATATGGTGAATTCTTAACAGTAAATGGATTGACCACAAACCTGATGTCTCAATACAAAAACCTAATTGTGATATTTGGGAAATAATGCTAATCAAACCTCATCTAGTGACATCCAAATTACAAGTCAATCATAGAAATCCAACTAGTTACCTTCATTTGGTAAAAAATATCATTAATCCATAGAAAGGGTAACATTTATTCATCATCCCCCAATTCATCCATAGGTACTCAACACACAACATAAGAATATCTTCTATATTCTTGGCGATGAACACTATGGAAATAACTAATGATACACTAATTTTGGATGAAACAAATGTGTATAAGATCTTATACCTACAAACCTAAATATACCAACTCTGTTAGTGTAATTTTATATGGCGCCATCAATATTGGAAATTCACATGGTTTTATCTCTATCTGACAGTCGACGATACGTCAATGGCATAATGTCATAACCACTTCAAAAAAAAACATTCAAGAACTCTTATATATCTATGGGATCATATTTTGTATGATCTTTGATAATAATTTCTTCCAAATGAGACAAATGGGACTCTACAAACATGTTACCCATCCAATAACTCAGCCAAAAGAATAAGAAAACTTGATATCCCTCCACATGGGAAAATAAAACAACCTTTTTTAAATATTCAATTATTATACCTATGGAATAAATCCATTCCATTTAATGCTTAACATCATATTGTTTTATACATAATATATTTAAATTAGTCATTATTTAGTGTTTCCCCCTAACTATACTACATTAATGGAACACATTAAATGTTGTACCCTAACCACCATCTGATGTTCATAGCACCAGGGTAGTGAATTATACTCCACATCATGTCCAAATGTATATAGAACACTTTTAATGAAAATGGATTTGTGAGTTTCATGAATCAAATTGGTAAAAAAATAAGGGAATAATATAAATCGACTCTATCTCAGTTAGCCACTAGACCTATTAGTCAATCCACCACCATTGAAATCTATTGAACATTATCAGCTCCTATTACACTCTATTAATATATTCAATGATTATTCTCTATCATAGGTCCCATTATCTAGGGTAAATATTTATGGGTCCCTCATCTAACACCACATTCTCTCAGATGCTAAGCATGTGTCAGTGGTCCATACTACTAAAACATCCATAGAGGACACTTTAAGTGTTATATGAAAGGGTCCTGAACTCCTATTTAATATTGAAAACCATATGGGGTTAGAAACTAAGACTAGTTGTTCCGATTCCCCATGTAGGCATAACATGAAATTTGGAAGCACCTCAAATTTAGTAGGAAAAAACTTGTCCCAGAAGGATGTTAAGGGTTCTACTATGGTATGTTTCCCATTAGTCATTTGACCAACTACGTATACATCTATGTCCCATTGTATAAAGCCATACTGTAGAAATTCCTTAATGGGGACTCCATGAAGGCTGATCTCTTAGTAAAATAATACTTTTAATAACAATCCACATATTTTTCAAATCAATGAAAATAATCGTCCTTAATAGGGTGATGGTATAAAATATTGTTGGGTATAGAGCCTCCTCTAGCCTTCATGGTATAAAATCCAATTTTGAAATCATATAAAGTGTTTGAGGTCCTAGAAATTGAACCCAATATCTCCCAAACATATTATCCCATTTAATATTGTGGGAACCTCTTACCTCTTATCCCTTATCATTGATGATGATTGGAATTTTAAATGGATCTCTTTCATGAAATCAATTCACAACATATCTTCTTATTTACAGTCACCAATATACATATTTCACTATTTATTCATATCTCCTCATATCTTTTTGACATAAAATTACACACAACACAATACTAATATTGAATCATAATGAAGTATATATCATGTTCCTCCAAAAAACACTAGGACTCTAAATTATATTTTATATCCTAATGAATCTAAAAACACATCTGCTGAAAATGAATGAAAGGCCATATTTTGTGACCCATCCACCTATGTCAGTTAAATTCTCTAGTGAATAAATAGATCATAATGTAGAACCTATAATACCTGAACAACTTTGGGAAGATTACCCAAAACTAGTTTTTAAAATCAATGATCAACCTTATCCCATGCAACAAAGAACATTTATATTTTTATTTATTTAAATTTATTTATTGTAACAAATTAACCTAATTTAGACAAGAATACAAAAAATAATGATTCATGTACCTCCTATATGTCTATACCATAAAAATTGGTTCTCCATAAAGGGTTATTGAATATTCATAGATTTCATTCATAGGATAATTGGGGGTCCTAAAATCCTATCTCATAATATAGATCCCTGGCCTATGTCATTCACCAGAACCACTAGAGACATCACCCTATGAAATAATTCAATCCAAAAAGTGTCTAACTACAATCTTCGTCTAGTCTCTCAAAAAAATGTTTTTGTAAAACATTATCACAACCCCCACCATCCACGGTATACCCACTACATTAGAATGATAGGAAGAAAGAAAATGACCCTGAGTCCCACCTTCAATATGCCTAGAGTTGGTGACATGCTTCTAGGGTTTAAAAATACAAAATTGAGATGGTATTTACGTTTTTAAAAATAGAGTGTTAGAAGACAGGATAGTAAAACAACATGAAACTATAGAAAATAATACCAATGTAATCTCAAACTATCTCTAAACTCATTATCAATGTCAACAAATATAAATAAAAGTCTCCAAAAAATTAAATGACATTTATAAGGAAGTTAAATGGAATCAACTCTAAATACCATGATAGTAACTTCTACCTTGGTCTCCCAAATCATCACAGAGACTAAAAAATGTTTATTTGAATACATTGAGAATAAAATTTATAATCCATGGAATTATACTTTATGTATGAAGTATATATGTTAATAGAGTATACTAATGAGATAGGCAAAATAGTAGAACCTACATTCACCTCAATAGGTCACCAAAGATATGTCATCCTAACCATAGAATGATCACTAAATCAAGAATAAAATTTCTTGATATACTATAATGATCATAATTAAAAGTAACCAAAAAACAACTTCACCACTAATTTCTCGCACACAAACATAAACATCACACATAATTTTCTCATATCCCTTATATACAATTGACATCACATATATAACAATATATGATGTGGGATGAACCTATAACTACCCACCCTTGAAAAATACAACTTATTATGCTAGCACCATTCATCATCATGTCACATCATCGTCACATCATGTCATTACCATATCACTTAACTATTTCATTAGGGTATAATGAATGTTAATTACATCAACCAGACTCCCTACTCCCACCACACATGTCCATGACCAGATATCATATCCTTTTCATCATACTATAGTCTGCAACACTAACCCATATCATCACTAGATAATTTCACAAATAAACCCATTGAATCACTGAGAATTCTACAAATCCAACCTATATCTTTATTGGGTTATCACCAAAACTATCCAATTTCACTCTTGTGTATTCTATAACAACAAACTTTGTTTAAAATATTTTTGAAGGATGTATATGAAATAAGGTATAAGATGACTTATTTATCTCCAAAGAAAATGATGTTGCGAAATAATAGCTTTCTAAAATCATTTGGAAGTTGGTAAATATATCTAACTATCAGGGGAGCATATAGAAATAACATCATATACATGATATATTGATAGTAAACAATAACCAACATAGGGTTACACATTAATTGAACTTATGTATACATAAGTACCACCCATGTAGTATAAAACATATATTAAATCCACATCCACCACAAAATGTATCTCACCATAGAACAAACAGTATTAAACAATGATTTACCATTCCTATTACATGTTCCTCTATTTTCTATCTTTTAAAAGGTTTGCACTGTCTCCCATTTAATAACCCATTTTATCAGTTTCACACATCCTTTTTTATAATCCATTCAATTAATTATATCTAATTATTTCACATGATTTACACCCCATTGTTATATAAAGTTGATAACCAAAGTTATATCTTTTGATTTATAATTTATTTCTTGACTAATCTGGAATCTAAAAAAAATCTATAAAAAAATGCATCCATATCATATCAACTATCACCATAACAATAAATAAGATAGGAAATATCACTATAAAAACCATACAACACAACCATCATGTATCATAAGCACCATAAGACAAAACATCACACATCAACCCACCACGCATCACTGCCACTATATAACACAACCAATACTGTGCATCACAACCACGAAACATCACAACCAACACATGTAACAACCATCACACATCACAAACTCCAAATATTAAAATCATTAAATAAGAAACCAAACAACCACAACTATAAAAAAATTCCTTCCATGATTTATGTACAAGGGGATATATTAATTTATTTCAGTATTTAGTAGGGGTATTCTTATAGAAATTACATATTTACATTAGAACCCAATTATTTACCATCATATATGGGAAAATATTTTTCTTTTAGGGTGATATAAAACAATATCTAAACATATGTCTCTCAACCATATCAAATACATAAAAAGAAAGGATTCCAACATCTAATAATTTCATAATTGAAAAAATCATATACATTATCCATATAAATAACATCCAATGATGTAAAATATGTGACTTATTCCCATTATCATTAATATCCGCTAATATTATTCAATATATTTAATATTTTGAACAATTATAATGACCTAAAATAATAAAAATTACCAAATCCCCAAAACATTTCATAATTAGGTATATAACTAGGATCCAATAGATAAATGAATCATTCTGAACCACTAAATAGACCTAGTTGAAGGATAGATATACCAAAGACTTTATGAACACAAAAAAACATTCATAAAAAATAACTACAATAATAAATCATCAAAATATCACCCCAAACAGTCTTAAATTAGAAAAAAATTATGAATGAATGTTTTCAATGTAAAATCGAAGATATTTTGGGGAGAGTATATAATTTACACTACATGTATTTATAATGATAACAATTTGGAATCATATGATCAATATAGAATGGAATTTGGGGATATCGTTTACGTATGAATATAGTTCACTAATGGTTTGAAGTAGATGAGAGATAAATATAATAATTTTAGAATATCATCTGAATTTAAATAAAAAATGGACCCTAACACAGTCAGGATATAAAATAAATTTTCATTTCATTATATTTAATTATGAAATTATATTAAATATGTGAATCCTTATTCTTGTCCGGAATTGCTAAATAATCAAACCTAACAAACATACACCAATTTTTTTTATTCCATTACAGTCATTTTATTTACAATGTGAATAATTCCTTAAAATAGTTATTTAATTAAGTACATAACCCACAATAAAAAATATATATGTGTATTACTATCCTCTATGTCATGAAAATCCCCCCATATTGTGAAGAAATGTTTACATTGTGAAAAAACCTCAACAATTGAACTACAGCTCCAAACTCCAATGAACCCTCCTCCAGCCTCCATTGGAAAAATCCTTCTCCTAATCAATTAATTTAAAAATATAAAAATTCATGACCCATTTATATTTTTTCTAAATAAATTATTATAAATGATTTCCCTTATTTATGAATTTTTGTACATGTTATCAGGTATCTATAACAAGGTCTAGTGTGGTTTGATTTTTGAGAGATGATCATTATAATCGAACAATATGTTTTTTAATTGATCTATAATTAATGTTAAACATTCTTTCATGGTATTATGTGATTATTTATTATATTTAATGGATAACATGTGTAAGTGATGTAAAATAATGGGTTTATAGTCACACATCTTATCCAAACCGCTATTAAATGATTTTTTGAACCATATTATGCATTTTAGGTCTAGGGATCCTCAATTTATATCATATAATTTATTAAACCTTTATTTATATTACTTCAGTAGTATTTTTGAATTAGGATATGATAATGATAGTGAAAACCCCATGGATGTGTCTATATATAAAGTAGATTCCAAAAAAAATTAATGGATTGACTTTTTGGTTTTGAAAAAAATAAATCAATTTTTGTACAATTGAAGGTGGATGTGATTATAGAACACATAAATCTATTAGTAATAACACATATAATGGGTAATTGAGTATCAACACGATCATCACTCACTATATGATGTGTTTTCTTATGTCTACAACCTCACCTGAATGTTATAGAGGATATATGATATTGATTCAAGAAATATATTGAAACCATTATTAAGTATTTAAATGAACATTTAGGATGTAGAATATAACATGTTATGTTAGTGAATATAATATAAATATATCCATAAATGAAAAATATTACAATAACAAATATTTTTTTCATCCAGTTATTTAATATTTCAAAGGAATGTATCATTACATGAAATGATGGTTTCATAACATAAGATAACATTGGATAGGGTTTTCATGAACATATCATAAATAATTATTATTTTCGTTTTGGATTTTATAATAATAATTTTGTATTGAGTATTTTTTTTGAATATGGATCATGAAATTGAATATATGAAATGTATTTACTGAGAACCCCTTTTGTCTTACAGGAAAGATAAGGTGGCAATTTGGGCATAAGTTGTTGAAACAAAATCAAATGTGGAAACATGATAATAAAGAGTTAAACTGTGATTTTCCTAATTTAAAAAGGATACAAAATCATATATCTTATTTTGAATTATTTGTTAACTCATGTGTACCTTTTAGATTCCTGGACCTATTTTTATTAGTATTAAACAATAAAAATTTTGATATATTAATTTATTTATTGGATATAATGTAACACATCAATATTTTAAGTCAATTTTCCCTAAAGTCTGAATAATTTTTTTATCATAATTCTCATGGAACACATAAATAAAATGGGTCGCGAAATATATGATTTAGATTATGAAAAAAATTACAAGAATAATAATAACTTTCTAAAATATAATGATATTAACCAATCATAAATTTATCTAAAATATGATATATAATTATTGTGATTTGATATTTATAAGGATTTAAGATTCTAAAGTATTGTTATAAAGTATTAATCCATTTAATAAACCGCAAAAAAAATTAATTTTTTTCAGTAAATTTTATTTTAAATCAATAAATAATATTTTAAAATCTACTGAATATGTTATTATTACAAAACATTTTTTGACACAAAATGATTTAAAAGGACATTATTTAGTAAAAAAAATTGAAATTAAAAGATAAATTTATAAATTTATAAATTTTAATTTTAAAAAATTAAACTCACTCTTCAATTCATCATATTAAAAATAAATTTAGACAAATTTTTTGGACAACTTTTTAATCTATTATTTTTAGATGAATAGTGAATGATACCAATTTTTCTAAAATAGTATTGTTTAGAATATATCAGGAAATAAAAAATATCAAAAAAACCAATATTAAAAGTTTCATGATAAAATATTATTTAGGATATTAAATTATTCATAAATATTACTATTTTAATTTTGGATAACTCTTTTTAAATAATCTGAAAATTATATTATGTTTTTATCAATTAATTTTTCCACTGACTTTTAATTAAATTTTAACATTGTAAAATTAGGTTTTTAATTTTTATTTTTTGTCAATTACCTCTCATTTAGTTAATTATATAACAAAAAATTTCATTATAATAAATGAAATTTATAACATGATTCTTAAATATAAAATTAATGCCAACAAATAATCTTTTTTGGAAAACTCGTTTTGAGGAGTTACATGGGCTATTATTCAAACTATTGTTTATTACAGATATATATGTTATTTTAAAAAACTAATTTAATATTTTTTATATTTAGGTTTAAATAATTCAATAATTCCAATTTTATTTTTCTATTTCTTGACTATATTTTAGGGGAAAATATGAATTATCAAGGTAAAAACAGAGAATGATAGAACTGGAAAATCTAGAAGAAAAACACCTAGAAAAAATTATAAAATCAGCTTGAAAATTATTAGTTGACAGATTGTATACCATAATTCATCCACCAATCTAGTTTTTTCAACATTGGATCCATATCCCTCCTAAAACACATGTTTTATTTATATTATGAATTTATATTTATAAAAAAATTATTCCTTTAACCAATAAAATGTTCTCAACTCCACACCACTACTCCATTCATAATAAAGAATTATCTCAAAAACACTAATATATTCTATCCTAACAACTCTACCAGTGTCCCCTTTGAATTTATATTTACAAAATTATAATGTAATGTACCTTTTGTTTTTACCCAAGAGGGAACTCCAATAGGAGAGGCAATTTTCTCTACTACATTTTTTTTATTACATTTATTGATCTACAACCTCAATCCTGTAATATCAAAACATGAATAATAAAATAACTATTAATAATATTATTCAGTTTTTAAACAATATAATACCCTTTTCTATATTAAGAAATAAAATTGAAAAATGAAGATGTCATAACGTGTATTTGCGGACATCAACATAAATCGATAGAGTACTTCATTCATCATCAACACCAAACATAGATATTATTTAAAAATTAATTAATTAATTATATTTATATTTATATCATTATAAATATTCCAAAATAACATACAATTATCTATTTTCTAAATTCTATATAGATGATAAATGTGGATCTTGTGCATATGTGTTTCTTAATCCTCCCCAAAAGTGAAATATTTTGTATTTCAATTAAAATATTATTTTACTCAATAAAATAAAAATATATTTCACCATAATAATAACATATAAAAAATATCATTATGTATATTTAATAAAAATTTTATTTCAAAGTAATGAAATTCTTAAAAATACTCCCCAATAGAATTTAACTTTTTCTTCATTGGGTCGTCTGCAACATCTATACAAACAATGATATAAATTTCTGTTATTGTTGGAAATGAAAAAAATAATTAATTATAATATTATATATTTATTAGAAAATAATTTATTTTTTATGATTCAACAATGTTTATATTTATACATAACATAATGTTATTGTATCACACTTTCTTTATTAAAATTATCTGAAACATTCACATCACCAATTCCATCACTATGAATCATAATTTAATTACATGTAACTAAAATTATAAATTCATATTTAATTATAAATAATATATAATATTAAAAACAATAACATCATAATGATTAAATATGTGTCTATAAAGAATAAACATCACCACCATTATCATAATAGTATTAAAAAATAATCTAAGATAGTACCATTCAATGATGAAATTAATATGAATGTATCAAAAATATATGTAATAAATAAATATAAATGTATTTTAAATAATGGTATAGCGATGAAAATGGTTGTAATTTATTTTATTACGATATTTATTTTCTAATACATGATGTTATCTAACATTTGACTAAGAAGCATATACGTTAAGGGAGTTTTCATCTTAATTTCACTTCATGGAGAAATTATTTTTTATACAACAAATATTATTTAAATAGTGTGTAAAAAAAATTTTATTCTTAATACAATGAATTTTACTATTCACCATATTTTTAGTCCAAATTCATTTTCTAAAAATCATGGTATTTCTATTATAGCATTCCATAAGCTGCAATGATTTCATGGATAATCTCATTTTCCCATCTGGATTATTATTAGATGATAGTCCTTATGGGGAATTTAAAACCAATTCTGTTACATGTTTTAATTTTTTAAAAATAAAGGATTTTAATTATTTATTATTTTTAAAGGTTAAGGATATATATTTTTATTTTTTTAATATGTAAATTTATGATTATAAAAACCAATTCAATATTTTCAAACAAATTTTATAGGATTCTATTTTTTAGTATACGATTAATTGTTTTACGTCTTCCAAAAGATTCTTATTTTATGAAATTTACTTTAGAAATTTTACTTCAAAAATTATTTATGGTTATAATGGGTGTGTTTTTAAAATTATTTATCAAGAGTTAAGTGAATGAATTAAGGAAATATCATTTATGGTTTATTTCAATCATTTCAAAAAAAATGACATTTCGTATTATTTTTATGTATTATTTATCCAATTACCCAGAAATGGTATTATTAAAAAAATTTAATATCCTTCATTAAACATATTATATTTTGAATATATTATTTATAACACCATCAAATTTTTTTATCTAGTGGACATATGAAGTGTATAATGGAAATTCTTTTATAAACTATTAACTTTTTCTCTAATAAATTTGGTGTTGTTTGAAATAATATTTTTTTTCTATGCCTATTGAATAAAATTTATCCATTTTTTTCAATGAAATTTTTGACCTATAACACCTTCAAATTAATTTTTTTTATATCTCATGATCTCAATATAGGTACATGGTTAGTCTCCGTACTAAAAGAGATAAGACAATATTGGAACCCGAGTACTTATCTGAAGCTCAATAAGGTACTCAATTTATAGACATACCGTATGATGATAAACATCTAATACCACAAGACATTCATTGTATAAGGGTATTATCATAATACCATGTGAAAAAGGGTAGTAGTTTAATCCCAATATTTTATATGAAAAAATTACCATGCACAATATGGGACGCATATACTATCATAAATCTAAGAGGGCACGTTGTTAGAATCCCATGACCAAGATGGTACATCGGATTCCATAACATTCCCATGAGGGTATATAAATTAATTTTCCAATCAAAATATATTATGGGATTCATATAGTAATTCTTTTTCTATTAGGTTAAGATATACTATTATTTTTTATACCATATATATGTGTTATATTCTTCTTTTTTGCTACCAATCATTATGATTATTATCTATTTTGTGTACACACTTATAATGTAGAACCTGAATTATAATTTGATTCTTCATATCATATTATTATTTCATATAGTAAACTGTAATTTATCATTGTTCTTTTTAATAATATTTTCTCCATGTTCATTATTTCTCATTTTCCTATGATCAGAAAATTGAGGGAATGTTGTTACCCCTTTCCCTGACAGGGAGTTCTAGGTCACATATTTATTATGATTTCATTCCCTTTTGTTATTAATATGATTGAATCTTATGAAAGTTATTTTTGTTATTTTAGTATTGTTTATTTATAGGGATCTGTGCACTTGTATCATAGAACAAGTTACTCATGTTTCTGAATATTAACTTAACTGAACCTCTTGTACTTCTGATTTTATGATTGTTTTAGATATCGAATGATTAAAATATTTAGATGATGTTTAAAAATTATATTATTATCAAATCAAATCAAATCAATATTTGTGTTGAAAGAATGAAATGTTTTCACCCAATTGAGGAGTTTCTGTAACATCTGGGTTCTAGAAGCCACCTAGAGGCACCCCATAACCGGTTGGTCACATATTCTAAAGCGCATTTCCCCAAATACCACAGGCTGCTGACTAGCAGCGAGGGCCTTGGGTGTGATAGTGGGGAAACTATACCCTCATATATAGAGTACACATCGGAACAAAAAAATCATACTATAGCAGATGGAGTAAATATCCAGTAGCAATAAACAGTGGAATACTGAAATAATAAAAAACGAGAGCACACACACACACACACATATATATAATGATGCATGGAACATATGTCTTGGAAAATATCCAATAAAGTCACAATGCTAAATACAACCAGTACTAAACCCAAGTACAAAAGAAATAGATAAACAGCTTCTCATCATCGCAAGCCTAAGCATGCTCCCATGCTCTCCAACTCCGCCGAAAATCAAGAACCTGATGTAGAAGGGTGTTTCCCCTTAACTATACCTGCAACATCATAATCTGTTTAGGCCCAAAAGCATGGCCCAAACAGGGTGTGAGATGAAACTCAGTAGGCCACCACCATAAGATTTGTGTCTATCAGTCAGTGAATATATGACAGTTAAAAGTGCAGAAAGATGTAAACAAGTATGTACTCAATAATAAAAATCCACTATTTCAAAACAATCTATAGTGAAACAAATAGCAAAACTGTAAACATGAAACCCTCTGGGATGTCCTCACAGCCATCCCCTCTGGTCCTACCAAAGAAGTGCAAACTACCCTCTGGGCAGCACACTTGGTCTAACCCCACGGGTTCTGTATATGAATATAATAAGACTCTTTGGGGTAGCGCTCACATTCAATCCGGTTATAGTCAAAGGTAAAGTAAGAATCTCTAAGGAATCTCCCACAGTCCATTCCTCTTACAGTTTAGGGTAGTTAAGGATACTCTAAGGAATCTCACACAATCAATTCCCCTTATAGCCCCAAGGTCTAGGACTCTCTGAGGAAGGTCACTCGGTCAAATCCCACTTATATCCCAGGTCATTCGTAAAATCTCTGAGGAAGCAGTCACCGTCAATTCCCCTTATAGTCTAACATTTTAGGATTAAAATCAATGAATTCATAAGTAATATAACGTATTCAATCCACATATAGTCTAATGTAATCAAGGAATCTATGAGGAAGCTCACTCGGTCAATTCCTCTTATAGCTCCATGTGATTTTAGGCTCTCTGAGGATGCTCACTCGGTGAATTCCCCTTATTGACTACTACACCATGTTCTCACGACCATGTGTAGGTAAACGAGCATAGCTGTGTAATTTGGCCATGTAAACCTACAGAACTACTTGGCTAGTAGTCAACAACATATCAGCATGGCCAATAAACAACATCACTCCATCCTACAGTACTAGGCATGGGAAACAAACAAATAAGCATAACACGCAAAGAAAAACCAAACATTCATAAATAGAACATGCAAGGGAAATGAATCCAAAGCATTGCAATAATCCCTATTCACATAAAAATAAACTCTACTCGCACACACTAGCAACACATGAAATTAATCAGGTTAAAAATGGTAAACACACAATACTCCATTCTTGGTTATTGACGATTTTCACTTACAATTCAATGACCTTAAATAAGAAGCCACAAACCACCTACCTCTTAGGGTTTGGCGAAATCGTCCTCTTCGCCCAAACACGCTCCAAACCGGGTGAATGCCTCCTCTAAACCTCCTCAAAACCCTTCCCTTACAACAAAAAGGTCAACCATTAACACACAAAGGAAACACAAACCTCGCTCTACAATCAACCCTTGTAGATCTAGGAAACTAAGAGTGGAAGATGGATAACACTTACCAAAACCTCAAAGAAACGAAATAGGGTCTTACCTGAGGAGAAACTACTTCGATCCACCAAAAAACCCCCTTAAATTGCCTCCAAAAGGAGTGGGGGAGCACCTTCAACCTTTTAGAACCAAAAATCCAGAGTGAGGCTCGAGTGGGAGAGAGTTTGGAGAACAAATGAGAAATCCCGAGTGGATCGGGTCTTAAAACCCCTATCATTAAGTGGTCACACAGTTAACATAAATATTTTAGACAACCATTTTCCAACTGTGCAGTTGCCACTATCTCAACCAGGTATTTCGCACAGCTGACCTGCATAGTTTGACAGACTGTGCACTACCCGTTCGGATCCCACGGTCAAGGGTTTCATAGATACCTTGGCTGGCCGCATGGTTTGTTTAGACCGTGCGCAAACTGTGTGCCAACCGTGGGCCCCTGTATGACCTCCATAATTTCCTCTTTTCCACATAAATTACTAGAAAAGGAAAAAATACATGAAAAGTAGGTCAGGGTTCTTACAAACATCCCAGCTTAAATAAATTTATCCCTGAATTTCCCTAGCAAGTTGGCATAGATGAAGAAAACCCAATCAATTATGGCCACTCTGCTCATGCATTAGCCTCCCCCTCCCATGTATTTTCTTGTACTCGCTCGTGCTGCCATAGCACTCATACCCAAGAAAAAGGCCTGCCATGGAAAACCGTTGTATGATGATCGAAAATTAGGATTGGATTCTCCACGAATGTGGAATCCACCTCTAGCTCAACCTCATCGGGTTGCAAGACATGAGATGGTTTTTAAAATTAACGTCAAAGCTATGAAATGTTGAAGACGTCGTATATAGCCTGGTACCTTGGAGATAACTAAAACCAATAGGCAACCGGCACAACACTCTCCAACACCTCAAACGGCCCAACATTCCTTGGTGAAAGCTTACCCTATCTCCAGATCCTCTTGTGCCCCAACCTCGGTAGGACATGTAGAAGAACTTGATCTCCGACCTTGAACTCTATTGGTCATCTCCACTGATCAGCATAAGACTTCTGATTAGATAGCATAGTAACCGTCCTCTTAAGAATAAACTCTATATTTTATGTGGTCTCCGGGACAAGACGAGGTCCCAGTATAGGTGCCTTCCCGGCCTCCAGCCAAAACAAGGGTGATCGGCATAGCCTTCCATACAAAGTCTCATAAGGTTCCATCTCAATAGTTTCTTGAAAAATATTGTTGTAGGAGAAATCTGCCAAAGGAGTATGCCTCTCCCAAGAAACATAAAAATCCAAAATACGTACTCGAAGCATGTCCTCACACACCTGGACTGTATGCTCGGACTGGCCATCTTTCTGGGGTTGGTATGCTATACTCAAAAGTACATGTGTACCCAAATTCTTCTGAAGCCCCTGCCAGACCCAAGAAGTAAAACGTGCATCTCTGTCTGAATCAATGGAGTGGCGAACCCCATGTAGACGTACAATCTTCCAGATGTACAACTATCCCAACTGTTCAACACTAAAGGTATATTTCATCGGAAATAAATGAGTGATCTTCGTGGGTATGTCAATGACAACCCATACCACATAATACCCTCGAGGAGACCTCAGAAAACTGGTCACGAAGTCCAACGTGATGTCATTCCACTTCCACTCAGGAATGGGTAACTGCTGTAGAATTAATACTAGTCACTGATGCTCCACCTACACCTACTGATAGGTGGAACACCTCATGTCACATCAAGCAGCATCTCTGTTCATACTTGGCCACCAATATTGACGGCGTAGATCACGACACTTCTTTGTGACACTATGATGAATTGGACATACTAGGGAATAAAATTCCCACACCAACACCTTGCGTATGTCTGCTGGGACCCATACGTTCCCATGGAAACACAAGATCTCATCCTCACATATGGTCCATCCATGAATAGGATCCTCTCCTAAAAACACATTCCCACGGGACTAGGCCTTCATAATATGATAACTACCTCATTTGTACTCGATCACGTAGAAAAGAGGTAACAACTACCAAAGATATAAACATCTGCCCTTGTCTATCATGCACATATAAATGCATCTCAGAGGATAGAGCCATAAGTTGTCACTCACTGGTGGCAACATGATATTCTTGTATATGAGTCCTCCTACTCAACGCATCAGCCACCACGTTGTCCTTCACAGGCATATAGGAACACTTGAAATCAAAATATTGTAAGTACTCTAACCACCTCAGTGTCACAAATTCAAATCATGCTGAGTGAAATTATACTTGAGACCTTGTTGGTCGGTGAAAACCACAAAATTCGCTCACTGAATGGAATGTCTCCGACAATATTAGGCATGAACAACAGCTGCCAACTCCAGATCATGTTTCAGGTAGTTCATATCTTATGGAATCAAATGATGAGACCCATACGCGATGACTCCATCTCCCTGTATGAGCATAGCTCCCAGACCTATACCTGAAGCATCGCAGTAACCATTACAGCTCTTTCCTGGCTCTGGGAAGACTAGTATCGGTGCTGATGTCAACCACCCTTTCATCTCTTGAAAGTATGACTCACATGAATCTGACCAAAAGAATATTTAACCCTTCATAGTCAGCCCCGTCAGCGGTGCTGGTATGCGTGGAAAATCTTTAATGAAGCGTCTGTAGTATCCAGCTGGCCCTAGAAATCTATGCCCCTCAAATAGGTTCTTCGGTTGTTCCTAGGAAACAACTGATTTCACATTTTCAGGGTATACTAAGACTCCTATATCTGAAATAACATGCCCAAATAAGTGAGTCTAATCCATCCAAAAGTGGCATTTTGAGAGCATAGCATATAAATGATTCTCTTTATGTGTACTCAGAACGATATCAAGATGTTTGGCATGGTCGTGTATAGTGTTATAGTACACAAAGATATCATCCACAAATACAACCATGAAAGAATCCATATAAGGATGGAATACTCGGTTCATTAGTGCCATGATAACTAAATGCACATTCATGAGACCAAACGGCATACCCTAATACTCATATAGACCATACCTACCCCAGAAAGCTGTAAGAAGTATATCAGATGGTCTAATGCACAACTAATGATAACCAGACCTCAAATCGATCTTCGAGAACACCCAGGATCCTCGAAGCTGATCGAAGAGGTCATAAATCCTCGGCAAGGGATATCGGTTCTTGACCGTAAACTGGTTCAACATCCGATAGTCCACACAAATCATAAGAGTACCTTCTACCTTCTTCATAAAAAGGACAGGTGAACCCCAAGGAAAAGTACTAGGTCAGATGAAACCCTTTGCCTGAAACTCTTCCAACTACTTCTTGAGTTTCTGCAACTGACGTTTAGCCATCCTATAAGGAGGAATGGACACCGGAGCCGCTCCTGGCACAAGATAAAACGAAAATTCTACCTCTCACACTAGAGGAAAACCTGAAAAGTCCTTTGGAAAGAAATCTCTGAAATAATCCACTACTAGAGGAATGTCTAACTATGAGGTCCCCTGGTCATCCAGATATAGACTGGAAAACATGGCTATAACTTCTGCAAACCCATGATGCTCTAGACCCATTCTACTCACCTGGACATCCCATTATCCCTTATAATGAAATGATCCACCCTCTGGTGATATGGAAATCAACCTATGGCGATAGAAATTGATGACTGTTTGGAAGGGAACCAACCACTCCACTCCGAGGATGACATCATAGCTTGGCATCTCTATGAACTATAGGTCCCAAAGGAAGTGACACCCACCATCATCAAGAGGGCACTCCTTTCACTGATGTACACTAGATGTCCTCTTAACCAAAGGAGTGTCTAACGTCATGATATCGGTAGAAGAAAATATACAAAGACCAAGGCTCTCCATGACAGAAACAGATATAAAGCTATGGGAATCCCCAATGTCGAAAAGAGTAGAAGATAAAACTGAGGAAACTAGAATGGTGCATCGAACTGTAGAAGGTCTAGGAACCTTTTCCGACTGGGTCTACTCAACCGCAAAATTCCAGCCCGCTCCATGGACCTATTACCCTGCCTGGCTACTCTGAGCTAATCCATCCTAATTTCACAGATTGCCTGGGGACTAGCCACCACGGCCGCGACCTCCACCTTGGATTGAACGGAGGGAAGAACTCCAGATCCCAGACTGGTGACAAACTGGTGGGGCTTCTCTTGTATGAGGAGTCATAGACAAACCCCTTTCACTAGAGACTTGTGAGAAGACCTGATAGAAACGCTGTAGTTGGCTCATCTTGTCGCAATATCATCACTCCATCGGGTGTCTTTGGCACTGTCGCCTAGTATGCCCGCTTCCCACGCACTGGTAGCACACCACCAGGCTACCAGAAAATGTATCTCACCTAATTTGATCTCCTTGTGCAGTCTACCTGTGGGGCTTACTACTATCAGTGAGAGGAATACTAACTCCGTATGTTGAACCATCTTGTCTCATAGCTGTATAATCCCTCAAGTTGCGCTATGTGATCAGCTCCTGGTTGAAGATAGAGGATATCGAAGTCAACCTGAAGATGTTCACCAGCGATCAAATGTCATGCCTTAGACTATCCTCAAACTTATGTGCAAGGAAAAACTAGTCACCTCCTATAATAGCTGTGAAATGATACAACTCAGTAAATTGAGACGAGTACTCCATAACAGATAGAGTACCCTGCTCCAGACTCATGAATTCCCGGGCCCGATCGGCCCTCAAGGTCTCTGGATAGATATAATTGTAGAATATGTTCTAAAACACATCCCATTCCATACTCTTCTTGATCCCCACCTATGAGATCACCTCCCACCACCACTTGATAGAGTCTCGGAGCTTTTAGGTAGTGATATTCACCGTCTTCCTTGGAGGTATCCCGAGATTATTGAAAATCATCAATGTGGATTCCATCCATGACTCTACATCCTGGGGTCCTCCATCCCCTTGAAAATAAAAGGATGTTTCTACTAAAATACCCATGCCAATTCTGACATTAATGGGGCATGATGTGGTGTTCCCTAAAAGGTCTAAATAATCCTCAAAAAGCCCTCTTTGAAATGATCATCACCTCACGTGTCAGGAATAACTACTATTTCCAAGAATGGCACAACTGGGGGATCTGCAGGAATTACCTGATCAGCCATATCTAGTGAATGGTCACCGTCTGGAAAATGGTTTACAACCGGAGGAAGTCTCGGTGGAATGACCCTACAAGGTCAGCTACACACCTTAGATTCAAGATTATCAAGTACTGAAAATAGAAAGGAAAAAAAGGAATATACAAAAGAATGAAATCAAGTTTTACAAAACACGACTACAAGGCGTGTACTTGAATTATCTTCCCCTTCCCGAGTCCTTATACACGACTAAACCACACGGTTACCTTAAAACAAAACTACATGGTGTGTTCTGTCCAAACACGGCGTGTAATAAAAAAAACATCATTGACCCATTTTGTTAGTTACATGACTGGATACAAGGTCCTTACACAAGGCATGCACATCTGGTACACCGCATGTTCTACTATTATTTTCAAAAACCCATGTCTTTGCCCACACTGTGAGTGACACGGCACGTAGTTTGGGTTTTTCCAGATAGTAAGCCTCAAAAACTACTCTGGAACCTAGAAAATAATGAAAATGAACATTTAAGTTCCAAATTCTGATCTGTGAGGGCCCATACTCCCCGAAAATCAAAACTTGGCATCTTATACATGTTATAACAGGGTGGATAAGTCAATGATCCACCAAATTCTGGTCTATGAGAGCCCATAACACCTCAAGAACCAATTTTTGGTGTTCATTCAAACCAAACCTAACAAAAAAACCCTATCAGAAAACATGTATTTTTATCAAGCACTAGTGGAAAATCATTTTTAACATCATTATTTTTTACGTCGTTTATAAGATAACTGACGTAAAAAAGGTGGCATTTGAGGCCTTTTTGACGTCGGTTATGTGATAACCGATGTAAAAACCCAGCCTGAATATTTTTTTCATCGGTTATATTATAACCGATGTAAAAACCCAACAAACGACAGTTTTTACATCGCATATAAATTAAATGACGTAAAAAATGTGGTTTCTAATGTGTTTTTACGTCGTTTATAGACTAACCGATGTAAAAAACCTACGCGCGGATTTTTTTACATTGGTTATAAAATAACCAACGTAAAAAAATGCGGTATTAGATACATTTATAACGTCAGTTGTTATAATAATCGATGTTATAAAACATTTAAAAATTTTATCACGCCCCGTGGATTATCATTTCAGAATTTTCGATCGATAGACCTGCGACTCGTCTCTCTCGTGCTGAAAACCTAAAATCTACTCTTTGAACTCACTTCTTTAGAATCTTTTTTACATCATAATTTATCATCTTTACTCACCTAGGATCTATCATCTCCACTTTCAACACTCAGGTAAGCCTCCCACGACTTCATTTAGTTCGTTATTTCCCGAATAGTCTATATTTAGGTTTTTTGTTTTTTTGTTTATAACAGACGTGATAAATGCTTTGAAAGAGTGTTTTATGACGTCGGTTATTATATAACGGACATGAAAGGGTATATATCATGTCAGTTATTAAATAACCGACATTATAAAGCACTCCTCTGAAGTGTTTTCCCTGCCAGTTTTTTATCAACCGATGTGAAAAACACTTCGGATTTGTGTTTTTTACATCGGTTGTAGAATAACCGACTTAAAAAATCTGTTTATAACATGTACTGTAATAATTTCGGCCAAAATACAACATTAAAAATTAAAAATAACCACAGTAAAAAATGTTTTCTGCACTGCTGAAGGAATCTATCACAACATCATGCATATTCTACATAACATCTATCACAACAACATGCAATTGCTATTGAACCCTAATTTGAATGGCAATAATAATATTTCAAGAAAGTTCCTATATGATTCATAAGATGTCATACCCTCATCTCATTGTGTTGCAATAGAAATAGAACCTCAATAATATCAACAGTAACATCATAAGGCATGTGAATCGCCAAATTGTTAAATCAAATCAACTGCAAAATTGAAAAACCATAAAACTTTTCAGTAATCAAGGTGAATTATCTTTTCCCAATACACGAGTTATCTACTCTCGAGCACAACTTATTACTAATTACCTATTTCATCCTATCCCTTCCTATAGGATCCAAACAGTAAGTCAAAATAAAATAATTCCTTTGATACCACTTCATAACGTCCCAGTTCCGGAATCCACCCAGAGGTGCCCCGTACCCAGTTAGTCACATGGCCTCAGGAGAATTTCCCCGAATTCCAGAGGCTACCCACTAGTATCGAGGTCCTTGGGTGTAATAGGGGGGAAACTATTCCCTCATTGGTAGAGAACACAATGGAAATATTCAATGCATATAATAGCGGATGTAGTAAATATCTAATAGCAGTAAATAGGAGAAGACATAAATAATAAACAACTGAAGCGCACACATATATATAAGGATTCATGGTACATATGTCTAGGAAAACAACCATACAAGTCACAATGCTGAATACAAGCAGTACTAAACCAAATTATAAAAGAATCAGACAAACAGCTCCTTAGCATCACAACCCTAATCTTGGTCTCATGATCTCCAACACCATAGAAAATCAAGATCCTGCAGTAGAACATCGCTTTCCCTTGTCTAAACCTCTAACAATATAATCTATTTGGGCCCAAAAGCATGGCCTAAACAGGGTGTCAAACGAATCCCAGTACTCAACCACCACAAGATCTGTGCCTTTCAGTCTGTGAATATTTGGTAGGTAAAAGTTCAAAAAGTAGTAAACAAGGAAGTAATCAACAGTAACAATCCACAGATTCAAAACAAGCAACAATGAAACAAATAGCTAAACATCAAACAGGAAACCCTCTGGGAAGTTCTCATAGACTTCCCCTTTGGTCCTACCTAAGAAGTACATACAACCATCTGGGTAGCACAATCGGTCTAACATCCCTGGTTCTGTATATTAATATAATAAGACTCTCGGGGGGGAAGCACTCACAGTCAATCCCCTTATATTTAAAGGTAAATCAATAATCTCTGGAGAATTACACACAGTCCATTCCCCATATTTTCTAGGGTAGTCATTGAATCTCTGAGGAAACTCACACAGTCAATTCCCCTTATAGCCCCAAG
The DNA here is from genome assembly GCA_963277665.1 of Viscum album. NCBI lineage: Eukaryota > Viridiplantae > Streptophyta > Magnoliopsida > Santalales > Viscaceae > Viscum > Viscum album. The sequence goes on along the minus strand of OY728127.1, from coordinate 1,644,408,415 downwards.
GTCTTGGACTCTCTGAAGAAGCTCATTCGGTCAATTCCCCTTAGAGCCCAAGTCGTTCAAAGACACTCTGAGAAAGCACTCACCGTTAATTCCTTGTATAGTCTAAACAATTCAGGATTAAAATCAACGACTCTCTCTGGAAGCTCACACGGTAAATCCCCTTATAGTTTAATGTAATCAAGGACTCTCTAAGGAATCTCACTGAGTAAATTCCTCTTATAGACCCAAGTAGTTCTAGGTTCTTTAAGGATGCTCACTTGGTCAATTCCCCATATTGTCTACTACACCAGGTTCTCACGGCCCTGTATAGGTCATTGAGCATAACAGTGTAATATGGAAAAGTAAAACTACAAAACTAGTTGGTTAGTAGTATACAACATATTAGCATGTCCTATAAACAAGATCACTCCACCCTATAATACTAGGCATCGGAAAAAAAATAAGCCTAATAGGATAAGAAGAACAAAACTATCATAAATAGAACATTCATGGGAAACAACTCCAAGGCGTAGAAATTAACCCTATTCACATACAAATAACCTCTACCCATACACACTAGCAAAGAAAAAAATTAACTGGGTTAAAACCCGTCAACACACAATACCCCATTCATAGATATTGGTTATTTTTCACATATAATTAAAAGACCTTAAATCGAAAGGCACAAACCACCTACCTCTTAGGGTTTGGAGAAATCGACATCTTCGCCCAAATGCGCTCCAAACAGGGTGAACGCCTCCTCGATAGATCCTCAAAAACCCTTCCCTAAGAACAACAAGGTCAACCTTTTACACACAAAGTCAACACAACACTAGATATACATGAAACCCTTGTAGATCTAGGAAACTATGAGAAGAAGAGGGCTAACCATAACCAAAACCTGAGAGAACCAAAAGAGGGACTTACCTGAGGAGAACTGCCTTCAATCAGGCAAGAAACCCCTTCTATTTACCTCAAAAACTAGTGGAGGAGAACCTTCAACCTTTGAGAACCCAAAATCTCGATTGAGGATCGAGTGGGAGAGATTTTGGAGAAGAAATGAGAAATCTCTAGTTGTCTGGGCCATAATAACCCTAAAATTATGTGGTCGCACAGTTACCCCGCACAGTTTGGAAAACCGTGCGGTTTCCACTATCTTAACAAGGGATTTCACATGGCTTTCCCACACGGTTTTACAGATCATGCACTTCCCTTATAGAGACCACTGTTAAGGGTTGCACGATTTTCGAGGCTAGTAGCATGGTTTGTTCATACTACGCGCCAACTGTGTGCCAAACGTTCGCCCCTGAATGACCTCCAAAATTTCATATTTTCTCAGAACTGACCAGAAAATGAAAACATACATGAAAAGAAGGTCTGTGTACTTACAGTTTTGGTCTTGCGTGTACTATCAAAAGACATCTTAATATATCTGTCTATTGTGTTTTCTATAGGTAATATATGATATAATCATTATATTATATTTTTAATTAAATATTAATTTTTTTATCATTTAAAATGGTTTAGTGAATGAATCCATGGATGAGATTCCATAAAATTAATTTTATTATATCCAAAAATATATAGTAATTCATTATATTTTCATTATCTCAGTGAAATAGTCATTTCATTAGTATAATTTTATGAAATATAAGTTAAATTTTTTATTATATTTTTATGAAAAGTTTTATTTTTTATAATTTAATATAGTCTCATGTTAATAAATTTCTCATGCAAAAAATTTTATGAATTGAAATTTATATTTTTATTTAAATTATGATTGGATTTATTAACCTTTTTAAAATTTCGTATTGTAAATATAATGATTCATTTTAGTTTTATTGAATAATAAACATTTTATAAGTATTTATAATCATGTTATAACTTTTTCATAGAAAATATAATAACAATTTATTTACTAATTGAAATATTAATTGGTTTTGATGGGTGCAAAAATATATTGGTTTGATTTTTTTTAAAATTTAATTGATTTTTTGGGAATTATTGAGGGTATATTAAAATGATTTATGTAATTAATTATATTATCCAAAAATATATTGGTAATGTTGATTACTATGTAGGATTTTTAGTCCATTCTACATATTTGGTTTTAATTTCAATTCTCATTGATTCATGTTGTAGTGGGTGTAGTGTTTCCTTCGGTGGACTATAATACTTTTTTATACTATTGGCGATTATGATGTATTATTTATATTATTTCCTGATTTTTAGATCTTTTTTATTATTAACTATAAAATGTTTTTCTTGGATAAATATATTTTATATCATTGTTTTATTTTTTATAGAGTAATCAATATTTTAGTTTTGTTTTATTTTAACATAAATTCTTTATGTATTCCATTCAAAATATTAAAATGGGAATGTGTGGGTATTCAACGCGTTATTAAAAACACTATTGTTAAATGAATTGATTATATAAACATATTTATTTATAGACATTTTTGTATGAAACATGGTTTTCTAATACAAGAGATTTTAAGATTTCCATTTATATAAAAATTATTGAATATGTGGATACACAAGAAACAAGATATAGAAATTAATATATATTAATTTTTTATAACATAAAATATTAAGCACTCTAAGGGGTTGGACCTGTATAACTTGTCCACTTGCATGTTTCAAAATTCTGGGGTTCTTTGTGGAATAATAGAGTAGTATTGGACAACATTGGGAGATGGAATTTGTTCATATGAGAAATTAAAATTGTTAAGTGATATTTATGAAGTGTGAAACTAGTTATAACCAACAATTGTTATTTGTGGAAAGAGTAAGGGAATCTCATAATGTTTGATTTAAAATATGAATTCACAATTCACGAAATGAATTGATGAAAGATTAAATTTAGTTACTCTATCCCATAGAATTTACAAGGAGAAAATGTTTTTCAATATTTGAATTGAACATATGATTATAGGATATATGAAACATGTTTATCAGTAATCCTTATAATTGGTCCATTCAGGATGTGTATTAAATGTCATGTATATAAATGTGTATATGGTAGTGATAATATACATTCAATTTAACCAACAAACTGAATTGAAATATGTTAAATTCTCCAAAAACCCAATTCAAAAAATTAGATATTTCATATTGTTTTGATGCTATTTAGATTATGATTGATTCATGGATTCCATGATTGATCTGCAGTTTAGTGAGGCGAATTTTCCAATTTCTCTTATATTATCATTTGAAATTTTTATTAATTTTTAATAAACACTGACCATCCACTATGTATTTTAATATAAAAAATTAATGATGGTTATCCATTGAGTTAATTTTTTTAATTTACGGGCACATTTTGGTTTCATGTTTATATTTTTTACTTAATTTATTAATATATATTATTATTTTTGGTATGTATATTAGTTATTCTATATTATAATAACATGAATCACTAATATATGTAAAAAAAATTACATTGCTATATTTATTTTTTGAAATATAATGTAAATTTTTTGAATGAAATATTAACACTAAATTATTGGTTTCCTCAAAAAGAATTACAGATATATGGGGATTTTGGGGAATTCTTAACTTATCATTGGTGATCTAGTTTATATCTTCATGAATTGAAGATATCAGGTTAAATAATATATAATTAAAATGAGCATGTGAATAAGTTGTTTATATTTTAGAAATATATTTTAGAAATTAACCTATTTGATATTTTGTTTTTGTGATCATCACTTCATTAACCTATTATTAAAATATATTGAAATTTAATGAAAATTAAAGTATCATAGTTAATTTATGTGGTCCAACTCGAATATGGAAAACCATTGCTTACTATGAATTTTTTCTCACCATGACAAATATTTTCTCTTTTTTTAATTTATAGTGATTAGCAGTGCTCTCTAATCACTCGAAAACACAATATAGTTTTGATTTACTTCAAAGGGCATTCATCATCCCCATAAAGAATTCCATGAATAATTTTTTATACTAGACAAAATAGCCGTAATTTTTTTCTCTTTTCCTCAGCTATGTGGAAATGGTATTTAGTGAACAATTAATTCACTCAAATTTAAAAATCAACAAATTATTATTCAATATAAGTATTTCTACACCAGGACAACATAAACTATGTATCATATATTTAATCCTTCATTATGAATATTTTATGGAATAAATGTTTAGGTAATCATGTAAGAACATAATATACATCACAATGTGACCTCAATTTTCCGTGTTGTTTCTATTAATTTTTGTTCTTTTATTATCTTCATTCATTTTGTGACTCTGCACAAAGATATTAGAAAAAATCATGTGACACTAGATATCTCAATTTTAATTATAGAATAATGAAAAAACCACCCATATAACAATAATTAATTACATTGGGTTTTTGGTTAATTCATGATCATTTCTAATATTGTGACACAAACTACAATGAATCATCATGACCTTGCAATTCTATATGAATATTTTTCATATGGTTTTAAAAACAATATGTATAATTTTCGAGGTTTTACCAATTCCCCAAAAAGTGATGTTATTATATTTCTCTAACATGAATTTTATATCCAAAAAAACCACTTCCTTATCATATCCATCCCATACAACCCTAAATGCACCCCTTTATTAACTCTTCTCCTCTTGTGGGAAGATACATGGTATTTAATCATTATATCAAGATAATTCCATAATTTAATCACATATAGAAGATTTATTTTGTTCATATTGTTTATCATCCCTTATTTTTCGATATTAAAAATATTGAGAACTTATTTTCCTAGTATAGGGAATTTTTAAGGTTCACTATTTGGTTTTAAGGTTCATCATTTTCAACATAGTTTCCTATTGTTTAATAGAGGTTATTTCTCAATGTGTCATGTTTCTATGATGATTAATAGATAGGCTATCACAATATTTCCGCATTAATGTTTGTTCCACCACATCATGTTGATTATTAACAATTTGTTTTAAAAAAAATAAATAATAACAACTATATTTTAAGAAATATTCTTCAATAATTTATTTTATTTTTAGATTTTTTCATGGAGGATGAAATTCCTTCTATATTTTCACTATGTGAATCCATTTTTGAAATCCAATGCATACCAAGTGATTGTATTAACGGATGATTTTATTTTGAGGTTGACTATTAATGTTATTTTATGTTCATTATTTTCCATCTAAAATAAGTAAATTTATTTCTTATATAATCTAGGTTCCTGGAATCATGAAATATACTTATTTAATTGTGAAATAATTTTAGTTTTTATGGATTTTTTTGTTCTATTTTAAATTATTAATTTAATAAATTTTATTCTGAAATAAAATTTAAAGGAATTTTTGGAAACATATAAATTTTTATTCAAATAATATTTCCCATAATATAAGTCCCCTGATATTGTAAAATAAATATCATGTGAATTTTACAGATGCAAGTATAATAAAGAAAAAATTTTATGTATAAATTAATTAGGTTTCATAGAAGGATTAATATCTTTTAATAGTGTTCACAAGTGAGGGTGAGATTATTTATTAATTATTATTCATATATTATTACAGTGTGTTGGTTTATATAATAACAGAAAAATATATATCATGGGATGTGATCAGTTTTCCAGAAGGGGGTCATGGAACACATGTTGATTAAATGTATGATTTTTTTTCCAAATGGTCATAGGTGGGACCCTTTTATAGGTCGGGTAGATGTAAATTAGTTGATAAATAAAAAAGAGATACTAAGTTTAAGGGAATGTTTTTTTATTTCTAGAATAAATATATGGTTATATTATTTGCAGATATCAGTATCATAAATAATTATCAGGGTTTATAAGCATACAATAAAAATTGTAACTTAAAATTTCCTCTTGATATTTTCATTATGATATTACTAGATATATTTTCTTTCAATTTTTCTATAATATTAAATGGATTTCAATAATATACATAAACATTTATTTATGAGGGACGTATAAATGGATTAATTAAAAATTACAATGATTCTTAACATGGTATGATTTATTAAACAATTTTTTAAATGAAAACATTATCATTTATAGTTATAGAATGTCTCAAAAATAAATCATTAGGTATTTTATTTGAAATGGAAATGTAAAACATAACTTTTTCTACATTTACATAAAACTATCATTAAATGGATTAATTTATATATTTAATTCATTGGGTGTGGGTTTGATACATATGTTTCATATTTTTCTGATTATGAACATATTATATTTATGGGGATGTTGTTTATTGTATGATATCATTGTCCATTATGGGGTAGTTCTGGACTAAAGGAGGTTTTGTGAAATAGAAACAATTGATTACCACATAAATATGATTTTGTATAATCTATCACTTTTATTTTGACGTAATTCTATTTTTTAATATTTATATATTCTATTCCTCCCTTTTATGTTTTCATGTGTCATTCCCATAATTTTTCATTCATTATAATTTTATAACAATGGTACATTTTATATTAATGAGAAATGTATTTTTCTCTTATTTGTAATTAGATTTTAAATTAATTATGAACTTCTTACATTAATGACATAGACATTTGTTTTATGGAATGGTAATATTGGACTTCTTAGTAGAGGTCACATGATAATTTATTCATTTTCAGGAGAAATAATACTCGTCAGATTGTGTTTAACGGATTTGATGATTTCACCATCTTAATTTGATCAGAAATAATCTTAGATCCCAATCATGGGGCTTCTCAAGAACTTATTTTCTTGTCCAGAAATTGTTCCCGATAAAAGGGCATGAAATCTACTTTTTTTTTCAATTCATGTTAGATGATAGTTTAGAATTTTTTTCCTAGAGGAATAGATATGGATGGGTTTCAGTGCAACTGTTTTTAAATTGAAATCTTTTTCTTCAAAGGCATCCTATGAAATTTTCATGTTTGGATAATGTTTATATTTATCATATATATTCCAATTTTATTATACATTATTGGTTATTTATGAGTTATTATTTATAAAATAATTAATTTGATGTCAAATATAAAAGAGGCCTAAGATTATATGTATTAATATATTTTTTTTAAACCATCCATGTACAATAAATTCCTCTCCGGATACCTACTAGTATGACTAAAACAGTTATCCCACAATTTCCAAAATGGTGTGGCTAAACAAATGAAACGATGAAATTTTGTCATGATTTAGAAATTTTAGTTCTAAAAGGTCTAATAGATACATTATTAATTTAAATTATTTGTTTATTATTGACTAAGATTATATATTCTCAAATTTATATGTTTTAGCGGTGATTTATTCTAAAATATCTGATAATTCATTATGGTCACTCATAAATGATAATTGAAATTCAAAATAAAATAAATAAATTTCATTTTTTGGCCATATAAAAAATTATATATAGGTTATTTTTAGTTTTTTACCATCATTATAATGACATTAAATTGTGTCTGTTTTAAATTAAGGTGAGTAATATAATGTTTAAATAAAAATAATTCATAGAATAAACTTATCATGTATATTAAAAATGTGTTTTTAAATCATTGATGATTATGAAAGTGAATTTTAGGTTTCTTACATATAAATTATTATTATTATAATATGAATAAAATTAAAGACTAAATTTTTCATAGAATTATGAGATTGAATTATTTATTATTATTTGGGTTTTTGGATTTATTTATTTGATCTTGATTTACTTTCTATTTATATCATTATAGATTATAACCACATTATGTCATATAGAGTCGTATGATTGATCAATGAGTGGTTCTTCCATACCATGTCACTCTATAAATAAATGATTATTTGGGTTGATTTGTCCATATAATCTAGCTAGGAATCCTAGAAATTAATCTCTTATAATCCTAAATATTTATTTTAGTCAATGTTTCATAACATTGGCATTTTCCCATTTTCTTCGGAAAAATACTCCTCAGATATTGTGGTATAGTAATGAAATTATGATAATCTACCAGTCAATATGAAGTTCCATAAACCCCTTAAGTCCATATTTTTACTATCATATTAGAATTTCATAAAAAGGAATTGTGGTATTCTTTGATCATAATACTACATTTAAGAACCATTCATGGGATTTCTCTTATTCATTATTCATTTAGTAGTAATTGCCAATAATAGAGAAATTACCTTGGGAAATGGAATTTTATAGCCTCAAGGAGGGTAATGAATAAGTGTTAGTGTATTTTAATTATTTTTTTAATCTTGTTACATACCTCAATGGTCTGAATTTAGATGATTCCCTAAATACCAAACATATTAGAGATTTATTTTTCTAGATCATTTCCTAGATATTTATTTTTTGTTGACTTATACCATCTAATGATATAGAAATGAATTCTGTTTAATTAGATGATGTATTTTTCAGAGCACCTGAAATGGTTGATATTTATCATGTTAGTAGAATTATTTTAGGAATTTATACAAGATAAATGGGATTCATGACATGAATGACTTCTCATAAAAAGGAATAAAAAGTTAATATTGAATTTTATGTTATCTAGTTATTGGAACATGTCCCTGAAGTGCAGTAGTGTGATAAATTTATTTATAAAAATATTTACTATTTGGAGAAACCTAAAACCTATTAATTATATGTATTATTGGGAAACATATAAAGAAATTATAATTTATCTACACCTAATATTGTTAGGATGATATTTTTATCCTTATAAGTATCCTTAGGAAACAATATATAAAACATGATGTTGACATGAAATCCATTTAAGGTATTAATTTTTGCATATTTTTTACTATTTATAAATGTAATATAATCATTGTGTTTTATGTAATATATAATTAATATGTATTGATCATTTATACCATGGAATTATTTGGATTTTTCCTCTGAATCCTGGAAATGTTGTTATGCAATGGTTTCATTTTTAAAGTATTTTCATGGATAAAAAATAATTTTAGTTTAGTGTCATTTCAAATATAAAATTTTTGGTATTTAGTTTTTTACCAAGAGAGTACTATAAAATTTTTATTATAGATTTTAATAGAAACATAATATTGGATATGACTAATATAGCTGAACTCTAAATTAAATGATTATTTATTTGAGATTTTTTATCCATTATATGATGTTGTAATAGTGTTTGGTTTTGGTATAGTAGGTAAATTATTATCTAGACACACAAATTAAATTGAAAATGTTTGCATGTGTAAAAATTTTATGAAGTGAATTGATTATGATTATAGTTTCTCTATGGTTATGGATCCAAATTGAAAAGGTAATAATTTGTTTAAGTTATCGTTTATCTAGTTTCATGTTCTGTTTCAACATGTTCTGGGGGTTTCTATGGTCATTGATGTTTTTTTTGGAATTTTGAACTTATGGAATACATAAATTATTTATTTATAATGAAATTTCATATTATTTGTTTGGTATTATTTAGTCTATATATTTTTCAACTCCTTTAATATAGTCATTGATGATGATTATAGACCTAATATCCATTTTTTCTCAACTATAATTCTTAAGAAAATTTGGGGGAGCATGTTTTATGGGGAGAATAATTTTCAAACACAATATCACATTTTCCATATTATTTATTTTGATTTATATATTTTTATCACTTTCATTTATTTAAAATTAATTCTCTATTGATGAATTTAAATCAATGCAGCACAATGTTGTGCACAATTAATGATTGGTTAGGCACACTTTGTCATCCAACTGAGCATATAACTTTAATTTATTAGTGACGATGGATTTTAAGAACACGGTTAGTATTATCTATGTATCCTAGACATTCTGGAATCACATATACATTTTGGTTCCTTCATCATGGTTCATATAATCATTGGTAAACCATCTAGAAAAACATTTTCATTGACTATTTTTCATAAAAAATAATACGTTAAAATTTTTCCTAAATAAAATTCAATAACTAACCCCTATTTAATCCTTCAAAAAAGATCATTGAAAATTGTGGTGATCGTATCCATTGAATTCTATATTCTCTAGTGTTATTAAATTATATTTCAATAAGAATTTAATTCTTTTATTTGATGAAAACTCATCAGAACATTCTCTAATACTCATATTCATTCTTTTTATATTATTTTCCATTCCCAAATCATGTCATAGAGAAAATGGTTCTTTATTTCTCAAATTTTTGTAGGATTTACTATTGTTTTCATATCGTTCATTATTCCATTCACTTCCTCTTTAAATAATTATGGGATTTCTCATTATTTCTTTTTAGAGTAATGAGTGTTTGGTTGGTTTGTCAAAACATGCACATTTAATATTACTTCAATGACTATTTATTGGTTTTAAATTATTGGTATATACATCTTATGTTAAATCCATAGTAATTGTAGAATAATTATTTTACATATATATTAATTTCTTTGAATTAAATTGCATTGTTATCATTAATGTGACAGTATATCAGATATTTTACTCAACATGAAATAGTGAGTATTTCGAAATCTCACATTTCACATAAGACTGAGTTTTACTGAAAAGTAATATATTTTTATTATATTTATACTATGTGGTAGTAATCACATTTCCATTACAATGTTACGAATGAAAAATGTATAATAAATAATGAAAATATTTTAACACATGTTTATATACTAATTCATTTGTTAATAAATTTACTAGAAATGAAACTAAAAAATGAATATAAAGGATGTATTTCTATCACAAACTATTTTTTATTGTGAATAACTATTTATATAAAATATTAAAATAACCCTTTCTAGATTTTATTACTAAATTTTAAATTCAACATAATTTTTAAAATTATTCTAATATTTTTTCTAGATATTATTCAAGAACAAATTCAATTTTAAAAATAAAAGATGTATATGTTTAAAAATAAAATTTTACCTTCTTTTGATGGTAGGACTATTTAAAATATTATTTTTTACCATTTTATATTTTTTAATAATAAACATTTCATTTTTAAAAGGTACATCAATATTTACATTGGATGAATTTTTTATAATATTCATATAATATTCATTTATTATTTAATAATCAAAATTATTGCATTTTAATTTAGAACTACTATTTGGTATAACTTATTTATATAGTTTTATTATAAATATAATTTTTTTAATGTATAATTAAATAAATTTATTATAAATTATTCCATTTTGTCTCATTGGAATCAATTAAATAATTTTAATTTTCTATAGAAACACAACGAACTTTTAAATGTTTTTACATTAAAAAAACTCTTTCTCGTTTCGTCAACAGAATTAATTTTAAAATATTTTTAGCCACATGGGTGTTTTAAATTTTAAATAATGGACACACATGTATTTAATCATTATTATAAAATCTATCTAAAAGGATCAATAAAATTTATGATGAATTGTAACTTTTTAATTTTATTTACCATGGTTATAATGTAAATCGGGTAGTTAAAGGTAACACAATATTCTAAATATTTTTAAACTACACTAAAACATTTTTTAATCTTATTGGATGAGTTTTGTCCTACCAAGTAAATACATGGGCCATAATAGTGTATTTGGGAAGCCATTTGGGTTTGATTTTGACATTTATAAACATTTTATTCAAAGTATAGACCAATATATCATAATCATGACTTTCATAACAATAACAGTTTTAATATGTTGTTATATAAGAGATATATTCAACAATAAATTTTATTTAGAAATATATAATTATTTCATGCAACATAGTAATTTATTTATAATTTTTAAAAAATATATAATTAAATTAAATTGTTAAACAATGATGAAGAAACAATTGCAATATTATTGAAAGAATAAAATAAATTATATTATTAATACAATCATAAATATAATTTGATAGAATTTATTCCATACAAAAATTTTATTGTTTATTTTTGACTTCTTTATGATACTTTAGGGGAGTTGGTTTGAACTTATATTTTTATTATGACATTTTAAGAAGTCAACTAATGAATAGTGTCGAAATTGACACTATTGGTATTTTAACATATATAATATTTTATTAATTGTTATACAATTCCTAAAAATATATGTCATGATAAAATGTTTATTATATTTCAATAAAGTTCATTAATTAATATTTAATTGGTCGTTTGTCATGTAAATATAATTATTTTACCAAAAAAATATAAATTAGTTGTAAAAATAGTAAGAGTTTAAAGGGTTAAAACAAAAAGATAAGGATTAATACTTATTAAAGACATGACTAATTTTTATTTTATCATTATAATTATACCCATAATAATATTATAATCTAACTGAATATGTTTCAACCGATTTTTAATCAAAAATTAATTTATATTAATCTAATACATTTAATAATTCCAAGGATGCCCCTCTCATCTTCTATAAAAAGGCACCCATTCCCCTCTATTACTCACAATAAAAAACCCTTATTTTCCTACATTATTTACAATGAAACCTTCCTATAATCCCTTATCAAATGATTGAATCGTTATATAAGTCTTAACACCACCTTCGATGTTTTTAGGAGATACAAAATGTGATCTTTCGAAATAAATGTAATGTTTTTATTTAAGTGTTTTGATTTAATTTCATCTTCCATTTCATTAAAATATTATTTGTCTATGATTAAATAACAAAAAAAATTATTTTGAATATAATGAGATGTTGTTATGTTACTAAAATCACATTAATCCTTCTCAATTTACATAAAATGGGGAAAAAATATATTTGTGTGTACGAATGACTACAACCAAATGAACTAATATTGTTCATTGTTCATTTTAACCTCTCTAGACTAGTCAAAATGAATGAATTAATGTTCATATATTATAATAATTACATATTTATAATTATTATATAATAATATATCAATTAAATTCTTAATTTATATTCACAAAAAATTGATTTAGTTGTCCGTGAGTCTCTAATAACTACATCCATGAAATGATGTAAATCATTTTTATTTACAACATCACATATAAGATATATATATATAAGTAAATTAATTTTTTTATTATTATAATATTATTATGATAATTATATAAATATAAAATAGTAATTACATTATTTCCACAATAATCGATTAAAAATGGAAACGTTACTCATGCATACATAAGACATACCTTCTCCCAAATTGTAAAAATGTTCATATTTCATATCCATATTTAATTAATAGATTTAAATGTATATTTATATATAAATGTGATTATTATGAAATTAATTATATTTTTCAGATTATGGAATTATGGCTATATGGACTACTGACATCATACCAAGTTCATTTCAATTGTAGTACCAAATATTGACAAAACGACTGATATAAAATTGAATAGGGATATATTTGTCATAAAATTTATATAAGGTAAATAATGTGAACATTAAAATGGAAAATGGTACTTATGAAATACTAAATTAACCTGTTTTTATTATTTATGATGATAAATAACATACTATATGAGTTGGAGTTGAGTTTATGGACATTTTAACTAAAATACTCGTTTTAATCATTTGTTGATTTATTCGTACAAATATTTCTATTTTATATACATGTTTTCATATTTTTTATGGATTTATTTATATGTAAATGAAAGTATTTAAATTTTATATACTTTCAAATATTTCAATGTGGTATGGGAAACATTTATTCAAAATTCTTATTTTTTAATTTTTAATGGTGTTTTAAAAATGGATTGATTATTAGAATAACATGGAATGTTTAGCAACATATACGCCATGAATGGAATATATCTCTTTCAAGTTCATATTATTTTTTAATTTTTAATTTAATAGTCTTCCCTTTTCTTTTAAAATAATCTTTTTTCATTTATGGGTATGAAGCTTGTAAGGGTGATATGCGATTTCAAAGTAGAAATTCTATATTTCCATTTATCATGTTTTATGTGTAATGATTTTGTTATGGCTCTTTGGAATTTCATAGGTACATGGGTGGTTCTATGATAAACCAATGGGGGATGAGCCTATTCTATCACTCCAATTAAATTTCTATTGAGACAGTGTTAAATGATAGTGTTTCTTCTAAGTGAATTAAATAATACATTATGATGGTTATTCCAAATACAACAATGAGGTTTACTCTTTATGTTTTTGTGAAAGCTACAATGTAAGTATGATATGGAATCTAAAATATTCCTTCATTATTTATAATTTCTATGTATTTTATAGGATACTTATTATTTTATGAGGTACGCTAAAGGGTTTATGTTTTATAAGGTAATATTATTATTTTGTTAAAATGATTTCATGATATTAAAATATTCATGGACTGATTGTTTATTTAATACTTTTACTCCCTTTACTAATTTTTTTTGTGATCGTACAATTTTTAAAAATGTTTTGACAATGTTTAAGGATTGGTAATAGAATGTAATAACTGTAGAACAATGTTTTTAATATTTTTATCCCGAAATAGAATTCATATTTTATATTAAAATGTTTTAAATTTTGAATATAATTGATAGCATGTATACTTTTTTACATTGTAATTTTTGATATGTTATTTAATAGTTTTGGTATAAATCTCTAAAAAATAAACCTTAACATATAAATAATGTTAACAAAGGTAAATTATTAACTAAACTCAATATTATGTAATGTTTAATGCTAGGGAATTATAGTGTGTATTAGAGGAATGATTTATAAAACATTACTGGTTAGGATGATGTTTGGTTATAGGTTAAAGATCGCATATAAGAAATATGGTTGTTATAAAATGAAAAAATTTAGAGTATTATGGTAAATTAGGTGGTTGGTAGAAAAACCTAAATTTATAAAACATAATGAGGTTTATGTATTTTAATATTATACATTTCTTATGTTATCATTACACTATATAGGATTATTCCTTTAATAATTCATTTTATGTTTAAGTGACGATTCTTTTCATTAGATTGGAGATTAATTTTAATGATTGAAGGAATTATATCATTCACAACCTTCTATAAATCCCAAATTATTTTATCATAATTATTATTGAAATAATATTTTTCGAATGATTTCGATTGCTTTTTGCGTATTAAAATCACCAACAAGAAATTTTTTGTGTTATCCAACATCTACTCTATTTTAAAAAAATTTGGGTTGTGGTATCTTTTTCATATGATTTTAATATATTAACTCATCAAAATCTTTCAATATGTTCAATACCATATGCGGTGTAGATTTTTACCTTTTCCAAATAGGAAATTATTCCCAAAGTGAAAATAACATCAAGAAGATACATATGTTTGGATTGATGGTATGAATTATCCTCTTATCTAAAAATAATGAAACAATATATTAATGATATTTAAGAATAATGAGGATATAAAATATGTACATTATTTGTAACAATGAGGTATTGCATGAAATGGTTTAAATTCATATTTAATGGATTCTGATTAATGTTGAATTATTAATATGTCTATATATAAAGGAATTAATATTTATGGTATATTTATGGGCATGGAAATATTTTAAACTGTTAATGCTCTCTTGATGATGGTGTTCTTTTCAAGATATCTTAATTTGTCTAATATGTAACCTGGAAGTTTTTATGTTAAAATGTTCTTTCCATAATAATTATATTTTTTGTACATAATTATAATGTAATGGATAACATTCATGTGATATTTTTAATGTTATTAAGGGTTTTTAGATTTTGTAATTCAATATTGAATGTATGGGATATCATTTGAGGTTAAAAAATATTTTGGTTTTTTTGGAAATTATAATATTTTGAAATTTTTTTATAATTATGTTTTTCTATAAGTTGTAAAAACTATAGTAATGTTGGTAAACAATCACATAGTATAAGGTTTGGGGAATCAAACCACAAATTATGGGTGACAGGGGTTTTTCACCTACCACTGGACTATGTAAAATCATGGGTTAGTATGACTTTTTCTTTTTATTTTAATGATCTATTCGAATAAGAATAAGTTTCTTTTTGGATCTTAGGTATTACAAAATGGATATCCATGGTATTGGGAATTTTTATTTGGGGATTAAGTGATAAATGTTATTTTACAAGTTGTTCACTATTTTTGGATTTAATATGATTAAAGTAAATAGAATACTATGGTATTTTAATTAAGGATTAATGGTTGAATAATATTTCATAATAATAAATTATTTTAATAGTGTAATTATAGGTTATTATGTTATTTATAGAAATGATTATCTTATCAATGTTAATATGTGAGTATGGTAGTTATTTTTGGGAATTTGGTTATTTTGGTAATACTATGTAATCAAATTCTTCTAATTTTTGGGGTTTAAACATGGTTTGGATCAATTTAATGGATTTTAAGGATTGTTACATTTTAATGTTCTATGTTGAACTTTTGGAATTAATATTGAAATTTGGACATTAAAAGTATATATTTTCATAAAAAGGATTATTATATTTGAGGAATTATCTTATTTTATTCTTCCCATTTTGGTTTTAGTGAATTAATCATGATAGGATAAATAGATAGTTAATTGGTTGTTGATTATTTTATTATATAGAAGATGATTTTAGTTCATCATGCATGAAAATTTAATCATGAATATGCAATATTTGGAAGAAAAAATATGATTTTAAGGTATAAATTGAATCATGTATAAAATTCTACTTTTTCAAGTAAGAATGTTTATTTTTATTCTTAGTATATTAATTAAATTAATTCTTCAACATCATTGAAATGATATTAAAAATAAAATATTTTTCTATATTCTTTTACTACAATGAAATGAAAATCTATTTAACCCATCACCAATTGATGGTTTTTAATAGTTAACTTTCTCCTGATAATGTTTTAAAACACATTTCATCAGAACATTATACTTATTTTTCAGTTCCATATCAATATTTTCATCCATGGAACTATTGTATTTTTTTCATGAGTGACCTTTTTACATAAATTTATTTTAAACTATATGTTTTATTAACTCTTTTTCAGATGTTGTATTTCAATGAATTAATTTTGAAAAATGAATGCCCAGTTACCCAACACAAATTTCAAATAGCGAGAATTCAATTTCCAAACGGGGGAAGGATGTAACATCCCTAGAATTTATAGAATAAAAATATTACATATTCATTGATATCTAAGAATAATATTGTAATTTTATATTAATATGGTCTCTATGTATGATAGTTTACTCGACAAGAAACAATGGGTTTCTCCGGAATCTTATGTTTCATGCAAGACTGTGTTATGCCAAAAAATAATATATTGTTAATATTTTTTTTAGTGGTATTTATCGACTAACCATGATAATGTCATGAATGTAAAATGTTAACTAAATTATGAAAATATTTGTTAAACTTTTTCATATAATGATTCAATGGTTAACAAATTAACTATAAATGAAAGTAAATACTAATTGAATATAAATGGTTTATTCTTATGATCAACTATTTCTAATTTTGAATAATTTAATTTATAAAAAATAAAATAACTATTTCCTTATTATATTAATTAAATTAAATATAAATATAATGTTTAAATTTAATATCATATTATTTCTATAGAATTATATATAAATAAATACAATTTTACGAATAAATAGTGTATTTTTCTAAATATATTATTTATACCCGATGATAGTGAATTCTTATTATATGTAGTTTTCGAATCTTTTATATGTTCTATTAGAAAAAAGAAGTATCTTCCTTTGATTTCTGACTTCAAAATTTTCTTTGGTTTAATTTTTAGTATTTTTCAGCAAGTATTTCATTTTCAATAAATAGTGAAAAATACTACATTTTAATTCACAACGACTTTTTCATCTAATTTATTTATGTGGTTAGATTATCTTTTTAATTAGTTTTGAAGTATAATTATTTAATTTTTTTTATAATTTCATCCAATTTCTATCATTGGAATAAATTTTAAATTAAAAATGTATATAAAAACATTGTGAACATTTAAACATTTTTATTTTTAAAACTCGTTTTCTCATTTCGTTGACTGAAATAATTTTAATTAATTTTTTCCACTTTTTTGTTTTTAATTTTAAAAAATTTATATACATTGTTTTAATCCTTATGAAATATTTTATGTAATATGATCATATTTATTTTTCGTTAATAGTAACTTTTTAATATTATTTACAATGGTTAAGGGCAAAATATTGTAATTATTGGTAAAAATACTATTATAAATATTATTGAACTATCCTAACACCTGAAATTTTATTATTTGATGAATTATTTTAGACCAAAACATTATGTTTCCTAAATAATTGTCTTTTTGAAGCCACATTGGTGTGATTATGACATTTATAAACATTTTTTTAAAGTAAAGACCAAGATGTCATAATATTGACTCTTATAAATATTAAAATTATAATATGGTGTCATACAAGAGATATATTCGACTATAAATTGTGTATATCAATATAAAATTATTACCTACATCATTGTAATTTATTTATAACTTTTATAAAATAATTAACTGATTACATTTCTACACAATGATGATGCCTCAAATGCTTTGCTAATGAAAGAATCAAATAATGGATATTATAAATATATAAATAAATATAATTTTAGAGAATTGATACCATAAATTACATTACAGAGTAATTTTGAATTTTTTTTACAATACAAGGGAGTTTATTGAACTTTTATTTCTGTTATAATACTTTCTAAAAGTCTACTAATGAATAGTTCTAAAATTGACAGTGTTAGTATTTTAAAATAAAAAATATTCTATTAAATGATATAAAATAACCGAAAATATATTATTAAGAAAAAATTTTATGATAAATCTAAAGGTTTCACTAATGACTCTTTCATTTGAATATTGGTAATTTTTTTAACTGTCGATATGTAAATTAATTGATAATATAGTAAGAGTTTAAAGGATTAAAACCAAACAATAATGATTAGAAATTATTCAATACATCTCTAATTTAAATTTTATGACTATATTTCGACCATAATCATCATATATTTGACATAAATAAGGTTTTACCAATTTTTATTTAAAATAGTTTTATATTAATTAAATAGTTTTAATAATTCCATGGGTTCCCCTCCCCTCTCCGATAAAAAATCACCCATTCCCCTCTGTTACTCACACCTCAAAAAATAATTTTTATCATCAAATATGTTCTGAAACACCTACCTAAAATCCAACCTCACATACATGAATCTTTAGTTTTTGATTAACTAACTCCATAGTGGTGTTATGGTTTTAATAAATTTGATCAATCCGAATGAAATGTAATTTTTTTAATTTTGTGTTTCTATTTAAATTAGTCTGCCACATCTATAAAAAAATTATTCCATGATGAAATAATAACTCCTTAATCCTCAAAATAATTATATTTCATTACATTAATATCACAGCCTATGTCCATATAAAATTTCATCAAATTGGAAAATAACATTTCATTCTTGTGAACGTTGAACTGCCGCATCACAACCGATGAAGATTTATTTTCATAGTTTTCACTAAAGACTAGTGATAATTATAGAAGATATGTTTATATATGATATTAGTGAAATATTAATCATGATAGGATATTAATTTATTAATTATTTTTACACCTTTAATGCACATAAAAATCATAATTTTGTCTGTGCGTACATGTGAACTATCACCACCACGAAGTGATGTGAATAGTTTTAATTTGACACATCAATAGTTATATACATAAGTATATTTAAATTAATATTATAATGTGAATTATTTTATTATAATTCTGTAAATAAAAAATAATAATTATCATATTTCAATAATGATCAATGAAAAAAGGTAATGTTACTCATATGTATGTACGGCTTACCGTCTCAATTATTATTACACTATCCATTTTTCATATAAATTATTAATAAATGGATTTAAAGGTATAATTGAAATATATAAGTTATTATTATTTCATGAATTTTATTCTATATATTATGGGCTTATGACCGCTAGGAAGATTGACATCATACGTATTTCATTTTCTACTCATGTACAGAATATCTGCAAACCATTCGATGTGAACTTAAATAATTTTGTTATTATTAGAATAAGGAAATAAGACAATTAAGGGGAATAATTATACTTAGAATGTTTCTAAATAAAGTATAAATTTACCTATGATTATTCATTAGGGTGATAAATAATGCACGAGATGAGTCATACTAATAGTATGGAACTTGCTAACTATGTACATCATTTTAATGTTTTCACCATTTATTCTTAAATTTTTTTCAATTTTATGAACATGTTTTCCAAAAAAAAACTAATTTATTTATATGGACACGAATGTGTTAAAATTTTAACTCCATTAAATAGTTTCAATTTCTTATGGGACACATTGATTCAAAAATATTCATTGTAAACATTTTAATTGGGTTTTAAAAATGGATTGATAGTTATAACTACATTTAATTTTTTCAACATATATTCCATGAAGGGAACATTATTATTTTATGTCACAATTATGTATATATGTTTACATTACATTATTACCATTATATATCAACATATTATGTTTTCATAAATGAATATGTGACATTAAATAGGAAATGTGATTTCAAAGTGGAAATGTTATTTTTTATTTATTCTTGTCTTATGTGTTATGATTATGTTATGGATATTTGTATTTTCTTATGTATATGGTTAGTTCCATGATAAACTGAGGGTGGTTAATCATATGATATCTCTCTAATGAATTGGGATATGAGATGTAGATAAATTATTTGGTTTCTCCTATGAGATTTGGGTAATATATTATTATGGGTATTCCGAATGTAACCATGAAGGTTAATCCATATGTAGTTTTGAATGATAAAATGTAATCCAGATATACATTTTGAAATTAACATTTAGGATTTAGAATTTGTTGTAGTTGTATATGTATATTATGTTTTCATGAGATAAGATAATGTATTTTTGTTTAATGGGTGAGAAGTATGATTTTGAGATTATATTTTCATGAGATTAAAATATTCATTGACTACGGGTTTCTTTTACACTATTATGCCCCTTATTGAGATTTTTATTCTCATATCAAGTTTTAAAATAGTTTTCATAGGGTATAATGAATGGTGAATCAAATGAATAAGTCAAGATAATTTTTTTAATAATTTTATAATGAAAAATAATTAATGTTTTATTTTAAAATGTTTTAGATTTTGAAAAAAATGGATAAGATTTAGAGTTTTATACATTTTAATATTTGAGATTTTATGTAATACAAATGTAATAATACTGTAAAACTGTATACATTAAGTATCCTCAAGGTGAATTAATTTTAATTCCTGATTTAACTCAAAAATATTTTACCTCTAATTATAGGGCCATATAATTTATGATTTATATTTATTATGAAAATTATTTAATTTTGAGGAATTAAATTTATCATTTAAATTCAACAATAAAAAATGGATTTCTTAATTGTTTTCAATTTTTGAGTCATTTCAAAACATCCATTTCTTAATGTTTTCATTTATATAGTTTCATTGGAAATTCTTTTGGCCACCAAAATTAGGGTGTATATATTGGATTCCAAATAAAATAAAAGGTAATTTTTTTAATGAAAAATAATGTTCAAGGGAGACGTAATTGTATATAATTACTCCTAAATTCTATGATATCTTTAGTGTCATTTATGTGGTTATTTAAATTATTTTTCATGTAACATAAAATCTTAAAAAACATTAAAATTTTATTTAAATATATTTAATTTGAACTAACGAATCAAATGTAAACTGGAGTATTTATATGTATTGATTATCCCGCCCCAGCTCTAAAATGCCCTGATGTCGGTGCGGTTTTACATAAAAAATGTTGTTTAATTTTTTTTAAGAAAATAAGAGCTGATTATCACTCATCGTGTTCTTCTAAATAAGATTTTTTTGTATAGGTAAAGGATAATCAGAAACAATTATTAAAATTCTTTCAAAACAGAACAAAAAAGTATTTATTAAATTTTCACCAAACAGAATGACTCAAATATACTAAACCTATATAAGAAAACTGATTGAAAATGTAGGGTGACAATACGAATTCCCGGTAAGGGGTTTTAAAATAACATAATATTCAAATTATAACCTTTTGATAACATTCCTTTAAAACTATCCATAAAATATTTTCTTATGTAATTTTGTAATATATGTATCATAACATTGCATTTATTATACGAATTATAAGAGCACATTTCAAGGAATACTAACAGAGTTAAAAGGAATCATCTTCTAAATATAATCATGCTCATTCATAATATATGGTTTATAGAATAATAAGTAAAAGACATTCTAATTTTAATGGGCATGACATTTGAAATTTCAAGGACAAAATTTATAACTATGTGTAACACATGATCAGTGTTGCGCATAAAAATAATAACATCAATTCCATCCTTTACTATTGTAAATCATACATTGGGAAATAAATCACTGAGCGATGAATAATTAATAATCCATAAGCTTTTACTCCATTGGATTCTCATAAAAAATCTCTTTAAAAAATAATATTCTACTATTTGAATATTATTCTGGTTAATTACATTTCACAGTCATAATGGGGAATGTTCACATGGAGGATTACGTCAAGGCCTCATCCAAGATGTATAATGATTATGGCCTTCTCCAAAATCCCTAAATCATAAATTTGGAAATGCCTTTTTCCAAGACAGTTGTTTGTCTCATGATACCAACTGATTCATCGAGGGGCTATAGTGTACCCCACCCGTCACCTAATAATTCAAATGCATTCTTCATTTCACTAAAACATAGTGCTCATACCAATTTGATTTATTAAAGGACTAATCAATTATCATTTTAAGTGTAAAATATTACTTGGTTTATTATTTCACATTCCTCAATTTTTCCCAAACCACCATGAATAAATTAATTTCTCATTTTTTTATTCAAAGTGTCCCATATAACATTGAGTAATTTAATTTCTTTATTCTATAAATGGCCTTTAAAGTTTTATTAATTTCTATATAATTTATATATACCAAGTAAATCATGAATATTAGTGTTAATAACAATGTTATCCACTTCATAGAAATAAATGACAAGAATGTAAGGAAACACTTGTTTCAGTAACTAAAGAACCATAAATAACAGTTTATCATATAAAATGACAGTCCCCAAAATCCGTATTACGAATGTAAACATTTCATATTCAGAATGCAAAATTTAAAAATAAGGGTAATTGAAATTTATATTTAAAAAACATGCTAATAAACTGGTATATTTATCAAAACAAAACTTAATGATTAAAAAAATTTATTAAGGCAGTTCCATGTGCTTTAGAAAAATAATTAGATTATTTCATTCTTCTAAAAAAATATTAGGGGGCATACACTAGGGTGACTATTATTCTTGCTGAAATGTAGAGTAAAAAATATATGTACTATAAAATATGGTCTAATAGATCATTGAACATCTCTCAATCAAAATTAAATCAATTTTTTTTATAAATAGATAATTTATTTATAATTAAAACCCAAATGTATATGTGTATACACATTACCTTATATATAATCCAATTAAACAAATCAACCTTGAATACATACCATGTATAAGAAATGTATGTATGAATCATTAGAAAGACTTATGAACAATGCTAGTTTGTTACATATTGAATATTAACAAATATTAATACACTCACTATATTTGTATATATTTATAGGTTTTAGAAAAAGAACCTGTTATGACCCTTAATAACAACATTTTTATTAAAAAACATCAATTATATATTAAATATCAATGTTCAAAATACTTAAAAACAAGACTAAATATGCAAGTTATGTAAAATATATGACTATATATAGATATATATAACTGATATACCAAGTATATAAATAAGTTTTTCATGAGTAATATAATCCCTCAGGTTTAAAAATAATACTTAATCCGAAAATCCAAAAGTCCTAGAATCGGGCATAAGAGAGTTTATATAAAAATCTTAAGGTTATATATCTGTATACACACACATATATATAGATTTATATATATATGTGTGTGTGTGTGTGTGTGTGTGTTTGTTTGTGTATTTTCAACACAACAAGGGAAGAAAACTTAAATCCCTTACATGGTTTTAGGAGAAGGAGAGGTTCGGGAAACATGAATGAGGTGTTGGAGAACTCACTGGAGGCTTGAGAGGAGGGAGAACTGAGAGGCTAAGGGTACAAAATGTTTTATATATAAACAAGATTGCACAAAATTTATAAAATATTTTAATTCTACTTGATGGATAACTGGGGCCTAGTTGGTTTACAATATGATAGAGGGAGCTAGTCTTGTGGAAGATGAGAGAAAGGAGGGACCAAAAGAGGTCACAAGTGCGGAATAATGGTGAAAATGGAGTATAACAAGCCACTGGAGCAATGAATGTAGAATAAGAATACGTTT
This sequence comes from Viscum album, assembly GCA_963277665.1. NCBI lineage: Eukaryota > Viridiplantae > Streptophyta > Magnoliopsida > Santalales > Viscaceae > Viscum > Viscum album. The sequence continues at coordinate 1,644,384,163 of OY728127.1, read as the reverse complement.
CGGGGGAGGTAAAATGGTAGAATATATTAACGAATGGGATTAGAGGGGGAGTAGATCGGAAGGCTATGACACGACGTAGTGAATTAAAATTTTAAGGAAATCAAGGTTATATCGCATATGATCTGATGGATTTGAGTGACACATGATTTCCAAAAGTCTTGAACGACCATGATTATATAACAATTTTATTGGACGACACACAAAAACAAGGCTGATAAACCGTGACTACTTGGGATCGATGGTTGGACTGATCGAACGTTCCACATTCTTCTCATTGAGATCTAATAGCGCTGACCGTGTTTCGCCTAAAATTTTATGTCCCGCATCAAAATAGAGGGATTTTCTCACCACCCTTATAGAACAAAGCTCCCAGAATACTTCTAGATTACTCCATCTCCCCTCTTGGTAGCACCCCATACTGAGTTCTATACGGGTGCGCTCTTGCGTCCACCCATGCCATTGTGTCGCACCACACGGTGACTTTCTCTAGTTCCTGGCACATGAACCCATGTGAACCATTAGGGGTATCTGTGCCCCATGTGTCTTCTATACCAAGCATGCACCATGCATGTGAACTGCCTGGTGCCATTGCTAGGGGTTCTACGAGATGCCCATGAAGGCCTTAAGTGGAAGCCACAAGGCGGCCCTCGGTTAGGTGGTGTACTCACAAATATTTTAACAAATTAAATGTTTATTTTTTTATTAAATTTACAATTAGGTTTTCATATACATATATATGTGTACTCAAACAAATATGAGTTCTCTTTTATAACTAATAAAATTCCAAAATTTTCCATAGTTTTATAAAACACAATGTTATAACTCAAGGTTTAGTACTTCATAATGAAAATCATATATTAGTATTATAAATATCCAAAATGTATTCTTATTTATGTCCTCAGTTTTATAAATCTGATGGTAAAAAAAATTATAAAATATTTTCAACACATTTTAAATATTTGAAGAGTATTTGAAATTCATACCTCATTTGGAAATCATACTAAGTATTACTAAAATATTAAATAACTATCCTATTTAATGTTTATAAAAAGAGTTTATATATTTAATATTATAATTTTAATACATACCTTAATAATTTTGGAATACTAATTATACATAGGTATTTTAAATTAAACCAATAGAATGAACAATGGCTATACATATAGCCATTATAAACTCAACAGCCACCTAAAGAGTTAATAGTTGGATTATGGATTTATAAAAACATGATTTAGGGTGTTCCATATACAAAAAAACTTGGTGAAGATGGTACACATCATTCCACTGATGCTCAGTGTGGTTGCAGTGGCTCTGGCTATACTGATGTTCATTGTGACGGATCTGAAGGACGGTTACTATCTTCATGGGGTTTTTATTATATTGGATTGTATCCCTGTAATTTTAATATACCTTTTAGTAGATATTTTTGGGTAGTTTGGTTTTCCATTGATTTGGATTTAATGTAAACACATATATGTTTAATTAAATAATATTTCTTGTGTATAGTTTGTATTTTTTTTGGATGACATGAAAATTAAACAGAATAAAACCATTATATTATTATTTCATTTGAAAAAGTTTTGGGGCACCATAATATCCCCCCCTTGAAAAAATTTCTTCCTAAAATTCTAATATATTAGTACACACCCCACTAGAATAAAAACTCACATTACCTCCCATATTCCCCCACAAAGTGGGCCAACATGTCCAATCCACTGAATACCCCCATGTGGATCCATAGATTGGTTTCCCATCCCCCGAATTCTTTGACACAAACACACCGAGAGCACCGAGGGAAGCTAGGGTCTTCTCTATATATAATGAATTCCAGTTTCCAATGGAAGTCTTTTGTGGTGTGGAGATCAGTGATCTAAGAGTATAAAAGATCTCTATAAATTCCTTAAACTATATAATTTTTGAAAATTTGGATGTCATAGAGAATCCCATACATAGAAAAATATCAGATTTGGTTCATATAGTCCACTCAGGGGTCACCCTCCAAAGTAGCTTCATGAAATATCCTCAAAGCATGATTTTTTTTGGCATTTTGAAACAAAGGAAAACACCTTCGTTGTAATTCCCATTTATCATATACTTTAGAAATTAGGCCTCTATAATATGGTGATAAAGGTAACTTTCTCCATCGTAGGAATAGAGGATATTTGAACTAAGAGAAACTTTATAAAGTAATTTTCAAGTAAGATGTAAGATTGAAAAGTGTTGGAATTATTAAAATCATGTCTTGACAATTATAATTTCTAAAATATTTGTAGGAAGTGATAGGAGATTTGTTGGTGAACTTATGTCATCAATTTGAAAATTTCATGTGATATGTTTTTTTCAGCAATGCATAACCCGATCAAAAAGAGACATTATTTGAAAAAAACATCTTTATGTATCAAAACATATAACATTATTCAGTTATTCAATTCTCATAATCCCACAATGTTACATAACTACTCACTCACTCTCACTACATAGGAATGGACATCCTGATGTTCTCCTTTACCAGGTCCACCATTGTCAGAGACTTTCATGGTAGGTTCTCCCAGTTAAATTGATCCCTAAAACATTCTAAAACACCATAATTTCATTCACACAGATACACTTGTCATACCTCGAGTCAAACTCATGTGGTAAACTCTAGGTCCTTGAAACGGTAGCATAGCGGCATTGAGCTCAGAGATATCAGAATGAACGTGGTTCCGATAGACCAATCAGATGACTTGGTTTTCTAAACACAAGAAGTTGTAAAGCCTCCCATACATACTAAAACTCATGAAATTGAAAATTTAAGATTATTGGGGGATTCCCGCATGTGTAGCTTCTCAAAACATATCTAGGTCTAGATAACCCTCAAATAGGGTGAAACACAAGAATAATCATTTATATTAACATCATTTGTGTGCATAAAAAGCATGTTGTGCTTACGATATGAAGTTGTAAACAAGACTCAATCCTTTATAATTTCTAGGAATTGTTGTGTTATTATACACATGAGAAAGTCATTTACAGGTTAGACGCAGGTTCAAAAATGGCAGGTACATCTCTGAACATGACTGGACAATTATATATTCTAGTAACTCGTTGGGGAGAGAAAAAATATTGGTTTCATCTACCTTGTAAAAATTTTAAGAAATTTTATACATAGTAAAAAAACATGTTTCTACTATTGATAGAATTTTATAGAATTTTCTAATCCAATCCTCTGATAACAACTATCATGCCCTCGTCTATGGAAATCCCCAAAGCCGGTGCATTTTTACATAAAACATGGTGTGTAATTTTTTTAAGAAAATAATATCTGATTATCACACACCATGTTACCCTTAAAAGAATAATTTCAGTTTAGGTCCTGGAAAATCATATACAATTATAACAATCCCTTTAAAATAGAACTAAAAATTCCTCATTAATAAGTCCCCTGAAAAGAGACTCAAATCTACTAACCCTGTAAAAGAAAATAGATTGAAAACATAGGTTGGGCATACGAATGCCCAATAAGGGGTTTTCAAATAACATAATATACCAATTATAATCTTTTGAAAAAATTCCTTTCAAATTTTCACTAAAAATATTTCTTATGGAATGTTTTAACACATTTTTAAATGCATAATATTTCATCTAAGATTTATAAAACCAAGTTTCAAGGAATATGAAAATATTTAAATGACAATATGTTATAATTATAAGCATCCTCAAATAGAATATATGGTTTATAGAATAAAAATTTAAATTAATTATAATATAAGTGGGTATTACATGTGAAAGTGCATATTTAAAATTTAGAACTAAGATTAATATATTATTAATGTTGCGCATAAAAATAATAACTTCAATATCTTTATTTACAATAGTGAATCATACACAGGATGATAAATCCTTTAGTGCTGAATAATTAATAACCCATAAGCTTTTACTTTATCTGATTCTCATTTACATAATTTGACATCCTATGTGAGTAAATAATAATAGATTTTCATATCTATGTATATTTATGAATTATATAGTGTTTCAGAGGCTTAAAATGATAATAAATCCAATCATAGGCATAGAATACTCTTATATTTTTAAAAGATTTTTTTACCACCTTTTGATGGAAACCAGTTTTTAAAACTATCTTTTGACAATTTTATAAGTTCTATTTGTCAAAAGAAACAATTTCTTTTGAATTGGGACGTTCAAATTTACTTTGGATATTTTTTTGGTATTTTTCTGACACTGTTCATTTTATAATGAACAATGAAAAATACTGCATTTTAATTCAAACTTATTTTTCATCTAATTTAATTATATGGTTGCATTATAATTTTAATTTGTTTTAAAGTGTAATTAGAATATATTTTTACCATTTAATACAATGTATGGCATTAGAAATAATTTTACTTTGAAATTGACATAAAAAGTTATCAATATTTTCATAGATATTGTTTCTTAAAAACACGCTATTTTTTGACAACAGGAAATATTTTTAAATTAATTACTGAAATTTATGTATTGGGAATTTCTTAAAATGGATTCCATATTTGGAATTAGAAGGTCCAAATTATTCAATTATGACCTTTTTGGACATTATGAATAGTAATGACGGTAATTCTCTTTAACTATCGTGATTAATTAGTAATCGGGTTGTTAAGGGTAATAAAATAATATCATAATAATATAAAATGACCCCAACATGTGTCCAAATCCTCTTTTTTAATCATGTATGACCATGTAAATCTTTTTACCGAACTTGAGGGCCCATAGAGTCACATGGGTGTGATAGTGTCATTTATGACATTATTTTAAAAATAAGAGAAATATAATAATAGTTTGTATATCCTAAGTAATACAATTTTAATTTAGTTTACATAAATTTTCTCTTAGACTATAAATAGTAATTAAAAATATAAAAATATTTCCTACATCATGGTATTTGTTTTATAATTTTTATACATTATATAAATAATTTTATTTATGACACCATGATGATCCAGTGATTACCTCATTAATGAAAGATTTAAATAAAATGAAAAGATATGGTAACATCAAAGACATACACTTTTAGAAAACCATTTGTATGGGTGTATTTCAAACTCTTATCAACATATCCTCAATATTTATCAATTTGGGACCTTTAATATTAGAAAATCATTTTATAATAAAGTAACATTTCAAAACATTACAAAAGTGACCCTCCTCCCTCTTATAAAAGGCCCCCACCTCTACCCCCTTACCCACACATCTCAAGAACATGGATCGTCCAACCTCTACTCATATGATCTCTTCACATCCCTCCCTTACTCCTAGAAGCCTCACTTTGGGCAGAATTCATTCCATGGATTCCATTTGCTCAAATCTAAAAGAGTTAGTCAATTTAGAGGTAATTAATTCTCTTATGTTTCTTCCTTTTATTTTCCTTCTTCACTCAGCACTATATTTATTTTATTTTACACCATAATAACACCAGTATCCTGAATATACTAGTAATTTGTTATGATAAGGATTCTACCTAAACTTATACACACCTCCTTCAAATGGTTAAAAATCATACTGTTTCTGTAGGTTGCGAATTACTGCCTCACGAAACGATGATTGTTCAATATTATTCTAACACATTTCTTGGTGGCCATTATGATTTCCCTGTATTTATATATGATTTATATGTTATTTATATTTTATATATTCTTCTGAATTTTATTTTTAAATGACATCGTTATGCTTTTCAGGTTGTGGAACTGCGATAATTTCATCTGAGGAAGTGTGGACTACCGCCCCCTCAAGTGTTGTAAATCGTTCATGCTAAACATGGAATATTTAATGAATGTAATTAATGAACATATGTTACCGATATAACATAAATATTATTCATTAATTATAATATATATATTCCTCATTTAGTTTCAATTCCTTTAATATGAAAATGAAATGAAAGTAGCGTTCATGCGTACGTACGGCCCACCGTCTCCATGACCGGTGAGTTTCATTTTTTTCTCCAAATGTTATGGAATAGTATTAAATGAATATATACTGGATGTATATGATATTTAAATCATTAATACCATTCTGTAGATGATTTACTTATATCTACATGGGAAATTCTTTTCAAACAAGTTCATTTTTTACTCATGTATCGAACATCAACAAAATATATGATATGAAATCACATAAATAACTAATTATTATAACATGATAATATGTGATATGAATTTAATAATAAACATTATAGTAATTCCTTATGAAATTATAAATAGACCTATGTTTATTATTTAGGAATATAAAGAATGAACGAGAACAAGTCAGACTTGAGGCAAGGGACTACGTCTCAATCTCTGTTCGTTGAGGCATACATCAATTTATATATGAACTTCTTTTATTAGTTGTATAATAAACCCTTTTGAATTTTAATTTCATTCAAAATGAATCTTTTTTACCCGAACCAATTTTCTAAACGACAAAAGGAGTCGTTTGGTCTTACTTATTTGGCAACATCAACTTCTCTACTGCCATGACCACTATGTGAGTTTCAGCTTCCTCTACAAGCCATAATTTTTTTAAATGAAAAATAAATACCATGTTTAAATTTTCATTCATGTTTTTATTGAAAATGTTTTGAAAATGTTTTGATTATATCAATGTGTTGTATTGATATATTTTCATTGAAATATGGAAATGTTATGTTTCCTTTATGCATGTTTTATGTGATGCGATTATGTTATGGTTCTTGGTAATTGTTTATGATGTCAACTGGTTCCATGATAAACTAACGGCGGGTGAGCCCGAGATAGCTCTCGAATGCATTGGGTAACACGAAGGAGTTAAACACTGAGGTTTCTCCAAAGAGATTTAGGTAATATACTGTGATGGGTTTTCCAAAAATAACCATGAGGGTTACACCCTATGTAAGAATGTTATGAATGCCTCAAGATACCTTTATGCCTTATGATTTTTATGAATTATTAATAAATCATATTATTTCATAAGGTATGTTAAAGTTATTATGTTTTATGATTAAAGTATGATTTCTTCGATTCTTATGTATACATGGACTAATGTTTTCTTTCTGTATTTTTATATCCCTTAATGAGATTTTTATGCTCATCCCATGTTTTTGAAAAGTTTTTCACAGGTCATGGGAAAAGTACATGATGTGATGATAGTGTCGAGGAAGTGACAAGAAAGAAACCATGTTTTATTTTAAATCTGTTTCCTTTGGTGGGAAAAAATGAATATTGTCTTTGATGTAACAACCTTGTTTAAATATGGAATGTAATGCATGATTTATGACCTAATTCTATAAAACTCTAAACCTAAAAAGATCCCTAATGTTAATTGATGAAATAACCCAAGATTAAGTAATATTTAAGGGTGGGGCCTTATAAATGGTATCAAAGGTCGGTTTGGATAACTTTAGGAGTTAGAATTATATTGAATGATTATCCAAATCTATTTTTTTCACATTATGTTTAAATTGAAATTATATAGCATTTGAATATTACCATGTTGCTTCATCTAAGACATGTTTGTTCAGAATGGTTTTCCATAGAGGAAACATGGAAGCAGTGCTAGGAAGGCATACAAGAAGGAAATGACCTTCCAAATCAGCATCCTGAGATGGTCAGAATTGGAACTGAACAGATTGTTCCAGTAATGGTGTAGTTGACTCAAGCGATAAATGGTGGTGGTATCCATGCACGAGATCAGCATGATCAACCACATAGGAACATGTCAGTGGCGGAACATTTCATGAGGAAACATCCCCCATTATTCAGATGATCATTTGACCCTATGCAAGCTAAAGGGTGTATTAAAGCACTGGAAAAGATTTTTGATGTCATGGGGTGTTCAGAAAATCATATTTTTAGTCTTGTGGCGTACCATTTGAAGGGTGAAGCAGATCAGTGGTGGTTGATAGTTAAAAATATCAGGTACACTGATTAGATTGATGCTCTTGAATGTGATGAATTCAATGTTATGATTCTTGAGAAATAATTTCCTAAGGCTATTCAACATAGGATGGAAAAAAATTCTTGTAATTAAGGCAAGAGAGAGACTCCGTGTCTTCTTATGAGGAAAAGTTCAGTCGATTGGAAAGGTATGCTCCAAATTTTATCAGAGACCTTGATAGTAAAATCAATAGTTTTTACTCTGGATTAAATCCAAAATCTCAAATGTCATTAGCTTCTAGTGAGTTCAAAAGTTATGAAATGTTCATTCGATGTGCAGAGAAGGTGTAAATGGAGTCTTCCAATGATCAATTGTTCTTTTAAAACCAACAAAAGAAGAGCATGAGGTGGCAGGAGAAAGGGAAGAATTATTCAAAAAGGTTTGATATTAAGAAAACTATGTCTACAGTTTGTGATAAATGTGGTAAAAATAATGATGGGGAATGTCTTTTGAGTTCTAGAAAGTGGTTTCGATGTGGTAAGATGGGACATAAGGCTCGTGATTTCACTAGAAAAGATTAGGATACAGGTAAGACCAAATTTGATTTACAGTTACCAAAATGTTTCATGTGGAATTAGATGGGTCATTGTGCAAATGAGTGTTCTACAAAGAGCTTGAATGATGGGAAGTAGTTAGAATACAAGCAGAAAGATGTTGTGAAATACATTGAAACTGTTTCAGCAGATGTTGGGCCATCAAATGAAGTGGTATTAGGTACATTTTTGGTTTATTCAGATTATTCCAATGTGTTTTTTGATTTAGGGTCTACACATTCTTTTATCTTTGGAAAATTTTCTAGTCAATTTGGAATTCGATATCAATAAATGACTTCTGAACTTGTGGTAAAAAAACCTGGGGGAAGTGTTGAGGAAAAATGAAATTATAAGAATCTTCCTATCCTTATCCATGGAAAGAACCTACTTGCAAACATTATTTTTTGACCTATATTAGAGATTGATGCTATCATGGGTATGGATTGGCTCTCTTTTTACAATGCTAAGATTGATTGTAGAGATAAAAAATTTTATTTAAGAAATTATTTCAGTTCGTGTACAATAATGTACCCTTACTGTTGATAACATATCAATAGGCTGAGAAACTTGTAAAATATGGAAATGAATGTTACCATTCAAATATTGTTGAAAACAAAGTTACCGTTCAGATTAATGATGTGGTAGTGGTAAATGAGTATTCGCATGTTTTTTCTGATGAGATTCCTTGAATAATACTAGATCATGAAGTTGAATTTACTGTTGAAATAGTTCTTGATGCTACGCTAATTACAAAACCCCCTTATCGAACGGCTCAAATTGAACTTTTAGATTTGAAGGAGAAATTTTATGATTTATTAGAGAAAGGTTTCATTCTTCCTAACACTTCATCATGTGGTTCTCCTGTCTTATTTGTTAAAAATAAAGATGGTTCAATGAGACTTTTCATTGATTATAGAGCCTTGAATAACATCATTGTTAAGAAAAAATATCATTTGCCTCATATCGATGATTTGTTTGATCAGGTCTAGGGTGCTCAGTATTTTTCAAAGATTGACATGAGATTGGGGTAACATTAGTTGGAGGTAAAGGAAGCGAATATTATAAAGACCGTGTTTTCTACAAGATATGGCCATTATGAAATTTTAGTTATGCCTTTTGGGCTAACCAATGCTCATACTTCATTCATGGATCTTATGAATATAATTTTCCATGAGTTCATGGATACGTTTCTGGTTATTTTCATTGATGATATTTTGGTGTTTTCTAAAAGTAAATATGAGTATTAAAGTCATTGAAAGATTATTTTTCAATCCTTAAGACAAAAAAATTGTATGGGAAATTAAGAAAGTGTGAGTTTTTGTTGCAAAAAATGTCTTTCCATGGCCATATTGTTTCTAAAGATGGAATAACTATTGATCCTTCAAAAAAAGTTGCTGAATAATAGCCAAGAACCAAAAATATAACCGAGATTCGTAGTTTTCTTGGTTTGGTAGGCTATTATCGATGGTTTGTTAAAAAAATTCCATGGTTGTCCAGACCATTAACTAAGCTAACTCAGAAGGGTGTTATGTTTACCTAGACAAAAGAGATTGATGGTTGTCTTCAAGAATTTAAAAGAATATTTTTGAATGATCTAGTATTGGCACTACCATCCATGAATGGTGAGTTTGTTATATATAGTGATGCTTCATTGAAAGAACATTTTTGCGTCCTATTGCTAAATGATCAGGTAATTTCTTATGCTTCACTTCAGTTGAAAACGTATGAGATAAATTACCCTACACATGATTTGGAATTAGCTGCTGTTGTTTTCACTTTAAAAATTTTGAGGCATCATTTGTATGGTGTAAAGTGTGAAATATATATTGATCACAAAATTTTAATGTATATATTCACTCAAAAAGAATATAACATGAGACAAAGGAGATGGCTAGAATTAATCAACGATTATGGTTTCATGATTCACTACCACCCAGGAAAATAAAATAAAGCGGTAGATGCTTTGAGTCAAAAATGTAATGCTTTATTAACCATTTTACATTTGGAATGTGATCCTTTGGTTAAGGATTTGGGGAATTTTGGCTTAGAAGTTGTTGGTGCATGCAATTATCTTGTTTTGTTTCAGGTATCAGTGAAATGTTCTCTATCAGACCGAATTAAGCTAGAACAAAAGAAAGATAGTGAGTTGCAGAAAAAGGTAGAGCTAGTTCAGAAGGGTATGTTATCTACATTAAACATTGATAATTATTCTGTTTTGAGATTTGGGAAGAGACTTTTTGTGACTTGTGATTCACAGTTGAGGAGATATTTGTTATGTGAAGATCATAGTTCTCCATTTTCAGTTCTTCCAGGCAGTACTAAGATGTATAGAGATCTTCAGGGGTATTACTTGTGGGATGGAATGAGAAAAGATATTGCTGATTTTACTGTGAAGTGTTTGACTTGTCAACAGGTTAAAGAAGAGATGATGTTACCGAAACGGGTGCTTCAGCCTTTACTAGTGCTAGAGTGGAAATGGGAGAATATATCCATGGAATTCTTTGTGGGATTACCGAAGACACCTCGTGGTAATAATGAAATCTGGGTTATTGTTGATCGCTTCACTAAATCTTCTCATTTCCTTGCTAAATGAGATACGTTTTCCGTAGATAAACTTTATCGATTGTATCTTAAAGAGATAGTTAGGTTACATGGAGATCCCCTATACATTGTATCTGATCGTGATCCCAGGTTCTCTTCTAACTTTTCAAAAGGCCTCCAGAAGTCATTGGGTACTGAATTATATTTTTGTAAAAATTTTCATCCTCAATCAGCTAGGAAGTCAGAATGAACAATTCAGAAATTAGAGGATATTCTACGTGCTTGTTCAATGGATTATCAGGGAAGTTGGGACCAACATATTTCAATGGTTGAGTTTACTTATAATAACAGTTTTTATTCTAGTATACAGATGGCACCATTTGAGACATTATATGGGAAGCAGTTTCGAACTCCATTTTTTTGCGATGAACAAGTGGAAAGGAAGTTGATGGGGCCATAATTTGTATAAGAGTTGGTAGAAAAATTTTAACTGATAAAGAAACACATGAGAACAGCTCAGAGCCGGAAAAAAAGTTATACGGACAATAAGAGAAAGGATCTCTCTTTTGAGGTCGGTGATCATGTCTTTCAAAAAGTTTCACCATGGAAAAGTGTGATTGCATTTGGTAATAAAGGAAATCTAAGTACAAGGTTCATTGGACCATATGAATTTCTATAGGGAGTTGGATTAGTTTTAAACCTAGTGGAATTACCTCTGAATTTACCTCAGGTACAAAATTTTTTAAATGTTTCAATGTTAAGGATGTACATGCAAGATCTATCTCTTGTGTTGAGTCCATAGGTAGTTCAGCTGGATGAGAATGTATCTTATGATGAACAACTGGTCCATATTTTTGACAATAGGGAGAAATTGTTGCGGAATAAGGTCATTAATCATTTAAACATTCTATGGAATAACCATATAGTTTAAGAGGAAACATGGGAATCTGAAAATGCAATGAGGGATAAATACCCCCACTTATTCGATATGTATATAAATTTAGGGGACGAAATATCATAAAGGGGGGAAGGATGTGACATCCAAAGCAAGTAAACAATAATATATTTTCATATCTATGTCTATTTATGAATTAGATACTGTTTTAGAGGATTAAAATGATAATAAATCCAATCTTAAGCATAGAATACTCTAATATTTTTAAAATATTTTTTAACGCCTTTTGATGGAAAACCATTTTTAAATATAACTTTTGACCATTTTATAAGCTCTATTTGTCAAAATTATATTTTTTTTAGTTTTGGGACGTTGAAATTTACTTTGGATAAATTTTTGGCCTTTTTCTGACAATGTTCATTTTTTAATGAACAGTGAAAAATAATGCATTTTACTTCAAAGCTGCCTTTTTATCTAATTTAATTATATGGGTACATTATATTATTAATTGGGTTTAAAGTGTAATTAGAATATATTTTTACCATTTAATCCAATGTTGGTCATTATAATTAATTTCACTTTGATATTCGACATAAACAATTGTCAATCTTTTGGTAGATATTGTTTCTTAAAAAATGGTATTTTTTTGACAATGAGAATTATTTTTAAATTAATTACTGTAATTTCTGTGTTTGGAATATGGTAAAATTTATTCCATATTTGGAATCAGAAGGTCCAAATTATGTAATTAATACCTTTTTTTATTTCTTGTTATGAATAGTAACTACGGTAATTATCATTAATTATCGTGGTTAATTAGTTATCGGGTAGTTAAGGGTAATAAAATAAAATCATAGTAATATAAAATTACCCAAAAATGGGTCCAAATAATCTTCTTTTAGTAAGGGCCGGCCATGTGAAGCATTTTACAAAACTTGAGGGCCCATGGAGTCACATGGGTGTGATAGTGACATATATGATATTATTTTTAAAAAGAAGGGAAATATAACAAAGGTTTGTATATCCTAAGTAAAACAATTTTAATTTTGTTTACATAAAGGTTATCGTAGACTATAAATATTCAGTGGAAATCTAAGAATATTTCCTACATCATGATATTTTTAATAATTTTTAGATATTATATAAATAAATTTATTTATGACACCATGATGATTCATTGATTACCTCGTTAATGAACAATTTAATTAAAATGAAAAGATAAGGTAAAATATAAGACATACACATGATTAAAACCTATTGGATCGGTGTATATAGAACCATTATCATCTTATCCTCAAAATATATCATTTTGGGACCTTTAAAATCGGAAAATCATTTTATAATAAAGTAACATTTCAAGACATTCCAAAAGTGACCCTCCTCTCTCTTATAAAAGGCCCCCTACTCTACCACTATACCCACACCTCTCAAGCCCATGGCTCATCCAGGTTCATATGATCTCTACACATACCTCTATTACTCCTAGAAGCCTCATTTCGGGCAGAAGTTTTTCCGACGAAGCCTTTTTCTCAAATCAAAAAGACTTATCCGATTTAGAGGTAATGTCTTCTCTCAATATTCTTACTTTTATTTTCCTTATTCACTAGACAATATCTTATTATTATTTTATTCCATAATAACATAACAATCCTCAATATACTTGGATGTTGTTATGATAAGTACTCTACCTACACTTACACACACCTCCATCTAATGGTTAAAGAACATACTGTTTTTGTATGTGGTGAATTACTGCCTCACGAAACGATTATTGTTCAATATTATTTTGACACCTTTGATGGTGGAAATTATGATGTCTCTATATTTATATATGATATATATGATATTTATTTTTTCAATATGATTCTGAATTATTCTTTTAAATCACATCGTTATTCTTTTCATGTTGTGGAACTGCGATAATTTCATCTTAGGAAGTGTGGACTACCGCCCCCTCAAGTGATGTGACTCATTCATGCCAAACATGTAATTTATAAAGAATGTAATTAATGAAATTATGTTACCTATATAACATATATACTATTCTGGAATTATATTACATATATATCTAATTTAGTTTTAATTCCTTTAATATGACAATGAAATGAAAGTAGCGTTCATGCGTACGTACGACCTACTGTCTCCATGAACGGTGAATTTAATTTTTTATCTCCAAATGTTATGGAATAGTATAAAATGAATATATACTGGATATATATGATATTTAAATAATTAATACCATTCTATAGATGATGTCAAATAACTACATGAGAAATTATTTTCAAACAAGGTCATTTCTAACTCATGTATCGAACATCGACAAAACATATGATATGAACTCACATAAATAACTAATTATTATAACTTGATAACGTGTGATATTAATTGAATAATAAAAATTAAAGGAAGTACTTAAGAAATTATAAATTGACCTATGTTTATTATTCAGGAATATAAAGAACGAACGAGAACAAGTCAGACTGGAGGTAATGGACTTCGTCTCAGTCTCTTTTCATTGAGGCATACTTTAATTTTTATACGACCTTAATTTATTAGTTGTATAATAAACCCTTTTGACTTTTAATATCATTCAAAAAGAATATTTTTACATGAAGCATTTCACTAAATGAAAAAAAGGAATGTTTTTGTCTTATGTATGTGGCAACAATGACTTCTCTGCCGTCATGACCATTATTTGAGTTTCGACTTCCTCTATAAGACATTACTTTTTAAAAAAGAAAAATTAATACCATGTTTCGCTTTTCTTATTCTTTTGTATTGAAAATGGTTTTAGTAATTTTTTGATTATATCAATGTGTTGTAATGATATCTTGTGATTGAAATTTGGAAATTTTATGTTTCCTTTATGCATGTTTTGTTTGATACAATAATGTTATGGTTCTTGGGAATTGTTTATGAAGTCGGCTGGTTCTGTGATAAACTAAGGGCAGGTGAGCTCGAGATATCTCTCCAATGCATTGGGTAATGCAGAGGAGTTAAACGTTAAGGTTTCTCCGAAGAGGTTTAGGGAATATACTGTGATGGGTATTCCAAACATAACCATGAGGGTTACTCCCTACCTAAGAATGTTATGAATTCCTCAAGTTACCTTTCTGACTTATGACTTCCATGAGTTATTCATTAATCTTATTATTTCATGAGGTATGTTAAAGTTCTTATTATTTATTAGTAAAGTATGATTTCATCGATTCTTATGTATACATGGACTAATGTTTTCATTCCATATTTTTATATCTCTTACTGATCTTTTTATGCTCATCCCTTGTTTTTGAAAAGGTTTTAACATGTCAAGGGAAAAATTAAATGATGTAATGATAGTGTCGAGGATGTGTCAAGAAAGAAACCATGAATTATTATAAATATGTTTTCTTTGGTGGGAAAAATGAATACTGTCTTTGATGTAACCACCTTGTTTAAATATGGAATATAATGCATGATTTATGATCTAATTCTCTAAAACTCTAAACCTGAAAAGGTCCTCAATGTCAATTCTTGAAATAACCCAAGATTAAGTAATGTTTAAGGATGGGTCCTTATACACACACTATTAATCAAATCATATTCTTCTAGTCGAATATTCTTTTGGATAATTAAATTTCATAGTCTTAATGTGGAAAATACCTATTGGGGATTGGGTCTAGGCCTCGGCCAAGACATCTAATGATTAAAGCCTCGGTGAAAATCTATAAATCATAAATTTTTCATTGACTTGTGTCAAGATCATAGTTTGTCTCATGAGACCTACCGATGCTACGAGGGGATATATTGGGCCCCACCCATCATATAATAAGTCCAATGCAATGCTCATTTCTCAAAATCAAAGTACTCATACCACTTTGATTTATTAAATTACATATCAGTTATCCTTCCAAGTGTCATATATTATTTGGTTTGTTATTTCACATTATTTTGTGTGTCCCATACCGCCTAGAATAATTTAATTTCAGGTTATATATTATTCAATATTTATTACACCACATTGAATAATTTAACTTCTTTTTTAGATAAACGACCATTTTTAGTTTTATTACATTCTTTAGCATTACTATATACGAAGTAAATCAAGCATATATGTGTTACTAACAATACTATAAAATGCATGGAAAAAAATTCCAAGTATGGTAGGAAACAGATGTGTAAATAACTAAAGCACATTAAATACAGGTTTATAACATAAAATGGCAATCTCTAAAATCCATATTATCAATGTAAATATTTTATATTTCAGAATGAAAAATTTTATAATTAGGAAAATTTTCATTAAAATTTAAAACACATGCTAAAAATGGGTTTATTTTAAAAAATAGTACATATTGATTGAAAACATTTTTTACGGAAAATTATTGTCATTTAGAAAAATAAATAGATTATTACATTCTTCTAAAAAAAATATTAGCAGGGCATACAGAAGGGTGATTATTGTTCTTGATTAAATGTGGGGTAAAAATTATATGTACAATAACCTTTGGTTTAATAGATCATTGAACATCTATCAAACCATGTATAAGCACCAAACCAAATTTCAACAAAAAAATAAATTTTTTATGATTAAAACACAAAGGTATATATATATAAACACAGTCGTATATATAATCCAATTAAACAAAAAACATATTTGAATACATGTACTGTATAGGAAAAGTATGTTCACCACATTAGAAATACTGATGAAAACAGATGGTTTGTTACTTATTGAATTTAAAAAAATATATACACTCATTATATTTGTTTATATGTATAGCTTTTAGAAAAAAAACATAATATGACCCTTAATAACCACAGGATTTTCAAAAAAGACAATTATACATTCATGTTCAATGTCAAAACAATTTCAAAAAGGGTTGAATATGTGAGTTATGTAAAATATATGACTATATATATATAAATGTGATACCAAATATTTGAATAAGTTTTTCATGATTAATATAATCCCACATGAATAATAAATAATAATTAAACTGAAAATCCAAAAGTCCTTGAATCGGACATAACAGCGGTTTTATCTAAACCATAAGGTTATATATGAGTATAAATACATATATGTGAATATATATATTTATATATTTTCAACACAACAAAGAAAGACAACATAAATACCTTACATGGATTGTGGAGGAGGGGAGGTTCAGGAAACACTAAGGTAGCATTGCAGAACTCGCTGGAGGCTTGAGAGGAGGGATAACCGAGAGGTTAGAAGTGAAAAAAGTGATATATATAAACTTTATTACCCAAAAAAATATAATATATTTTAATTCCACTTTCTAGAAAACCGTGGTGAACTCGGTTTAAAATATAACCAATGGTGCCGGTCTTGTGGAATACGAGAGCAATGGGAGACCAACAGAGGTCACGGGTGTAGAAAAATGGTGAAAAGGCAGTGGAATAAGCCACTAATGCAGTGCTTGAACTGGTAAAAGTTCCCACATGAGAGGTAAAAATATAGAATAAATTAATGGATGGGATCAGATACGGTGTAGATTTGAAGACTGTGGCACAACGCGGTGAATTAAAAAGCGATGGACAGTCCAAATTTGATCGCATGTGATCTGACCGCTATGAATGACGTAGAATTTTTAAAAGGTTTGAACTGTCACGAGTAGATTGCGATCGGATCAAATGGCACAAAAAAAGTGGTAGATAAACTATAGCTGCTGGGGATTGATGGATGGAATAATTGAATGGACAATGTTCAACGCGGTGAGATTTGACAGCTCATATCACATTTCACATAACATTTTTCATCCCACATCGAAATGGAGGGAGTTTTTTGCCTCTCATATAAGCCCAAATATCTAGGACTATCAACAGATTACTCCCTCTCCCCTACTTGCACCACCCCATGTCCGGTTCTCAATGGGCGCGCTCTTGCGCCCACCCACTCCGTCATGCCACCCCGCATAGTGGCCTGATTTGGTTCCTTTCACATGCACACAAGTGTGCCCTTAGGGATAACTATGGCCCCTATGCAGGCTAGAACAAACATGCAAGATCTGTGCGCAATACCTTGGGCCGTTGCCAGGGGATCTATGAGAAGCCCATAAAGGCCTTTAGTGGCTTCCACAAGGGGGCCCTTGGCTATGTGAACTACTCACCTATATATTTACAAAGTAACTGTTTATTAATTTTCATAAATTTATAAATAGGTTTTCATATACATATATAGGTGTCTTCAATCAAATATGATTTCCATTTTATAACTAAACTATGTCCAATATTTTCCTTAGTGTTATAAAACACATTTTTATAAATCTTGTTTTAGTACCACATAAATAAAATATTATGTTAGTATTACAAACATAAAAAAATAATTCTTATTTAAGACCATGGTTTTATAAATCCGAGGGTCACAATATTTTTTAAATTATTTTCAACACATTTGCAATATTTGAAAAGTATTTCAAATCCATACTTCATTTTGAAATCATACTAAGTGTTGTGTAATATTAAATCAATATATTTTTTTGTTTATAAGAATATTTTATATGCTTAATGTTATAATTTCAATAAATACCTTAATTATTTTAGAAATCTAATTTTACCTAGATATTTTTAATTAAGCAAATAGAATAACCAACATTTATACTTATATCCACTAGAAACTCAACGATCACCAAAAGAGGTATCAGTAGGATAAATGATTTATAAAAACATGAATTTGTGTGTTCCATATTCAAAAAGGCATGACAAAGATGGTGCACATCATTCCATTAATGCTCAGTGCGGTTTCTACGTCTCTGGCCATACTTATTTCCATTATGATGGATCTGAAGGACCCTTACTATCTTATTGGAGTTTTTAGTGTATTGGGTGGTTTCTATGTAATTTTAATAGGTATTTTAATAGTTATTTTTGGGTAGTATCGTTTTCTATTGATATTGTTGTGATGTCAACACTTCTGTGTTTAATTCAATAAAATTCCTTCAGTTTAGGTTGAACGTTTTGTTCGGATGACATAAAAATTAAATAGAATAAAACAGTAATATTATTATTACATGCGAAAATGTTTTAGGGAATCACATTGGTCATATATGTAGGTTTAATTTTGTTTTTTTACTGATGTCTTTTCATAGGTGGGGGAGAAATTATTTTTTAAATGATGTCATAATATAATTATCTTATGTAGATTAATAAAATTACCAAGTTTTTTATGGAATGGGAATCCATGTATATGTAGGTTAGATATAAAGGGATACCAATATCCAGATTGGATTATAACTTATCATTCTAGTTTCCCTAAGATGTACTTTTCACTAAATAATGGATTTTCCCATCTGATAGACTATGTTTGGAAATACTGAGTGTTATAATGTTGTTATATATATATATATATTATTTTTAATCCTATGAAGAATCCGATGAAGACTATAATTTAAATTTATTTAATGATATCGATATTATAATATTAAAAAATATATAATTATTCACATTTTTTGAAAATTCTAATTTAGGATAATTCATTCGCAATAAAATGGTATGTTCAAATGAGTATTATAATGAATTAGTTCACATATAAAGTGCTCTTGACTTGAAAATGTTAATTAAGTTAATTTAGAAATTAAAAAAAATAGTTGATAGTAAAAACATTAAAATTTAAAGCACGTGAAATTTTATTTTTAAAAATAAATTATAAGGATAATTTTCCATAATTTTATTTAAAACTTTCTTGATGAGGATTTGTTTTTAAAGGGAATTCATGTTTTTTGAAAATGTGTACTCATTGTTGTTATCTCATGTATATACTATTTTTGGTATGTTTTATATTCCACTTGTATGAAATAAATATTCTCCAGGATGTTGATGGATGTTCCATGAAATGGTTATAGTGTCCTATCACACTATTGAATTTGAGAATAGTTTATGTCATATCTTTTAAAATTATCTAAATATTATAATTGACCTTTTATTTTTCCATCATTTTTTATTTTATGATTTGGTTTAGAAATTTTTTGGTATTTATATTCATTTTCATTTTTCATCCTACTTTCTTGTAATAATTATTGGTAAAATATATATTTATCATATTCTAATATTTTTTATTCATTAACTTTAAAAAAACATTTATAAATCTCCTAAAATTATAATGTAGAGTACTATAATTCATTACCACTAGGTTGTGGTCCATTGATAAATTATTTATTTATAATTTGGAATCATTCCTAATGGATTGAATTTTATTTTATTGTGCTTATAACTAACCTAGGGTTCTTTGGAATTGGATTTAAGAATAATCTTTGGCCACCACTGGAACTCAGATAGATTATAGCCTGAATTAGTTCATGACAAAATTGATCACCCTTCACTAGTAGAGGACGTGAATATTAATTAATAAAATCATTTTTCTTAACTAAGATAATTAGGTAGTTCAAAAGCATTCTAATCATCTCATATTCCTCATCAATGAAACATTTATCTAACCCAGTATGGTATTATGTTTTAAATTTTTTTCTTTATTCCCTTATTATTTTTGTTCATTTATATTTAAAATTTAATGTTTATAATATATAAATTATTTTTTTTTGTAATCAATCTCTTTTTTAAAAGCATTTTCTATAATATAAAAGAAATATTGAGAAAACCCTACATCATTGGAAAAAATAATGATATTCAAATATCAATTTTAAAATTCTAATGAATAATTCTCAATGAACATGTCATTAAACCATTATTCAAATCACTTTTATAATTGATGTGTGATCACAAAATCTGGATTTTTGAACCCATAAGATCAATAAACCATCATAAAATATAGATTTACTATTGAAAAGTTTACATGGTACTCCTCTAAATTCAAATATAACACTTAGATGATAAGAAAATTATTCATCTAAAATAAATAGTTTTTATAAAATTTAATATGTAAATTTTTTCCATAAGAGTGAATTGACCCTTATAAAACCTTCATGACTCAAATAAACTACTCTATTAACATTGATGACTTATAAATGACTCTTCCAAACTACCTAGAAGGAATCATATAATTTTTACATTTATCAAATTTCCATATTTTTTTTATCAATGAATTACATGAATAATAAATTACCCCTCGTGATGAATATAATGACCCATAGGATGAACCAAATTCCACATAAAAAGAGGAAATAATTTACTGATTCACCACCACAATGCTAAAATTGCTCATAAAAATGATAATTATTGTTATGCTAAATTATTTTTCTTATATTCTCTATAATTACACAACTCATATTTAATATACAACTTTTTGAAATTATTTTCAAAATAAAACCAATAGCATTTGATATTATCCAAAAAAAATTAATACCTCTAAAACAAAACCATTGTAACTTAATTTTTCATTCATAAATAATTTAATGATTTAAATCACATTATAAATTCCACTTGATTTTTTCAATCTCCCAATATGGATATTCATTCATCCAGAAAAATTAGTTCATGAAAAAAAAGGATTTTTCTAATAGAGATAAAATTCTAATCCAAAGTACTAGTTGATGTATAATTTTATATATAAAACATAAATATGTTACAAAAAAATTGTTCTCATGATTTATATTCACAGTCCCTCAGCAGAAATCCTCATTTAACAATTTATACCCTATTGTGAAATAAAAAATATCTAAATTTCATAAATAAAAATAATATAGTCATATTTATTCGCACACATTGATAATAAAATATAAATCATAGTGGTATATTTTCTCAAAATCTCTTTACTTATATGTAATGGAAAAACATTAATGTTAATCCAAAATGTGACAAATATAACATGGGTAATTATTTTTGTTAATATAAATTCAATTTATCTCCTGACAGAATATATTCCATCATTAAATCCACATTGAAAACCATACCATTGATGATATAAAATATAATATCAATATAAATAAACCGAGTGTGTTGTGTACTATTTTAACTTAAGTAAATATCATATTGAAAATCATAAGAAATTTTATGTTTTTTCAAATATTAAAACTCAAGTAATAAATATATTGTTTTCTATAGATCATATGGAATAGAAAGATATAGAATCTACATAATATTTCTATGTGTCTCTCAATATGTCCTAATTTTACCTCGAATATTTCAAACTCATAAAGCTTAATCATTATAGTAAAATTAAAGTTTATGTTAATATTTTTCATTCAATATTAGTAACCAAATAAACATCATTATATCCTAAAAGAATTAGATGTATAACTATTATTTAGAACATCCCATAACATACATATCATATAGTAAACTGGCATTTTCATAGAACACTATTATCAATATGATACTTGATTTGAAAAATGAGAATAAATATATTAAATTTTAAATAAAAAGGTTATAATATAGATCCTTAATTGGTGGGTATGAATTGTGTTAAATGAATTATATTGTATATTTTTCATACACAATAATAATATATTAATAAGTTATTTTAAAATAATATCTCAATATTTAGTAGAGTAATTTGTATTCTTTATCATAATATTTTCCTCAAAATGTTTCCTTATTACATTTGTGAGAAACTATGATGGTTGATTTCATGATTTTTTTTTATTTGATTAGAAATATATCATATTTTTAATTATAAAATAAAAAATTTATTGGTTGAAATATTGATAATATTTTGAAAAGATAAATACTACATTAAAGAATGAAAAATATATATTTTATGTAAAAAAGTAAAAATGTGTATTAAATATTATCATTTTTCATTGAATTTGATCTCTAAATAACATAAGGATTGTCTAATTTATTATAAATAATTTATTACATATTTATCGTCATTATACCTAATATATGTATAAGTTAATTTTTTCTGGAAAAACACATTTTCCTAAAACCCACTTTTTGTCATGTCTATCGTGGTACATTTGTAAATAATATTTACTACCTCTAGAATTATACCTTAGATTTGTTTTTATGTTTTCAATTATTAGTAATAAAATTTTTAAATATTTCCTTTTTATTTTTTGGTCGTTATGATTTATATACATAGTAAATTTTGATTTCTAATGTAAAGGTAAATCACATAATTATGGATTAAATAATCATAATAAGAAATAAAAATGGACCTTATATAATAATTTAATAAATTTAATGGTGCGGAGAAAAAATACTCATTATATATTCTACGTTATGTAAATTTTTAATCATTTTTATTTCAATATAAATTATTTATTATTTTATGTAAATATACATTCCAAAATATCACCCTATTGCATTTAATTCTTACAATATTTTTTATTTGGATAGGAAAAAAATAATGTAATAAATATATATTTGAAATATAAATTTTTTAACATGGATGTTTACTTTGATTTTCTATGAAGATATAATTACATAAATCACTTACACAACTCTGACTTAGTGGAGTGCAAGGAGTAGAAAAATTGATATAATTGTTTCAGAAACACTAATAGTAATTTGTTTGGTGGAATATAGTGTCCCATTATTTTTATAAATATATATATAATATATTGAATTTGTTAAAGTTTTTTATTCAAATTATTTTATTTTTTCAGATTCAAATTAAATGAATATTTAACAAAATTACATTAATGATAATATTCAATAAAAATATATAATTAAATGAAAAAAATATATAAAAAAAATTAATATTTTGATTATTTAAATAGATATGGTATAAAATATAATCCAACGCCTATTAATGGATAAATTTTCACATTAAATTATCTATTTTTACCCCTAAATAGTAAATAACACTGATATCATGATAATTTTAACAAGTGGTAATTGGATAATAATCAAAGTAAAAGGAAATAAAATTACATAAAAATATACCATACACCTATTTAATTAGTTTAATTAAACCAATTATTAATTTATGTAGTTAAATAATTTTTTTGGAAAACATTATTTTTATATTTTGATCCAAAATATTACTCTTTAGAATATTAGTTATTTTTTATTCCGATTAAAAGAAAGTTTTTGTTCCATACATTTATTAGAATCGTGAAAGATGAAATTCTATTTTGGAAATATTTAAAAGTCTAAAAATTTTAACTAGATAAATATTTAACAAAAAATCATTCAAAAACTATTTATTATATGATTTCAGGGTAAAATAAATTTTATCTTCAAATTTTATGTTTTCCTAAAATTTATATTTTTATGTTTTGTATTCGTAAATTTAATGTAATTTCATAGACCTGCAAAAATGGATATTTATAAAATATACTGAAATTTTGGAATAAAAATTTCAAATAAATTTATATCTACTTTTTTTTATCATATAATTATGATAAAAAGTTAAAAGTATGTTATCAAGGATATGGTTAATTAATGATTAAAGTGTTTTAACATGGAGATATACTGTAAAGTATAACCATAACATTTATAAATTTCATTGATTTAGTTTACTTACACCTTATAATAAATTATATTTCTATTTTCATTTTAATGTTTCACATGACATGAATATGATATATATTATGAAATATTTAATGAAATTCCAAAAACAGTGCCTCTCCCCTCCCTTTTAAAAATCCACACACTTTTCAACACATTACCCATATAATGATCCATTTTTTATTCAATAACAACTCGAATGCCATAAAAACTTCCATCCAAATATTCTAGAGGTATTATTTTTGGTATAATTCAAACACTGCATGGATTAAGGTGTATTGAAAATGAGTTTATCCAAATCATATGAATAATTATTAACTGATTATTATAGAATTATTTATTCTTCGATATCATTATAATATTTTTCAAACGTGAAAAAATAATAAAACTAATATCATACAAATACTGATATTTTTTTATTTTGTGGTAATTATCTTTCTCCCCATCTATTAATATCGAAATAAAGTCTCCATTAATGTTTGTTGTGGTTTACCACCTTGAGTTCATATATAATTCATTTTACATTAACAAATCACACGGAGGTATATAATAATGGATTTATCTAATATATGTATGATATTATTTTATATTAATCATTATATAAATAGATTTTATCATTAATTTTTTTTTTAACTACAAATACATTGAAATATGATAATGTTGTTCGTGAGTATGCCCAGATTACCACCTCCATAAAGAGATGTGATTCGTTTTTTCATAATAAAATCACATGGATACTATATAAATGTGTATTTAAATAATATATATCAAATTTTTTATATAAAAAAAATTTATTTCATTTGAAATATTACTTACATTCATTAAATCATCATCCTCAACAAATGGAACAATTACTCATCTATACATATGTCTTATCATCTCCATGATTGTAATACCGATCATTTTTATACCATTTTCCATGGTTAGTTTAAAATGTATAATTTATTTACTGATATTATATATATATATATGTTATTATTTTTTTTTTGTAGATGATTGATTAATATCCTCCATGAGAACATTAATCATAGTGATTCTTTGTTTGGGTATTGAAGCAAAAGTGCCCAAAACACCCATTGTAAACAGAACTGATGATGTTAGTAAATAAAAATTGTTAAAAAACTACCAAAAATGGATAATGATAATTTAATGAACATGATTATTCTTATTAATAATTTAAATAAATATCATAATATTATTAATCATGAATATAATGAACTTAAGTGTTTTCTCAATCTAAAGGTAATGTAGTTCATCTTAATTTGACATAATTGAGGATAATTTAATGATATAAAAAATTATATTATATTGGGTACATAAATTCACATTAAATATTATATCATTAATTATTATTGTATAATTTTTTTATATTTTGATTCATTTTCGTTCATCCATGTATATTTTACTTGAATATTACAATGCGGAAAGTGTTTCTTAAATTAATTTCAATTAATTATTTGATACATCTACATAATTGACATTTTAATTAATTTATTATGACTAAATTAATATAAAAATTATTTAATTCTATATTTTAACTTGGTTCATTGGTATTTTCATATTTGAAATAACGTAACCATGCAATAACTATCAAATTAATTTTGTCATCTTTTTACATGAATTCACTATATCAATCTCAATATCTGAATAAATGATTCATTTACTCCACCATAATTTACGTGAACTAAGTACATATTTACAATTTAAAAAAATTTAAATAATAATATATTTAGTTCAATTGATTCCATGATCTAAATAATATTTTTTCATTCAATTACATTTTAATTATATGTTAATAATTTATTAAATGCATTTTTCTTCAATCTTCATTCACATCAATACTATTTATGTTAAATATTCCATTGGGGGAAGTCATGTTTTTTTATTTTCATAAAACATTTATCTTATCATATGAGTATTTTAATGTTTTTTAGATTTTTAATTTCGATTTGTTTCTTTTTATAGATTAATGAAATATCAAGAATGTTCTCTTTATGTGATACTAATATTTTATCCCCTTTTAGATCTGAAATGTTTTTACATCTATTTCATTATTTTTAAAACTGTTTTAAGATGTTTAATTAAATAACAATTATTTATTATATATATATATATTAAAATACCTATAATCAGGTATTAAAAAATTATAAAAGTAAATTTATTAATTTTTTCTAAATGGGTATCTTCAAAAACTATTTACAATGATGTTGAAAAGAATGTTTATTTTTATTGACTATTAGAAGAATATATTTCCCCGTCATAATGTTCCTTATTTTCAATTAATTTTATAATATAATTATATAAGGATATTTAAAATTAAAATGGATTCTACAATATTTTTTGAATGTTTTGTTTTGAGAATTTATTTTCATGTTCAAAATAATTTTTCCATGGGTTCAAAAGTAATGATTTTAAATGTAATGTTAAGTGTATTATCATCTATGTTAATATCTATTATTTATTCAAATATGTAATTGTTAATATTATCATATATGACCATATATATATTTATATGGATGAATTATGATGTATTATTTAAAATTAATGCCATGAAACAATAATTAATTTTAAATCGTTAAAAATATGCAATGGAATAATGGTAATTTTAAATGGATTTATGTCAACAAAATTATTATTCTAAATGAAATATTCATCAATGGTACATAGAAATTATGTATTATGACTAGTGATCTAGATATATATTATATAAACGGGTAACACAAATATAGCTTGTACGATGGGTGACACCCCATTTATCCCTCTTTTGACTTGTGTAAGGATCGATTTATTTTAAGAAAATAAGAGGGAGTTATCAAAGGTGTTTTCTCTTATTTATATAGTAGGAACAAAGTTATTTATAAAATATATTTAATATTGGTTATGATTCTATTTTTCCATGATATGAAATTTTTTATCTATTAATGTAATGTGTTTTTAATTTTTAATTTTCGTATATTAATATCACATATCTCATGATAATTGATTATCACTAATAATTATTTGGTAAATCATATTCAATTTACCATTATTTTGTTTATATGTTTATGGTTATGAATTTTTATATTATTGTACATATATTCATTTATTATTTCATCATACCCTTTTCCTAGTATTATTCTTACAAATAAAATTTAATTGTCATTTTTTATGTAAATCATTTTTGAATGGTTGACCTCACCCTTTTTATGTTTATGTTTCCCCTATTTGTGAAAAAAAATTATGTATTTTTTCCCAACGAATGCTACTAGAATTGAAGAACACTATTTTAGAAAATTAATAAAAATAACAATGGGTTTTTTGCTATCCATGTTACTATGTAATAGATTATAATAATTATATAAAAATATAATACTCAATGGTCCATGCGTATGTGAGTGATCCAATATTTTTTATTCGACATTGCTGATTTTGGATGGATATAATTGGCACATGTTCTTTAGTATGTGTCTGGAAATGTATTAAAATTATTTTTAGCACCACATATGAGAGTGCGGTTATAGGGATACTATAGTATTTTTTATATATTTATGAACCATCATAGGATCCATATAATTTTATTTTTTGGGAATTGTTATTACTATCCACAAAAAATCACTATGTATATGGTGTAAGGACTCAATTTAGGGAGATTTACTGAGTTACAAATAAATCTTCAACACTATTTTTGATTCATAATTTCTCATACAACATTCTTCTCAATAATTATCACTACTTGTATGGGTATTAGACCAATTTATTTATATTACAATCCATTATTCATTGATAGTATTTCTATATAATACTCCTTGGAAAAAATTAAATTCATCTATTTATGACATGTTAAATACAAGGAAATAACTCATTTCACTTAGTATAGCCATATTAAATTGGTCCTTCATTTTTTTATAAAATTCCATTCATGCACATTGCTTTTCATATTTTAAAAATTATTAATTTGTATGTTTATAATAAGATTAATGGCTATTATTTCCATACATAACAATTTATTTTATGTAATCCATTTTTTGACAGTTTTTCTAATAGTAATCCATCTACCATTGAGTAGGAGGATTTAGGTATAACATATTACGACCCAAACTCCTGGATCCTGTGAGAAAATCCATAAAATTACAAATCTATACTTGATACTGACAATAGTGACCCAAACCTTTTCCTCTAATACATACAACATCAATAGGAAAACAAGGATCAAATATATTTTAGAGGACCTTTTAGTTTTATAGTTTTATAATATTCAGAAAAACACATAAATAAAAAATTTATATGGCTTTAATTGATAATTCCTTCAACATAACTATAAATTTATTTTTTATATTAATAAATCATCAACATTGACGAAAAATATCTTTTGAAGATAGATCTCTCAACAACATTCATTAACATCTAGGTAAAAAGAATCCTATGGGGGTGATATCAGATTATCAATAAGGGTAAAAATAAACATGAACAATTTACTTCCCTTAATTATCATAACAGTGCATAAGGGTATGATGACATAATGAAAGTTCATTATTGAATCATATTATAAATAATAACCATCACTTCTCAAATCATCAAATACGTAATAATGGATAATGGGGTGTAATAAAAATTACAAAATATAGAGCCATTTAATTTTATTTTTGATCATTATAAATATTATAAAACCATATAAATCATTATGAAAACATGTATGTAATAGGGAAATCATTTTGACATCACACTTGTATTCACACATACAAATGTAATAACAATACTATCAGATTCCCTAACCAATGTATTGGATGGATATAATGGGCCCATCCATCATTGGATTTTTAAGTAACCAACCATCATTAGATTATATTTGAAGTACATATCATTGCATTATAAACTAACCACCTATTAAATTTCTTTGTTTAATTGAAAAATCATCACACCTAAATAATTAATTTTCATAATAAACTCATGGAACAAAAACTAATACTATCCATAACATGATTAACACCTATGATGAAATGGGTTCTATAACAATAATTGTGAAACATTTTTAACCCATGGAAAAGAATGGATTCCATAACAATCTATTCAAAACATTATTACTCCATGTAAAATAAATGGATTAATTAATCTTGGATATATTTTTAACCCACCAAAATAAAATATGTTCTATAAAAATATTTTGGAAACATGATTATCCCCTAGATAAGAAAAGGAATCAATTAATATCACATAAGGGCATGATTAACAAAAGGAAAAGAAAAGGGTTAAATTAAAATATCATTGAAACAATACTAAAACATGGAATATAAATGGGATACATATAAATCTCATTGAATCATGATTAAACCATGGAAATTAAATTGGATTTATAACAATGTCATTAAATCATGGCTAACACATTGAAAAAACATTTTCAATTACATTCCCTTTGATCATGTTTTACACATGGAAAATAAAGGGGATCTAAAAAACCTATTTCACACATGTTTTTCTTATTGGAAATTAATTTATTCTGTACAAATATATAGGAAATAAGTTTACCCTATATAATAGAAATGCTATCTATAATAATATCATTGAAAAATGGTGAGCCTATGGAAAAGTAATGGGTTCCCTAAATATATCATTGAAATAATCTCAATAAATTAAAATAATTTAGGTGCACTTTATCAATATAAAATATACACATTTGAGTATATGTAAAAATGTGTTTTTTATGTTAATTAATGGATGTTCCCATAAAATATCAAAAAAATCAAAATGAAATTATTATTTAAACATTCCAATGTTTAACAAAAAACTTTGAGACCATTGAATTGTAATCCAAAGGAAGTTTTAACATTAAATGAAACATATAATATCACAATAATAAACCTATTAATGAAATATTTTTTAAAAGGATAATCATGAACACATCATAGTAAGAGATAGGTGTTTATTATAAACAATTTCCCAATGACGGAAAATTGTGACAAAAACCCATTACTTCTATGGTTACTTTGGACTTGTGTACCAAAATAAAGTGAGACCCTAATATATATACCTAATATAAATATATATATAATTATATAAATCATTAAATAAATTCATGGGAATTATATACACTAGAAATCAAAAATAACTGGTGATTATGGAATATACGTCAGATAAATAAATTTGGGATGAGAAAAAAAGTTACAACTATAGTAAAATTTGAATCATGAGATATATGAATGAATGAAATCAATATAAAATTTAAATTTCATGAAATTAATTAATTTTATGATATAAAATTTCAAAGGGTAGTATATACACCACCCAAAAGAAAATACTGATGAATATGTCATATGTCTCATAGAAATAATTTTCAGACAAAACATATTCATAATACTTCAATAACATTTGAATCATGAGTAATGTGAATAATAAAATCAATTGGAACATTAAATATCATGAAAAATTGAATTAATTACATAACATTGCATATGGATGTATATACAACATATAAATATAATTATGTTCATAATAATAAGTAAGTCTTAATGGAATTTAAATTGAGATGAATCCCCATAAAAATGTAGTAACATGAGAATTAGAAAACCTAAAAGTAATAATAATAAAATAAATAATTAAAATACTATGAAGATAAATTATTTAATTATATAATATATAAAAATGGATATTAGATACACCAGACCAAAGAATTATGTAGTGAATATAATATTTATCACACAGATGTAATAATTGAGATGAAAATTTCATACCTTTAGTATTTTTTTGTCAAGAGTGTCCACTATAATCATGAATAATAGATAGATAATAAATATTTACATTCTTAAGAAAAATTACCAATTATATGGTTACTTTTATTTCACTTGTAAATAAGTTACATAATATTAGTTAATGAATAATGTCTATGTCATATTTATTGACCATATTCTACCTATCTATAAAGATAATCATTTATAGGTAAACTATAAACAAATAATTGATTATTAAAAAAAATACAAAATAAAAACCATGACATAATTATCACATTTTTAGATAATGATACATTTAAAATCATACCATCAATATGGTTATTATAAATAAACCAAATTCACGATCACGTAGATGGTATGTCGTAAATATGCAAGAGTAACATTTCCATTTTTCAATGGTCATTATGGAAAGTAGGTAAGTAAATTTAATCATTAAATGATGAAAAATAAAAATAAATAACTCAAAATTTAATTATTTATTCTTATATATATCATTATTTTAATGTGGTAATGTAATAGGTATAATCACATTGCTTCGAGGAGGTGGTATTCCACAAATCCATGAATGACCTCATAAATTTTTTGTTGTCTAAAATGGAAATAAAAAATGGTCTACTTTAATTTTATATTTATATATTTATTTCATTAATGTCAGAAATATTTTATTTGTATAATATATATATTTTAAACCAATCCTAATATATTTCATGGACTATGTGAACATATCACATTGTTTTAAGGAGGTGCTACTCCACACGTCCTAAATTGATGTTATCATACTCCAAAAAAATGAAAATCCTGAATATATGTGTTATATAATAATTTATTGAATTTTAATATATATATAAATATAATTTATATCATTTTAAATACTATTTACAACATAATTTTCACCCATAAGAGGATTTAATGGAAAAAAAACAACATCAATTTGGGAGGCAAAGTTGATCGTACTCATGAACGGTGATATCCTTACCAATTAGAGAGATGTGTTTGTTGTTGTTGGGAAAAAACTTTCCATAACAATGAATATTTATATTTTGATTCTTTTCTCACTATATAATAAGGTCTTATGAATAATTCCAGGACAAGATAAGGAAACATAACAAATTTTCTCATTGGAGAAGGGTAAATCAATTTGGTTTATGCCAAAGGACATCCTTGAATTATTTTGTACCCAGGGTGAGACTTCTATGATGTGATGAGTAATTTTGGAAGATAATTTCGGAATGTTTTGGATGATCCAAAATTATTTAGATGTGGAATAGTGGGGGAGTGTTGGTTCCTTTTTATAAGTGGGGGAGAGGGCACACTTGGAATTCTTGAAATGAATTGTGTGCTCCACATGTTTTAATTGATACCCAAGTGTCTAAATATGACTATTATAGATCTATATAGGTGTAATGGTATAAATAGGGAAATAAAATAAATTTCAAACATGTTTAGTATCTTTATAACCCCAAATACTCAAAATTTAATAATTTATTAATCAATTTTTTAAATTAATCACTTAAATTAATATTAATTTAATTCACTAATATTATTGGTTAGAAACTATGATAAACATAATATAAATTAATATTTTTGTAATTAAAAATATGGAATTCATTTTTATTAATTCAAATCACACATTTGGATGAAATTAATTTAATATTAATCATGTGATCTGAATGATACATTGGGTTTTTAATAAAAAATGTTTTAAAGTTAAAAATGTTTTTATATCCCATTTCAATGTGAAATTTACTCTGGTGAGAAAATATTGGTGTATTGATGAAAACATTTAACTAATTATACAATTAAATAAATTTATAATATAACATAATATAATTATTATATTATAGGAAAATGTAGTTATCAATTTAAATTCATTATGATGCACTAATCAAGAAAATATGAAAGATCTCACAAAAATAAAGCTAAATCAGCAGAAGATATATATGATGTTAAAACATCATCAAATATGGTTATATTTTCAAATAAAATATGTAAAATTTTCAATATGTATTTTTAAAACAATCCGTCCCTTACAAGGGGGAAAACTACCTATAATAAAAATATAGCTGTTATGCTTAAAATTTTAATAATTCTAATTTTATAGATATAAAACATATCATATTGATTTCAAAACATTAGATTAAATTTATTGAATAAAAATTTCTTTAATATAAATTACTATTAATAATTAGTTTAATTTTATATAATAAAATACCTTTTTAGGCATAAAAACTTATTTTTTCATAAATCAAATCCATTTTATTCAATTTATTTTGGAATTAATTTATAATTAATTAGTCTCTAAATAATTGATTATATGAACAATTTAAAACTATATGATAATAAATTAGTCGATTTTAATACTTCCCTCTATTCCAATGACAATATGATAATGATAATTCCAAATAGTATTATAAATTATAAATTATTTTTTTAAGACACTGCATTGTATAACACAAGTTATTTGTGAAACTCAATGTTATGTAAGAGAAAATATAAACATGGTTATGTGTATAAAAAATATAACAAATATATTGAGTGTAACTTAATAAATCAATGTAATTAAATTAATATTAAAGAATATATTTTATAAAATATCAGAATTTTACAACATTCCCCCATTTAAAAATAGTCACCATAAAAATAATTAATTGTTATAATGGATTAACATTTCTAATATTTATTCATTGAAGCAGACATCATAAAAAGGTTTAATAAAACATACTCTTTAAAAGTAAATATGAGAGACATAAAGGTCAGAATAAGATATTCATTACTAGGATTCCATATAGAGAGAACATAGGTTTTAATAATGATAGAGAAAAAATAAATATGAAGTGTGATTGAGGCCATTGATCAAAATCTAGTAAATTATAAATGGAATGTTAATTTCCTTAATAAGATAAATATGTGACGATCGAAAAGTTAATTGGATCATTATAATTGAAGGTACTAGTAAAATTATTTTGTGTCACGATCCTTTTCCTAGAGTTAATGAATTTTATTTTTGACTGGACCTCGGGAACATGAAATGAATATATAAATTATTGATTAATATAATTTCATCCCTTAATATATTTAAACCAAAACCAATTATTTTTCTCCAAAATATTTGTATTGAATAATTATTTTTATGTCATGATGAACTAAAATCAACTTGTAGTGAACAGATAACCATAAAAGGAATAAAAATATAATCTTGTTATATTTAAACAATATCTTAATGGTAAATAGTTATCCCATGTTTAGATATTTCCTAAAATGAATAATGCATCATTAAATAATCAGAAAAATTAAATAGTAATACACAAATATAAATTTCAATCATTCCAGAACCCTATATCCAAATATCTTCAATAACATCAATATCGATGAATGTTTTTACCTCAATGGTTATCTCAAACCATCCATATTTCGATCCCAATATATTAAGATCTTCATTTGAGGTAACATTAGACAAATAGTCAACAAATTACATTTAAAAATTTAGGTTATATCTTTGATAACTCTTGAGTAACCCTAATTACCACATTTTAGGAGATCATATAAACACTACTGTTTATAAATACTATTAATCATATTTCTAAAAAAATTGATTTATTACATAACATTATACTAGTGTTTTATAAGTACATAACACTATTAAAAAGTCTCCTAAAATTTCATTGTAAACAAAAAAATTACTAATTATAAAACTCAATCTAGGTTTTTAAGACATTGAACATATGATCATACATAAGTCAATAGTCCTATGATGGAATCCATTACTCATAAAATAAAATCACAAGAAAAAATCCTAATAATTAAGGCTTTCTAAATTAACCATTGATAGTGACTATAATATCCATGATGCCACACTACTAGATCCTAGAATTAAATTCCAACCCGTACATTTTGTGTTTTTATGACAATAATTTTGAGCCAAATTTTTTCATATAAACCCTAAAACATGAAAATAAAAACATGGATCACAAACATTCTGTAGAACCATTTTGGATAATGTTTTTAGTGAATTAGGAAAAACTACGACATAAAAAATTAAAATGTATATAAATGATAATTCCTCTAACATAACCAATATTTTAAATTTATTATTTATACATAATAATAATCCATGTTAAATGCCATCTAGAAATAACTCATCCATCATCATTAATCAACACCTAGGGAAAATAAAACATAATATATATGAGATCATATGATCAGTAATCTTAAACCCAAGCATTATCAATTTATTGTCATAATGAATAATAAGAGTGAAGAAGTGTATAATGACATAATAAAGCATCCTGAATGAATCATAAAAGAATTCATAACCATAAATTTCATGATTATCAAATATTAAAACATTTGGAAGTAGAGATTTGTTATATTCAAAAATCATGACCCATGTGATGTCAATCATGATCATTAGGAACATTGAAAACTCATAGAAATAAAATATAATACATTAACATACTCAGAACATCATTTTAATTTCACTCTATAATTCACTCATATAAATAGAATAACTATATAGTCTACTACCTTACCCAATACATCGGTGGGCTCTCACTTACCCACATATCATTAGCTTATCACCTAACCACTACTCATTGGTTTGATAATGAACATCCTATAATTGGTTAATAAAATAATCACCCATAAATTTTCCCTTTACCATCTAAAAATCATCGCACATAACGTCTTTCATTTCGTTATAAATTCTTTGGAACACCCAAAAATGCATCAAAAACAGGATTGAACCATGGAAAAGATTCATGTTGTAGAAAAATATCATTAAATCATTATTCAACTTTAAAAATTTTTTATATAACAATTCCCTTGAAATATGATTGAAACATAAAGATTAAATGCATTTATTGAAAATTTATTTGAAACAGGATTAAAACTTGTAAAATAAATGAGTTCAATAAAAATCTATTTAAAACATGATTAACCCATGGAAAAGAACTGGGTCGAATAAAAATCTTGTTAAAATATGATTAAACCATGGAAAGTAAATTGGTTCAAAAAAAATATCATCGAATCATGTTTAACACATGGGAATTCATTGGATTCCATAATAATACCTTTGATACAATATTATAATATAGAAAAGAAATGATTTTCATAAAAATCACCTTGAAACATGGTTAATCCTTTGAAAGGAAAATGGTTCCCTAAAATTCTCTTTGAAATATGACTACCCTATGGAAAATAAATGGGTTGTATAAAAATATATTTGAGACATGGTTAACCTATTTATAAAAAATGGGCTCCAAAACACTATCTTCGAAACTTGGTTAACCCATAGAAAATAAACTTCTTCTACAACTATCCATTTGAAACATTGTGAACTCGTGGAAAAGATAATAGTTAAATTTCAATTGCATTGCAACGGTATTAGTATATCCAAAATAATAAAAACTATGTTATCAATACAAAATATAAAATGGGGAGGAATATAAATGACAAAGGTTATTGACATTGATTAATGTATATTCTAATAAAATATCAATTAAACTCCCATAAGGAAGATAATATTTAAACATTCCAATGAATCAAATAACAACTTGAAATATTTAGATCACAATCCCCATGAAAGAATAAAATTAAATGTAATAATTAATGAAATGATAATTTGGATACTTGTGATATATCTTATCAATGTGTTAGTATACACAACTCATAAAAGAAGATATGTGCATAACAAAACACACATCTCAAAGAAGGAAAATAATTAGAAAAATACATTATTTGTTTGGTAACATTGAAACTATAAACCCTATTATAGAGAGATACTAAAATGGATACATAAAAACCCTTATAATTAAGGATATTAATCCTCAATACATTCATGGAAATTATATACAGAAAACTATAAAATAATTTATTAATAAGAAATATATCACATATAAATAAATGTGAGAAGAGAAAAAAGTAAAGAGTAATATAACATTAGAATCATTGGATTCATGAATGAATAAAAAATTTATTATTAATTTTTTGAGTTAAATGAAATTCATGATATAAAATTTCATATGGTAGTATATATACAACAAAAAATAAAATGGTGGTGAATATGTAAAAATTATCATAGAAGTAAAAGTGATACTATAAATCCATACTTCTAGGTTAACTTTGGAATCATCTTATTCTTGCAATAATATCACCCATGAAACATTAATTATCAAGAAGTAAATTATTTTCATGACATAACATGTCATATGGAGGAATATACACCATATAAAAGTAATTACGTGCTTAGTAATAAATATTTCTTTATGGAATGAAAATTGAGATTAAACTCCTTACCAATTTCTTAAAAACATGATCTGAAACCCTAAAATTAGTAATCAAAATATAAATCATTTATATAACATAAAGATAAAAAAAATTAATTATATAATATGAAAAAAATGTACAGTATATACACCACATAAAATAATTAACTGGTGAATAACCATTTATCTCATATATGCTAAAATCGAGATGAATATCACTTACTCTAAGTTCGATTAGTCATGGTTGTCCTATATCTTCGTGAGTGATAAACATATAATAATTATTTATATGTATAATAAAAATTTAAAATTTTATTATTAATTTCATTTCACTTATAAAAAATATATATTTAATTACACCATAAATAATGGTTACGTAAAATGCTTTTACCATATTCACCTTATGTATCGAAAATGTAATTGATTAGTAAGATATGCTCAATGAGTTAATTAATTATTCACATCCTTAATAATAATGATTAAATAATTATCAAAATTTTACATTAATTATACTTTCAAAATCACACAGGATATATGGTTACGAGAAATTAACCAAAAATATGATCATAAATACGATTGTTCCTACGTACGCTTGAAAAACGTTCCCATTTTTTAATGGATCATTACAAAAAGAAGGTAAATAGAGTTTATCTTATTAGAATGAATATTATATCAAAAATAAAATATTATTTAATAATATATATAGTTATATATCATTATTATTATGTGGTGAGGAAAAAGGAATAATCACATCGCTTTGAGGATGTCATAGTCCAAACATCTATAGATAACGTTATTACATTATTAGTGTGAAAAATGGAATGAATAAATTATATGTTATATGTATTCATATATATTTATGTAATTAATATCATAAACATGTAATTTATATCATATTTTTCAATATATATTTAATACATTCCTTGTAAATTGTGAACGTAGCACATCATTTTGAGTAGGTGGTAGTCAACACAAATAAAACGACAATATAATTTCCCTGCAAATTGGAACAAATGAATTAATGTTTTATATAATAATTAAATAAGTATAATCGCATTATAAATATCATATATTTAAAATATTAATATAGTATTAAAATCATAAATCCCAACCATATGAGGTTATAAAGTATTATGAAATAATATCTTTTTGTAAGGATATAATTCTTCGAATAGATGAATAGTGAATTCATTACCAATTTCATGGAACCCTATGTACTTGTAGTTATAACTCTAAAAATAAAATAATATCATGATATTAAGGATATTGAGTTCATTAGTTCATAATTTAATAAGTATAATTTCTAGGATGGATAATGAAATAAAATAATTGTGCTCATTGATCCCAACTGAGATTTAGAAGATAAGGTTTGATCTCTACATAAAAAGAAGATATCAAAATGTAGGTTAAATAGGAAAATTTTCCATCATTTTTCACATATTTCTAGTCCATTTAACACCTCATGGGACATTTTATTAGGAAAGATATAATTTCATTTATTTCTATCAAGGTTAATTACCAACACGTGTGCCAGATGGTACAAAAAAGAAAAGAAAGGTTGGATCCCTCAAGTATCTGCCTTAATGAAAGACAGAATCCATGGCTATTGTAATTGATTCTTATGGTTATGGGATTTTATAGGAAATGGTGATGTTGTAGATAATGAGAAGAAGAACTGAATAATCATAATTATGGTATCATGTATAATCAGTAGGATGGGCCTGACTTCTAGGTTGAGGTGTTGTAGAAATCTGCTGATAGGACAACTAAAATTGTAGGCCTTGAGATGGTTCTCTATAGGTTCTCAGGATGTGAAGTATAGAAATTAGTTGATCTGGTCCGTTTTCGAGAGGGGATGATTGAACACATCCAGTCATATTCTCATGGGACTCTGGATGAAAAGGGGGAATTGATACATTCTATTAATTTGGATACCTATGGTAAAAATGTCGTTTCAAATATTATTTATTAGCATAATAATGAGTGGAGTCTTAAAAGAATTGGGATCAATTGGATAAACATTGAGGTTGAAGATTCACCAAATAAAGGATCATATCAAGATACTGTTGAAAAATTCAAGGCAGTTGATGTTGAAGGCTTCTCATCAACACCTTTGATGAAGGCATGCCCAAGGAAGGACTTCTCGTATTCGAAGCCTACTATGAGAACACGATATCACCCAATTGGGAGAGAGAATCTAGAAAATGATTTAAATCTGTTAGAGGATGCATCTGACTGGAATTATGATGATTATAATCCAGTTGGCAGTTGTTACTGATGAGCTGTTGACATTTTTTGATATTGAATGAGGGAATATTGATTGTTTTAACCCATTCCTCTCTTAGTGACTTGTTTCGTTTTTATATTTAATAAAGAGTAAATTCCTCACCTTTTTCAGAAAAAATTGCGATCATTAATGAATATTGCCTCTTATTCAAGTTACTCCATTTTGTTAGCACCAAATGACTTCCTTGATTATATTTATTCTCTAGGTGATGATCCTTCGTTGAGAAGAAATTTGTTGGGATTTGATTTGGGTTGCTTGTTAAATGATAAAAAATCCTTTACAGGTGTGAAAAGTGTGACATTGGTGATGGAATTTTATAAGTGGGGGAGATGAAACACAAGGAATTATTGAGAAGAATTGTACACATACGCCATCTTAGTTGTCTCCCAAGGGACCAAAGTCGACTATTTTTGAACTGTAGAGGGGGATTGGTAAAATATGTCTATAAAATAATTACTAAATATTTGTAGGGTAATTTTTACCAATTATTTTCTAAGATTAATATTTATGTAGGATTGTTTTTACTATAAATGTTCTAATTAATTTTAATTACGTTAAATAAATCTTTGGGTCAACAACAAATATGACCATAAATTAAATTATAAAATAATATGGCTCATGATATGTAATTAATATCTTTAAATTTTAATCAATGATGTGGTAAAAAATAATTTAAAATTAATATTGCATATGGGATGAGACATTGAGTTTTTAAAGGAAATTTTCAAAATATTAAACTATTTTTTATATCAAATTTCTATGTTAAATTGATTAAATGAACAATATTAGACTTATTGTTGTCAAATTGTACCAATTATCCCTTAAAATAAATTTCCAATATTATTTTACAAGATAAATTAGATAGATGAAAATGGAGTTTCCAATGAATATTTAGTGTCATTTATAATACATCAAAATATGTAAATTATCAAAGAAATACCAAACATTCACCCAAGTTAAATTATAATATTCTTATTTCTAAAAAAAGATTAATTTTTCAAATTTATTTTTTTTATATTGTAAACATTTTTTTAAAAAATATGCATTCCATTGAAAGGCTTCAAAACTCAATTTTAGAAAAAAAAATTGTTTACTGTATAAAATTGTATTCATTAGTATTTTTTGGAAATATAATATAATTTATCAATAAAATTTTTTAATTGAATATATAAAATATAAAATTCGTTTAATATCATTCACTAATAGTGATTAGTTTAATTTATTAATATAAAATTTATTTGTGGGTATTAGAATTTTTTTTTCATGAAATACGTCCATTATATTATATTTATTTTCATTTTCATTTCAAAATAATTAGTAACCATATGATTCATTATATAAACAAATTTATACCATATATTCAAAAAATATATTACTATTAATTCTTAAAATTCAAAATCCATTATGATAACCATCATTTTTAATTAAGATATTTATATTATACGGTTGTCTAGTATGACTCGACATTTTGATTAACAAAACTTATCAAACAAACTAAAAGTATCATACAAAACAAGATAGACTTTGTTATGTGTGTAATGAAATATAAACTATTCATTTTGTGTAACTCAATATATAAAATAATTTAAATTATTTTTAAACAATATATTACATAAAGTCACAAAATGTTATATTTAAGGCCTATAACGACAGAAACATTTATCAATGAAAATTCCTCTTGATATTTTGAAAAGTATTATTAGGTAAAATGGTAATATAAAACATATGAACATTCTACATTTTATATTTTTGAATTTTGAAATATTTTAATGAAGTGTTACTATTGATAATATAGGAGTTGAATAGTGATCAAATTATTAATATAAATTGGGGGCTTTAACATAACTAATTTACTTATAGAAAGGTTGTGATAGCCACATCTAGTTGAATTTCTCTATATAAAGACCATTTTTCAGAGATCAGAAACGAGGTAGCTTCACTTGGATTCTCTCTTGACCAATCCCAAGCGGGGCTTCAACATGTTAATCTTGAACAAAATCTCATACAGGAGAAGTTGATGTTAATAGAGATTACCACCCAAGCGAAGTTATCAGAGCCTCCCCATGAGTCTGTCTCCATAGAAGACCTTACCCATGGGTAATATGTGGGGGTAATAAAGGCTTATGTTAGAAGAATCTATTACTATTATTATGAAAATTATTTTTGTACAAAATAATGAATATACATTCATTTTAATTATTTTCAATTTTTAAATAGTATTTAATGCACAAATACTATTTTTAGTTAACA
This sequence comes from Viscum album, assembly GCA_963277665.1. Taxonomy (NCBI): domain Eukaryota; kingdom Viridiplantae; phylum Streptophyta; class Magnoliopsida; order Santalales; family Viscaceae; genus Viscum; species Viscum album. Next base: position 1,644,342,410 of record OY728127.1, on the reverse strand, counting down.
TTCAATGACGAAATCTATTTTTATGATTTAATCTATTATTTAATTAAATAATAATTTAATAAAATATTATTTATGAATTACTTTTTTTAAAATATAGATGATCATAATTTTTTTTAGGAATAAAAATTTAATTTTTATCAATTTTTGAAAGCTTTTTTTGGCAAAAAATATGAATTTTCGATAAATTTCAACCATTATTTTAAAAGTAAAAATACACACAGAGATTTATATATATATATATATATATATGGATTAATTTTTTCATATTTTTATTTAGAACATAGAAATATTCTAACGATGAATTTTTCAAAATTTTCTAAGATAATGGAGTTTTTTGTTAAAAAATTAAATATCATTTAAATATATAATGTGTTTTATGAAAACATAATGAAAAACTATTGATGTAATAAAATACTATAAAATTTATATTCTCCCAATATATGTTTTAACTTTAAAATAATGATATTTTAAATTTTTATGATTAATTTTACAACACCTTAGTTTCCTCTTCATGATTATAAAATTTTGTAACATTTTAAAATGGTGTACTTTAGAGAGTGACTCACCTCCACATAATCAAGAAAAATATTTATTATGTTTTCCATTGGATATATAGATTAATTTTTTCCATTCCTCATTCTCAAAAACCATGGGTAATAACCATCGAATGGTTTGGGTTTTTATTAGTTTAATTTCTAGTGTCCAAAACCCAAATATTAAATAATTCCCTCTCATTTCCTATATAAACGAACTCAACATCTAATTCACCATTACTAAAACATTTTAGACCAAGAATAACCTCTTCCATACTCACCATATAATCCTCCCAAGGATCCCTATGCTCCAATGAAGCCTCTCTAGAGCCTCTCCCAAGCCTTTGGGATCACATTTCCCAATAAGGTATCCTAAATTTCCTTCCTTCTTTATTTATCTCCATGTTTCCATATATCGTTATGCAATTTTAGTTTCAATTCAAAATGATGGGGTATGATTTATCACCTCCACTATACATTCCTCCTTATGTCTGTAAAACGAAAGACACCTTTATCTTTTATTAATTCCTACCATGAACACCCATTACCTTGGTGAAATTCCGCAAGGGATTTCTCTGTCCTCAATTACATTCATGTAATTCAATTATATTTTGCATAAAAATCCATTACTTATGTCTAGATATTATATTCCATGAACCCCCTACTCTAAATATAATTTATAAATGATTATAGATCTATTTGTCCCTCATGAATCTATTTTACAATTTCTATTTTTCATGATTATACTGCTGAAGATACAAAAAGAATTCCATGCCAAAATCTTCATGTCTGTGAATACCATTCCCATTTTTCTATCAAGGGTATTACCCATTCTCAATATTTAATTTTAAATTGAAAAATTTAATTTATGTATTCCACATCTATTATTTGATAAATAAATTATGATTTTTAATAAATCAATGTTTTATGATATATCTAATACACTTATGCATGAAATGAAATGCTTAAGATGGGTGAACCCTGATAGTTCTCCAATGAATAGGGTAAGGATAAGTATTCTGATACTTCTAGGGAAATAAGTTTTTACTCATGATAATTCAAGTGAATTGAGGTTTTACTCATGCTCCATGTGTTTTGATCTTTGGCTCAGGCTAATATAATGATAAATGTTATGTCCACATTTCCATGCTATGATAATCATGCTAAATCAGGACTTTATCTTCAAGTTTATATTATGCTCCATTGATATTAATATTACCTAACATTTACTGTATTCATAATGTTATTGCTTCTGTATACCCTTACTGGGCATTATAACTCACTTTTTTCTTATACATGCCCTTAGGTTATCTCATGCAATGCTATGTAAGAAGGAATACAGTGGTCATGTAAAATAAGTTTTCAATAAATATGTTGTATTCAATGTTCTATGTCATTATTTAATGTTCCTAATTTCTAAATACAGTAGGCCTCCCAATACTCATAGTTTTCTTAAGTGCATTTCAATTTAATAAATCTAGTTTAAATATGTAATAATGACTTAAGTTGTTTTTGTTGGTATCAAATTATAGGCTTACATATTTTTTGTATTAGGTTTAGAAACCACTGGTGAAAGACTTAGGGATAAGACTATGACTATGAAAAACATCCCTAAATTTTGGATTGTATAGAATAAGTGGTTTATCATGAAAATACATCCCGGCCTAGACACAATCAAGTAGAGGTTCCCCTATAATAGATGTATCTAGGGGTAAAACATGAAAATACCACATTGATCTAGACTAGAATGAAATCTGGTGCATGAAAACGAGCCTTGATAAACTGTTGGTTTGACCCTCCTGGGGATATTCATTGGTAAATTCATAATATTGGTATGAACCATAATTTATGGAAATAAAAAAATGTCCCTATAAATATATGTTGGGAAGTAGATCATGGATAACACATACTGATGAAAATAAATTTATAACATAATGGGAAAATTTTAATTTACTTGTTGTCCCTTTTTTCATTGATATCCCCATTATGTGTTACCCGTAACATTCCATTTATTCTAGAAAATTGATGATAATAGGATGAATCGGGCTAACAACTAATGTGATGATCAATTTAATGATAGATTTAATGTGATGCCCAATCTAATGGGAGTGGGAATCGAAATCAATGTCACAATACTCTCTTAGTTCACTCATTATTTGAATAGAAACATGGGTCAAGTGGAATATCCACCCCCCCTGATAGAAAAAGCCAAAATTGAATGATGATGTCATGACCCGTCCTCGGGGCCCGTGTCGTGACTACCCCAAGCCCGCCTTCCATAATCCAGGGGCTGGAAACTGGTACCAAAGCACAATTCTCGATAAAAAGGGAAGGCATAGCCTTTGTAAAGTAAACAAACACCACAAATCAAGCATGAAAAAGTAAAAAATAAGTAAAAACTGGGTACGACAGAAAGTACGGAAAAATTAAGTGCGGAAAAAGTAAGTGGGCCAGAATACAAACCCAATCTGAATGTAAAGTACAACTGGAAAGGGAAAATAGCAACTGAAAGTAAAGTTGCAGCCTCGAGCCGTCCACCGGAAGTCCCACATGAAGGGTGGATACATATAGCCTCCATAGCTCATCAGGTCCAGCTGTCCGCTCCGAGTACGCCCCGCCCAGTGATCCACCTCCGGGTATCAACCTTGTCCTCGTGCCTCAACCACGATCAGCGCTATCCATCGTCTGCAACCAACACAATGTAGTGCGGGCACAGCTCGTGCAGGGGTGAGTATAAGCTACTCAGTAGGGACCCCGAGACCCCGATGTTCTCCCATAATCCACAAAGGATAATCCACAAAGTAAATATACAAACATGAAGAAACATATGACACTACTTAGGTATATGCCAGTATATATACCTAAGACATCAATTATCGTTCGTCTCCAACATTCGAGCTCAAGTACAACCCAGTCCACATAGGAAACCACAACCCAATACACACCAGAAAGCATAACGTAATCCACATAGGATACCAAGTCAATCATAATGAAGATAAGGATTAAAAGTCAAGATACAGCTCACACATGTATACTTCTTCGTATGATGATAGAGATGATCAGATATAGCCACTGATCCATCTAAGCCATCGAACCCACAAAGGATCGATAGGTACTAACCCCCGCAATGACCCACAAAGGATCTTACCCACATAGGATCGATAGGTAACTAACCCCCGCAATGACCCACATAGGATCGGACCCACACAAGATCTGTAGGTGCTGGCCCACATAGGACCGCTGAGCGCTGACCCACATAGGATCTGACCCACACATGATCGGTAGCACTGATCCACGTAGAATCGATGAGTGATGTAGTCATCACCATCGAATCCATAGAGGATTTCTGTACAATCGTCATCATCATCGCAGTCGCCGGCACCTCTAGGGTTCCCGCACACAGTAAGCGCGTTCGGGAAGGTCCGCTCCACGAACCGAAGGGATGATACATTATATGACACATATTCCGGAGTTGATGTATCCAAAAGTTCCGTATTGTCAACTGGAACTCAACATCACAGACGACGCGTCAACCAGACGCCCGGTTTAAGAGTTATTGGCCTTTTCGTTCCAGGGGCCCGGTTGGTCTTTAAGATAAAACCAACCTAAACGTACTCCAACTGCATAAAATCCTCGAGCGGATTAAGCCAACAGTTCTGTCTCACTATGATAAATCCATCAAAGTCGATGGCACATCAATCGGACGTCCGGAGCTCATGTTATAAGCGTTTCCGCTCTGAGGGCCCGGTTGGTTTCGTGTACGAACCAACCCGGCCGAACCCAAAGTACTCTGAAACTTTGATTGTAATATACCGAAACGGCCGTCTCGATCGAAGGATCGCTACACAACTGATAGTGCATCGATCGGAGGTCGGTATCCCATGTTATGGGCAACAGACCGAAAAAGTCTGGTATTAGGATGTTCGGACCCGGTCCGACCCATCCCGGTACCACCTGGGTCAGCCCGAAATGGGTCGACCCGACCCCGGTCCGAGTCTGTCCCGCTTGGGTGCGGCTCGGCCCGGCTGGAGCGGCCCGTCCTAGCGTTCTGGTCGGGCGGCTCAACCATTTTGGCTGAGCGGTGCGGGGTGGCACGCTGCCCCCCGCCAGCCTGCAACCGCGACCCCATGGGGGGCGCTCTTTGTCAACGGATGCAGTCGAGCACCACGTCCCACCTACCTCGATCCCGTGCGATTACAAGACTAGCGGCCTGCCGCCGCAGCTTCAGCCGCGGCGGCCCTTCCCAGCGGCCCGCCGGGCGCCGCCGCCTCCGGCCGGTGAGGCGCGCTGTAGGAACGTTCCGCGGACCACCGGACGGGCTCCAGTGGTCGGATTTTCCTGCCGTCTTCTCCAATGGCCCTCCCGGGACTGGTTCATCACTTCGAAGACCTCAAAACACCCGTACGGCCTGCTTTATCATCGCCTACCAATCCGCACACCAAGAACGAAGATACGGTGGGTTCGGACGTGTTCGTTGGTCCCCACCCACCGCGTTAGCGGTTTAAAAATGCTTACGACAAATTTTTAAACACATTCCAATTAATAAATCACATATATTAAATTGAATCAAAACCCCTACATCAAGCGTCGAATTCGTTGAGCGAGGGTTCGTCGTGGAAAAGCACGCCGCGGAAGAAGGCGTCGCGGAAGAAGCGCCGTTGGTGTTGTGGAGAAGGAAAGTAAAAGAAGAAGTTTCATGGAAGAAGTGTCGTTGGCATCGCGGTACACTGTGTCACGTAGTCGATCTCCGAGGATTTGGCGTTCTTCGTCAGAGATCGGTGCGTTCTTCGCATTGTTCACGTTCTTCGCATTCTTCGTCGAAGAAGAAGGCTTTTCTCCAAATCCTCTCCACGCAACAAGTTCCCACCCAAATAAAATAAGTGTTCTATTATTTTATTAACACTCAAACCAAAACTTTGAAAACTCAAAAAGAAAAGAAACGATCAATTAATTGAGGAGTTTAAAACCACCCAATTAATGAGACGTTTAATATCCAGATTAAACGCAAGAGTTGACTTCCTTAAAAAGGGGGGTGCGGGTGTGTTACTTAAGAAGAAATGAAACGGCGGGGCTCGTGTGGGACCCACCTCACAAATATCCTACCAAGTGGGAAGGTTATTGTGGGTCCCACATCATCCACTTAACATAGGTTAAACAAATTAAATAAAATAAATAGTGTGACCAGTTTATTTTATTCATTTACATAACGCGAAAATTTAAAAACAACACCCGAGAAAACGCAACTCCATAAAAGGTGATTCTAAGAAAATGTCGGCGCTGTGATTCCAAAGGTTCCCTCGGAATTTGATTCCGAGCACCATTTCAAAAGTTAGAAAAACCCGCTCATTCGTTTACTGAACGTACCTGAGCTAAACTTCAGAAAATTATTCTGGGCACACCGGGCCTCGGAATCAGGTGCCGTCAGAAACTGCGTTCTTGTAAAATCCCAAGGAAAATTTATAAAAAAAATTTACCTTCAATTTTATTGGTCTTTACATTACTCCTACCTCAGGGATTTACATCCCCATAAAGATAAATAAAAAAACTAGGGGAACAAAAGTGGGTACGGAGCATGCATCTGTGCCTCCCGCTCCCAAGTGCTCTCCTGGAGGTTCCTGTGCGGCCATCTGATGCGCACTAGAAGAATCTACCGTCCACGTAGGACCCGCTCCTGTCAATCCACAATCTCTACCTGGACCTCCGCAAATGTCGCCCCATCATCAACATCCAACTCCATATGGTCAATGATATGAATTGGGTCGTGCACGTATCTCCTCGGCTGAGATACGTGGAAGACGTCGTGCACCTGGTGCAACTGAGGTGGTAGATCCACGCGATAATCCATCTCGCCAATCCTTCTGAGGACCTAGAATCATCCGATGAAGCGTGGAGACAACTTGTCGCCTCGACCAAATCTCTGTAATCCACGTTGAGGTGAGACCCGCAAGAAGACGTGGTCGCCATCCTCGAACTCAAGTGGCCTCCACCTCCTATCAGCATAGACTTCTGCCGGCTTTGAGTTTTCCTCATCCGCTCCTGGATGACCTGGACCTTCTCTATCGTGGCCTGGACCACCTCCGATGCCACAAGTGCTAACTCCCCAGGGTCTATCCAGCATAGAGGAGATCTGCAAGGTCGGCCATACAACGCCTCGTATGGTGCCATCCCGATGGTCAGTGGTAGCTGTTGTTGTGCTCGAACTCCACCAAGGGTAGGTGGTCCTCCCAGCTATGACCAAAGTCGAGGACACATGCATGGAGCATATCCTCGAGAGTCTGAATGGTCCTCTCTGTCTGACCATCTGTCTGAGTGGGAAATGTGGTACTCAGATGTAGATGTGTAACGAATGCCTCCAGCAACCCCTTCCAATGCTGGGAGGTAAAGAGAGCATCTCAATCGGTGAAGATAGATGATGGCACACCATGAAGTCATACAATCTCCTGAACATAGAGACGTCCCAAGCTCTCCATTGATCCCTGCTCTCTGATGGGTAATAAGTGAGCCGACTTGGTGAGTCGGTCGACAATCACCCAAATGGAGTCATGACCTCTGGAAGTGTGTGGAAGTCCAGTTAAGAAGTCTATATATATTCCGTCCCGCATCCACTCCGGGACCTCCAAGGGTTGTACCAAGACTACTGATACCTGGTTCTCTGCCTTCACCTACTGGCAGGTGAGGCATCGAGAAATGAACTCCACCACAGCCTTCTTCATGCTCGGCCACCAGTGCTGTTGTCTGAGATCCTGGTACATCTTCGCCACTCCAGGATGTACCACCAAAGGGGAATTGTGAAAATTTCTCAGCACCTCCTCCTGTAAAGTAACTGGTATCAAGGTATATCCTCTGAAAAGGATGGCGTGCTCTCCTCCTAAAGAGAAACCATCATGTTCATGTCATGAGGATATCTGCTCACGTCGTGTCTCACAGTTGGCGTCCCCACACTGAGCCTCTCTCACCTGCTGCAGTAGTGGAGGAGTGACTGTGAGTGACTGAAGAAAGGCTGCTCCATCTCTATCCAATAAGGATATCTGCAAAGCAGCTAGCTACTCTGTCACCTCCCCATGTAGTTTAATTCCCGTCCTCTTGCTGAGAGCATCGGCTACTACGTTCCCCTTCCAGGAGTATAGATTAATTCAAAGTCATAGTCCTAGAGGAACTCGATCCATCTCCGCTGTCTCAAGTTTAGGTCCTTCTGCGATAAAATGTACCTGAGACTCTGATGGTCAGAATAGACTGTAAAGTGCTCGCCCTTTAGATAGTGTTTCCACATCTTTAGAGTGAAGACCACTGTTGCTATCTCCAGGTCATGGGTAGCGTAGTTCTGCTCATGCGGCCTCAACTAACGTGATCCATAGGCGATCACTGCCCGCTATTGCATTAGTACACATCTGAGTCCGGTCCCTGATGCATCGCAGTAGACTACATACCCTACCCCCTTCTCTGGTAGCCTCAAGATAGGTGTGCTGGTCAATCTCTGTCTTAGCTCTTGGAAGCTCTGTTGACATTTTTATGACCACACAAAGGGTTTCCCATTTTTTGTCAAAGCTAAGAGTGGTGTCGCAACTATGGATAAGTCTGGAAAAAATCTCTGGTAGTATCCAGCTAGTCCCAAGAAACTCCACACCTCTGTCACGCTCCTGGGTGGCTCCCAAACTAGCACGGCCTTGATCTTCGCAGGATCCACCGCAACTCCCGCCTCAGAGATGACGTGTCCCATGAAGTGGACCTCACGTATCCAGAACTGACACTTCAAGAGCTTACCATAGAGATGGTGCTCTCATAGTGTGTCCAGTACAGCCCGCAAGTGGTAGGCATGCTCCTCCTCAGTCGTCGAGTATATCAAAATGTCGTCGATGAAGACCGTGACAAATCGGTCGAGGAATGGATTAAAGATCATGTTCATGATTCCCATGAACACTTTGGGATCACTAGATACGCCGAATGGCATAACCAAGAACTCATAGTGGCTATACCGACATCTGAAGGCCGTCTTCTGAACGTCCTCATCCCGAACTCTGAGCTGATGATAGCCTGACCTGAGGTCTATCTTCGAGAACCACCATTCTCCATTGAGATGATCAAAGAGGTCATCAATCCTTGGTAGCGGATACTTGTTCCACACTTTCACTTGGTTCAGACAACGATAGTCGACACAAAGTCGCAAGCTCCCGTCCGCCTTCTTGGCGAACAATATCGGGGAAGCCTAGGGTGAAACATTGGGTCGGATGAATCCCTTGCCCTGCAAGTCCTCCAACTGTACCCATAGCTCTCAAAGCTCATAGGGATCCATTCGATATGCTGGGGTGGTTATCGGGGCTGTCTCGGGGTGCAGATCAATATAAAATTCTACCTCTCTGCGAGGAGGTAGTCCTGGAATGTCGTTGGGGAAAACGTCCGCATAATGATCCACTACTACAGGAAAACTTGGAAATCACACGTCAACTGCTCCTAGGATGAGACTAGCCAACTGATGAGTGATGGGTTGTCCTCTCCTCGGCTAGAGTCTATCCTGTGCTGCAAGGGATCCCTTCTCACTGGTGAGGGTGAACCTGCTCCCGGCCGTGCGTACACACCGCACCTTGCACCTAATATAGTCAATCTGAGCATGGACTGTAGATAACCAATCCATGCCCAAGATGACGTCGTAAGGACTCGACACCGCTACAAGAAGATCCCAGCTGAAGCTCTCGCCTCCTAGAATAAGCTCACACTGCCGGCACCAGTAAGTAATCGTCGAGTCTGCGCCCGTAAGAGTCTCTAGCCGTAAGGATCGAGCCAACGGCTCCATCCGAATCTCTGAGCTCTGAACAAGGGTTGAGGATATGAAATAATTACTCGCTTTTGTGTCAATAAGAACTTCAGAAAGGGTGGAATAGACACAGATAGTACCTCGAATCATCTCGGGTGCGCTGTGGTCATAGACCTCCACTGCCTGAAGTTCTTCCTATCTCTGCCCGCCAGTTCCCTGTGGTCGGGGTGGACCTCCTGGTGGTGGTGGTGGTAGAGCCTCAAAGCGTCTCCCACCACCTTCTGCTCGGCCAGCTCCTCTACCTCGCCCGCCTGCCCCCTGAAGACCGCCATGGTCGACCATCTGCCTCTACCTGGGTGGCCCCTCAACCGTCTGCTGCTCCTCGGCAGGGCAGGTCGGGCAGTCACGATCCATGTGGCCTTGCCCATCGCATGCGTAGCACTGTTTGCCTCTCAAAAGACTGGCTCTGCGCTGTGTTCCCAACACTGCTGAGCCAGTGTCCTGAGGTCGCCTGCCTGAGGGTCTGGTATGCCTGGACCCATGAGTCATCTGTCGAAAGCCTACTGCATAAGACTCTGCTATGTGCCACCCTGCGGTAGGTCTCGCTGCTAAAGTAGGATCAGCAAGGAAGCTCTCAATGAAAAGTTCTCGCTCCAGTACTCCATCCTTTTTCGGGATGCTGAGGGAGATCAGCGATGCCCTAATCTCATGCCTCAATCCCTACTCAAAGGTTTGGCCCAAGAAGAATGGGTCTCGTACCATGTCTATCGAGTAGCGCGAGAGATCGGTAAATCTCGCCGAGTACTGGGCGACCGTCAAGTTTCCCTGTCGCAGCTATAGAAGCTCCTAGAAGCGCACCGCACGAAGGGTGGCTGGGACGAACACCGAGAGGAAGAGGATCTCAAAGTCCTTCCAGAGGAGAGATGACTAATTTTGCACTTGGAGCATCATGCTCCACCATCTGCCTGCTGCCACATGGAGGAGGCTCGCTGTGAGGATCACCATGAGGTCTCCTGGTGTCCTCACTAACCTGAAAACCCATACAACTTCCTCCAGCCAATCCTTGGTTGCCTGAGGGTCCGTCTCCCCACAGATCCTGAGTGGTCGCTGGCGCTGAAACTCATGTAGTGCACTAAGGCGACATGCATCATCAGCGGCTGGGGCTGGTAGCATCGGTGGCTCGGCGGGTAAAGGTACCACTGGTGCCTCTGCTATCAAAGGGCCCTTTACCGATGCCTCATCGCTCGGTGGTCTGTCCTTACGCACAACGCTCGTAACCCTAGATGGCTGCCATCGTGGGGCCATCCTGAAAAGAAACAGGTGCTCCATAGTCAAATATTATTCCTGGTGAGCTGACACAAAGTAATCACATAGAAAACATGAAACACAAATGCAATCAATGTTTTCGTGCATTAAGTCAGAAATCAGAAGTCAGGGTCCTGGTGTACGGATACTTTGGCCGCCGCACCAACACTGGACTCCCTGGGCTAATAACCACACTCAATAATCTTAACACTATTGCTTCACATAGAAAATATCAGAGTCCAAAGTTCTACGGTAGAACCGAACTCCTCTGATACCAATTTGTCACGACCCGTCCTCGGGGCTCGTGCCGTGACTACCCCATGCCCTCCATCCATAGGCCAAGGGATGGAGACTAGCACCAAGTTGTAATTACCGATAAAAAGGAAAGGCATTGCCTTTGTAATGTAAAGAAACACCACAGAGAAAGCAAGAAAAAGTAAACACTAAGTAAAAACTGGGTACGACAGTAAGTGCGGAAAAAGTAAGTGTGGAAAAAGTAAGTGGGCCAGAATAAAAACACAAACTAAAAGTAAAGTACAATTAGAAAGGGAAAAAATCAACTGAAAGTAAAGCCACAGCCTCGAGCCATCCACTGGAAGTCCCACCTGAAGGTTAGGTACAGATAGCCTCCACAGCTCCTCGGGTCCAGCCGTCTGCTCCGAGTACGCCCCGCCCAGTGATCCACCTCCGGGTACCGACCTGCTCCTCGTGCCTCAACCACGATCAGTGTTATCCATCGTCTGCAACCAACACAATGTAGTGCAGGCATAGCCCGTGCAGGGGTGAGTATAAGCTACTCAGTAGGGACCCCGAGACCCCCGAAGGTCTCCCAGAATCCACAAAGGAAAAACCACAAAGGAAATATACAAACACGAAGTAACATCCGGCACTACTTAGGTATATGCCCATACATATACCAAAGTCATCAATTCTCGTTCGGATCCAACATCCGAGCTCAAGTACAACCTAGTCCACATAGGAAACCACAACCCAATCCACACATGAAAGCATAACGTAATCCACACAAGATATCAAGTCAATCATAATGAAGATAAGGATTGAAAGTCAATATATTGCTCACACAGGTATACTTATTCGTATGACAATAGAGATGATCAGATATATCCACTGATTCATCTAAGTCATCGTACCCACAAAGGATCGATAGGTACTAACTCCTGCAATGACCCACAAAGGATCTGACCCAAACATGATTGATTGGTAACTAACCCTCGCAATAACCCACACAGGATCGGACCCACACAGGATCTGTAGGCACTGCCCACACAGGACCGCTGAGCGCTGACGCACACAGGATCTGACCCACAAAGGATCGGTAACATTGATCCACGTAGGATTGCTGAGTGTTGTAGTCGTCGCCGTCGAATCCACGAAGGATTCATGTATATTCGTCATCGTTATCGGAGTCGTAGCCAGCTCTAGGGTTCCCGCACACAGTAAGCTCGTTCGGGAGTTTCCGATCCATGGGCCGAGGGGATGATACATTAACTGACACATAGTCCGGAGTTGATGTATCCAAATGTTTTGTATCGTCAATAGGAACTCAATGTCACAGACGACGTGTCAATCAGACGCCCGGTCTGAGAGTTATTGGCTTTTTTGTTCTGGGGGCCCGGTTGGTTTTTAAGTCAAAACCAACCCGACTGTACTCCAAATGTGTCCAAACCTAGAGAAGAGTAAGAAAAAAGGTCCATCTCACTAAGAGGAATCCAACAAAGTCGATGACACGTCAATCGTACGTCCGGATCTCAAGTTATAAGTGTTTCCGCTCCGAGGGCCCTGTTGGTTTCGTGTACAAACCAACCCGGCCGAACCCAAAAGACTCTGAAACATTGAGTGTAATATACCGAAACGACCGCCTCGATCCAAGGATCGCTACGCAACCGACAGTACGTCGATCGAAGGTCCCTAGCCCATGTTATGGGAAAAAGACAGAAAAAGTCCAGTATTAGGGGGTTCGTGCCCGGTCCGACCCGGCCCGGTAACCCCTGGGTCAGCCAGACCGGGTTGAACCTACCTGGGTTCGGGTTTGGCCTGCTTGGGCATAGCCCGACCCGGCTGGCGTGGCCCGGCCTGGTGTTCCGGTCGGGCGGCTCGGCCGTTTCGGCCGAGCGGTGCGGGGTGGCACGCTGCCCCCGCCAGCATGAAACCGCGGCCCCATGGGGGGCCGCTGCTTGTCAACAGACGCTGCCGAGCGCCGCGTCCCACCTCCCTCAGTCCCACGCGGTCGAAAGACCAGCGACCTTCCGCAGCGGCTTAAGCCGCGATGGCCATTCCCGGTGGCGCGCCGGGAGCCGCCGCCTCCTGGCGGCCGGCCGGTGCTGGCCGCCGGTGCCGCCGTGCCGGCGAGGCGCGTCGGCATAACGTTCCACGGACCACCAGACGGGCTCCGGTGGTCGGATTTTCCTGTCGTCTTCGCCAACGGCCCTCCCGGGACCAGTTCTTCACTACGAAGACCTCAAAACACACGTGTGGCCTGCTTTATCATCGCCCACCGATCTCCACACCAAGAACGAAGAGATTGTGGGTTCGGACTTGTTTGTTGGTCCACACCCACCGGGTTAGCTGTTCAAAATGGCTTCTGATAAATTTTTAAATACATACCGATGATATATATCACATAGAATAAATTTAATCAAAACCCTTACCTCAGGCGTTGAATTCGTTGAGTGAGCGTTCGTCGTAGAAAAGCACGCCACAGAAGAAGGCGTTGCGGAAGAAACATTGTTGACGTTGTGGAGAAGGAACGTCATGGAAGAAGTGTCATGGAAGAAGTCTCGTTGGCGTCGCGGTACACGGTGCCGCAGAGTCGATCTCCAAGGATTTGGCGTTCTTTGTCAGAGATCAGTGCATTCTTCACGTTCTTCGCGTGCTTCGTCAAAGAAGAAGGATTTTTTCTCCAAATCCTCTCCACGCAACAAGTTCCCACCCAAATAAAATAAGTGTTGTCTTATTTTATTAACAATCATACCAACTATTTGAAAACTAAAAAAGAAAAGAAACGATCAATTAATTGAGGAGTTTAAAACCGACCAATTAATGAGACGTTTAATATCCAGATTAAACGCAAGAGTTGACTTCATTAAAAAGGGGGGTGCGGGTGCGTTACTTAAGAAGAAAAGAATCAGTGGGGATCATGTGGGCCCCACCTCAAAAATATCCTCCCAAGTGGGTAGGATATTGTGGGTCCCACATCATCCATTTAACATAGGTTAAACAACTTAAATAAAATAAATGATGCGACCAGTTTATTTTATTCATTAACTTAACCTGAAAATTTAAAAACCACACCCGAGCAAACGCAACTCCGGAAAAGGTGTTTCTAAGAAAATACCAGCACTACGATTGCAAAGGTTCCCTCATAATTCAATTCCGAGCACATGTTCAAAAGTTATAAAAACCTGCTCGTTCGTTCATTGAACGTACCCGAGCTAAACATCGGAAAATGATTCCGGGCACACCGGGCCTCAGAATCAGGTGCCGTCAGAAACTGCGTTCTCGTAAATTCCCAAAGAAAATTTAGTAAAAAAATTTCCTTTGAATTTTACGGGTCTTTACAGATGATTGATAAAAAGGACTCTTATATTCAATGGATCACATGATCCATCAATTGTTAAAAAATGGATCAACTACATTGAAAAGATCTTCCTCATCCTTCAATGTTCGAAACAAGAGAATATTCTTCTGGATTCTTATCATATGGATGATGAAGCTAATTAATGTTTAAAATGATCAAAAATAAAAATCCTGAGGATGATATTGAGATGTTAGAATACAATGATTTCAGAAAAACAATTTTGGGATAAATATTTTCCTTACACCCTCTGACTTAAAATGGAAGGATACATCCTTTACATTAATAAAACAATTAAAAATCCATTTTAGCATACAAGGAAAGATTAATAAGTCTTGTACGATATTCCTCCTTCTTTTTTCGTTAACCCTGAATGAATGATTGACTTCTCCTTTTCGTGGGAAAAAATGTAGCCTACAGAAATCACTAGCAATATGTGACATCGATAGCTCTGGGAAATTTTTTGATGTGACCTCAAATGAAAAAGGGAGATTTGTGAATATCAATGGTATCATGGGGATATGAAGCAGAAATTGGACTTTAATTCTGGTGGTCTGATTCATAAATCCAATAGTGCAATTAAATTCTAGAACCCCACATTCCAAAATTGTGGAATGTAGTTCCCCTGAAATTTCCTAAAGGAGAAGAGGAAATGCTTTAGGTGTGGAAGATAAGGGAACTTGGTCATTAGCTATCACTAAGGAAAAACCTACTTCTATGACAGTGGAGAGGAATGCTCTATTCGACCCTCAATACATTTATCATTTCATAAGATGAAAAAATAAAGGAACATCACAAACTAGTGTCCTAAGATAAGGGTGTTTTAAGGCAACAAACAACCTCCTAGGTTTCAAGGGTGAGATTTTTCTATTACAACCGCCAAAAAGAACCCCCAAAATGAATTTTTGATATATAGTCTAGTTATTAATTCAAGAATAGAGAATATGCCTTTTGATTCTGGTTATATTTTTTCTTTTATATGCTGAATGTTTAATATAACTATCACAACACCACTAAAAAATAATGGAAGTAGAGATGTCGGTGAGAATAGGAAATTGGGAAATCATTGCATACCATGAATATAAATCCTCCCATGTCACAATTTATGTATTAAACAACCCAGCAAACCATGTAAAACTCTATCTGGTAGAATTTAATGAAATTGTTGGCATGGATTGGATTACCCTATATAGATCCAACATATATTTATGTAAGAGAGAAATCAGACTTTATAAGAATAATCGACTCCCGATTTTGTTCAAGGGTAAGGTGGAGTATAAGTATTCATTAGCAACATCATATTATGTGTGGATATTACTACACAACGAGCACGTGTATCTTTCCTAGATGATTGATTCTAAGGAAGAAACTGTCTTTGAAGACATGCCTATTGTGACGGAATTCACTGAAATGTTTTCCAAGGAATTTCCTGGTCTTCCTCCAAGAAGATATATTGAATTATCGATTGATATTATACTTGGTGCTTTTCCAATATACAAGACTCTATAATGAATGATTTTTTTTGAGCATGTGGGTCTAAAAAACAACTAAATTATAAAATGGATAAAGGGTTTATACGCCCATGTGCTTCACCATGGGGTGCACCATTAATCTTCATCCGGATGAAGGATGGGTCAACGTGTCTTTGCATTGATTATTCTTATTTCAATAAAATCACGATAAGGAAAAGGTATCATCTTCCACGAATTGATGACTTTTTGATCTACAATGTGGATCAAAATACATACCCAAGGTGGATCTATGGTTAGGATATTACCATGTAAGGGGGAAGAAGGAGTATATCCCTAAGAATGCTTTTCGTAAAAGGTATAGGCACTATGAATTCATTGTAATGTTTTTCAGACTCACTAATTCTCCAACAATATTCACAGACACGATGAATAGATTATTTAGATATTAGTTATACATATTTTTGTTAGTATTTATAGCCTATATTATAATATACACCAAAATCAAGGAGAATCTAAGCATTGTACTATATACCTTGCGAAAGGATGAGCTCTATGAAAAGTACAACATGTGTGAGTTTTGGTTGAATGAAGTATAATTATTAGGTAATATCATCACAATAAATGAGATATCTATGGATCACTCAACTAAAAAATAAATTGAGGGATTCTTGAGGCAAACATATTTAACGGATATCTATAGATTATGTGGGTTAGTTGGTTATTACCACTGATTTGTAAGAAATTTCCCACAATTTTCAAACCCGTGTACCAAGGTATCTTGGAAGGGAGACATGCATTCATAGAGTGATGAATTTTGAGATTTATTCAAGGAGATGAAAAAGAGGATTTTCACTGTGCATGTGCTCACACTACCTACAATTGGAGAACCTTTTGTGGTATTCAATGATGTTTTGATGAAGGGACTCAGCTGTGTGTTGATTAAAAATGACTATCTGTACATGTGCTTCAAGGAAATTAAATGTTCATGAGAAAAAATCTCCAAAATATGTTATGGATTTGGATATAGAAATCATTTTTAAAAAAAAAATTTATAGACATTAACTCTTGGGGATGAGTTTGAAGTATATACGGATCAAAATATTCTCAAGTATTTATTCACACCAAATTAGAAGAATACATGCCAATGATTATTTTTAGAGCTGATCAAAGTCTATGACTTCTCAATCTGTTACCACATTGGGAAAGAAAACAATGTGGCGAATACTCTAAGTACAAAGGAGCTCACAATTCTGTCTTAAATGAGAATTGAAAAGGATACAATATTCATAGATTTGATTAATATAGATATGGTAATCATAAAAAAGGGACAATCATCAATCGTTTCACATATTATTTCCCAACCACCTCTTTTGGAAAGGTTATAGGATACTTAAAAATATGATTTGGGAATTTAAAATAAAGTGGAAACTCTAAAAAGGGTAAAACCATAGTGTTCAATGTTAATGAAGAAGGAATTGTGAGATTTGGGTCAATACTATATCTTCTATAAAATCCAATGCTAAGGAGTGATCTTCTCAATGATGCACATAGTTAAAATTTATCGATTCACCAAGGAAACCCAATGATGTATCGAGATATCTAAGGGAATTTTTGGTCAGATAACATGAAGAAGGAGATCGCTGGGTATATATCGAAGTTAATGGTATATCAGAAAGATAAATCTAGGAGGTATAAGTATATGGGTATGATGATACCATTACCCTAGCACAATGTCTCATAGCTCTGCTGCTAGAGAACTCCTCCTCTATCAAGTATAGTGGGAATGTTGCGTCACATAGAGGTGCTTCCCGCTAACCTTGGACAGCAGAGGTACTCCTCCTTTTGAGTACCATGGGTCGGCCGCATCACACAGAGGCGCTCCCCATTGTGGGTCTGCCTCGTCACATAGAGGTGCTCCCCCTAGTTTCCTAATGAGTTACTCTTCCTGTCGAGTACAGTGGGTCTATCATGACACCAAGGGGCTCCCCACTGTGGGTCTTCCATGACACTAAGGCACCCCCACTGGGCTAGTTGAATCACTATGAGTCGAATCGGTCATCAGTCGTCAGGTCTCAAATAGCTACTAGGTCTCTCCACTAGGCTCGCTCATCTCCGAGAGGATCCACTCCATGAGCAAGGTCGATACTCTTACTATCACGAAGTCCCACGTATAAGTATCTCAATGGTTTTACTCATCATAGGTGTCAGAACACAATAGATGGCGCGTCAGATGGATTCCCGGTCTATTAGTTATTAGCCTTTTACTATTGGGGGCTCAATTTGATTCATGCACAATCCAACCTGACTGTTCCACAACTTTATCCCGAACTACGGAGGGGTATACTCAAAGGAACCATCACGCTCGAATAAAACCAGCACCGCTTACAGATCGTCAAATGGTCGTCTGGTTCCAATGATATGGAAAATGAAATTAAAGTGTCGTCGGTGGACACAGGTATGGTCCGACCCGGTCATACCAGACTGTTCTAACCCTGTCTGGGCTAACCCAGTCTGGGTTGACTCGGTCAGAGCTGTTGGGTCTGGCCCAACCCATTGGGTTGGCTAGCATGTTAGGTTTGGGTCCTCCCTCTGGGCCCATCACAGCGGGCCGCATGGGCGATTCGGCCCATGCTCGGGGCCGGTTCGGCCCGGTGCGCCACGAGGGTGCGGCCAGGTGCAACTCAGACCAGAGGGATTTGCAGGACCAGTTCGGCCAGGGCGCCACATGGTGTTTTGGGGGATGGCTTAGGTGGTCGGATCAGCCAGGGCACCGGTTCGGTCGGGTTGTGACCCGTGTGGTCGGGCGGCCAAGAGGCGCCCGGGCTGGCCGCGAGGCAGCTGGGCAGGCCAGCAGGCAGTTCAGCGGGCGGGCCGGCAGGCCGGTAGGTAGGTTGGCGGGTGGTCGAGTGGTGGCTCAGCCAGTGCGGGCCGACGGGTTAGGCCGAGATGCATGGGAGGTGTGGGTGGTCGGGAGGCCGAGATGCCAATCCGACGCGGCTCGGGCCGGCACGGGCCGACGGTGTTCGGCCAGGACGAAAGGGAGGCCGGTGGAAGGCGGAAGTCAGGCGGTGCAAGCCAGTGGCAGTGCGATTGGGGTGGATCGGCCGATTTGGACGGCGGGCAGTGCGACCAGGGTGGCTCGGCCAGAGGGTCGTGGTTCGCCTCAGAGAACCGGAGTGCCATGGGGGTGGCGCGGTTCGCGGAGGCAGTGGGTAGAGCGGACTTTGTCATTGCCACTATCTTTGTTCTGTTGCCACATCACCATGACGATGTTCATCACAAGCAAGAACTATGGAGGGGTTAGGCCATGTTGGTTTTGCCCGCTCCCTCCACATTCAGGGAGGTAACAATTCGCTCCTCCAGAAGTACGATGAACAAAAATTATTTTACAATCTCATCATCGATTCCTTCCCAACCGAAGATGTAAATAACAAATGGAATAAAAAAAACCCCTACCTCTGTTCGTTAATCGCCGAAGAAGTTGTTGGAAGAAGAATAATATGGCCGTCGTTTATTGTGTCCGCTGCACACATCCAATTCCGAGCTACGTCGGCTTGTTGATGACGATGAAGAGAGTAGGTCGGTTGACGACGTCCCACATTGGTAGGTGTTTGGGGATGAATTTTGAAGAAGATCATTGTCGGTGTTCTTCATTCTTCGTTGGATGCTTTCTCCCAAGTTCTCCTCTTCCTAGAGCTTCCACCAAATTGAAAATTCCAAGCCAAAACTGATATGATTTCCCCAATTTTATTGTTGGAACAATATTCAAATTAGGGAAATTAGTTACATGGTTTGGTGTAATAAGGATGGAGAATTGGAAACATTAATGTTAGAGGAGTCAAGAGGCTCTCCCACATTAATGAAGGACAGTTGAGAGGTTTTTCTTTCCTCCCATTAATAGGGGGTTTAGTCCCGTGTGGTCCCCACATCGTAACCTCTCATGGGAGGTTCTGTTTGGGTGTTCCCCACCTCCATAACCACTCATGGGAGGTTAATGTGTGGTGGTCCCACCTATAACTTCCTTGATAATGTTTTAACCAACAAACACCCACACGAAGGCTAAAATAAATATTAAGTGAAGATCACTTTATTTATTATTTTCCCCGAAAATACAAATACTAACTTTTATTCTTGAACCATTGTCATCCAAGTGAATCTATCATTAAGTGATTACTGGAACTGTGAGTTCAACGATGTCCTCATAATTCAATTATGAGCACCGGTTCAGAAGTTATAAAATCCCTCTAGTGCATTTACTAAATGTACCCGATCAAACCATCAGAAACTGATTCCCTACACACCGTCCCTCAGAATCATGTGCTGTCAATTTTCACGTATTTTAATAATTCCAATGTATTTAAGAAGAAAAATCCATGGAATTCCTAGGTATTTAAATTCTACCTACCTTAGGTCTTTACATCCTTGTATGATACAACTCGATCTGAGGGAACAAGTGGGGGTACTGAGCATGCATTGACACCTCCCACTCCCATGTACTTTCCCGGAGGATCTCGTGCTGCCAGTGAAACTGCACCAGAGGTATCAATCATCCACATAGGACCCTCTATTGTTGATCCTCAATCTCCACTGGGACCTCTATAAATGTCTCCCCATCGTCGACATCCAGCTCGCCATGGTTGATGATGTGGGAAGTCTCGTGCACGTATCTCCACAGCTGAGATACCTGGAAGACATCATTCTCCTGGTGAAACTGAGGAGGAAGATCCAGGTGGTAATCCACCTCACCTACTCTACTGAGGACCAGGAAAGGTCCGATGAATCTCAAAGATAACTTTCCGCCTCGGCTAAATCACCATAGACCTCGTCGAGGTGAGATCCGTGGAAAGATATGGTCGCCATCCTCAGACTCCAGAGGTCTCTGTATCTTGTGAGCATATGACTTGTGCCTGAACTATGCAGTCTTCATTCCCTCCTGGATGATCTTCTCCTTCTTTGTGGTAGCACGTACCATCTATGGTCCCACTAGTGATGACTCCCCAGGGTCAGTCCTGCATAACGGCGATCTGCAAGGTTTACCGTATAACGCCTCAAATGGTGTCATCCTGATGGTGGAGTGATGGCTGTTGTTGTATGAAAACTCCACAAAAGGAAAGTGATCCTCCCATCCGTGACCTAAGTCGAGGAAACAAGAACACAAAATGTCCTCGAGGGTATGAATGGTCCGCTCAGTTTGACCATCCGTCTGAGGATGGAACGCGGTGCTCAGATGAAGCTACATCCTGAAAGTCTCATGCAACCCCTTCCACAGATGGGAAGTAAATAGTGTGTCATGATTAGAAACAATAGAAGAAGTTAATCCACGTAGCCTCTCCATATCATGCACCTAGATGTGTTCCAAGCTCTATACTGAACCCTGTTCTCTGAACGGTAGGAATTGGGTCGATGTGGTGAGTCGATCAATGATCACCCAAATCATGTCGTGACCCCTGGTTGTACGTGGAATTCCTGTCACGAAGTCTATGGATATACAATAGCAGTTCCACTCTTGCACCTCTAATGGATAAACCAAGCCTGCTGGTACCTGGTGCTCTATCTTCACTTGCTGACAAGTGAGGCACCGAGAGATAAAATACGCAACTTCCTTCTTCATTCCTGGCTACCAGTGCTGTCGTCAAAGGTCCTGGTTCATATTCGCCACTTCTAGATGTACCGCTAATGGGGATGTGTGGAACTCCATCAACACATTCTCTTGAAGTGACACTGGTATAATAGTACGTCCTCTAAAGAGAATGACGTGCTCCCCACCATCAGAAAATCCATCAAGTGCCTTCCCTTTGGATATCTATGCACATCATGTATTGTAGTCAGTGTCCCCATGTTGTGCCTCCCTGACTCGTTGAACGAGTGGGGGTGTGACTGTGAGCAACAAAAGGAAAACTGGTCCATCTCTATCCACAAAGGATATGTGAAAAGTGGCTAGCTACTCTGTCGCTTATCATATTTTCTATATACCAGACCTCCTGTTGAGTGCATCTGCTTCAACGTTCCCCTTACCAGGAGTATATACTATCTTGAAGTCATAGTCCGGGAGGAACTCAAGACAACGTCGCTGTCTCATGATCAGGTCCTTATAAGAGAAGATATTCCTGAGACTCCTCTAATCAGAGTACATGGTAAAACATTCCCCCTTCAAATGGTGTCACCATATCTTCAAGGCGAAGTCCACTCCTGGTAACTCCAGGTCATGGGTTGCGTAGTTCTTCTCATGTTGTCTTAGATAATGAGAACCGTACACGATCACTGCTCACTCCTGCATCCAGACACACCCAAGTCTGGTCTCTAATGTGTCGCAGTAGACTACATACCCTACGCCTTCCTCTGGAAGACTAAATATGGGGGCACTAGTCAGCCTCTTCCACAGCTCTTAAAATCTCTTATGGAATCTCTACGACCACACAAAGGGTTTCTCCTTCTTCATCAAGGATGACAGTGGTGCTATAACTCTAGAGAAATCTGGAACAACTCTCATATAGTTACCAGCCAATCCCAAGAAACTACATACCTTCGTCACAATCCTGGTTGGCTCCCAAGAAAGTACCGCCTCCATCTTCACTGGATCTACTACAACTACAGCCTCCGAGATATCAGAACCTAGGAAGTGACCTCTCGGATCCAGAACTGTAACTTTAATAGATTATCATAAAGCTGGTGCCCTTGGAGTTTGTCCATTACTACCTACAAATGGTAGGTATGCTCCTCCTCAGTAGTCGAGTAGATCAGAATGTTGTCGATGAAGACTATGAAAAATAGATTGTGTTAAGGCTAGAAAATCATGTTCATGAGTCCCATGAACACTACTGGAGTGTCGGTTACACTGAAATGAATAACCAATAACTTTTATGTTCGTACTGACATCTGAAAGTCGTCTTCAACACATCCTCGTCTCAAACTCCAATCTAGAGATAGCCTGATGTGAGTTCTATCATCGAGAACCATCAATCTCCCTTCAACTGATCAAAGAGGTCATCAATCCTAGGGAGTGGGTACTTTTTCTTCATGATCACCTGGTCTTGGAGACGGTAGTTGACACAAATCCTCATGCTCCCATCCGCATTCTTAGAAAACATAATCGGGGCTGCCCAGGGAGAAACACTTGGCTAGATGAATCCTTCTCCTACAAGTCCTATGGTTGTACCCACATCCCGTGAAGCTCTGTAGGAGACATCCGATATGCTGGTGTAGATATTAGTGTCATCACAGGGAATATGTCAATATAGAATTCCTCCTCTCTTTGTGGAGGTAGTGCAGGGAAATTTTTAGGGAAAACATCAACGTACTGGTCCACCACTATAGGATAGCTCAGACTCTCCACATCAACTGCTCTGAGGGTAATTCAGGCCAACTGATGAGTGATCAACTGCACTCTCCTTCGGGAAAGTCCATCCTACACTGCAATGGATTCCCTCTTGCTGGTGAAGGTGAACATGGCCCATTAGTGTGGACACACCACACTTTGTGCCTAATACAGTCTATCTGAGAGAGGACTGTAGATAACCAATATATACTCAAGATGACGTCTTAAGGCCTCGACCCCGCTACTAGAAGATCCCAACCGAAGCTCTCACTTCCTATAGTATGCTAACACTAATGGAACCAGTGCGTAATTGTCTATTCTACTCCCATAGGAGTCTCTAGATGTAAGGATCGAGCTAATGGATCCGTCAGAATCTCTGAGCTCTGTATGAGGGCAGTGGAACTGAAAGAGTGACTGACACCTGTGTCTATAAGAACTGCAGCTATGGTGGAGTAGACATATATCGTACCTTGAATCCTCTCCAGAGATTCGTGATCGTAGGCCTATGTTTCCTGGATCTAATCTCTCCCCTATCCACCTACTCCCTGTGGTGGGGGTAGACCTCCTGGTGGTGGTGGTGGTAACACCTCAAAATGTCGTCCACCACCAGCTACACGACCAGCTACTCTGCCACGTACGGCTGATCCCTTCAGACCACCTTGATCGAATCTCTTCCTCTGCATGAGTGGTCCTTTGAACGTCTTCTGATAATCTGAACATCAAGTCGGACAGTTAGGAGCCACATGACCCCGCCTGCCGCATGGGTAACATTGCTTGCTCCTAGCATGTATGTCTCAATCTCCAGTTCCCTGCACAACCAATCTAGAGTCATTCAGTCATCCACCTCTAGGTCTATTCCTCTTGAAATTCTACGACATCTTTCTACTACCAGCTACAAAAGACTCCATTTTATGTTTAATATTAGTGGATCTTGCTGCTTGAGAATTCTCAGAAAGGAAATCTCCACTAAGAGGGCTCGCTCCAACACCCATACCTGCGTAGGGATGCTGAGGGAGATCTTCGAAGCCCGGATCTCTCACCTGATCCCCTGCTCGAAGGTATGATCCATGAAGAATGGCTCTTGTACCATATATGTAGAGTAGCGTGAGAGGTTGATGAACATCACTATGTACTGATCTACAGTCATGTTTCCCTGCTACAGACAACGTAGCTATTGTATGCTCACTATGTGAAGAGTCTTTGGGACAAAATCTGCCCGGAACATGCTCTCAAAGTCTTCCCAGAGAAGCTTTATCTCATTGTGAACATGGAGCATCAAGCTTCACTCTCTACCCATTGCTGCCTATAGAAGGCTGGCAGAAAGAATCACCCTGAGGTCGGATGGTGTCCCTAATAGTCGAAAAACTCTCCCCATAGCCTCAAATCAATCCTCAACTGATGGTGGGTCCATCTCTCCCATAAACCTGGGTGTCCTCTGGCGTTGAAACATTTGCAATGCACTCCAGTGGCGTGAATCATTTGTTGCTGGGTCTGGTGGCATCGTTGGCCAAACGGGGAGTGGTACCGGTGGTGCCTCTGCAATGATAGGTCCCTGCACCGAGGCCTCATCACTCGGTGGGTTATCTGCACATAAAACACTCAGGGATTTGGCTGGTCATCCACAGGGAGGCATCCTGAAATAAAAATATGTTACATGGTCAAATATTATACCTGGTGAGATCACTTGGATGAGTTTACATAAAGAAAACTTTTTAAAACACACACAGATTTATTGTTTTCATGCACTTAGTCAGAAATTAGTAGTCAGAGTCTTAGTGTATGGATACATCAGCCGTCGTACCAACACTGGACTCCCTGAACTAAAAACCACACATAGTACCCTTAAAAAATTTCTTCATAGAAATGAAATGTCAGAGTCCTATGTTCTATGGTATAACCGACTCCTCTGATACCAATTTGTCATGACCCATCCCTTGTGGCCAGTGTTGTGACTACCCCAAGCCTACCATACATAGGCCAGGGGATGGCGACTAGCACCAAAGGAGTAATTTCCTAAATCTAGGAAGGAATTTTCTTTTTAACTGAAACACACACAACAGAGCACAGAACTGGATAAAAAACACTAAGTAAAACTGTATACAAAAGAGTACTGAAATTTGAGGGGGCGGAATAGAAGCCCAATTGGAAAGTACAAATAAAACTGGAAAACATATACAATATAAGAAGAGTAAAATTACTATTGGGTCATCCTCCTAGATTCCTTCCTGAAGGGTAGGTACAGATAGCCTCCACAGCACACCACTCTTGTTGGTCTCCTCCATATACCGACACGTTGTGTGGTCTTCCTTTGGTTACCATCTAGTCCTAGTACTCTCAGCCTCAGTCTACGCTGTCTGTCGTCTACAACCAACACAACGACCTACGGGCATAGCCCGTTCATGGGTGAGTATAATGATACTCAGTAGGGACCCCGATACACTCAAGGTCCCAAAAAAACCAACAAAGATAAACCACAATGTATGAAATCAATAGATAACCCCACTTAGGTATATGCCCATACATATACCAATGTCATCATGTAATCCATCTCAATCATCAGGTAAACAAAAAAGTTACTAACTCATCTCAACGAGGATTTATTCTAGGGGTAGTATCAATTAACATTTCCAAGCACAAAATTGAACACCTCGGTTGTGGGAGAACTCATCCTCTATCATGTACAGTGGGCCTGTCGCATCACACAGATCCACTGCCCACTTACCATGGACTGCTGAGGTACTACTCCTATCGAGTACCGTGGTTCTGCCGCATCACATAGAGGTGCTCCCCACTGTGGGACTTCCACATCACATAGAGGCACTCCCCCCTCAAAGCCTGCTAAGGTACTCCTCCTGTCGAGTATCATGGGTCTGCCATGACACCAAGACGCTCCCCACTGTGGGACTTCTGCAACACCAAGGCGCACCCCACTGGGCTAGTCGAATCACTCTGAGTCGAATCACTCCGAGTCGAATCGGTCAGCAGTCGTTAGGTCTCAACCACCTACTAGGTCTCCACACTATGCTCGCTCGCCTTCAGGATGATCCACTCCACGAGATACTTCGGTACTCCAACTGTCAAGAAGTCCCATGTAGCTGTATCTAAATGGTCTGTCTCATCATTGAGGTCCCAATGAAATAGACGGTGCGTCAAATGGATGCCAGGTCTGTGATTTATTGTCCTTTTAGTCCTGGGGGACCGGTTGGATTCGTGCATGATCCAACCTAAATTTACCTCAACTTTACCCTGAACCCTAGAGGGATATACTCAAAGGGAACATCACGCACAAAGAAAACCATTTCCGCTAATGGTTTGTCAAACGGTAATCTTGTGGCAATGATATGGCCAAAGAAAGTAACATGTCGGTAGTGGAGTCGGGTCTGGTCCGACCCGATCAGACTGACCCGGTCCGACCCGATCTGGGCCAACCCGGTCTGGGTCGACCCGATCAGACCTGTGGGGTCTGGCCAAGCCCATTGGGGTGGGCTAGTCTATTAGGTTTGGACCGGCCCACTAGGCCCATTCCAGAGGGCCGCATGGGCGGTTCCGCCTGGGCTCGGGGCCTGTACGACCCAGAGCGCCACGAGGGTGCTGCCCGACGCGGCTCGGCACATAGGGAATATCCTGGACGATTTGGCTAGGGCACCACGAGGAGGGCCACGAGCAAGGTGGGGTGGTCGGCTCCGCCAGGGCGCAGGCTCGGTCGGGTGGCGGCTCGAACGGCCGGGCAGGCCGACAGGCGGGCCAGAGTGTGGCCGGGTGGTGGCACGACCAATGTGGGCCAGCGTGTTCAGTCGGGGAACCCAGGAGGCACGGGTGTCCGAGAGGCAGAGAATCCGAGCCAACGCGGTTCGGCGCAGCTCGGGCCGGCGCGAGCCGGTAGTGTTCAGTAGAGGCGCATGGGAGGCCGGCGGTGGCTGAGAGCCTAGAGGCGCGGGCCGGCGGAAGTGCGGCGGGGGTGGCCTGGCCAATTCGGCCAGCAAACGGTGCGGCTAGGGCGGTTCGGCCAGAGGGCCATGGTTCAGCCGGGAGCAACGAAGCGCCGCAGGGGTGGTGTGGTTCATGGAGGCCACTGGTAGCATGTCCTTTGTCATCACCGCCTTCATCGTTCCATCACCTCATCACCATGCCGATGTTCTTCACAAACAAGAACAACAGAGGGATCGGTCTATGATGGTTTGGCACACACTTCTTTGTTTAGGGTGGAAACAATTGTCTCATCATGAAGTATGATGAACAACAATTATTTTACAATCTTCACATCGATTCCTTTCCCAAAAAATATGAGAATATGAAAAGAAATAATACACAAATAAAACCCCTACCTTTGTTTGTTGATCACCGAAGAAGTCACGGGAAGAAGATGAAGATGATCATTGTTCGTTGCGTCCGCCACACGCTTACAATTCCAAGCTGTGTCGGCTCGTTGACGATAATGCGGAGGGTAGGTCAGTTGAAGACGTCCCACGTCAGTAGGGGTCCGGGGAAGAAGTTCGTAGAAGATTGTTGTCGGCATTCATCATTCTTCTTGGAAGATTTCCCCCATGCTCTCCTCTTCCCAAAGCTTCCACAAAATTGATAACGCCAAGAAAAAAGTGATATGATTTACCCAATTTAATTGTTGGCATAATATTAAAATTGGGGAAATTAATTACGTAGGTTTGCGTAATAAGGATGAAGCATTGGCATCATTAATGTTAGAGGATTCAAGAGGCTCTCCCTCATTAATGAGGGAGAGTTGGGAGGTTTTCCTCTCCTCCCATTAAAGGGGGTTTAGTCCTATGTGGTCCCCACATTGTAACCTCTTGCAGGAGGTTATGTTCATGTGGACCCCCCCCCTCAAGGAAGATTTGTCTCTTGATCAAAAAGCCTACATTTATGTGATGTATGTGGTAAGGAAACATTGATATCCACTTTCGATCGTATCTGATATTGATCCAAGGATTACATCAATATTCTATAGAAGTATTCAACATGATCTAAGTACAGAATTTAATTTCAATATGGCATATCACCCAGAAACAGATGAACTCGCTAAATGAATTATTATTACAGTTGAATAAATACTGAGATCATGCTCAATGGAATTTAATGGTGGAAGGGATCAACATCTCCTTTTAGGTGCGTTATCCTAAAACAATAGCTTCTACTTGATCATTAAAACAGAAAACTATGAAGATCTATATGTGATGTTATGTAGAACTTATACATGTTGGGATGGAGATTGTGAGAGAAATCGTCTTGGGTCTGATCTTCTGAAGGGGATGACAAAAAAGTTCCTTTCTATCCAGCTACACATTAAGGTTGCTCAGAGTCGACAACAGTTCTATGTCGACAATAATCGAAGGGACTTGGAGTTTGATGTTGGTGACATATTGTTTAATTGAATTTCACCATTGAAGTGATTGATGATGTTTGGGAATAATTGGAAGCTATGAACTAGGTACATTGGCACCTATGAAATCCTTGATCGCGTAAGAGCAGTGGCCTATCATCTTGCACATCCTCTAAATCTATCACAAGTACATGATGTCTTCCAGGTATCCCTCTTGAGGAAGTACATACCGGACCCTTCACATATACTAAATCCATAAGTGGTACAAATGGATCATAACCTCTGTTATATGTAGAATCTAGTGATGATCATGGATCGTAGAGACAATTTTCTAAGCAACAAAATATCCCACCCTATTAAAGAGCAGTGGAGGAATCACATATATAAAGAAGCCACATGGTAACTAGAGGAATATATGTGGCAGAAGTACCCACACCTTTTCTCTTCTAAGGGTATGTGTTGAATTTTTTGGAACACAATTTTAAATGGGGGAAGAATGTAATGACCCAAACTTTCGAATAATATTTATATACTAAATTTTAGTTTATTCCTAAAAACTATAAACTTTAATTAACGAGGTGATTATAATTAAAATAAAACCACATGGTTTTTATTGTTATATGATTGTTGGTCAATATGATCATTGGACACTATATTATTAACATTATGATTATTTTTTATAAACACGATTGATCTTGGTTTGGTAATTGTGAAAGAGAAGATAATGGCCTCATGTAGTAGACTCAGGCCATTCGAAGCCCATCTGTACGAGGGTGGGAAGGAGGTTGTATCACTAGGCTTATCTGTAGATGAAGACAGATCTAAGCTTCAAAATGTGAATCTTGAACGTAATCTATTAAGGGAGAAGTTGAAGCTGTTGAAAATAACCACTCAGAAAATGTTGTACGAGCCGCAACAAGATTATATCACCATATCACTCATTAAACTTAGGTCATATGCATGTTTCTTAAGTTGCAAAGTAACAAGGAATTAGTTACTTTGTTTAATCCTTTCGTATAGATTAATTTTTTTATTATGGTAAAATTTGTGTATTTAAAATGTTCTGGTATATTTCGGATGAATTTATAGAATTTTCATATTATTGATAAAATTTTGGGAAAAATGGTTTTTAGAAATATTTTTGTATACTTTAAATAACTAATAATGTGAAAAAAATTAAAAAATAGTATTCTACCATTGTGATCAGTAAGAAATTTACAGTCTAATAAGATCAAATTAACTTTTAGTGAATAGTAATGTATGAATAATAATATTAACCATATGAATAGTAATGTGACCAGTGAAATAGAAACTTCACATGGGAATGTATAAATATAATTTAGGCATCTTGATTGGTTAAGTTATATAATATCATATGTAAATGTATTTTTCGGAAATTATTAGTTATGTATTAGTATTTTTTGGTTAAATTGTGTTTTTACATAAAAATTAAATATCTCATAATTAGAATTTTATTTTCATAAAATGGAGTTCAATTTTGAATTCAGAACATTGATATTAGGTTAGGGTGAAATTATGAGATTTTTATAAAATGTTTTGTTTTTTGTAAATAATAAAAATACAAGATTGAGTTTTGGTGTGATTAATGACATCGTTAATGATGTTATAATGATGTAAAAATATTTGTATACTATTGAATATTATGATATGTTATGATGTCTTCCATGTGGTCAATACCATGGGCAAATACATTGGGCAAGCCCATGGTTTGTCAAATAACACTGATGAGGTGTCCCTTGAAAGTTAATAAAATACTATCTCACTTTTGCTAAAAATACCAACCATTACATCATTCCATTGATTAAAAATATTTATCAATGAATATTTGGTATATTTAACTCCCAAAGTGTCCACTCAAGGTTCCCTCAATCCCCCCAAGGTCTTAACCATCAAGCATTCGTTGTTACTCTTCCAGGTAAGTGAACCATTCACCCTCCTCTTTTAAGTCGTGACTTCATTTATGTTATGTATTCTAGTTTCCATATTATTATGTTGTGGTATGTTATTATATGGAATTATTTCTGTCCATTTTTTCCAAATTATGTGATTCCCTTTCCACTCTCATCAACTTATTTTATTGGATTTTATGTGATGTTGTTAGGCAGCTGAATCATTTTGTAGAAGAAATTGCATCTTCTCTTTTCCATCATGGTTCCTTTTCATGTGGTATGTCATTAAAATATCCATACCCTGATATTATTTATTTTTTATTCTGTAAAGATATATTATTATGATTTATTTATTAGTGGGTGACCCTTTTCCCTCCTCTTTTCAATGATTTAAAAAACAATGTTGTATAGCTGTTATGTTGTAGAATTGTTGCCTCAAAACCTCTCTCTCTTTTTCTCAAGAAATAATATTATTTTACTTATAGGAATATCCATACATATTTTAGTTTTTTGGGTCTTAATCTATTCATAAAAAAGGTATATTCGGTTCTTTAGTTTACATACACAATACCCTCATTCATTTTTCATGGGTTATAAATGACATAATGATCAAGTTTTTAATCACTTTTAGAGCATCAAGATTTTGATCTGAAACCCATTTCTTTTATTATATATGGGGTTTTTATGAAATGTTTGTTTATGATATATGTGGATAACATGAATATAAATATATATTAAGGGTTCACCCTAATATCACTTCAATGCAGTGGTTAAATAATTATCCTCTAGAGATGACATGTTTCATGATACCTTGGTAAATAACCCTCGTAATTATTTGGACACAGTGGGGAGGAACCATGTTGATAGGTTCATAAATGTCTAAATAAATTGTAGTTAACACATTATCAATTTATGATTCATGTAATCATTTCTATGATATGCCTATTTATCATGAATTTATGATATGCCTCTTATTCTTTTTGATATTGCTCATGATCATATGTATATAGTTTCACTTGATTTACTTATTGGTACTTCTTCTCACCCATTCCTTTGATTTATGTCTCTTGGTTATGAGATGTAGTAATTTTACTTAGGATAAATCACTGATGAAGAATTACAATTGTATTAGAATAACTTTTAACATTTTCATGTATTTTGTTCATGATTTCCTAGACACTAGACATTAAAGACCATCTGTTTTTAAAATGTAATGAAATGATATGTAATAAAAAAGGTGAGATTCCATAGAATACATGTAGGAAAAAACAAAAAGACGAGTTCCAAACTATAAATGAATATATATTGCAGAGAAAGATTCAAAATGATGTAATAGACAAGGATGTACTCATAAGTAAACCTTCATGCTATTTCAACTACATTCATTTACATTATTAATTTTTCTGTTAAGAAATACATGAAACCCTTTGGGAAAGTCCATATAGCCTATCCTCTATGGTTCAAATAATCATTCAAAAGAAACCCTCTGGGAATGTTCACACATCCCACCCCCTCTGGTTCAACTTATACAAATATTATATAACGATCCTTAAGGTAAGCTCACATAGTTGGACCCCATTGGTCTCGTGAAAACAATGACTCTTTGAGGAAGCAGTCACCATCAATTCCCCCTATAGTCTATGAATTATAAACTACAGAATCTCTGAGGAAGATCTCAATACCAATTCCCCATGTTGTCTTATAATGATCATTATAGACACTATAATGGAGAACTCACTGTCAATAACCCATATCGTCTCGCAGTGAGAAAAGTATAACATACACTCTATGGAAGCCCTTAACGTCAATTCCCCCTATGGTATCCCTACACCAAGTTCCAAGTTCCCAAGGTAATGTAATCATGCAAAAACAATATTTAATATCCAATGTAAATCACAATTTCAATTGGATAAATAGATACAAATCATAAAAAATTTTAGTTAGATAACATCATTCCTTTCTAACAGCACTAGGTATTGAAAAAAGAGAAGGCTAACAGGCAATCTGAGACCCAATGGCCAATATTAGGTAAAACACGGGTAAAAACTTCCATAGCAAGGTAAATAACATTATATTCAATCAAACCCCCATACTCAAGGTACCAACTAATGGAAGGGATTAACGGGGTTAAATTACCTAAAAACAAAATACAATAAAAAATGTTGTAGGGAACTTTTTCATGTATAAATCAATGACTATCTACAGAAAATCCCAAAACACTTACTTCAAAATTGTACAATCGATATTGTTGAATCTCATCCATTGAATTGATCCATAATTATTTAGATATAAAAAATGCCTAAAACATTCCACCATGTTTATCTCACAAAATAGGAGGAATCATGGAATGAGGATCTAGAAGAATGTAGAACCCACTAATGTGATTCAAATGCAACCGACAGACATTGAATCGGAGCACAGACAACGGTTCATGGTCTTAGAGAAGAATCAATGATCTTCAGTTGCTTTTGAACTAGACGAAGCCTATAGAAGATGTTTCTATAAATGAGATCTAACCTAGGTCCGAAATAACAATTAAAAATAAAAATACACACTGTGTTCTCTAAGGATACACGACGTGTATAGGCCTTTACCGAGTCTTCCATAAGCGGCCCTGCCATGTCATCACTCGTCGGTGTATGTGGCTGCATCATAACCAATCATGTCCTGTACATAGTGCCAAAGTACACAAAGTGTACATGGAAGTACACAACATGTACTCCTAAAATTTTCCTTCTTCCCTTTTTCCTCAAAAGAAACATGAAAATGATATGCATACATGAATAGTTGATATGGGTTATTAAAAACATCTTCGTTAAAGAAATTCATCCTATAATTTTTCTAGAAAGGTCATGACGAAGAAGAATCCATGAACAAATCAGTACACTATGATCATACATCAGCCTCCATTTCCCATGTCTCGTCTTATACTCACCTGTGCTTCCATAGCACCTATACCAAAGTAATAGACCCGCTACGGGAAACCATTTTTATGTAATCAATAAACCGGAGGGATTATCCTCAAATGATGCATACACCTCTATCTCAACCTTCTAGAGATGGAGAAACATATATGGGTCTTAGAAATGATGTCGTTGATGGGAATTGTGGAAGACATCGTGCATATCCTGGTACCTCTAATGTAAATGAAATTGATAGGCAACTGGCCCTGTAAGTACCCAGCCTTGAACAATACATAATCTTGAATAAACTAATAATTCACATTGAGTATCTTTTCAGGTTTATAGAATTAAATAATTACGTCATAAAATATACATAACAACTTTAATATTACATGTAGAAACTTTTATTATGTAGAAATTTATTTCATAAAATAAAAACTCTTAAAAAAAACACGTCTAGTTCCACATTTTATACATCATGAATTTTCCTTGATCCCATCCTTGGATAAATTCATCTTTATTTCCCCTGGAATACATTTAAGAACATGGGATGAGAATAAAAAGCTCAGTATTGGATATAAATTAGGAAAGAAATCATTTGTCCAAGAATACATAAAAATCCATGAAATCAAACATTTCAATTGTAAAACATAATCTATTTATCCTACCACACAAATTCATATGATTTATGAGCAACACATAAAAATCATAAATCGTGAAGGTAACTTGTTGCATCAATAACATACATACATTGTTTCTTTCACATATAAATGGGGAGTTACACTTGGAATACCCATCATTGTATATTCCCTAAATCACATAGGAGAAACATTAACATTTACCTTTGTCATGTTACCCAATGCATTGATGAACTATCTCGGGCCCACCCACCCTAGTATTATCACGGAACAACCCATATACATAAATAATTTCCAAGATCCAAAAATATTTCATAACACATAAAATAATCATAATGGAAAGATTAAATTCTCACATTGCAATAACAATATATAATTTCATGATATTAACATAATCAATTCTTTATCAACATATTTTCAATACCATTTAAAACACTTAATAAAGATATTTTTGAATGAAAGTGTCCAATAACACTTTGAAGCTTTTGAAAGAAATTTTGATTTAAAAAGATTTATGTATATATAAATAATTTGAAAAAATAATTTTTAAGATCTGTACATTACTGAGAAGGATTTAGATGAATAAATCTTTAAATCATTTGAAATGATATTTTTTTTAAAGACTTTAAAACCAAATGAAATATTCTTATATAAAAATAATTGACGAATAACATTAATAAAATCATATAATAACATTTGAATAAGTATATTCATTATATAATATGTCAATGTGTAGTATATCAACCATATAAAAGTGAATTGTTGTATAACAACAAATAAGTCTCAATGGAATGTTAATTGAGATAAAGTCCCTCAAAAAGATCATATCCTTAGATTAAAGAGAAATCAATGACATAAATATTTGTGACAAATAAGAATACAACCAATATAAGTGGATATTATGTTGAAAACAATTATATTTCATTCAAACATATTCATACAATGAAATAATGAACCATTAGAAGTTTAACACCAAGAATTGACATCGGGTTTAGAAGTTCCCTTATAAAAATTCTACATCCTAACAGTGCCACAAAAAATTCAGAAAATGAGTTGATGAAATAAAAAATGGACCCTAATTTCAAGTAAATACAATTTATAGAAATATTTATATATAATAACATATCACCACATTTGAAAATTGATATTTAAAGACAAAAAAATCCTTTGACAAAAAGAGGACAGTGAAAGGCTCTTTTACCGATTTTATAACATACGAAACAAACCACATCAAAGAATGATCAAACAATGAAGATGGGAAAACCCATTAATTAAATTATATTACACACATAATACAATTAATAGAAATACATAGACCCCAGAAAATTAAATTTTAATGAAATGGAATTTTCATGTAATTTTTTATATTATATTGGTATTTTATGAGCCCTTGACAGTGCGTGATTCTGAGGCCCGGTGTGCCCAGAATGAATTTATGATCTTTTGTGGGGTACGATCAGTAAACGTTTGAGCAGGTTTTTGTAACTTTTGAACTGGTGCTCGGAATTTAAATCCGAGAACATTGTTGAACTTGTAGCACTGGTATTCGCTTTTGGAGACTTTCACCTCGACGACAGTTGGTTGAGGGTGACAGTTTTTGTGTTTTTAGTGGGATAATAAAGTAAAATAAAAATGTTTTACATTTTTATTTATTGAAACCTCCCATCTGGATGTTATTAAGGTGGGGAACTCGTGAACTAAAACCTCCCATCTGTATGTTATTGAGGTGGGGACCACTGAGCCAAAAACCCCATTTTGAATTTCTAGTGGTGGGGACCACCCGAACTCACTTAATGGGAGAAACCCCTTGAACTCCCTCGTTAATGAAGTGTTAATCCATGGACTCCCCCCATCATTAATTATTCCAACAAATTTCAGTTAATTGAGTCAATTAATTGAGCCAATTATATATGCCAACGTCCAAGCAAAATTAATCTACCCAATTTAAATTATATTGGAACCTCTTTCCTTTGGGTGGATTTGGTTGGAGAAGGAGAAGTAGAGATCTTGGAGAACTACTCTCCAACAAAGAACAACCTCCATCAAAGAATGATTATTCGATGAACTGATGAATAAGAACGGGATCAGAGGTGTGTTGCAGGTGCTACGAATGTTGAAATCTTTGAATTTTTTCTATCTCCAACATCAACAAACCTTCAAGGTTTCGTGGTTGTTTGAACTATTTCCCCTTACCTATTCTTAACAATTATTTGTAAATAAAGACGAAATTATAGCCTCTTTCTACCGCTCTAACATAGAGAGTGCGGGCCAAACAAACATGGTCTAACCTCCCCTCAATTATTGTGATTAATTATTGTGTTCTTCGCGATGGAGGAGGATGGAAACCAACACCGGTGGGGAACAAGAACAGCGGTCGACACCACAGCCGACCGCGATGGTGGCGTCAGCACAACCATTCCACCCGATGGAAGAGAACTACAGCTTGAGCTACAACGGTGAAGGGAGGATGGCTGGCCGAGCCGGCCATCAGCCAAGGCGCGGCCCGAGACCGCGCCACACAGAGCGAATGGCTAGCCATGCGACCAGCCCTGACGGACCACCACACTACGGCCCCCACGCCACCCTACATCCCTCATGCCACCCCTTGGCCCCCGCACCACCAAGCAGCCCGTGCGCCGCCCCGTGGCCCTCGCGCAGCCCAGATTCCCCTACGCCGCACCATTGACCATGTGCTGCCCCGCGGCCCACACGTCTCACTGCGGCCTCAAAGTAGCCCCACAGCCCTTGCACCGCCCTGCGGCCCCCACCCCACCCCGCATCCCTCACACAAACCAGTAGCCCCATCGCCGCCCCGTGGGTGCCCCTCTGCTAGGTCGGGCCACCTAGTGTGGGCCGGGTTGACCCGAACTGGGTCGGGTTGGTTCTACTGGGTCGGACAAGACGTGGACCAGCTTTGATCAATTTCCACTCTTTTCACCATAACTTTAGTACTAAGTGTCCATTTTAAGAACCATCTACAGTACTGGAAACCGTGGAGTGAGACGGTCCCTTTGGTATTACCCAATAGAGATTTGGATAAATATGGGGAATGGTCAGGTTGGATCGAGTCTGAATCCAACCGGGCCCTCGGGGCTAAAATGCTAATAACATACTGACTAGGCATCTGTTTGATGCACCATATATTGTGTTGATACCCCTTTGATGTGGTGGTCTTTTGAGATACTTCTTCATTACAGATCATGGCAGTTAGAGTATCAACCAGTTTCTTGAGGAGCAGACCCTCCCGGAGATGAGAAAGCCTAGTGTGGGAATCTTCGAGCTGGCTGTGATGATGTACTAGGATCTTGTGTGGGTCAGACAATGTTCAAACTATGTACTAGGATCCTCTGTGGGATTGATGACGTACTGACTTTGTAATAGGATCCTGTGTGGGCCTTACGATGTATTGACAATGTACTAGGATCTTTTGTGGGTCTTACGATGTACTGACAATGTAATAGAATCATGTGTGGATATGAAGACGTACTGATGATGTACTGGGATCTGATGTGGGTCTGATGATGTACTGACAATTTACTAGGATCCTGTGTGGGTCTAACGATGTACTAGCGATGTACTAGGATCATGTGTGGGTCTAACGATATA
Source organism: Viscum album (assembly GCA_963277665.1). Classification (NCBI taxonomy): domain Eukaryota; kingdom Viridiplantae; phylum Streptophyta; class Magnoliopsida; order Santalales; family Viscaceae; genus Viscum; species Viscum album. The sequence continues at coordinate 1,644,305,049 of OY728127.1, read as the reverse complement.
CTAAGATCCAGTGTGGGTCTGAAGAGGTACTAGGATCCAGTATGGGTCTGATGATGTACGACGATATTCTTGTGGGCCTATTGATGATTTAGGATCTTATGTGGGTCTGCATCTTAACAGAGTAAAATGATTTAGTAGTTACATGTAATCATCTTTACCACTGTTCTTAATTTATACCTAGTGAGAGCTGAGTTTGTACCTATGTAGTACATTCCATTGTGGTAATACCTTGGTGGTATTTTTCAATTTGGCGTACCTCAGCAGTACATACATTTGTGGTACTCCTTACTTTGTGGATTAGTTGAGCTTGGGCTTTTGAGATGGACTCTATGTTTCAATGTGATTGATATGGGAATACATGATTACTTAGGTATGTATATGGGAAAATACCTAAGTAGTGTTTTCAGTTGATTTCATGCAATTTGTTTAATCCTTCATGGATTTTTTGAGACCTTGAGGGTCTCAGGGTCCCTATTTATTATTGTTATATTCACCTCCACACCGGTTATGGCCAAACCATGTTGTGTTTGGTGCAAAAAACTCATAGCGCTGACTGAGGACGAGGGTACCAGGACTGTATGGTGCCCGGAGGTAGACCATATAGTGTGTAGGTACACAAAAAAATCAGGTAGACATGGAGTGCTGAGGAGATGATTTTTACCTACCCTTTAGGTAGTAACCTCGGAGGACAGCCTAGTAGTTGTCCTTCTCTTTCATCAGTTGTATTGTATTTCAGTTTTACTTGTACCTTTATTGTTAGGGTTGTATTCCGGCCCCTCTTACATTCATCACTCTTTTGATACACAGTTTACTTATGTTCGTATATTGATGTGTGCTTGAATGCATGTGTTTATAGGATATAAAGGCAATGCCTTCCTAGATTTTGGAGATACACCTTTCAGTACTAGTCTCCAGCCTCTGGCCTATGGAAGCTGGGCTTGGGTTAGTCACAACACAGGCCCTGGTAGATAGGTCATGTAAAATTGGTATCATATGTGTTGGTTCTATAGTAGAACATTTAACTTTGATCTTTTTAATGGCAATAGTGTAATGTGTACTGAGTGTGGTTATCAGTATATGGAATCTAGTGTTGGTGTCGCGGTCGACCTATGCATACACCAGGACACTGACTTCTGATTTCCGACTCAGTGCATGAAAACACTAATTACATGTATGTTTTCAATAGTCTTCTTTGTGAAATCATTGAGTCATCTCACTTGGAATAAATTATTGACCGTGACACAATTATTTCTTTTTAGGATGCCCCTTTGCAGATAACCAGCTAGGGTTATGGATATAGTATGCATTGATAGCCTACTGAGTGACGAGGCCTCGGTGCAGGCCCCTCTTCCAGTAGAGTCACAAGCAGTACCATTACCCATTGGGCCACCGATGCCACCAGCCCAAGATTAGAGGGTGCACACCCCTTGAGGACGTTACACGAGTTCCCGTGACAGAGGCCACCCAGGTTCAGGGGAGAGATGGACCCAAAGGCAACTGAGGATTGACTAGAGGCCATTGTGAGAGTCTTCCGACTAGTAGGGACACTAGCTGATCTCATGGTGATCCTTTCCACATTGCTTCTATTGGAGGCAACAGGCATATGGTGGAGATTGATGCTCCAGGTTCACGACGAGGTGACGCTTCTCTAGGAAGACATCGATAGCCTGTTTCGGGAAGAGTTTGTCCCATAAACTCTTCATGTAGTGCACATATAGAAGCTTCTTCATCTACAGCAGGGCCATATGAATGTGGCTCAGCACACCTCTAGATTCACTGAACTCTCATGCAAGTCAACTAATATTGTGTGGGCCCATTCATCAGGGGTCGGATCTTTGAGCTTGGACTCAGATGGGAGATCAGGGCTTCAATGATTTCTCTCAACATCACAACATAGATGGGGTGTTAGAGTGATCCCTCTTAGAGTAGAATTTTCCAGCTGAGTAATCGCCAGCAGGGAGACCCACCACCGGACGTCACGTAGTAGATTCTGCTACAACATGCAGTAGATAGATGTCAGAGAGGTCTAAGAAGTGTAGACATACTGGTGTATGACCTCATGACACTGGATCAGTTGTACGGGGTACCAGAGAGAGAGCCAGTCATGTGAGGAACACACAGCGTTTCACGTGCGGTTGGCAGGGTCACATGGCTCATAACTACCCGACCCTCTGTATATATGATCAGCAGACAGTTGAGGGACCTCCCAGGAAGAGACAGAGGTTCGATCGAGGATGTCCACAGGGGGCAGGCGTACATGGCAGAGGAGGTGGCTGTGTAGCTGGCGGTTGTCGACGATTCAAGATGTTACTGCCACCCCCACTAGGTGGTCCACCCTGACCATAAGAAGTAGGAAGATAGGGGTGAGCTCAGCTCTAGGAAATATAATCCTACAATCACTACGCTCCGGAGATGAAACGAGGTATGATCTGTGTCTACTCCACCTTAACTGCAGTACATATACACACAGGTTCTAGTCATTATTTTATTTCCACTGCCCTCATTTGGATCTCAGAGATTCAGATGGAGACTTTGGCTCGATCCTTATATCTAGAGACTCTTATGGGAGAGGATTTTATGATTACGCACTGTTTTCCTCATTGTGAGATTACTCTAGGAGGCGATAGCTTTAGTTTTGAACTCCTTGTAGCATCGTCGAGGCCTTATGATGTCAACCTGGGTGTGGACTGGTTATCTATAGTCCATGATTATATTTACTATATTAGGAGCAAAGTGTGGGGTGTCTACATGGATGGGACTTGGTTTACCTTCACCAGTGAGAATGGAGCATTTTCAACATTGGATGGACTTAATCGAAGGAGAGTGCAGCTGATCACTCATTAATTGGCCAGCCTTACCCTTAGAGTGGTTGATGTGGGGAGTCTTAGATACCCTATAGTGGTGGAACAGTATGCGGATATCTTCCCTGATTATATTCTGGCTATTCCTCCTCGTATAGAGGTGGAATTTTACATTGACTTGTACCCTAGGATGACATCAATATATACACCATCATATCGGATGTCTCCCACCTAGCTTCGTGAGCTGCGGGTATAGATGGAGGACTTACCGGGGAATGGATTCATTTGTCTTAGTGTTTCTCCTTGGGAAGCCCCAATTTTGTTTTCCAAGAAGGCGGATGGGAGCTTAAGACTTTGTGTCGGCTATCGGCGCCTGAACCTTTTGACCGTGATGAACAAGTTCCCACCCCCGAGGATTGACGACCTATTTGATTAGCTGAAGGGAGCACGATGGTTCTAAATGATAGACCTCAGATCAGGCTATCCCTAACTTAGTGTGTAAGGGGAGGACATACAGAAGACGGATTTCAGATGTCGGTACGGCCATTACGTTTTCTTGGCTATGCCATTCAGCGTAACCAACACTCTAGTAGTGTTCATGAGACTGATGAATAGGTTCTTTCAGCAATACCTTAATGGATTTGTTGTGGTCTTCATTGACGACATTCTGATCTACTCAGCTACCAAGGAGGATCATTCCTATCATTTGCAGGTAGTACTATACACACTCTGAGAAAATGAGCATTATGGTATTCTCTAAAAGGGACAATTTTAGACTTGAGAGGTTCAATTTCTGGGACATGTCATCTCAGAGGATAGAGTTGCGGCGGATCTAGCAAAGATTGAGGATGTAATGGCACCAGATCCACCCATGAGTGTGACAGAGGTACAGAGTTTCCTGGGATTGGTTGGATACTACCGAAGGTTTGTACCAGATTTATTTGGAGTTGTAGAACCTTTATCAGCATTAATAAATAAGGGGAAACCCTTCGTGTGGTCGGAAAGATTCCAGTGGAGTTTTCAGCAGCTGAGGAAAAGACTTACTAGTGCCCCCATCTTGAGGCTTCCAAAGAGGGCGTTGGGTACATAGTCTACTGCGGCACATCAGAAACCAGGATCAGATGTGTCCTGATGTAGGAGCGATTAGTTATCACATATGGTTCTCGAAAGCTGAGACAATATGAGCATAACTACACTACACATGACCTAGATTTAGAAGTAGTGGTATTCTCATTGAAGATGTGGTGACATTACTTGATGTGTGATCATTTTATAGTGTACTATGGTCGCAAGAGTCTCAGTTATATTTTCAATTAAACGGACAAGAACATGAGACAACTATGTTGGCTTGAGTTTCTCTAGGACTATGACTTCGAGAGATTCAATACTCCATGGAAGGGGAACATTGTAGTTGATGCACTCAGCAAGAGATCTGGTATATAGAAGCTAGGTGAGGCAACATAGCAGCTTGACACTTTATAGATATCCATTGTGGTTTGGGATGGAGAAATTCTTTTTAGTCTCTTAAAGCAACTCCCCCGCTTTTTTAGAGAGTCGGCGAGGCGTAGCATGGGTACACTGACTACGAGGATTGACGTACTCAGATATCCACAGGAAAGACACCTGATGTATTTTCTATAGGTGGGGAGAACGTCATCATTTTTAGAGGACATATCATCGTACCAGTGTCACTTCGGGAGGAAGTGTTGAAGGAGTTCCACACTTCCCCACTAGTGGTACATCCAGGAGTGGTGAAGACATACCAGGGTCTCTGATGACAGCACTGGTGTCCGAGAATGAATAAAGAAGTTGTAGATTTTGTCTCTCGGTGCCCCATTTGTCATCATGTGAAGGCATATCATCATGTACCAGTAGGATTGGTTCAACATTTTGAGGTCCCATAGTCGAAGTGGGATGGGATATCCAAGGACTTCGTGATAGAACATCCAGGTACATCAATAGGACATGACTTTATCTGGGTGATTGTCGATCAACTCACCAAGTGGTCCCACCTCCTACTGATCAAATAGAAGGGTTCAATAGAGAGCTTGTGATGCCACTATGTTCAAGAGATTGTGTTGCTACATGGAGTACCCTTTCCAATTATCTCTGATCGTGATGCACGTTTTACTTCCTGGATATGGAAGGGAATGCAAGAGGCTTTGGGGACGCATCATCATTTGAGTACCGCCTTCCATCATCAGATGGATAACCAGACTAAGAGGACCATTATAACCCTCAAGGACATGTTTCATTCTTACGTCATCTTCTTCGGTTGTAGATGGGAGGATCACATGGCCATTATGAAGTTTGTGTACAACAAAAGCTATCACTCCCCCATTGGGATGGAAGTTTTTGAGGAGTTGTACGGAAGAACATGTAGATCACCTCTTTGCTGGACAGACACAGGGGAGTCAGCACTCATGGGACCAGATATGGTATGGGCTACCCCAAAGAAAGTGAAGATCATCCAGGAGCAGATTAAGACTACCCAGAGCTGGTAGAAGTCTTATGCCAAAAAAAGATGGAGACCTCTGGAGTTTGAGGATGGAGACCACGTATTTCTATGGGTATCTCCCAAATGAGGTATACGTAGATTTGGCCAAGGATGAAAGTTATCTCCGATGTTCACTGGACCCTTCCTGGTCTCCAGCAAAGTTGTCGAGGTGGCATACTACTTAGAACTTCCCCCTTAGTTGCACCGAGTGCATGATGTGTTCCACGTTTTCCTGCTGAGGAAATACGTGCACGATCCTTCTCACATCATCGACCACTAAATGCTGATCATTGATGATGGGGTGACATTTATTGAGGTTCTAGTATAGATTGAAGATCAATAGGATCGGGTCCTTCGGGGGCGGTCGATACCCCGGGTGCGTGTTCGCTGGCAGTAGGGGAACCTCCAAGAGAGAACATGATAGTAGGAGGCTCAGATACGTGCTTTGTAACCTCACTTGTTTTCTTATTTTTTTGTTGTGGCTTTAAGGGATGCAAATCCCTGAGGCGGGAAGATTGAAATACCCCCGAATTTCCATTTAATATATTTTTTAAATTAAATGGGAATTTTACGAGTCCAAGAAAATTGAGGGTACGTGATTCTGAGGCCCGATGTGCACAAAATGAATTTCGTAACTTTTTTTCAGGTACAATCAGTAAAGAAGAGAGCGGGTTTTTTAACCTTTTAACCATTGCTTGGAATTGAAATCTGAGGACACAGTTGAACCCACAATGATGTTATTCTCTTAAGAATACTTTCACCTCGATGGCAGTTGGTCGAGGTTAAAAGTTAGTTTTTATGTTTTTCATGAGATAATAAAATAAAACAAAAATGTTTAGCCTTTTAATTTGTTGATGCATCCCATGTAGATGTTATAAATGTGGGGACCACCTGAACTAAATCCTCCAACATGTATGTTATATAGGTAGGGACCACCAATCCAAAAACCCCATTTGGAATTTCTAGTGGTGGGGACCACCTAAACTCTCTTAATGGGAGAAACACCTTGAACTCCATCATTAATGAAGGGTTAACCCATGGACACCCTCAAACTATAATTATGCCAACACATTTCATTTAATTGAGTCAATTAATTGAACCAATTAATTATGCCAACGTGCCAACATAATTAATATACACAATTTAGTTTATATTGGAACCTCTATACTTTGGGAATATTTGGTTGGAGAAGGAGAAGCAGAGATCTTGGAGAAATTCTCTCCAATGAAGAACTACCTCCATCGTAGAACGATTATACGGATAACAGATGAACGAGCATGGGATCAGAGGCATGTTGCAGGCTCGATGAATGTCGATATCTTCGAATTCTTTCTTGCACCAACATCAAAGAACCCTTGAGGTAGGACAGTTTTTTGAATTTTTCCCACCTTACCTGTTCCTAACAATTCTTCATAAATCAAGATGAAATTATAGAGGATTCCTACTGCTCTAATGCAGAGAGTGCATGCCAAACAAACATGGCCCGACCTCTCCGCAATTCTTGTGATTTATTGTTGTGTTCTTCGTGATGGAGGAGGATGGAACCCAACACCATTGGAGCGCGAGAATGGCAGCAGACAACATGGACAGGCATGATGAAGGCGTTAGCGCAACCATGCCGCCTGAAGGAAGAGAACCATGGATTGTGTTGTGGCACAGAAGGGAGAGCGACTAGCCGAGCCGGCCTCCAGCGACGCCGCGGCGCGCGACTGAGCTGCGCAGAGGGGATGACAGGCTATCCCATCTGCTGTGGTAGATCGCTGCACAGTGGCCTCAAGCCGCCCCACGACCCCTGCGCCGCACTGTAGCCCTCGCGCCGCCCCATTGACCACACGCCGCTCTGTGGACCTTGCTCAGCCCCCATGCCGCTCGGTGGCCCCAGCGCTGCCCCGTGGCCCACGCGCCGCCCCACCACCCCGGCGCCGCCCGGCGGCCCCCACACCGCACAATGTCCCTTGGGCCACCTCGCGGCCCTGCGGCCCCAGAGCTGCTGCACAGCCCCCGCGCCACACGGTTGCCCCGCGCCGCCGTGCGGTCCATGTGCCGCCTTGCGACCCCCATGTACCCTAGTGGCCCTCGTGCAGCCCCGCAGACCCTGCGCCGCCCCACTGCCGAGCCGGGCCACCCATCGCAGGCTGGGCCGGACCCATCAAGCTGTGTAAGGCCCAGATGGGTTTGGTGGGGTTGGTCCGACCGGGTCGGATCAGACACGTACCATCTTCAACCTATGTTTTCTCTTTTTACCATAACTTTGGCACTGAGTGTCCATATAATGAACCGCATATGGCGTTGGAGTCCATAGAGCGAGATGGTCCCATTGGTATACCATACTGGAGATTTGGATAATGTTGGTTAATGGTCAGGTTGGATCGAGAACGAATCCAACCGGGCCCTCGGGACAAAAAGGCTAATAACAAAAAAACCAAGAATCCTTTTGATACACTGTTTGTTGTGTTGATACCCCTATGACGTGGTGGTCCTTTGTGATAATTCTTTGTTGGACATTGTGGTAGTTGGAGTATCCACCAGTGGCTTGAGGAGTGGACCCTCCCAGAGACGAGCATGCTTAGGGTGGGAATACTGTATCTGGCGGTGATGATGTACTAGAATCCTATGGGGTTATTACAACGTACTGACAATGTAATAAGATCTTGTGTGGGTCTGACGATGTACTAGAGATGTACTAGAATCCTGTGTGGGTTTAACACATACTGAATATGTACTTGGATCCAGTGTGGGTCTGACGGAATACTAATGATGTTCTAGGATCCTATGTGGGTCTGACGATGTATTGATGATGTTCTAGGATCATGTGTGTGTATAACGATGTACAGACGATGTACTAGGATTCTGTGTGGGTCTGACGTTGTACTGACGATTTACTAGGATCATGTGTGGGTTTGATGATGTACTAGGATCCTGTGTGGGTCTGTCAAGGTACATGGATCATGTGTGGGTATGACGATGTACTATGATCCTCTATGGTTCTGATGATGATTTAGGATCCTTCTTGGGTCATCCTCTTAATAGGGTATGTTGATTAATTAGTTACATCTAATCATTTATAATATTATACCTAAGATATAAAGAGTGTGATCTGAGTACGTACCTGTGTGGTACCTCCCTTTGTGGTAATACATTGGTGGTAATCTTCCATGTGGCGTACCTGTGTGGTACTTACCTTCGTGGTACTCCTTCTTTTGTGAAGCAGTTGAGCATGGTCTTTTGAGTTGGACCTTGTGTTTCCTCATGATAGAGATGGGAATACTTGATAACTTAGATAAATGTAGGGGAATATACCTATGTAGGGTTGTTTTTTGATTTCATGCTATGTGGTATATCCTTTTTAGATTTTGTGAGACCTTGAGGGTCTCGAGGTCCCTACTGAGTATCGTTATACTCACCCACGCATGGACTATACACACATCGTGTTGTGTATTTAGTAGACAAGGGACATCGCTGATTGAGAACATGGTTATCAAGAATGGACAGTGCCCAGAGGAGGACCATACGACATGTCGGTATACAGAGGGGACGAGCGGACGTGTAGTGCTGAGGGGACAATCTGTACCTACCCTTCAGTTGGGATCCTCAGAGGATGACCTATTAAATGTATTTATCTTTCTTTAGTGTAATTTTATTTCATTTTTACTTGTACCTTAACTGTTTTGATTGTATTACTTTTGAGGGGGCAGTTGTCAGCACATCCCCAAATGAAATTACTGCATTTTCATAAAACATGAAAAACATAAAGTTATGTTGTAAATGATAATTAATGAAACATTTATATAGAATAAAAATCATTGATATCAAATATAATTACAATTTCATCATTATCGCCACAATGATAGGTTGTAGCGGAAAATCGAACAATCATCGTTTCCTGAGACAACTGTTCGCAGTACAAAGAAACAATATGTTATTTACAAATTAGAGAGAGATGTTTGTATGTTTAGTTCAAATCCCTCTATTACAAAAACATAATATATTTATGATATTGGTGTTTTTATGTAATCAAATAATAAGAAGAAAATTGGGAGTGATGAAATAAAATAAAAGAAGGAAACCTGAGGGAACACATTACCTTTAAATCGGGTACCTCCCTTTGGTTTAAAACAAAATGATTTCTTGAAGTGCCTTCATCCTAAGGTAAGAATTTTAGGGGGAAGATAGGGATGTTGTGAGATTATTTGGGAAAGATTTGGATAATAAAATGAGATTGAGAGGTATTTTTAATGGGTTAGAGATGATGTTCTTTTATAAGAAGGAGTAGGGGATATTTAGGAATGTTTGAAAGTATTATTTTATTCTAAAATGATTATCAGTTTCAAAATGTGAAAAACATATTTTATTCTAAGATAAGGTAAATTTAAGCGAAAATAAAATCATCCAACAAAAATTTTACTTTTTTTTATATTTTTTTAATACTTATCTTTTGTATTTAACCTTTTTTTACCCTTATTTAACTTTTACAATGTTTTCTTGTATATTAATACTATATGGATAATATATTTACTATAAAATTCCATGTGACAAAAAATGGATCATTAATTACATTTCTAACATCATATATGTCATTTTAATGATTCATAGATTTCTAAGCCTTTTTATCATTTAATAAAATATTAATTGATTTAAAAACTCAATTATGTCAATTTTTAAACTATTCATATCTCAACTTTTTAAATAATTCAAACCAAATGTATTATTTAAAAAAACCATCATTAATTAAATGATAACAAGCCATATTAATCTATACAATCCGTTGATGGAATAAAAAGGTTCAAGAAAAATTTATTTTAATATCTATAAAATCATTTATTTGAATCCTTCATTAATGAAGCAATTAATACATCACTATTGTGTCATAAATAAATTTTTTCATTTAATTTCTAAAAATTATAAATATAACTCCCTAATGTAGGAAATATTTATATCATTCAAAATAATATTTATCGTCAAACATATCACTTATATTACCCAATATAGTTTTTTACTAAAAAGATTCAGGTTTATGATATTTTTGTTTTTAATTTAAATAAAAAGTAATTAATCTCATTATCTTACCCATGTGGCTCTAAAAGGCCAAAGGTCTCACCCAGGGATTTTCTTGGTCGACCCTTACTAATCCAATACGGTCCGGTCTAGTTTTAATGTAATTTTATATTATTATAAAATTATTTTTACCTTTAATTACTCTATTTACCTTTAACAAAATTAAATAAAAATCAAAAGATACTATTCCAGAAAAATTATTTTCATACTGTTGAACCAAATTATACATACTGACGAATATTTTCTGAAAAATTCCAAAAATTCACCCATAGAAAATTTTGATATTCCAAATTCAAAAATGATATCTATTTTACCATATTCAAAACATTGAAATTCCATTATTTAATTTAAAATTAAATTTCGTTGCCAATACTAGAAAACATGTATTTAAAAAATAATAACTATCAAAATACTAACACATGTTCATATCCAATTTCAATGTGAAATAACTTCCAATGGCCAGAATTAAATTAAATTGTTAAAATATATTCCAAATATAGTCCAAACCCAATAAAATGAACAATCTAACTATATAAATAATTTAGATCAAAAGGTATTTTTGAAATAAACTATAGTATTTTTCATTATTTATTAAAAAGGATCATTATTAGACTAATAAAAAAATTTATCCATTTCAAATTTTGATTTTCCTTTTATAAATAAGAAATTAATTTTTTCAAATAGAACATATAAAAGTGAAAAAAACTAGATTTAAAAGTGGTTTCTCCGTCAAAAGTTGGTTAAATGACCTTTTAAAAAAGAGGGGATGCGAGGATCAAACCATTATGGTCTCTCTTGAAGGGGGACCCATATGGGACCTATCATGAAAAATCTCATATGGAGGGTTCCATTCATCCGTGTGGGCATAGAAGTGGTGGTCTTACATATAGTAGTGCGGAGGCCAACCTCCAAGGACTTCCCCTGATGGGAGGGGGTGCACTTGTTTTATAGGAGACCATGAGAAATTGTGTGAAAGATTCTGGGAAAGGAAGTGATCTTCCATGCACCCTATTCTAGGTGCACACACAAAGGGGTGTTTGACGTCACATTGGGTGAGTAAAAACCTTACGCAAAAATGATAATCATGCACACACATCCAATACCATGTGTGAAACATCCATGAATGTTTTAACGAGGATTAGTGGAACCTTCTGTTGAGCAATGTATTGTTTTCAAACAATTCAAAATAATGTTTTTTAAAGGGGGAGATTATTTTAAATAATACTCTGTCTCTTTATGATGATTTTGATGCTCACAAATACCCTTAATTATTTACTAATTATTTCGTTGAGTATTTTGCAGGAATTTATTTTATTTATTTATTTCATACAACGAGATTTCATACTTCATTTATTCCGAGATCAATTTTAGCGTGTTCTGGAATCACTGTAGCGCAAGATCAATTTTAGCGTGTTCTGGAATCACTGTAGCGCGAGATCAATTTTAGCGCGTACTGGAATCACTGTTCATACCCTACGTTGATGAACGTAACGTATGGATGAAAAGTTTACCTTTTATGTTATTTTGAAACATATGGTTAATGAACCTTACGTTGTTGAAAAGTATTGAAGAAGAACATTACGTTTGGAAGGAACCTTACGTTTTCGTTGTTGGACAAGTATGGAAGAGAAACCGTACGTTAGTTTTCAGTGTTGAGTTTGTTTCTCAAAAGTATGGATCATCAACTTTACTTTTATAATCAACCGTACGTTCTTTGGAGAGTTGAAGCAAGACAAAGTATGGATGATCAACCCTACGTTTGAATGCTGAAGAGAAAGTATGTATGTTCAACCTTACGTTTGTGAACCTTACATTTGTGAACCCTACGTTTGGAGCCACGTCATCAACCCTACGTTTGGCGTCGGGATATTTTTGACAGACGATGTTTCCTTTTGCATTGGTCAAACAAGCGGTTTATTAAGCGGATTTCGAGCCGATTCTTAAGTACGACTTTGACTGAATCAAAGACGATTTACAACAGATTAATGATTGATTTAAACGGAGCTTTTTGTGCCGATTCTTCAGGGGAGTTACAACGGCTCTGTTATTTCATTTAATATCGCGAATCTAAACGAAATTTTTATGGATCTATTTATGCGGAAGAATTTCTCAGATTTGAATATATATGTTCTATCTTGGAAACTTCGGATTTTATATATATACACAGAAAAGTGTGTGAAAGATATAGATTGATCTTTTGACGAGCAAGAAACAGAGACTGTGAAAAGGCATTCTTTTCTGGTGATCGAGAAGAAGTGTAAAACCTTTATTACCGAAGGAATATCTTGATAGCAGATTCACGTGTTCTACATCGACTATCTGTTGTGAATCTACTACTGCTGAAGTTGTGAAGTTTCTGGTAATATCTATTGCAACTGGATCGACTCAGAACTGTTTTGATTGCAGATCATTATTTTCTGAAGACAACGATCTATCTACTGTCAATTTCTTTCTGTTGCAATTGTGAAGAAAAACTGGAGAAGTGTTTTCTTTATCGAAACCCTTTTTATTTTTGAGTGATCAGCTTCTCGTTCTAAGCTGTGTGGGTTCGTGTTTGAACCAGGAAGGCTGTGTTTGCCTGAAACTTGTAAAGGTGTCAACTGCCTGTACTCAGTTGTGAACAGGTCTGTGGAAACGAGGACCAGATAGTGAAAATCGCCAAGCTCGTGGATTTGAGCGTTGGTGGAGTGGACTAGGGGCCTTCTGTTCCCCGAACCACTATACATCCGTGTGTTCATGCTTTTACTTTTTCCGCTGCATATTTAATCAAGCAAAAGCATAGTGGACAGAATTTGTCTAAATTGAAGAGATTATAATATTTTTGAAAAGACACAATTCACCCCCCTCTTGTGTGTAATCCGTAGATTCAGATCCAACAATTGGTATCAGAGGAGGAGCTTCTTCTTTTTAAAGTCTTATCAAGCTAGAAGTATTTAAAGATTATACATAGTGTATCATGGCTGATATGAGAGAGGGAATGTCAATGGTCAGAGCACCTTACTTTAATAGAGATAATTATGGCTGCTGGAAATCACGTATGATTATTTATCTGAAAAATCTTGGTTACAAAGTCTATTCAAAGATTCTGACTCCCTATGAAATTCCTGAAAATCCCGATACATGGAGTGCTGCTACAGAGGCTGAGTATGACATAAATTCAAAAGCTATGAATGCAATCATCTGTGGTCTAGGACCAGATGAATTTAACAGAGTATCTCAATGCCCGACAGCATATGAAATGTGGCAAACAATAGCTGTTGCTTATGAAGGAACAGATAATGTAAGACAGATGAGATATGCAACTGCTAAGTTAAAATTCGATACTTTCCGAATGATTGAAGGAGAGATCATCACTCAGATGAATGGAAGATTGACAGAAATTGTCAATAATATAACAGCTCTAGGAGAACCAATCAAGCAGGCTGATCAAGCGTTGAAGGTACTGAGAGTACTTCCTACTCGATGGAATGGAATCTCTGCAGCAATCAGACAATCAACTTCTGTTAAAGATCTAACTATGAGAGAACTGATTGGTACATTGATGATGTACGAAGCTGAAATGAAAGATGAGGTAAATGAGCATAAAGTCTACATAAAAAGGGAAAATACTGCTTTGAAAGTGACTTCTCAACAAAAGGATAGAAAGATGAAGAACAGAGAAGTAAGTGCTAAATCAGAAAGCTCTGATTCTTCAAATTCGGTGAAGAACTGGCTCAGCTAGCCAGAAAATTCAGAAAGTTCTATAGTAAGAAGAAATACTTCAAGAAATCCTTCAAAAAGGATAGCAAGGAAGTGAGATGTTATGAATGCAAAAAGATGGGACATATCAGACCGGATTTCCCAAAATTGAAAGATGCAAAGAAGAAGAAATTCTTCAAAAGAGATGATTATGAGCAGAAAGACAAGAAAGCTATGAAAGCTACTTGGAGTGTTTCTGAAGACTCAAGTAATTCTTCTGAATCAAGCTCAGAGAAGGAGGAAGCCAATTTAAAAGCAAATATGTGTTTCATGGCTGAAACTGATGAGGTAGCAGGTCACCAAAGAAAGAAAGAAATATGGTATATGGACAGTGGCTGCTCAAGACACATGAGTGTAACTTCAGCTAATTTCTCTTCTCTTACTCGAAAGGAAGGAGGACTTGTCACCTTTGGTGACAATGCCAAAGGAAAGATTATTGGTATTGGAACAGTTGGAGATCCAGAGACAGTCTCAATCAACAAAGTACTTTATGTACAAGGGTTAAAACACAATCTGATAAGTATCTCTCAACTCTGTGATGATGGATACACTGTTGATTTTACTAACAATAGTTGTACTGTTTCTAAAGATAAACTGTTTAAGTTTAGAGCACCCAGAACTGATAATGTTTATACTTTGGATTTGTATTCCTTGTGTAAACAACAAGCAAACTGCTTAACTGCTAATATAAGTGAATCCTGGATCTGGCATAGAAGACTTGGTCATTGCAATATATATGCTTTACATAAATTATCTAAGAAACATCTAGTTTCTGATTTGCCTAGTCTCAAATTTGAAAATGATAGATTCTGTGATGCATGTCAGCTTGGAAAGCAACACAAATCATCATTCAAATCTGTTAATAAAGTTGCTACAACTAAGCCTCTAGAACTTATCCTTATGGATTTGTTTGGACCTTCAAGAGTAGCAAGTTTAGCTGGTAAATTGTATGTTTATGTATTAGTTGATGATTATTCTAGATTTTCTTGGATTTTCTTTTTGAAATATAAAAGTGAAGCTTTTAGTTTATTTGAAGGTTTTTGTAAATCTATTCAAAATGAAAAAGGTTTTAATAAAATCTCATTGAGAAGTGATCATGGTGGAGAATTTGAGAACCAGGAATTTAATTCCTTTTGCTCAAACATGGGTATTAAACACACCTTCTCTGCTCCAAGAACACCTTAACAAAATGGGATTGTAGAAAGAAGAAATAGAACTATTCAAGAAATGGCTAGAACTATGTTAAATGAATATAGCCTACCGATATATTTCTGGGCAGAAGCTGTTAATACAGCTTGTTATATAATGAATAGAATTTTAATAAGACCTATTTTGAAAAAGACACCCTATGAACTATGGAATAACAGAAAACCTAAAGTAAATTACTTTAAAGTTTTTGGATGCAAGGTTTACATCTTGAATACCAAAGATAATCTTGGTAAATTTGATCCAAAATCTGATAAAGGTATTTTCTTAGGATATTCTGCAACCTCCAAAGCTTATAGAGTCTATAATAAAAAGTCAAGGATTGTTGAAGAATCAGTTCATGTGAAATTTGATGAATCTGATCCTTTTGAGAAAAGGATAGAACAAATAGATGAACCTGATTCTAATGAAAACATGAGACCTGAGAATTTAAAGAATGATTTTGAAAATGATATAAAAGAAATTCAGTCCAGTTCAGAAGAACATGATACTGAAGAACCTTTGAATGTAATGCCTAGACAGTCTAGAACCTTAAAGAATCACCCTTTAGAATCTGTGATAGGTGACTTAGAGACTGGTATTCAAACAAGAAGAAACTTTGGAAACATAGTTGAATTCTCTGCTTTCCTATCCCAACAAGAACCTAAGACCATAGAAGAAGCCTTAGATGATGAGAGCTGGGTAATAGCAATGCAGGATGAATTGAACCAGTTCAAGAGAAATAAGGTTTGGGAATTAGTTGAAAGACCACATGATTATCCAGTAATAGGAACTAAATGGGTCTTTAGGAATAAACAGGATGATCAAGGGATAATAACTAGAAATAAAGAAAGATTAGTAGCTAAAGGATATAATCAAGAAGAAGGAATAGATTATGATGAGACCTTTGCACCTGTAGCCAGGTTAGAAGCCATTAGAATTCTTTTAGCCTATGCATCTTATATGAATTTTAAATTATTTCAGATGGATGTTAAATCTGCCTTTTTAAATGGTTATTTAATGGAGGAAGTTTATGTTGAGCAACCTCCTGGTTTTGAAAATTCTCAAAAACCAGATTCTGTTTTCAAACTTACTAAAGCTCTTTATGGCCTTAAACAAGCACCTAGAGCTTGGTATGAAAGACTAAGTTCTTTTCTTTTGAAAAATGATTTTACTGTTGGACTAGCAGATCCAACACTCTTTAAGAAAACTGTGAAAAATAATGTTTTGTTGGTTCAAATTTATGTTGATGATGTAATTTTTGGATCGACCAATAAAATTCTTTGTCATGAATTTTCAGAATTAATGCAAAAAGAATTTGAAATGAGTATGATGGGAGAATTAAATTTCTTTTTGGGTCTTCAAATATTTCAAAAAGATTTTGGAAATGTTTTAAATCAATGCAAATACATTACTGATTTACTTAAGAAATTTGGACTTGAAAACAGCAAGACATTTACAACTCCTATGTGTACTAATATAAAACTTTATTTGGATGAAACTGGAAAATCAGTGGACAACAAGTTATATAGAGGTATGATTGGTAGTTTGTTATATCTTACTGCTAGTAGACCAGATATAATGTATTCAGTATGTCTTTGTGCTCGATTTCAATCAAATCCCAAAGAATCCCACTTAACTGCTGTTAAAAGAATTTTTAGATATTTAAAAGGTACTATTTATCAATCTCTGCTTTATCCAAAAACCTCTGATTTTAATTTAATTTCATATTCAGATGCTGACTTTGGAAGCTGTAGATTAGATAGGAAGAGTACTTCCGGAACATGTCACTTTTTAGGAAAGTCTTTAGTATCATGGTCTAGTAAGAAACAACACTCAGTTGCCCTGTCAACAGCCGAGGCAGAATATGTGTCTGCAGGTAGTTGCTGTGCACAGGTGTTGTGGATGAAAAACACTCTTATGGACTTTGGATTAAATTTCAATAATACACCTATTTTATGTGATAATACTAGTGCAATTAATATTTCAAAAAATCCTATTAGTCATTCTAGAACTAAGCACATTGATATAAGACATCACTTTTTAAGAGATCATGTGTTTAAAAAGGATATATTTTTAGAATTTGTAAATACAGAAAATCAATTAGCATATATTTTTACTAAACCACTTCCCACGGCAAGGTTTGAATTTATTAAGGGGGAGTTAGGTTTATTTAATTTTAAATAGTTTTTTTTAAAATCTTATTCTGTTTTCGAATTCTGCTTAATTTTTGTTTCCCGCTATAAAGTAATTTTATTTTGTTTTAAATAAAAGTAATGATTAGTGATTACACGGGAATCAAGGCTGTCAGAACCGTTTCACCTTCTAAACTGTTTCACCTTTTTCGGAAACCCTTTCGAAAACCTAAAACCGCACATCTGCTCCAAAACCCTTTTCTGAATCTTCAAACCCTAAACTTTCGAACCTTCAGAAATCGTTGTTGAAATGGCAAAGACTAAGCGTCCAGATGAAGCTGAGAGCAGTGCTGCAAAGAATCCTAAAGTAGTTGGTCGTAAAATACTGCAAGGTAAAGTCATATATTTAGAATGGCTGTTTGAAACTAATTTACTTTTGAAGCAAGCGTTGTCGTTTCAAATCCTTGAGCAAGCTTTTAATAGTGAAAATTCTGAGTTTCTTTATGAGGCAGAAATCAGACATTTCTTTAGAACTGTTCAGTTTAGCCTTGGTGATACAGAGGATAGTTTATTGGCTCAAATAGAGGATAAGGACTTTTCCATATCATCTGTAGAGATAAGTCAAATTCTTAACTGGCCACATGAAGGAGTTTTTCATTTCGATTTACAGAATATTGGAGATTCTGTACATAAGTCTGAAGACATTATGTCTTTTCTGTTTGGAACCAGAGTGATAAAGAAAATGTTTATTAAAGATTTGGAGCCCGATCAGAAAATCTTGGTAAAATTTGTTCAGACTGGTTTAGCACCAAGGATGCCTGAGATGGAGAAAATCCTATACCCTGACATGTACATAATGTATCTTCTGATGTGTGATATTAAGTTTAATTTTCCTCGGTTTATGATAAGATATCTGAGATACTGCTGTCAGAGTGTAGCAAGAATGACCTTTTTCCCTTATGGAAGGTTCATTTCTTTGTTTTTGCATAAAAGAGGAATGATCAGATTGGTAGATGCTGGGGTGAAATGTCACCACAGTAATGTTTTTAATGCTGGAACTTTGAGGAAAGTAGGATACTTCTGGAGCACAATTAAAGGAAAACTCTTACCTGTTGGAGCTGAGGAAGACTCGGAGAGTGCTCAGGCTCAACCGGCTAAGTCCAAGGAGGGACAAGCAGAATCAAGAGTTAGTACATTGGCAAGGAGAATTCGTTTTTAGATGGAGGATGTTGAGGAAGAGAGAAGTCAAGAAGGACTTCAATCTAGAAGGAAGAGGTCAATTGATGAAAAAATTATCTCTCCTGCCTTGAAATCCTCTGAACCGGTAAATTCTTATTCATTTGTGAGAGAAGCTGTTGTGGAGCAGACTGCACCGATAGAGGAACCAGTAGCTCAACCGGAAATCCAAAAAGAATCTCAATCTGCTGCTGTGGCTGTTGAAAAAGTAATTCCACAAGAACAACTTATGGAGGTAGTGCCTGGTGAAGAAGTGGCCCGACCTCATGATTTACAAGAAAATATTGTTCTTGACCATTCAGTAGAAAACAGAGAGACTACTGTTCGTGATGAACATACTTCTGAAGCTAATACAGAGGTACTTCAGGAAGATTTTTCAGTGGAAGAGTTTCAGGCTTCAAAAGCTAGTTCAGTGGATCAACCTTGTCAGGACAAGGACAAAGAACAGTCTGATGCAGATTCTTTACCTCTTGCCCTGCCTCATCAACCTTTTTCTGGACATGAGAATAGAGCACAGGATGCCCCTGATTCGAGAAAAGAAGAAGTTGTTGAGCTGTACAAGCATATCTCTCAGTTAGAATCTGAGAATGTTAGTCTCATAAATTCTCTGAACTTAGAGCAGTTAACGTTTCAGAAGCTGAAAGAATGTACTGTTTCAAAACAGGAAGTAGATTTGTTTAAGACTGATATGTTGCATGCTGTTGATCAGTTAAAATCAGAGATAGTAAAGAAAGATGATATGTCTGAGTTGAAGATTTACATGGAGAATAAATTTGAGTCTGTTGCAAACAGTGTTGTGAGTGGATCAGGCTCTTCACCTGATTTGATTCGGATATTTCAAGCAATTACAGGAGCACTAAGCAATATGAGTGACAGATTACACGATCTTCAGTGTAATAGTGCCCCTTTGTCAGTTTTGCTAGATAATCAGAAATTTTTAGTGGATCAGTTGACATCTGGAGAGCAACCGATTAGGATTCTTTTGAATCAGTTATCAGAAAAGCTGGCTCTTTTGTTGAAAAAGAAGAAAGAATGCATGAGTTTTTCAGAGTTAATTTGATTGAAGATATTCATATGACTCAAGAGAACAGAGATCTTATCATCAAGTTAGGAGATGGGATGATGAAGAGGCTCATAGAACAGTTTACAGAGATCAAGACCGTGATTCAAAGGAGATAGACACCTTTTTTTTCCCTATCTTATCCATGAACCTTGATTCCTCTGTATATCACAATCGTTTATATATATAACAGCTTGTGAATGAAAATTCTTTTCTTACTTCTTTTTTGTTTTGTTGTTTATTGATTTATGACTAAGTTAGCCAGTATAACAAATTCACTTATTCATACACAGTTAATTATAGCATTTACTTATAGTTCAGTGCAATATTGAATGTGTTCAAATCCGTAATTTTTCATTCTTTTTGATATCACAAAAAGGGGGAGAATTTGGATAAACACAACATTTAAATTCATTTGTTTCCTATGAAGGAATTTGGATATATACGACATTTATCTTTTATCTATTTTTTAGCTGAAAATTTATTTTTATGGGGGAGAAATTTTATTATAGTTAAATATTGTTTTAATCCTTTCAGAATTCTAAAATTTTAAAGATTGTAATTAAATTAGTTCTATTATTTTATGGGTTTTGTGCTCATAAAAAAGGGGGAGATTGTTGAGCAATGTATTGTTTTCAAACAATTCAAAATAATGTTTTTTAAAGGGGGAGATTATTTTAAATAATACTCTGTCTCTTTTTGATGATTTTGATGCTCACAAATACCCTTAATTATTTACTAATTATTTCGTTGAGTATCTTGCAGGAATTTATTTTATTTATTTATTTCATACAACGAGATTTCATAATTCATTTATTCCGAGATCAATTTTAGCGTGTTCTGGAATCACTGTAGCGCAAGATCAATTTTAGCGTGTTCTGGAATCACTGTAGCGCGAGATCAATTTTAGCGCGTACTGGAATCACTGTTCATACCCTACGTTGATGAACGTAATGTATGGATGAAAAGTTTACCTTTTATGTTATTTTGAATCATATGGTTAATGAACCTTACGTTGTTGAAAAGTATTGAAGAAGAACATTATGTTTGGAAGGAACCTTACGTTTTCGTTGTTGGACAAGTATGGAAGAGAAATCGTACGTTAGTTTTCAGTGTTGAGTTTGTTTCTCAAAAGTATGGATCATCAACCTTACTTTTATAATCAACCGTACGTTCTTTGGAGAGTTGAAGCAAGACAAAGTATGGATGATCAACCCTACGTTTGAATGCTGAAGAGAAAGTATGTATGTTCAACCTTACGTTTGTGAACCTTACGTTTGTGAACCCTACGTTTGGAGCCACGTCATCAACCCTACGTTTGGCGTCGGGATATTTTTGACAGACGATGTTTCCTTTTTCATTGGTCAAACAAGCGGTTTATTAAGCGGATTTCGAGCCGATTCTTAAGTACGACTTTGACTGAATCAAAGACGATTTACAACGGATTAATGATTGATTTAAACGGAGCTTTTTGTGCCGATTCTTCAGGGGAGTTACAACGGCTCTGTTATTTCATTTAATATCGCGAATCTAAAGGAGATTTTTATGGATCTATTTATGCGGAAGAATTTCTCAGATTTGAATATATATGTTCTATCTTGGAAACTTCAGATTTTATATATATACACAGAAAAGTGTGTGAAAGATATAGATTGATCTTTTAACGAGCAAGAAACAGAGACTGTGAAAAGGCGTTCTTTTCTGGTGATCGAGAAGAAGTGTAAAACCTTTATTACCGAAGGAAGATCTTGATAGCAGATTCACGTGTTCTACATAGACTATCTGTTTTGAATCTACTGCTGCTGATGTTGTGAAGTTTCTGGTAATATCTATTGCAACTGGATCGACTCAGAACTGTTTTGATTACAGATCTTTATTTTCTGAAGACAACGATCTATCTACTGTCAATTGCTTTCTGTTGCAATTGTGAAGAACAACTGGAGAAGTGTTTTCTTTATCGAAACCCTTTTTATTTTTGAGTGATCAGCTTCTCATTCTAAGCTGTGTGGGTTCGTGTTTGAACCAGGAAGGCTGTGTTTGCCTGAAACTTGTAAAGGTGTCAACTGCCTGTACTCAGTTGTGAACATGTCTGTGGAAACGAGGACCAGATAGTGAAAATCGCCAAGCTCGTGGATTTGAGCGTTGGTGGAGTGGACTAGGGGCCTTCTGTTCCCCGAACCACTATACATCCGTGTGTTCATGCTTTTACTTTTTCCGCTGCATATTTAATCAAGCAAAAGCATAGTGGACAGAATTTGTCTAAATTGAAGAGATTATAAGATTTTTGAAAAGACACAATTCACCCCCCCCCCTCTTGTGTGTAATCCGTAGATTCAGATCCAACACCTTCTTGAACCATTTTGTATTTGGCATGTATATTCTTATGTGTGGATGTCGATATTGAGCTCACATCTCAATTCTTGTGCTCACCTTATTTAGTTATTTCATAGGTGGTCGGGGAGGAAGATGAAATCATATTGAGTGCATAAATGGTTTATGTGATGGGATGCACACTATATTTTATTATTACATTAAATATTCAATTAATGAATTAAAAAACCCATCCGTGTGTTCCAAATTTCAATTCTTGTATTCAAAAGCACACTTTTCCCCAAAAACGTCTTGGATGGAAATTTTCACCAGTAAAACATTGAGTTACCATGTCTTCTGACCTGTTAATCTATTCAGACTCCATAAGTAGTCAAATCAAATCCTACGAAATGAGATATTCATTGTTTTCATGTTTGGTAGCATTCAGTGAATTAGATGGATGTGTTTCCCTACTGCTAATTGGGTATTAATATAATTTATCCTTGATAAAAAATTTAGTCTTTTTGGGAAATATTAATTTAATTTTATATTATATATTTTAATTTTTTAATGTAAAATTCCGAAAAAAATATTGAATTCCAATTTGAATAAATGAACCTCATATTCTGATTCATCAATAAATATAAGCATGCCAAGAAATTATTAAAAAAAAATTAAATTTATTTTTAATAGAATAGTAAAAAATCAAATTTTTATAAATAAAATTACTACCATATAATTTTGATGATATTAATATGACATAAAAATATATTAAAAGTTTTATGGAAAATTATTTTTATGGTCTTTATTAATATACATTGAAATATAAATTTGAATTTCCAATGCTATTTTTTGATATTTTGAAACCAAAGACATCTTCTATTCTAATGGAAAATTAGTTTTGATCTTTTTCATTATATATGTATTTTAAAAAATATAATTTATTTTTAGTTTCTTTTGAATTAATTTAAATATAAATTCTCTAATATTGAACTAGTTATTATAATGGTGGTTACATCAAATAATATATATTTTTTCTAAAATTTGTATTTTAATTGTTATAGATTGACATTCCAAAAATTGAATTTTCTATATTATGTATATTTAAATTTTTGTTATTTTCTATCACCCAAAGAAATTAATTTTAAAATATTGATATTTAATAACTGGGATCATAAAAAAATTAGGTTACACAGTTGATTGATTTTTATTTTATAAAAATAGGATTTCCCAGTAAAAAAATCAGAATGATAAATTCAAATTTCAAGTAAAAAACTATTAAATGAAATGCTAAAATCACAAAATATCACATATTATGAACAATATATTATTGTATAATGAACTCATGGTCCTAAAATAACATATTATCAATAATTAAATTTTTCATATCTACAATATTTTAATATAAACACCCTTATAATATTATGAAATTAATATATACAAATATGCCACCCTACTCACTCATAAAAGGTCCCCTTGAACACATTAGTTATCATCACATATAAATTGTATTAGCCAAAACAAGATCTACAAAAATACATCAAAAAATAATTATACTTGTCTTATTTTTAATAATTTCATAAAAACTATACATTTAATAGGGTTAATCCTATTACAGAAGCGATTTTCCCAATTTGAATGCTAATGACTACTGATCACAAACATTTAGTTTATAATGATTGTACTCTTATTCTATATCCAAAAAATATATTCTAAACTTAATAATATAATTATATTAGTATCATTAGTGTACATAAATTCCATTTTCTTGATTTTTAAATAGTCATGTACTATTCTAGAATTTATTTGAAAATTGAAAAAATCACTCACATTGTGGCCTGTTCGTCACCACTACGAATGAAATAGTTCAATTTTCATTACTGAAGTAGATGGGTAGTTATAAAACAGATTTAGGGATTAAATGTATATTTATCAAATGATAGTGATTTTTTAATGTTAAATTTTCAATTATATATTTAATATTAACTGTAATTGATCATAGTAATAATAAATACAGAAAACGGGCATAAAGAGACATCTTTAAATATATATTTATATTATTTACAATACAGTGAGATGTATAAATATATTTATAATGTAATGAAAAATAATATATAATGATATTATTTTGTGTTTTGTCAAAATATATTTTTACTCTTACTATATTAAATATAGATAATAAATTTTGGTGAAATTGACTAAATAACCCAATGTTTTCAATAATAGAGAAAAAATTATTATAAATGAATTTTAGATAATGAAAATGTTACCATAAAATGAAAATAATTTTAAAAGGGTATTGATATTAATTTTCAATTTGTATTATTTAATTATACAATAGTTTATAGAATTTTCAACAAATTGGGAATGTAAGGTATTGATACCTTATCTCAATTTCAATTTCTTATGACAGGTTTCTAATTATGCGCCATTTCTATTTTATATTGTATATGTACAAAATATTATATTATAAAAATTTGTTTTTAATAGGAATTCACAATATTTTCACAATATATTTTTCTTTTCCCTTTGATATGTACATTACTAATATGGTAATGGTGTTTGTTAACATATTTTACTTCCATTATATTATATTATTTATTATTTGACATCATTATTCTATATTTTTGTTCCATTCATAATTGGAGTGTATGATTTTTTATTTCATCATTATATTTTTTTTTAATTTTCATTTCCATTTCCAAAACACACATCTAATTTATTATTACATATAAAATAACAATGTACATTATGGGAATCTGACCAAAAATTTCACTCCATAAAATGCATTTTTTAATATACATCAAAATAATTTATAAGGATCATATATATCCAATATGGGATATTATATCTTATTTATCCCATTATTCATGATATTAAAATTTCTATTTCATGTTCCCCCATTTGGGGACTTTGATCCAAATTCTATAAAATTCAAAAAGGATTATTTTCGAATTCCACATTATTTTGGATATTGTCAATTTTATAGTTACTATATGTAAGAATTTTATGTTTTTTCCATAAAATAAATATTCATTTAATTTATAAAATACGTATATTTGGTATTTAAAATCTGTTTTTTTTTCATTCCCCCCTTTATAAAATTTTAATTAAATGGTTTCTCATAAGTGAAATCTTTCTAATATGTTCTTTACAATCATGAAAAATTACCTATCATATACGTAGTCATTAAAACAAATACAAAATATTTTTAAATATAATTAAATTTTGATTTTAACTAACATTCTCATATAATTGGATGTATGTTAAGTGGTTCCATTATAATCATAAATTTTTTTCCATATATGAAATTTTCTATTTTCCTTACATATGTGTGAATGGAATCAAATTTTATTGTTTACCAAAAGAGTACATATTCCCATATTTATAATTTTTATTATTTATAATGAATACTATATAAATATTCATTATTATAATGTAGTATTTATTTAAATTTATTTATTAATTTTCTTATTTAAACATAATTGTAATTTTTTCTAACAGTACATAAAATTATTTCACTCCACATATGTATATTTTTAAACTGAACCTTAAATTTATTACCGTTGAATTTATTCATATTTAATATATTGAGATATCAAATTAATTATAAATTATTCCTTAATGTTTCCCACATTTATCACATTCAAGGTAATGTTTACTTTGATATATAATTTCATTTGTTTCGACCATTTAGAAATTTATTTATAAAGAAATTATTTTTTGTAATTTAACATCCATTTTTCCATCAATCTATAATAAAATGTTTTTCTTTGGTAATTCTTTCATAATAACCCCTACATGATATTTTGAATTTATTATTTTTACCAAAAAATGTTAAAATTTGATATCTTCTGTATCACTCTCAATCTTTATATAATTTTTTTTCTTTATCTTCATCATATTATTTACATTCAAGGATAAATTAAACATAAATAAAACTATTTGGATATTTTGATTTATTTTATGGAATTCACATTGCCCTCATATTATATGTGAATTAAATTAGAATAAGTTTCTAGAAAAATATTTTTATTCCATTTTTTAATGGAAATATTGACATTCTGTATACCTGTCATAAAATGTACGAAGTTTATTGAGTACTATGGAATTATTATTATGTAATTTATTTTTTATTCATTCCATCATATGATTATATCATTATAATTTGTTATCGATGGGAAGAGATGAGAATTATATATTTCCATGTTGCATTGGTGTTAACAAAATAAATACATTCTTGTATATTGTGTGTTATGATAAACTAATTTTGTATGATAAAATTGAATGAGGCCTTAATGAATTGTTTCAAATGACCAAAATATATTATTAACATGAAACCATGTTATAATTAATTCCATGTATTGAATCCTCCATATCCTCCTTATATTTCCACCTCTATATGTGTTAAAAATTCCTTAAAATTGCGATTCCACATTACCTACATTAAACCTAAAATATCTCTACTGCAGGTGCCTCCTTGATAGCCTCCACCAACCCCAAGGTCTTCAGGTCCAAATATTATTTCCACTCGAATTACACATCCAAATACTCCTTGTTTGGTTTCTACACCTATAAATGCTCCTAAAATTCAATATATTCATCCACTTACACCTCGTACATGTCCTCCACCTATTTCTAGGCCTCTAACATAAAATACCCCTACCTCTCCAACCATTCCTACCCATCCAACAACTCCTTAATATCTTCAATGTTCACCTTCTCCACCCATGAATCCGCATACGCCTCATTCATAGACTTCAACTCCACCTTGACATATCTAACTTTTAAAAATCCATCGTGTCCCCTTGTACCTATATATTCCACCCTTCATCATCCCCACATTTAACTTTTATCCTTGTCAATTTCATAATGTTGTTATATTCTCCCACCTGACTTTATTATTTTGACTCCACCTCCACCTTCTCCTCCACACCTACTAACATGTTGGGTCTAGTAGGTTAGATACCCTGAGGGGGTGGGGTGGGTGAATCATGGTATGAATGATTAAAAAACTGCTCCTTTGATCTTGTTTTGTCGTTGGAAAAAACTACCTTCTCTCCCTTTCCCATTGCATAGTATGAACAAAAATTAAATCATGCACATTAGAAAATAATTTTCCTTGGTTCACGCTCACAAGGATACCTCCATATAGAATACACTAACGATGTTCCAATGTAACAAATCCACTATAAGCGCACTACAGTTTAGAAGTTAAAATTGGATTCACTATCACCCTTGTTTATAACCACTCACTATTTGATAACTCGCTACTCTCTCATAGAATGTGAGCTCAATGATTCTTTAGAAGACCCACTCACAGTTTATAGACCTGGCAGTCTTTTCATTATCACAAATGAATACATCCTCAATTATAGAGAGGTGATTTTTGGAATTCCAAATTTCATCCATATATGAATACCCCTTTTACATTGATTACTGAGCATTAACCATTGGAAACACTTTTTCTAATGAACCCTTCTTCATGAAGTTCCCAATTTCACGAAGCAAAAACAAGCCTTTTTGAAGTCTATACCTCTATGAAAATCACACACCTTCATAGATCTTAGTACTTCACAAAGCACATTACTTTGCAGAGCACACTTTTTTTTAGATATCAATCATCAAAAAGCTCAATCTTTCGTAGGACATTGGCTATTGCAGATCTCATGACAACACAATGCAACATTCATCATAAAGATCATTGAGCCAAAGTGAAACACACCTATTTCATGGAGTTAGATTGGCAACCATGAAGCTAATGTCTTTTTTGAAATTCAATGCATCTACGTACCTCATTTGGGATTGGATAAAAAAATTTCTTGAAAAAAACTATACTTCTCATGAGGGGTCGAGACATATTTATAGGAGACTCCACCCACTTGAGATCCTTTGATGCAGAGTCAACACCACATCAGCTCAAATCACACAGCACTGAAATTAGAACCAAAATTCACTCTATATTACAAACCACCACAAAAATATTCCGATCACGGAGCTCGTCATAATCATGATGTGTTACTTTATTTCCTTTGCACTGCATCTACAATGCTTCGCCACAATGCTCTTCACCACTACTATTCGTGAAGCTCATCGTAATAAAAAAACACTATCAAAATTATTCATGTCTTCATGAAATCCACGTCCTGAATCACATCTTCGCCAAAGACATGCCTTTTCATCATTTTGATGAGATCATCATGGAAATAGACATTTTTTTATGCTCACTAAATCCCAAATTTTGGAGCCAAAATGTTAGAAAACATTATAAAAAAATGAAACATTTTATAAGTTCTTTTGTACCACCTCCAAAGATTCTATTCCTTTTTCAGGGTTCATTGTGAACATGTATTGTCAACAACATATTTGGTACTTGAAAATTCTTAATTGAAACCTTCATTATTAACAAAGACAACCAACACTAAAATGAAAGAATGTTTCCTTAAGGGATTTTTTCCCAAAAATCACCCCCTTTGTGTTTGTTGACAACTAATATCAAAATGATTATTTACACTTTGATACCTCACTAAATCTTCTTCCATCGCCAACCATCATTTTCCTCATTTTATTTAGATAGTGACCAATGATTCACTCACCACATAATCTAAGACCACATGAGAAATGCTTGACTTGAGAAAGAAGAGTACTATGAAAAGTTCATTAATGAATAACTTCATTACTAACATGAACCGTTGATACCACACTACTACCAACAAATAACTCTCACTATGAACCTCAATTTTTCCAATTTCTAATATTTGATTGATTAATTCATGAAATAACTAATTTTAACTCTCACTATATTTCATTTCTCCCTCTTATCTCATTGCTACACCTATTAGTTTTCCCATGTTCTTTGACTAAGAAATTCTCTCCCTTACGTAGAAATAAATCCTCCCCCTTTAGGAGTCTCTATTTATCCCCCTTTGTCAAAGGACACAAAGGATACTCCTTTTTTGTATGAATCATTGGAATGAAAACATATTAGATGAATATAAAAAAAAACTAAACCTAGAGGAGAGAAAGGGTGTCCCACATCTACACTTTTTCATGTTCTAGGAGTCGACTGAACTCATAGAGCCAGTTGATGCCTCTCAATGGATTCCATGGGTAAGTCCATTTTCAGAATGTTGGCAAACTATAGTTCTATAAGCCCATAATTCAACTTCGTGATTCCCTGCTCAACCTTCAACTTAATAAAATGACACCTTATGTAAATGTACTTTGTCCTTATGTGATGGATGGTATTTTTTCTATGATTTATAGCACTTGAGTTATCGCATAGGATTCCGATCATAGACTTAACATCAACACACTTATCATCAAGTTGCTAATTCTTCCACAATAAATTTGTGTATGTTTAATTGGTCAAGACATACTCATATTCTACGGTGATCCATGAAATGGAATTTTTTATCTTTCATATCTAGGAAATACAAAATCCACCAACATAGAAGGAACCTCCTGATGTTGATATTCTATCATCCCCAGAACCAGCCTAATCTGCATCTATATATCCCAACAATTATTGCTGAGTTTTATTGTTATACATCTAAATGAAATCCACAGTTCCTTTGATATACCAATGTATTATTTTCACTGCAAGCATGTGGAAATCCTTTTGATTTATTTGATATCATGCTTATTGGAATGTGGAGAAAACAATATCAGGTCTTGTCACTGTAAGGTAGAGTAAACTCCCAATAATATTCCTTTATTCTTTAATAACACTTGTCTAGACATTATCATCTTTCGATAACTTCATCCAGGTTACAACAAGAGTCTTCATCTCCTTGTATTTTTCCATTCCAAATCTTATTATAACCTCCTTGTCATATTTGTTTTTATAAATTAATGTGTCATTCCTTCCTTGTGATACATGTAAACCAAGGAAAAATTTTACCTCTCCATTCATAGAAATTCCAAAGTCACTTTTCATGAATTTATAAAATTGTCTTCACTGAGATCCCTATGATCCTCCAAATATTATGTCATCGACATAAAGAAGAACTGTCATCATTTCAATATCGTCATTGTTGAAATAGATATTGTAATCAACTATCAAAATATGGAAAATGATCTTATTTAAATAATGATCGAGCCTTGAGTACCATGCTATTTGTGCTTGTTTCATCCCACATAATTCCTTATTTAGCCGAAAAAACCATGTTATCATCCTCATGAATGAGAAAACTATCTGGAAACTCGATATACACATCTTCTTCTAGAATGGATAAAAAAATTAATATTTGAAATCCATCTGGAAAAAATGAACATATTTTGCAATAAAATGGATAGGAATAATCATATATTCTCCTCCCTTGAATCCAGTGGAAATGTCTCATTAACATATATTCTCTCTATCTGGGAGTATCCTTTCACACTTGTCGCACTTTTTTAGAATCATTGTGCCATCTTCAATATCATGATGTGATAGAACCTTTTAGTCATGATAAAATTCTTATCTACTGGCCTCAATACAATCTCTCAGGTCTTGATCCTCTCAATCTAATCATGCTCTTTATTCATTAGCTAAACCCTATTTTCATCTTCACCTGAATCAGCGAAGCATTTTAGCTCTACTTAAGATAGGAAAGATTTCTATTGCATTAATTTCATTATTCTTGTCTGAATTGGAGCTGACTAATCACGAACGATAGTCTACATATAATTTTCCTCTTAAATCATTTCCTTTAATGTTGATACATATTTTACTTCCTCATGGTCAACATCAGTATCATCTTCTAAATCATCACCAACCACATCTGCTCCTCCTGGGATACTTTCCTCCTCATCACATTCATCCAAAAATTGTTCAGTATGTTGTTGACTATTCTCTTCATTTTCCACAACAATGACGTCATTTATATCACTTAATTTTCCCAGCCTCTTGTTAAATCATTTTTAAGGTTTTTGTTTTTCCTCATTACCCAATAAATATCCCATAATCTCCACACAACTCAAATTTATTTGGATTATCCTTATTGTGGATAAATATCTTACTTCCAAATATTCGAAATAATTTCACTATTGATTTCATTCCATACCAAATCTCATAAGGATTCTTTCTATTATTCACACACTGTAGAGCTCTGTTGGAAATGTAGACTGATTTCAACACTACTTCCTTCCAGAGCTTCTCTGGTTGGTCTTTGTCTATAAGATTCATTTTGGACATGTTGTTGATGATCCAATTTCTCCTTTCAACCAATCCATTCTAGTGGAGAGTTCCCACTGAAGAAACATGATGCCTTATCAAATGTCTCTAGAGATTATATTCCACCTTACTATTTTTGAATTCTGTACCATTATCAGTATGAATCTTCAGATTTTTTTTGTCAAAGAATCCTTTCCCACTCCCTCTCGTACTGCTTTAAGCAGGAAAAAAACATCATACTTATGGGAAATAACAAATACTGATTCCATTATTCCATTTTAATCAATGAAATCAATGTAGTACCTCTATCCGCCAATTGAACATGGTGTGATAGTGCCAAAAACATCATCATGCACCAATTTGAGCACTCTTGTTGACTTATTCTCCTTTTCCTTATATGTCTTTCTGATGATCTTCCATTGTTAGAAAGTATAAAACGTATGAGTATGATTTTTTGATAGCATAGGGAGGTATCTATAACTATCATAGATTAAAAAACTCTTCTAGGGATTGCTCGAAGAAATGATCAAGTCAATTATCCCACAACTTGTTATCTTCCTCTCTGGATAAAAATCCCATATATTCTTCTCCTTATTCAACGTAGATATTCCACATGGTTCTTTTTCCATGTGGGATCATTGTACCATCTCTTACCATGATGACACATGTCTACCTAGTGAACCGTATTGAATTCCCTGAGTCACATAGTTGACTGACACTGAGAAAATTGTGACTTAGACCTTCTATAATAAAGACATCAACCCATCTTAATTCATTACCCCAAATCTTGCCTTCCATGATCCAATTTCCATCAGGCCTTTTTCATTTCAAAAAATTCTAAAACATTATTTTTCATATTTTATGCATGTAACTAGATCTATATTTCCTGTCATTTGATATGTGCAACCAATATCATGTATGCATACACCAGAACGGTCTGATGCTTTAAGGGAAATATCAGTAACAACATATTCCTCGGATCTCTTCTTCTAGGTCAATATTTTTTTCTTCAAACATGGAATTGATTTAGACTTCTAATATTTCTTAGAGTTTCATGGACCATCTTCATCTTGCAAAGTTGAAAATATTGTTTTTTAATTTTCCACTCACCTGTTGGTTCATTGATATGCTTATTTTGATCTTTTTTATTATGCTTTGGCACATTACACTATATGGTAGATATGTTGTATCTAGCCATGTCCTCAGATCCCTCACATTAAATATATTATCAATATAATTATGTCTTAGGGAAATGTTAAATGTTTTACTGCAACCTCTGTTCTTATGACCTTAAATATCTTCTGGCTATAGAACACACATTCTACGAGTCTCCCCTAATTCCATAGTAATAACACCAAATTAAAGGTTTACTCTAGTGTTTCACATATATAGTGCCATTTTCCCTTTGGTACATTGAATTTATTAACTCTATTTTGTACCCACATCAATTATCATCCTCGCAATGGGTGCATGCGGTCTGACATCAACCAAGACTACTTTTCGTTTTGGATTGATCCCGGAAGCGGCCTTAACATATGAGCTCGATTTATTATTTTTTCCCTTCTAGAACAATAGGATCCACCTTCATCTTTTCATTCCTTTTAATAATCTTCTTTCCCAGTTAAATTCTAGGAGTAATATATTTTTCTTGGTCCTTAACGTTTCAGCACAGACTGATAACATATTCTTCATGATCTTCGATATGAATGATGTGAAATTTCACTGTTTTATTCAAGCAGTAAACCTCCCTCTTCTTCCCTTCAATATTAATTTTATACTCATCCCCGATTCTGAGGTCTTTTGTGCTGATGAACTGAGTTTTTCAATTTCATCCATTAGCTCAGAAAATTCTTCTTCATAATGAAGCATGTAGTGTTTGGCGTTACAGAAAACATTGTTTGGTTTCATAGTTTTGGCACTCCAAACATCAAACACCTCAAGAGAGGATTCTAACTCAGCATGCATATCAATTATTCATTCAAATTCTTCATATTCATAAATGTTGAATTATTTCTTTTTCCAAGTTCTACCGACAACAGTCTCCATATAATATTTTTCCATGGTCTTTGGATTTTTCAATCTCTTTAACTTATACAACATCAAACTTATCTAAACTATCAAATTCATGTGAAAGAAGATTCTTTTTCAAGAATAAATTCCTCTGGAAATGTTTTTTCCCATTCAAATAGGCTAGAGACTTCTTTTATGGAATTAAAACTTCAACATTATCATTATTGTCATTTTGAAACATTTTGGGGACATTTCCACATGATGACTAACCTAAACACATCTAAATCATGCTAGTGGACGTTTCCCTTTAAACACTCCTTTTCTTCTTTTCAAATTTGATGAAAATATGGACATAACCTCATCCATCTATTCTTAATCCAGAGTATCTTCAATGGTGAGATTCTTCATGGCCTTGAATTCCCCCTTTGGATTTCCCCTTTTCCACAGTCTCATTTTCATTATTCCTTATTTCAAATGCATCCAAGGAACTGTGAAAATTGTCAATTGTTGGCACTTTTTGATCTCTATCTTCCAACACTAAAACATTTGTATTAAAACGGGGTGGTTGTTTTCTCATGATGAACTTCATGATTTTTATGTCATCAATGACTTCTCCAAGACCTCACATATCTTCCACAACAATATCTACCCTTTCAAATAATTCATCAATAGGCTCTTTCAGGTTAATTTTCATATCATCTTACTTAATCCAAAACACTTGAAACATGCTTCTATGACATTTGTATATCCTTCATATATGATCAAAAACTTTTCCCACATTTTATGTGATGTTTTTCATGACATCATATTCTTATAAATGTCATTATATAGAGATCACCCAAAAGAATTGATTACCTTTGTGTCAACATCCAACCCTCTTTGCCCGGATTCAGATAATGCACCAATATTAATATCGGTTGTTATACCATGCATTGCGGTAGTAAACACATCCATTCCCAATGATTGGAAGCAGTGTCACATCTGATTCATCCATAGATGAAAATTGTTTCTGTCGAAGATCGGAATCCCTTTATGAATGGTGACCCCCCATTTGAGAGAGAAACACTAATATCAACCATTCCCTCCCATACTAATTCTTAAGTCCACTAGGCTAGATACCATTAGAGGGAGGGGTGTTGGGTTAATCTGGGTATGACAGATTAAAATAACATCCCCTTTGATCTTTTTTGGTCATTGGAAAATACTCTTTTCTCTATCCTTCTCAATGGAGTGTATGAAAAAAATCATTCATAGGACACATAAATTTTACTCGATTCATCATCATTAGGCTATGTCCAATGAGAATACAATGGTGATTTGTCGATATATTAAATCAATTATATGTTCACAAATATTTACATGTTCAATGTGGATTCACTATCCCTCCTAGTTTACAACCACTCACAATTTGAGAACTCACTTCTCTCTAAACTAAAGTTACCTCACTACTTCATCAAAATATCCTATCATAATTAATATTCTGGTAGGTATCTTAATTATCAATAATGAATACATCCTTAATAATATATAGATTCTCAAGTGAATTTCCAATTTCATCCACTGATGAATACCTTTTTTCGACTGATCACATGGAAAAAACCTTTATAAATACCTTTGAAATTCACCATACTTAATGAAGCTCCCAATTTCATGAAGATCAAAAAATCTATCATAAAGTCCCTACTTCTTCATAATGCTTACACCTTCGCAAAGCTCACTCCTTCTCAGACCAGACTACTTCACATACCTCAGGCCTTCTCAAACCTAAAGCCTTTATAGAACATAAGTCATCGTAGAGATCAAGCCATCACAAAGTAACTTCTTTTGCAAAGCTCACTAAGACATTGTTGAACACACCTCTTTTTCCGAGATAGATTACCCGCTATGACTCTCTTCTCTTTCACGAAGAGAACTGCCTCCACGAACCGCCTTTGAAATTCGAGAGCACCAAATCATTGCTATAAAAAAACATATACTTCTCCCAAGGGTGTCGAGGTGTATTTATAGGAGATTCCACTATCTCCAGAACCTTCTATGAGATGTCAGTTCCAAGTCAGCTGAAATCACATAGAACCAAAATTCCTGGTGAAATTTTTTCTATATCTCATAGCACCATAGAAATATTCAGATCTTGGAGTTCATCTTAATCACAAAGCATTCCGTCAATTCTTTTTTTCCACCACCACAAATCATTTCCACAATGTTCTTAACCACTACTATTCATAAATAATTTCGTAATAGAAAAGAACACCATCAAAATTCATAACATCTTTATGAAATCCACATCATCAATCCCATAAGCAACATTCATTACATACAACCTCCAGATCTTATCTTCCATTTTCAGGGTTCTTTGTCAACATGGATTGTCAACAATATATCTGGAACTCGAAAATTCACCATTAAAACTTATATTGACAACAAACGTAACCATCCTAAAAATGTTTCGATGTTACCTTGAAGGATTATGGCAAAAAACTACCTGTTTTGTGTTTTCCTATTTATTTTTACAAATACATCTTGTATTTCACCTCAATTGGTAAGCCTCACTCTTTCATGATCCTCTATCATTTGGTCATATTAGGTTTTATTTCATACAAATTTTGTTTTTTAAAACCAATTTCACAATTTTAGGGTTATAGTTATTTATAATTTTTTTCATTTAATCAGTACTCCCATATTGTTAAAAGTTATGTGAATTACTCTATACTACAACAATTTAATTTAAAAAGAATTATTATGATCTTTAATTCCCTTATCATCCATATTGGATGACATCAACACCCTTAATTTCATAGCCCAAATATTAATTTCCTTTTCGTCGAACGATTTCCAAAAAAAACTACCCTATAATTGTATTATATCATGTTATCCATATATTATATAATATAATCTCTTCATAATGTTTTATATTCCCTAATCATGAAACAAATATGGTATAATATAATCAATGATTAAAAATTTCAATATTATAATTATAATTTTTAATTCCTTGTGTATCATATCATATAAAATATTATTATATATGGATGATTTTATGGTGAAAATACTTTCCATGTCATATTTTCTTCATATTCATGACACACATTTGAAGCATATATGTTTTTTATCATTTAGAAGAGTTTGTTGAATGGATTCATTTCATTATCCAAATTAGTAGTGATGATCCAATTAATATTATTTACATTTTTTACTCTTTCTTCATCATAATATTTCACTCCAACAAAGTTTTGAATGGAGTTCATTTTTCAATGGTTATATTATCAATAAGTGAAACAACATATATTTGTTATTGGTATGAAAAATGAAATTCCCTTGAAAAAAATCCTATTATTTGTTGTTTCTATTTAAAAATATTAATGCTTCTGCTTGCATTGAAATGTTATGATATCAATGGGTTTGATAAAAATTTTGAGCAATTTATTTGTTTTTTATTCAATTAATATTTTTATTCATTTTATAATTTCTGGAATTCATATTGTTGTAGTAGTGATTTCTGAAGAAAAAAAACTCCATGTATGAATTTAGGTTCATAATCTCACCACAATGGATGGTTTATTTGATCTCTCCCTTCCCCTTTCTATGTTACCTAACATGTGGATATATTATAATCTTGTTTGTTTAACCTATCTAACTACAGACCTTACTCAACCAAATAGTATTAATTAATCCCTTCCCTAAAATTTATATTGGTTCATCCAACAATAATATGAAATACTTAATATTTATATATAAATTTTTATCTATTATTATATCCTCTAAATATATCCCTTCTTTACATCAATCCTTATGTGTCCCTGAAAAACTAATTGTTTTTAAAAGATTATATAAGTCATTTATGTATTTTACTGGATTTTTTATCACAAATATGTATAAAATTTAATTGTTATACTGATTATGTGTGTAATGAAAAGAAATAACACTATTAAAATTGAAGTTATGTTATGGAATTAAATGAATTTTATTTTTTTGAGTTACTATAATTGTCATACATGTATGTTCTTAATAATGACTTATGTTTGTATACTAATTTATTTTCAATTTGTCTCTCCATTTTCATTTAGACTGTTAGTCTTCAATTTTTTTAATTTATTTTTAATACTCTAATAAAAATAAGTCCCATTATACATATTCTCTCTCCATTAATATATTATATATAATAAATCATTTAATTATCCTTCCACATGACAACTCCACATACTTCCTCCTTACATGGCCTCTTCATGACACATTCAGAATTCTAGAAAATGTTGATTTCTTCTTTCTACAAATAAATGGATTCTTCCAAAAGATCTTATGCCTCATCCATTAATTTCAACCCCTCCTATGTTTCTAACTCCAATTAAGGAACCCTATGTGATTAGTCGTTTATATCCTTTGTGTTTTCATTCCCCACCAGCAATTCCTCCTCCACCTTGGTCACCGCCTCCGCCTCCTCCTCTAACTATGACTCTCTTTATGAATACCGCTTAATATCCTCTACTTATGACTTCTCCAATATCTTACCACCATTGGAATAGGGTTTCATTTATCTACAATCCTATATATTCCTCACTATGATAATCAAATCACAGAATCCTCCACCATTGATTCAACTTTCTTATATCCTCACATCAGTATCTAATTTCTAATTAAATATACTATTTCATAGATTTGAAATTTGTAACTTACATGTTTTAAATTAGATACATAATCTCTCCAATGGGTAGGGTTTAATTTATCTCTCTCTTCCGCTTTCCTTGTTACCTCACATGTTAATGTTACCAAATATGGTTAGTTCCCCCACACTCACTACCAAACCTCCCTCAACCATATATTCTTTATTTCTCCTTTGCATTTAATTTTAATTAGATCATCCCACAACTTACGGCATGGATTATTATTCATATCTAAATTTTTATGTGGTATTTTCTTCTATTCTTTAATCAATTTTTTCCTCTTTCCATTTTCCCATTAAACATGAATGTTTTAAGAGATTATATAATTCATTTAATAATTTTATTGGATACTATTTTAGTAATATTTATGGAATATATGTTTTTCCTAATTAGTTTTTCTAGAATGATATTCCTCTACTATATAGAGGTATGTTATTTAATCCCATGAAATTCAAGGTTTTTTACTTAATATAAAATTCATAAATTTGTGCTCTTAATAATTTCTTCCTTCTATATACTAAATTATTTTCAATTTTTCTCTTTATTATTTTGGAGTTTAATTAAACTGTTTTCCCTATTTTTTAATTACACTACGTAAATTCATACCCATTCAACATATTATCTCTCTTATAATTTTAGAAATTTAGTCTTCTATTTTTTCAATATGAATTTATTATATGTGTTTCTAGTATGCATTAGAAAATGAATTTCCATGTTTTATATGTAATCACATTTTTCATATTCTATCTGAAGATCAAATTTAATAAAATATTATTTCAATTCAATTTTAGTTTCAATGAATTTATATTTCACTTTATGTTGCATTCTTGTTTAATATGTATGAATTATGGGTTTTTCCCTTCATAAACTTATTAATTTTTTTAGAAAGTTCACTTAAGTGACTTTACTGTTATCTAATAGATTTTTTTGAATCCATATGATATAATACATCTTCAATGATCATTTCATCAATTTGTGTTTTGGAAGTATTTGTTATTTTTATCATGATTTTTCTCCCAAAATAAATCATTAATAAAATATTTTTATATTTTTTCATACATTATCAAATCAAAAAATGGATCCACATCAATATATAGGTAATTTTTTAAAAAAACTTATAAGAAAATATTTTTAATTACAAATAATTTTAATAAATGTTCATATCAATTAATATTTATTCTTAATAGTTATTTTACATTAACAACTTAATATCTCACTAGATTGAGTGAATTGATTTTTTTATTAATTATATTTTCAATTTCATAAATTTTATGACCCTGTTTATATTTTTTAATAAAATAAATGTTTTAAATTATCTAGATTGGCTGATAATTTTTTCACACTTTTTTAATAGTATTTGATTATAAATGTTTATATTTATTAAATATTATTTTCTTCCATTGAAATATATTTCATTATATTCATTTTACAATGAATTTTGTCATTTTCATAGTTTTTCTATTACATATTTTTATTTTCCATAGAATTAAATCATAATAAAAGAGGAACTAATATTTTGTCTGAACTATCAAAAGGAAATATATCAAGTTATTTTAAATCACCATGTATGGTATTTTTCTATATGTTTTTACCTATATTCTATCTATTTTTCCAGTTTAAAATGTTTTAAATAAAATTATTTATATATTTTTATTTTCATCAATTAAATAGTTGAGTTGGAGTTCATTTAATTAATTTGATTATTCCCTAGTCAATGTAATTAAAATTCATTATTTATTTTTTCAATTTTTTTGTTCTATTAATTTATCTACATATATCATTGATAAGATTTCAATTCTAATCATTAGTGTACTTTAGTTTTAGATTTGTAGTTCCTCAATGCCTTTTTAATTTTTTTCCTTTATATGATTGCATTATTAATTTTTTCAGTATAGTATTTCTATTTAAATTTACATTTCAAATACATTAGGAATATTATAAAAAAATTATAATTTATCTTACAGTGTCATAAAATCATTTAGATATATCTATTAGGTGAAAGTACTTGTATAATAAAACTTATTGGTATTTTAAAATAAAAAATTTCTTTAATTATATAATAGATTTATATGGAATTTTAATTTTATCATCTTCATTATATTACTATTGATAATATATTGTCAAATAATCAAGAATATTCTGCATCAATCTGACTCAAAGCCTATAATATCATGTTTCACCATCAACTAAAAGAACATTTTCAACTAGATAGTTTATAACTACGACTCTCATTAATAATTTCATCATTTAAATTATATTATTTTATTTTTTATTAATATTACCCAATAAAAAATTATACTTAATTTTCATAATTATAAATTAACACCATAAATTCATTAAAATTATTTCCCATTTCATTGAGTTAATTTATTTTATGTATGGCATTCCTAAAAAAATTATTTATATGTTAACCAAACTCATATGATATGAAATTTATTTTCCATTTTGGGTCCAATATTTCCATCACATATATTCATGACCCTCCTTGCCAAATATTTTTTAAGAAATTTTTAATAAAAATTCATTATATAGGGAATCCATGAAAATACATTATTATAAATATGAAAAATACAGTTAGCATTGCCATAGGTTTGTTCTCCATTATCATCTTCCTCTTTGATTTCTCAGCTCTATTGTCTCCATATTTGTATATTTATCTACATTTTGGTTAGATTTTGATATTATTTATTTCATTGCATCCTCTATCATCAACAACCACGATCCCACCCTTTTAGACAATTAAATCACTTGAAATATTCACACAAACATAATAAGTAAGTATTATTCTTATATTACCTTGAAAATCACACCATATCTCAAGAATTTATAACCTTGTTTTGTATTACATATTCAATTTATAATAGATAGTTAATTTTTTTTATATTTAATAATTGATGGTATTCCATTATCTATTATAAAGTAAAATGAATCTCCTGATTTAATTCAATTTGATCACAACTAATTTTTTATTAAATAGATTTTCTACCCTTCATCCATTTATATTGATATTATCAATCAGTACACTATATCTGTTTTAAGTTACAATTATTATTTTTTGGTTAAATTTATCATTTATCCTATAACATGGATACTACAGTTCCTATTGATTCATATTAATTTCTATAAAATGAGTAGATTCATTTAATTCATTTCATTACTTATCAGCTAATTATTTAATTATAATATTTTTGTATGTTCATTGACTTAAATTTGTAGGAAATAATTTAATTGAATAATTCATTATCATTATTTTAAAATTTAAACCGTAGGAATTCATTTCTATGGTTATTTTTCAACATATTTGACACCA
The DNA here is from genome assembly GCA_963277665.1 of Viscum album. Classification (NCBI taxonomy): domain Eukaryota; kingdom Viridiplantae; phylum Streptophyta; class Magnoliopsida; order Santalales; family Viscaceae; genus Viscum; species Viscum album. The sequence continues at coordinate 1,644,263,897 of OY728127.1, read as the reverse complement.
TATAATATTGAAACTAGTATTGTTTAGATTTTATAAAATTAAATTAATTATAACCTATTGAATATATAATTATTTGGACTGCAATTATTTGATATGTGATAAATCATTTCTAAATACATGTAACCAATCAATAATTACAAAAATGGATTTTTATTTGGTGTAATGTTTCCTTTATAAGATTTCATTAACAATGTCTATAATTCCAAATTATATAAATATTTTAAAAAAATTTAAAATGGAATCAAATTATCATTACAATATTTATATTTAACTATTTTTCAATGTAGGATTAAGATACATATAATTCTAATGGATGGTTTTATTTTACTGTCAATTTACTAATGATGGGGAGAATTAGAAAATTGGAATGTTGATTACTTTTTGAAATTGAACTCATGAATTGTAACATGATTTTAATTGATTACATTATATTTAAATATTTTAATCCCCATGATGATATTTTATAAAAAATTACATTTATCAATTGAAAAAATATTAATGTTAGTTTTCATTACTATGGATTTTTTTTCCATAATTTATTATAACTACTCGTGACCTTAAATATTAATTAATGCTTCCTGAAAAATGGAATGTCCTCAAATTCTACTTTTTTATTTTTTAACAACTATTTGAATATTTAGATTTTTATTTAAGTTACATTAACCAACATTATGTATTCATCGTTTTGAGATTATTTTTTTAAAAGGACATAAAATGGGTGAAGTGTGCACTCACATGAATGATAATTTTGATCTATTTTCATTTTAAATTTAATAATGATCGTTCAATTAAGAAATTTATTTTTTAAATTTTGTTATTCACGATTCCATTATTCTTTTTTTTGTACATATTTAGTTAAAAAAACATTTTTTTCATATAATTAATTCAATAAAAAATTTATATATTCATGTTTCCAACATACCAATACTTGTTTCAATATATGTAATCATATCATAAATTTCTGACTACTGAGAATAAAAAAATTGTATTCTTATTTTAGTTTATCCATTTAGTCTAAATGTGGAAAAAATATATTTTCATTTCATTGAATTACTAATTTCTTTATTTCACTATAACATCATTATATTTAACATTTTGTATGTGATCATCATTAATGGGTTGTATAAAGGTGTTTTAGTATATGCATATTGTTATTTCTTTCCTATTTTGCACAATATATACAATTTTGTCTTCATATAAATATTCATACCATGATTTTGTTAAACACCAAATAAATAAATTACAATGATGACCAATGTAAATATGAAATCTCCAACATGTTCTAGAGAGGCATGGTTCTGTTGGAGATTACATAATAAAAAACAAAAAACAAGTTTTTAAAAATGTATTAATATTTATATTAATTTGTTTCATAATTTATTTTTCATTCCCTATATGGATTTATTTTAATTATACAAATATATGTTCATCCTCTCATATGATGTCTATTAATACATTTAATTTAATTTTAGGTTCTCTTGTATGTTAAGAAATTCCACTAAAGGACATCACATAAAGTGGAACACACATGCCATTTGTAAACAATATCATCTAATGGTTCATTTATATTATGTTTATTGATACATTTGTTTTATATTTATTATATAATCCTAATTTTCATAAAATTTAACTACAGTAATTCCATTTTTTTAGTGACATAAGAATTTGATAAAACATCAACTATATATGCTGGATCAAAAAATAAATAATAAAGGACAAAAACTATGTTACGACATGTAACTACCAATTGTAAGTACGATGTTACAATATTTCATTGAACGGTTTTTTTTATAAAATTTCATTGAACACTTTTCTTCATCTATAAGTCATATTTTCACTCAATGAATGTTTATTTACTACTCCTGATATCTTTACGGAATGATGAATATATTTTTAAAAACTCTAAGTTTCTCTTAGCAACATAGTATATACAAATCAATCCTGTACAAAATGTATTTACTTTCTATTCAATTTTATTTATCCTCCAATTATCATTAACAGTTAATGTATCCATTTAGTTATTGAAGAAATATTATCTGACTTTTGTTTACTAATTTTTGACGAAATTATATCAAAATTTATCTCATTACAACATGTATTTATGATCTTGCCGATATGCGTATTAATGAATTGTATTTTATAAATGTAGCATAGAAATATTGAACTCAATTGATTGTTAATTTATTAGATTTCCATGATGAATTGAGATCTACGATTAACTTTTTAATTATCATTATTTAATCAAAAGGAAATTTTTTTCAATTTATTTGAATGATCATTTTGAGTGATAAATTTATAATGTTTTTTATGAGCATAAAAATATTACTAACATGTCATTTTCTCTAAAACAATAGATTTTTTAGGAATGTTTTTGGGAGGATAAAATTTTGACACTCTCTATTGAACATTAATGTCACTCAATAAAATTTCTTAAACATTAATACCCACCAATATTCCCCTCATTCTTCTTTTCTATCCTATGAAGATTCATCATGTTTTTCTAAATTACATTTTTTTCAATTTCAAACTCACATTATGATTATTTGATCTTTATATTAATTTTTTTTTACTTTCTAGAAAATATAAAATTTTTATGACACTACTTACTTGTTAATGAATGTTAAATTTTTCCCATCTATTGGAAAACATATAATAAATAACTATTCCTTCAATGGTTACATCTGATACTCACTTTATTAGTGTTATTTAATAATCACTGATCATTCAAAATTCATGATAATATCATGAAAGATAGATACCCCTGAAATAGCTTATCATGTTTTCAAATATTATTTAAATGCCGAACAAAAAGTTTGATAGGACCTTTATGACAACCTTGCATGTCTCCCAAATTTCAAAGTAGTTTCTTTTTCATTTATAACATGTTTGATATACAAGGACACATATATCATTACATGTTATATGCATTTTATAGTTAAAATTATATATTAATACATCTATATCCAAACCGCAAATATTTTAAACCCCAAAATATACAAACAAAATGAAATCAATTATATATATAATTTTTCTCCCATATTTGACATGTCGAAACCAATTCTCGCACTTAAATGAACATGATTTCTTCTATGTCCCAAAATTAAAAATGAAAAATCACATGGTAGTGAAATTGTTAAGTAATTAATTGGGGATTTTATTTGAAAATAAATTTTCATTAATTTAATGTAACTGATATTGAGATGATCGTGTGCATTTGTTAAGGATATGTTTGGGTACTGAATTATTTTCATTTCTATTTCTCCATAATTCAGTGCCTGAGAATGGTGTGTAGACCGAGAAGATCAAGTGAAAAATCTTAATAATCCAGAAGAAAATATTTTCTCCCCCCTCCCTCATAATCTAAATATTTCACAGTTCATATCATCACATATAATCAGTTGGTCTAATTTAATGATTGGAGAAAATAGTAATTACACAAGATCTCTAATGGATAAAGGTCATGTATATTTTAAGTAAGTTTTTATTAATCTTACCATATTAAATCATTCATGACACAATATCTTTTACAGAACACATCACCGTTCTCATACGACATAGCAGAGGCTTGTAATTTCAATGTTGTTTGGCTTGGAACACACATGTTGTTAGGTAATGATGTCATCTTTTCTTCTCATGTGGCACAAATATGATTTTTTTTGTACCATGTATTGGATTTTCCTAGTTATATTATGATTCACCAAGTATCATAGACTCGTTGAAGGTATTATTCCATTATTGGTAAAAACATAAATTCAGTTACTGGTGGGAAATAGATTTCTAAAATTGAATTTATCCTTAAAAAATATTGATTATTAAAAAAATGTAATAAAAATATAAATCCACTCATATGTATATATTATAATTATTTTCTCAAAAAAAAAAACAAAACAAAAACCCACATATATTATATTTATAATGTCCAAAAAACTATTATAATGTAAACATATATTTACATTTTATATTACTATATAAATTTTTACCAACATAAATAATTTTATATATAATTCATTTATGTCACTTACAAACTAGTTATATTATATTAATATTTTCTATAATAACATAATTAAAATTCTTCATACTCATTTTTTTCGTTATTATAATAATATTATTATATTTATGATCATTATGGGATTCATTCAAAGTAAGATATTGATATATTTCAATTTTGGTGTCATTATTATTAATGATAATAACTATTTTATCACAACACATTCTATTAATATAAAATCATCATAGTTCATATTTGAAAAAAATTATTTTCAAACATGAAAAATTGAATAAATTTATTTTTTCAAACTATTCTAAACCATTTGTCACTGTCAATACAATTTTGAAGTAGTAAAACCCCACTGAAAAACATTGTGATATTAAAAAAAATTTCATGAAATAATATGATTACTACAATTATATGATAAAGTAAATCCAGTCAACATAAAAAAATATTAAAAATAATGTTTCTCGAGTGATTAAAAAATGTTATTTTGATATCTATTTGGGTTCTAGACAGTTGATTAGTGAGTATTTTAATTATGTTGATTTTTTTTTTGGAAAACATATGGATTCTCCAAGTGATCTTCCATGAATATTGTTCCAATATCAGTTCAAATTATTTGTAATGAAAAATTAGTAACAGGAGAATCTATAATGTTTGAATTTGAATTTTGATATCCACTAATTTCATTACCCAATAATGAAACCATCAATGTTTATGAGGGAAGGAATGGATGAAACAGATTTCATGTAATATGGACCTATATTAAAGGTTGCTTAGTGGATTTTCATGATCTAATATGATCATTATAAATTACATTCCATTGTCATTCAATGTGAATCACTATTATCCAGAATATTCTATATCCTAATGAATTTTTCTTTTAATTTATGCTTTCTTTTTTTAATGAATAATATTTTAAATCTTTTTTATTTAGAATAATTTTATTTCAATAAATAGATTCTTCTCAAACAAAATCTGCTTAATTTATAGCATAATACCTTCATTAATATAACAATTCTTGATTATTGGAAACAATAGGTTCATCATAAAGAACTATCAATTAATAATACCATTTATATCTTCATTTTCTTGTTGAATATATACTTGATCATATTTTTCAATGAAATATTGATCATCTCATCTAATGACGTCTTATTGTCTCTTGTTTAATGAATTTCAGTATTAATTACTACTAAGATGATTATTGATCCATTTATGAAAAGTGCATCCTTCAATTTCATGACCCATCCCACGGGGCCCGTGTCGTGACTACCCCAAGCCTTCCTTCCATAAGCTAGAGGCTGGAGACTAGCACCGAAGGCGTATTTCCAAAAATTGTGAAGGCATTTCCTTTATGACCTATAACACACACAACCAAGCACACAACAAGATATGAACTCATGTAAACTGAATAGAAAAAAGAGTGAGTATAGTAAGTAAAAAGGGGCCAAAATACATGCCCAACTAGAAATTACAAGTAAAATTGGAATGTACAAGATGGTTGATAGGTGAAATGCAGGTCTTGGATCATCCACCACTAATCCTACTTGAAGGGTATATACTGCTCACGAATGGTCATCTCTGTGGTTTTCCTCATCTAACATCCAGCTCTGATCCACCTCCAGTCCTGGGGTTCTCGTCCTCAGTTAGCGTTGTCTGTTGTCCACACCAAACACTAAATGGTGTGGGCATAGCCCGTGCAGGGGTGAGTACAACAATACTCAGTTGAGACACTAAGAAACTCATGGTCTCAAAAAATCCTCCAAGGATAAACCACACAACATGAAATCAATTGACAAACCTACATAGGTATATGCCCATACATATACCTAAGTTATCATGTATACCTATCTCAATCATGAGTAAAACACATAGTCTAATTCAGAGCCCAACGCTAAACTCTTCCACAAAGGAATGGGTACCATGAAGGCAAGTACCACATAAGTACACAACACAGAAGAATACCTCCATGTTATTAGCATGAATGAAAGTACCAAACATTTATGAACTCAAGACACAGTAGGTATAACTAAAGTACAGTAGTATATGTGATTATATGTAACTACTAATTCATTTTACTGTGTTAAGAGGCAGACCCAGACATGATTGCTCGGTACTGACCCACACAGGATCGCTTGGTACTGACCCACATAGGATCGCAAGTTAGTGACCCATATAGGATCATTCGGTGCTGACACACACAAGATCTCAAGGTGCTGACCCAAAGAGGATCTCTAGGTGTGGACCCTCACAGGATCGCTAGGTGTTGACCCACACAGGATCACTTGGTGCTGACTGACACAGGATCGCTAGGTACTGACCCACACGGGATCACAAGGTGCAGACCCACACAGGATCTCCAGGTGCTGACCCACACAAGATCGATCAGTGCTGACCCACACAATATATCTAGGTGTTGACCCACACAGGATCATAGGTTGCTGACCCACCCATGATCGCACTTCATTCTTCCCATCACCGCCAGTTAGAGGGTTCTCGCACTAGGTTTTCTATCCATCGAGAGGGTCCACTAAAAAATCCTCTATTAAATACTCCATCAACCACTAAGTCTAACGAGAGAGTATCTCGAAGTAAAACCACATATTAGGGGTGTCAACGCAAAAGAAATTGCATCAATCGGATGCCTGGTCTGTGAGTTATGAGCCTTTTTGTCCGGAGGGATCAGTTGGATTCATGCTCGATCCAACCTGACCATTCCCTAACATAATCCAAAACTATAGTGGGGTATACTTATGGGACCATCTCGCTCAAAAGGTTTTCAGTGCCAAAGAAAGTTTGTTAAACGGATACCCAGTGCCAATGATATGGCCGAAAGAGTGTAAATGGGTCGAAGTGGGTCCGGGTATAGTCTCACCCCATCTGATCGACCCGGCCTGACCCAGCCTAGGCCGAGCCGATTTGGGTCAACCCAGCCCGACCTGCTCGGTCCAGCCCGGGCCGCACTGGGTGGCATGGTGTGGCCGCTTGGCTGCGGAGGGCCACTGAGGGCCGTAGAGGTCCACAGAGGGCCGCGAGGCTACTGCGCGGTGAGGTGCGGCGAGGCAGATGGGCGGCGTAGCGAGGCCGCTGGGTGGCAATGACACGGGGTGGCGTGGAGAGTCCACGAGGGGGTGGGGTCCATGGGGCGACAGTGGCCATGGGGAGGCAGTGGCCACAGATGGTGGGGGCTACTATCGACACATGCTACGGACAGCAGCGCCGTTGTCTTCGCCCCGGCCAGCGGAGGTGCTGGCTGCTATTCTCTTGTTCCACTGGTTTAAAAGCTGACACCGGTCGCCATCACCATCATGAAGAACACAAAAAAGAAGAATGGCAGAGGTGTCGAGCCATTTTTTTTGGGTCGCACCCTCCTCCTTAGAGTGGTAGAAAGTGGGTTACAAAAACGATGAATCAAGAACATCAAATTCAAGAATTTCATACAAATTGGGGATCATCTCATTTTGGTGGATCCAAGTTCTCTATGCATTCAATGAAAGATGAATTTAATCGAGAAATTACAATAATTCAATAACAAGCCTACCTTGTTTGTTTTATTCATTGATGGTTGTTCTTAGGGAAGGAGATGATGTCGTTTGGAATAGATGGATGTCGGTGATGTCAGTGTTTCTCCGATCGTCGGTTCATTGAATTTGAAGACGTTCTTCATCAATGAATGTCCCAAGGTAGAATTTGGAGTCAATGTTGGTGTAATTCAGTGGTGTTCTTAATTGGAGGGATTTCTTCTAAGTCTCGGGTGGTCCCCACCACCATAACCATTTGTTTCGAACATAACCATGGAGGGAGTGGCTGAGCATAAAACAAAAATATTAAGTTTATTGTTTCTATTCTACAAAGTCACTTTTAGTTTAATTATATTGGTACTATATTATAGTGGGTAACCAAGTAATGAACTACATGTAACGTGTCATCTTTTTACCCTCTAGATAAAATCATCTATTACTTCATATATGAAATCATCATAAGAAATATATTTTAAAGATGCATGATAATAAAATTGTTCAATATTAATTGTAGTATAAAATATGTGACCCTTATAATTTAGTCATAAGATAATGGTTCGTTGAAAGTATAATGAATAGTGTTTTTTAAAGAATATGTATAGTAATTCACTAACACTATAAATTAGGCCCAATAATGTCGATATAGTCTTTTTCATCAATGGTTTGGTCTTTTATATAGATTCACTATAATTATTTTTTATATAAATGGATGATGGTTTGAAATATAATGCCTATTGTGAAAATAAAATTTCCATACAGTGGATGTTTTTTAATATAGGAAAACATTTGTTATTTGATAAGTGAACTATGTTGTTTCCCCATGATATTTTACCAATGTGAAATATGGATTACGGGATTGGACGGAGTTTATAGTTTATTGATATATGGATTAATATGTTTGAATTCGTAATGATATATATATGAGTGTAATCAAATATAGTGGTTATTATAGTCTTAATAGTGTCCTAGGGAAAGTAATCATGGGTGGATACTTTGAGTTTTATTATTCATCCATATGTGGTGATACTAGGAAGATGGTATATGCATGGTGACCACTTAACATATCTGGATTCAAAGAGCATGAGGAGAATTTGGTTTCAATTTATTCAATGGGAAAGATAATTATGATTAATAACCCTGTTAATTTTGGGAATGATCCTAATGATATATTGGATCATAATACTAGGTAGTACGATCAAGGGTGGATATATCATGGGTAGCTTCATTTATGTATGGAACATGTTTTGAATAAAATATATCAAAATTCTAAAAAGATTGTATCAGGGATGACAACAGTTGTATATGAATGAAACGAAAGTGGTTCATAGTACTATGTTTAGGTAAGTGAGACTATGAATAAAGAAATAAAAATAATGGTAGTTTAATTTGTGTTGTAAGATCATGTAATATTATAGTTTAAAACAATATTATTTAGAAGAGGCTATGAGAGGTAGTGGATTGAAACATGTGAAAATGTAATTTAATTGATCACTCTACCTCACGATGGGGAGAGTGAGTGTCAACATGAATTTTTTAGGGGAATGTTCTAGGAACTGCATACATTGTATCCCAAAGTCAGTGATTACTATATTATTTTTTCACTATATATATGTAATCATATCTCAATGGAAATAATGTTTTTTTATTTCTTCTGAACTAGATACATACTTCAATAACACATTCCATGTAAAAACCTAATATAAAAAATATGGTCAAATTAAATTTAATGTATCATTAAACACATTCAAATATATCACCGCCATGTCCTTGGAAATGAGAATAAACTAATAGTGAGATCAAATGCTCAGTCAGGGTGATGTAGAGTGGATTAATTTTTTAATCAATAATAGATAATTAAAATTGGATGTCAGCTGAAAAAAAAAATTTATTCAATAAATTTATCATGAAAATATTCGCTAGATAATATAAATGTAATAATTAAATGGATAATTATAACCGAGTTCTCAATAAATGAAATACACAATAATTTATTTCCTGATCTAAGGAATCATGATATCTATACAACCAAACCTTATTCTGAGAGAGCTTTATCATATTGGAGGTACACACCAATATCCCACTAAATTAGTAAAAGTGATTTTTTCTCAGGAGACCTATTGATGAATAAATGAGTTATCGACAATTGTACCCACCCATATTTTTATGTCCAATGAATTACTCATATATTTATGGATCAAATAAATTCATAAAAAATTTATGTTATCCAGATAATTATATTTAGTAAATAATACATATTTATCATGGTGTTCCCTAGTAAATTATATAAAATTCATTGTAAATCTTTATATGCTGAAATGATATATTTTTTTATGAAATATTAATTTCAATGATAATGTATATCGATATTTACATGGAATATAATATCCAGTGATAAAAAAATTTATTGTTTCATGGGAAATTTATTTTCTACTAAATTTTTCACGAAATATAATGCCAGTACATTACGTAATCATTTTGATCATATACCATTCAACGAAAAAATAATGAATGTATCATTAAAACAAATCACTATTTTATTATATGTATAATAAATAAATTTTTTCATTTATTTATAGAAATAAACTAAAAATACCATCAAACCAATCTATAGTAAAATACCCAATTCACATTGAAAATCAATTTTAATAATAATAACTTTTTATAATATTATAGAAAACATTTTCTTTAAAATGAAATTTTTTATATTTTAAAAGATTCTAAAAAAACTTTAGTGGTCATGAAATTGGGGAATTAGATTCATTATATGTACCTTAAAATAAAATGTTCATTCACATTTTTGGTTAATGTATATAAGTTCCTTATTTAGGAAATGAAAAAAACATTCCCATTAAAACATTTTCTAAAATGTAAAATATGGGTAAATATTTATTTAAACATGAATAGTGGAATATTAAAGACATTATTGAAAATATGATTACAAAAAATCTACAATGTTGAAAATTATTCCAAACTATTTAGGAAATAATGTCTTTTTTTCATGAAATCAATTTTAATATATTTTGAGCACATAAAATAGGAAAATACAGGGAAATCATATAAATTTAAAAAAGAAACATTGTAGAATTAAATATATTTTTTTTAATAAATAAGCATCATATAATTCCCCAAAAGAGGCTTTAATAAAAATAATGTCAAATAATTATGAGATTGTGGGATAATCATTAACCACTGTGGTAAATTTAAAATCCTAATCCCCATGAAATAAATAATATTATAACAATCTTTAAATCCCATTAATATAAATGGATTCACAATATATAATATCATCTCGGTATTTGATACACATCATTATAGAATATAGCTATATAATATAGGATGTGACCTATAGAAGAAATTTTGAGATGAATATCCCTTATAAAGATTCTAATTTTGAATTAAAAGTTAATCAATGAAGTGATTTTTTTTATTATTTAAATACAAAAAAAAATCAAGATATTAAATTTATAAAATATACCATTTAACACATATTTTTAACATCATTTAATCAATTATAATGTTATATAACACAATAATGTAAAATTGAGTTATGAAACACTTATATGTTCTAAACCTTAAAGTTAAATCCCCTTGGAATAAATAATTTAAATTGAAATGTTAAATACCATGATATAATAGTTTTTTATGTTATATCATGTAAAAGTTGTAAAATATAAATTATTTTAATAATATTTAGAGAAAAAAATAGAATATTCCTTAATGAATCAAAACTGAGACGAAATCCATTACATCTTTCATGACCCATAATATACATTGATTATCATTATAGAAAAATTAACTTCGGTTAAATATCTATTTTTTTTAATAATTTCTTATTTTTTATTCATTTAATTTTATTTTATTTCAGGATATATTGAAATACATGGTTAAATAATTTCATGTCAGACGATTTGATGATATTATATTTATATGTTAAAAAATCATTTGTTAGCTTGACAATGGTAAAAGAGGAAATTATTACTTAATCTCTAGAATACTATCCATAAATAATTAAAATAATAATAAATAAATTATTCTTTTAAAATATACCATGACATGAAGATTTGGAAAATTAAATATAATATAATAATGGTGAGACTAGGCCATACATATATCAGGGATACATTTTCATTTTTCAATGTTCATAATGTATAGATGGTAAGAATATTTTTAAATTTATTGAATGGTAATTTTAAAATAAATATCATATTTTTTAATTATGTATAAATAAATATACCATCATTGTGATCCGATAATGAAAAATGAATCACATCACTTGTAGAGGTAGTGATATACATGTACTTACAAATGAAATTTTTATATTTTAATGAATGGAATGTTAGGAAAATATATAATATATTACATTTACATAATGAAAAACATGAAATTAATTTCATAAATATAAATTATCTCCATCAGTGTATATAGCATTGTGGGGCTATAATGGAACATAGATTACAATTATTCACTAGGAGATAGTCTTCCATACTCAGGAATAATGGTTTTTTTCCATTTGATTGATGATGAGATAAATTTAGGTTATTCCATTCACAAAAAATCATATAAATGTATGGGAGAGAAATATTTTCGTATATATAAATGTATGAAAAATATTTAAACTAGGTTAAAGAAGAAACTAAAAAATAATTATCAGTTATAAATTATACCTCTTCATCAGAAAAAATATTTAAAATTACACTAAAATCCTTTTGAGGATAGTTTCATAACCAATAAAACCAATATATTTTGTGGGAAGTGAATTATTGATGGAATATGAGGATAAAATTGGTTATTGATGTCAAATGATTAGTGGAGGGTATTTTACGTTTTATATGTTAGGGTATATAAACATTGGTATTTTTTAATATATTAAATTAATATAAAATAATTTTCTTGTTAAAAAGGTTCCAAAATATATATAATTTGATGGTTGTATGAATATTATTTGAAATAATATCATAAAATAACATTTTTACAAGCATATTGTAGGTTTTTATCCTTATCTCTTAATTTTAACCAGTATTAACACTTTTCGACAATGTGTTGGATAACAAGTAGTTTACTATTTAGGGGACAATAAAGTTACTATAAAATCATAGTTTCATAAAAAATGAACCATTGTGGATATTTTTAAAATATATCAAAATCACATGAATGGTGAACCAATTTTTTTGAAATTTAAATCATTAAAAAAAATATTATTCATTTAAAAATATCATTAATGTTATATTTGATACTATTCATTTAATTTAGATGTAATAAATTGAACAATGGAAATCTAATCTAATCCTTTGAAACATCAATAAAATGCTTTATTTATTTAAAAATTTCATGTAACATAATAAATATTTCAATCTATAATACTTTTAAAATATTAATATCATTGTTTTCATTCGTTTATTAATTAAATATATATTTTTTCTGTGGTTCATATGAATTTAATGTAAATATATTAGTAATAATAATTGAAAATAATGAAAAAATAAATAAAAATTGTTTATATTTATACAATATATTTTGATTTGAATATTTTTTTTATCCCTTCCAAAAAATATTATAGATATTTAAAGTAATATAGTTTCCTTTTATGTTTATATTTTACATAAAAAATGTAAAGGAAAAAATATAATAAAATTTGAAAAAACTGGAAATATATAATTTATTTGGATAAAAATTGTTAAAAACACTCATAAAAAACGATAAATATATGTTTTAGGGTCAACCACTATCCTTATCAAATTATTTTATACATTAATTACATGATTCACCCTTTATCTATTGTGATAAAATTTTACAATTTTTACAATATATTTTCACCATCAATTATGTAAATATCATTAAAAATAATTAATTATAATGAAAAAAATATGGATCCCCTTCACCAAAATCAATCTTTATAATTTTTATGAATTCGCATTAAATATATCTAGTAAAGGAAGATGAAAAACAGTTTTTGAAAAAAAAAATTGTCTAAAATTATTTTGGCATGAATATAATGTATACTTTTTAATATATTGTAATAAAGTATATTATTTATTACTAAATTGTTATTATATTAATTTAGTATCCACTCTAGAAAATTGTGTGTATTTTTTAGAGAAGTTATGGTATTTGAAAAATATGTATTTTTTTACTATTACCTGAATAATAAAAGATTTCAAAAAAAATCAACCTAAGATAAATATAATAATATAATTCCAAAAATTATATAATCCCCATAAAATACCATTATAAAAATTGGAATAAAATAATTATATTATCTAATCACAAAATCAAATAAAAATAAATTTTTAAGGGAATTTATTTACAATGAATAAAATGACTTTAGAAAAAAAAATGTGAGCTTATTTTTTATGAATTAATGTATACATTTTTTTGTTGGGAACTATATATAAATTTAATAAGGGTTTAAATCTCATATTTACCTACAAATTTATTTTATATTTTATAATGGTCATTTTTAAATACTATATTTCATAGGTCATTTAATATTGGATTTTTTCGTTGTATGCACTTTCAAAAATAATTTTAATATTTACAAATCATATGATGTTATAATCTATCTATCTTAAATAAATTTTACTATTCAAAAATTTAAATAAATTAAAAAATCAGAGATTTCAACATCAAAAAATCTTATGTGGAAAAACCACATCATAAAAATGTTGAAAAAATCCTCTTAAAATGAATGAAATTTAAATATTAATGTTGTGTAGAATAATACAACATTATGTCACTAAATAATAAAAAAATAATGGGCAGTAAAATATTTTCACATTGAGGATAGATAAATTTATATATAATAATATAATGTGATAGAGATTATAGTTAGTAGAATTTTTATGACCAGAAGTACATAAATATATGATAGGTGAAATAAATAGAATAATCAGAATTGAAGGAGAATGTATAAAATTTTTATTCAATGATCATTTTCAGAAAGGTGAGGGATTCCTTTTCTCTCATGATATAGGCTAATTAAAAATATACTAACAAGAAAATATTAATTTCCAAAGAAAAATATCTTCTTTTGGGTATCCTATATTCATTTCCACTCCATTTCAAACTCCATGAATTGATTATGCAAGATGAATATTTCATATTCCTAAGGTGAAAAAATTAACATTAAATATATCATAACATCCATAAATTGTGACATGGCTTTTAAATTTTCTCAAGTTACTTTCCAAAATCAATATTATTTATATGGGTTATCCAATATAACAGATTAAAATCTCTAAGATTAAAATTAAATCACATAGTTCAAATTAATACAATCAATATGTATTTATCCATAAAAAACATCGAAAATACATCTAAGATAATTCCATATTTTAAAAATTAGAAATTATTTAAATATATTTCAAACATAAACATAACATTATTCTATCAACCAATATAATGTAACACTTAATGTTAAATGTTAAATGTTTAAAACCCTTTATAACTATACAACATTAAATAAAATATATCTTATTTTAATATTAACTATATCCTTATTCATTAAATAATGACATACATTTTCAAATATATTACTTGCTTCTGAAAATTTAGTATACTTAATCATAATTACCTTATTTGAAAATGAGTAATCATTCTGAAGATCACCAAAACTTTTTAATTTAAATCATTAGAATAAATATTTTCCTTATCCCAAAAAATAATAACTACATAAACATTTGGAAGATATTAAGTTTTATAATCCCCCTAATCATGTATTTTAAAAAAAACACATTATAGTTAAATATATTCTTAGATAATTTTTACAATTAGTTAAATTCTTTTAAACCCTTAAAAAAATACAATTGTCCAATAATACATAAAATTTTAAAGAATCTAATTTCTAGAATACCAATTATAAAAATACATCTTCTGTGTAATTATTGACTTAAAATACATAAAAAATCATTTATTTTCCTTCCATATTAGATAACTAAATTTGTATCATCCTATTTTTCATTAATAATACTTTCAATTAAGGTGTCATTCATAGTCTACTCATCATCAATTGTAAAACCAATACTCTAAAAAAAGTTTTGGTCGAATATTTTTTATTATACTTAGGAATTTTTTCTCATAATTCCCATAGTTCCCACATATAAATCATTCAATAATTAATGATACATTGTGGAAAACATTATATGTTTCCAATTTTTAGAGAAAAATATTATTTTTACTTGATAAATAGATTGTATATTTTTTTTCAACACCCAAATTGTTTTCCAATTATATTGATCAATTCCAGATGTTTTTTCTTTCCACATTTCTGACATGTTGGAAATTGATATTTTTTTCTATGTGGTGTCTACTGTCTTATATGCCAGTGATCTTTATCCTTAAATTTTTTGGTGTCTCTAATAATTTTTTTATGGTGAATGTTGTTAATAGAATATTAAGAAAACTAAATCATCATAATAAAAATATATTTCTCTATAATAATAGCCCATTTTTGTCATAATCACAATGTTTTCCATCACATTATTTATTAACATGATTCTCTATGGTTCCATATATTAGATTAATCCAAAAAAAATAATGAGTAATAATAATCAAACTAGGAAACTACAGAATAATTTATTATATATATAAATTACGACGCATACAATATAATATAATACAACTTAGGATTAACTTAGTTCATTCAATATCTTAACCTATTAAAAAAAATTGTTAATTATTCAGTATGAATACATGAATAAGCACATGAATATTCATTAGTTGTGTCCAAATAGGTCTCCAGTAAGGGAACTCTCACTATGTACCCAAATTATGTAAGATATATACTCAACCAACACATTTCAGGGTTACTACCCCATGATACATTTTTTCCAAAAACATAATACTTGAATCATAATGATAGTGGTTTATTTCTAACAAACCCATATATTCTCAATATTACTAAAAAATTATGGTATTTTTTTATACATGTATGTTTCCTCAAATTTATCCATATGATTATGTTACCTAATATATGTTTCCCAATATCTAGTATTCATGTATTATACTAAACATCCAATGATAAAAATTATAAATACTCAGACCTAAGATGCTAGTTTCTTGGGGGTAAATTATTATGATTAACTATATATATGTCATTTTATTATGATAGAGAGAAAAGTTATGTTTTCATGGTAAACGCGATTCCTACATGACTCTCTTTTTAATTATTAAAACAAAAAATAAAAAAACATTGTGAATGCAAGGTTTCTTTACACTTGATCTCATAAAAAATTCATTATTCATATCTTGGTAGAAGACACAAATATGGTTTGATATCATACTTATAGTAATGATTAATTACAATTAAATTTATTATGAATAAATAATTAATAACAAATATTTCAAGGGATATAATAAAAAATACAAGAAATTTAATAATATAACAAGATCAATAAATGAATATTAGGATAATGAAATTTTATTAAATTTTTGGATATTAATTAAATAATTTTTCTGGAAGGAAATTCAGAATATTAGGCATCATAATCTCATAAATCATAATATCTATATTATTAATCCTTATTTAACCAATGTTTAATTGATGAATAAGTATACCCCAAAACACCATTTAATTTACCAAATTGATTTATACCATAGGTCCTGCATCAAAGGGTTATCTATAACTAGGTCCCACATATCCATAAATTTCCAATTTATCCCTCTTATATTGAGTGACTATTTAAATTCATGAACATTATGCCTTATACCCACATATTTCAATATTTATAAAATAAATCATATTTATCAAACTTTTCCCCTGTTAATCAAATTAATTTAATATTAAAATTAAATTTTTTATAAATGAAATATGATTTAGGAAATAAAAAATCCATGATAAATAATATTTATATATAAGGCAAATGGGATTCGAAATGGTTGAAACAAATTGAATGTTTTTAGTTGATGTTAATGACTAAAAAATTAATCAAGATAGTGATTGTCAATACTATCCCTAGCCAAACTAATCCTACCTCGTCCATAGATAATGTAATTATGGTATCATTATAACATAATATTATTGGATTAAAAGTAAAATAAGGTCTTTTATTATTGTAACATAATATATAATTTAAATCATTTTTTAGGAAAATAACATTTTCACATTAAAAATAAAATTTAAGAAATAAAAAAACCAAAATAAATCAAAAATGTAATTAATCTAAAAAATGACATAAAATTTAAATGGAATTAATAAAGTATTATGTAGTCATTAAAATGGTAAATTTTGATCATAATAAGTATTTTAATACAAATATTTATTTCATAATTTTGGTAAATGTAAATTTGAACATGTTTTGAAAATGATAGAATAATAATTCAGAATCATATTGTAAAAAATATATCATGGATAAAAATAAAATTAAAATAATCATTGAGGAATATATAAAACAATATTGAAAATAATTTCAAAAAACCTAGACATGGAAAACCAATTTCCTTACAAAATAGGAAATTATGACTTTTTTATTCATAATTTATTTATCATCCAAGTAATTGAATGAGAAAATTATAGAGAATAATATCATTATAAAAATAATTATTTGTAGAAAAAAATATATATTTTTATGAATAAAATGATCTTATAATTCCCCATTTGTATTTGTAAACATAATAAATCTTGATTAATGTTGGGATTCAGGGGTAATACCTTAATGTTTTGGTAACTTTTGAATCATAATCCCCATAAAAGTCATAAAATCAAATATATCATAAAATACCATATATATAAATGGAATCTGGATATATCATATAAAATTGGTATCATATACATCTCATAAGATAATGTATCTGCATACTAAAGAATATTTACCAAATATCACAATTTGTGATGAAGAAGCCCTACAATTGGGATAACATTGATGTAAGAATTAATCAATGGAGTTACAAAGAGTAAAAAATATAAATCAACATAATAAACGTTCAAATATATCATAAAATAATAAAATACCAAGTAACAAAAAATCACGAATTAATAAAATAGTTAAATAAGTGATACAACACAATAAAAAAATTAAGTTGTGAAAAAGTTTCCACATGGTTAATTTGATGCAATATAAACATGGATAAAATAATTTTAAATTAAATATAAAATACCATGAATTATTAATTACTCAATATAATTAATGTTAGTGTGGATTCATATACACCATATTAAATAAATTAAGTTCATAATAATAAAATTTGATTCATTGAATGAAAATTGTGAAAAAATTCCTTACCTTAGGTCTGACATGTAATGTAAGTTCTTTATCATATAGAGTAATAAACATATGTCTATTATTTATAGGAATAATATTAGATTTAGTTTTAATTATTCCAATTGTTTTATTTACAATTATTTTCTATCAATTTAATGTAATGTCCCATCCTCGGTGCCACTAACCAGTTCCCTGAGTTAGACCACCACATGACCTCATGTGTAGCTCCCCTTATGCCAGATGCTGCTAACTAGTAGTGAGGGTCTAATATATTGAACTGGGAGATATTATACCATATTTTATAAGAGTAATACACAAGTAAAAAAATGATAAGTAATAATGAAATAACATATTGTAACGACCCGAATCTAGAGCCCCTCTAATGGTGCCCCATACCCGGTTCGCTACATGACCTCAAGCATGTTTCCCCGAATGCCAGAGGCTGCCGACTAGTAGCGAGGGCCTTGGTGATTCATTGGGGAAATTATGCCCTCATTTGGTAAGGTAACAACGGAAAAATTACAATCAATAGCGGAAGCAGTAACAACATGCATAACAATAGAAACCAAAAAGTTGAAGCATTGAATATATATAGGAATAATGACAATGATGCAGTAGGTACAAGTATCTATGGAAAATAGAAAACACAACAACGTGCTGAAATACAAATGAAACCAAGTGCAAAAGAAAAACAAAGTAGACTCCTCAGCATCGTGAGCCATGGCTCGGTCACATGCTCCCCATCTCCTGGTGCAATCAAGAACCTAAAGTGGAAGGGCACTTACCCTTATCTATACCTGTAGCAACATAGTCAGCTTGGGCCCAGAAGCATAGCCCAAACAGGGTGTGAGATACAATCCTAGTAGTCAATCACCCAAAGATTTGTGCCTAATAGTCAATGAATACATGGCAGTAAATAAACAAGAACTAGTAAACAGGAAAGCACAAGAAGCTACAATCCACAATTCTATCATATAAGGTATTCAAGTGAACAATTAGTAACAAAAGTAAACAGGTAACCCTTTGGGTAGATCTCACAGCCTAACCCCTGTGGTTCAACCGACAAAGCACTAGCAACCCTCTCAGAGGCACACACAGTATCACCCCTCTAGTCCTGCTAAAAAGTAGAATCTATGGGGAAGCACTCACCTTCAGTTCCCCCTATAGTCTCGTATCGTACTAAAGGCTCTTTGGGGAAGTACTCAACATCTCACTCCCCCTGTGGCCTGCGTCGAGGAACTAAAGACTCTCTGAGGAAGCACTCATCGTCAATTCTCCCTGTGATCTCACATCGTATTAAAAGTCCCTTTGGAGAAGCCCTTACGTCGATTCTCCCTATGGTCTACTACACTAGGCTCTCACAGTCCTGTGTGGAAAAGTAAAACATTCTCAGCGCGCATACACATTGTCCAAGTGAACCTCAAGAACTACTTGGCTATCATTTTAAGGCTCAACAGCAATCATAAAACAACATTTCTAATATCCTACAACTAGTCATGGAAACTGGAAATGCTAAACAGCACAACCAGCATGGAAAAGAAACCTGAGCACACAATAAATTACTCTACTCACAAGCATAAACCTCTACTACAGCAATCAAGCAAAGCAGGCAAGCAGTAGGGGCAAACCAGGAAACCCACAATTCCTCGCCCAAGGGAATTTGTGGAATTTTCACAAAATACTTATCAAAATTATATGGAAGGGAACAAACCACCTACCTCAATCCAAGGAGATTGATATAAGTGAACCACGACGACAGATTCCCCTTGGAACGAAAGAGATCTGAGAAAATGCACAAAACGTTTATCTCACGATAACATGGAAAAAAGGAGGAATCAAGAAACAAGACTCAAGAAGAAGGAAGAACTCACAGCTGTGATTCCAACGCAATTGACCGTGCACAAATTGGAGAACGAACAGCGAGGCAGGAGTTTGTCCAAGGTCCAGCCATACTGTCTCTCTCGGGCGAACAAAAAATAAAGAAGATGATGATTTTGGGGGATAGGCGCGACCCTGGTCCAATTAATGAAAAATAAATAAATTACACGGAGTGTACTTCTTGAGTACACAGTGTATACTTCAATTTTCCGTAGTCCAAATTAACCGGCCTCCACCTCAGCCTTACACACCGTATGTGTGGCCCGGAATGGCCAGCACACAGCTTCGAGCTAGGGAAAAGTACACGGCGTGTACCCAGAAAGTACATGGCGTGTACTTAAAAAATTTACAGAAAATTCATTTTTCTCAAAAACTCCAGAAAAAAGAAAACGTACCTAAAAAGAAGAATTGGGTTCTTACACATATAATCATAACCTGAAATAACCAATGTCACAAAATGACTAAACATGTAAATAAAATATCAAAACTAAAAACAAAATGATCCATTCCAATGTATTTATCATGTGTTTAATATGTAACCCAAAATATATACATGGTTGACACCCCCAGGTGGGTCCCAAATCATGTCTTATTCCACCATCCTTGCTCTATCCCCAATTAACTATCTTAATAGGGCATCTTCCATATTTCTATCCCTAAAACACAAAATTTATTCTTGTACATATCAGGAAGCACATGTAGGGAGACAATACTACTCAAAAGGCCATAACCAATGATGTATATAACAATATATAGTCTATAACAATGTATTGAAATTAATAAACAATAAAATACAAGTAAAAATGTAATATTTTTATATTTATTCAACTACTATTGGTTTAACCACATAATTGTGGGGTTCCCTAGGTCACATGAAATCTCAATACCTACTCCATTTCATGTCAGGTTTATGAAAATACACAATGGATATCATATATCTTACTACCATTGTTACAAATCATTATCACAATTCATATCTGATAAAAATCATAAAATATGTAAATTACTCTAGCATTAGTACTATGCACATAGTGATCTAACCTCAAATGTTTAATGTGACTAAGACTAAATAAATCAAAATTGACTTCTAAGAAAAGGGATAATCTCTCACAGTATCTTCCCTTGACCAACTCAAATATCTCACATGGTCCCATGGAAATCAATATGAAAACTCTTATAAATGGTTTTTGGTTCTTCATCATGAAATGGTGATCTATTTATCGGAAACCATCATCCATAGTATTCTTCCCATTCACCATAGTCATGGTGGTAGGTTTATTATCTCCGTTCCTTATCCATACATTTTTAGTATTTTCCATACAACATTCACTCTTCATTATAAAATTTTCACAAGAATTTACCCAAGTTGGTTTTGATGGTACATGTTTTCTATCCGCTTCTTGATATAGATAATCAATAGATTTCATGATCATCTTATCTAATGTTAGAGTTATTTCAACACTAGAATCATATAGTTAGAAATAAGTAGTTATAGAATATTTTTAAATATTTTTTAAAGTCTCAATATATGTCTTCATACAATTGTCCGACTGAGCATCTAAATCTTAAAATTTTATGTTCAGGATGATTTTATTATTTTCGATCATAATAATCTTTTCTTTACAATCCTTCTTCATTCTAACAGGTTTTTCATCATATAGATTAATATTATTCTCTATCATTGAGTCATGTTCCTTGATCACCATAGACCTTTGATAAAATTATAAAACCTTTACATATGTGTTATTTTTCATTTTCACATCATGAATGTGGATATTTTTTTCAATTTTATATTTCAATACCTCTTCCACATAAAATTCATTGATGATTTTTGATGATCTAATTTTATGTTCCATATTCATTTATTCCAAAGATCCAATCAATTTGGAGAGATTATAACATTATAGAATATTTTTTTGCAAGGCTTCCTACATATGATCTTCTTTTTTTCCTTAGGTTGGTGATTTATAAATGTATACATTGAAATACTCCAAAAAAAGGGAGTGTATTTTTTCTTGAATTTCAAATTGAAAATTAATTAATCTATCAACTGAGAATTATTTTGTGGATTTAGATTTATCATCATCACCAATTCTATATGAATCTTTATTTGGAGTAAAAAATTCAATGGTGCTACCACATACCACTAGATAAATTGAATATTTAGATTTACATGAGGTAGAACGGTTGTACTTATCATTGGTTGAAATTTGAGACACCTAGTCATTACATTCAAGGAATGAAATATAATCATTGATATAAAGGCATGGAGAACCAGATACTACCTTTTCTTTAGATATGAGGGACTTCATCAACTATATAATATCTTTCTATTTATATTTCATCGTGGTATTGCTAGATACGTACACTTACTCGGAATCTTCATCAAAACAACACCTCAATGTCAACTCAAGAAAGAAATTCAATTCTTCATATGATAAAAAAACATATTGTTGAGAATCCAAAATTGGTGAACCTTCTCTCTGACATGACTTGTTGGACCCTAGAGCAGCCTAACAGGGGAGGGTTGAATCATTATGTAAACATTATCTTCTATAGTGAAGGATATTATTATCATGTTGGTTAAAACTAGTTAAAACTGTATAATAGATTCAATCATTAATTAATTATTCACATGTTGTGTGACAATAGAGAACATTCACGTGGTTCACCACTAAGGTATAGTCCAAGGAGCATATGTTTATTGGTTTTCGGTCAGACCAAAGTCCACTAATCTTCACTGGATGGGGAATACAATGGTTGTTAAATTGGCACACAATTCCATGAACACATCAAATACATTGTTTTATTGATATCACAACGCTTCATTCAATTTACTTCCATAGACTCCTCCTAGAACACTATTTTGAGATATTTCTAACTCAGTTTGTCAACATGAAGTTCAAATCAATGGATTGACATTATTTTCTTTAAATATACATAGGATGAGACTATTCTTAGACTATAAGCCTGAGTCGATACACTCTAAAATCACCATTCACATAAAACTGAAGGTTCAAAACTACCATTCATGAAGCTCCTTTGCTGAACAAACTGCCTTCACGACTAACCCCTTTATTCGCCAAACAAAACACTATGTGTATATCTCTATGTAAATGTGGAATACAAAATCATCATAAAGAAACATTTTATCAAAATCACTGCCATCTATTACGACATAAAACATATTTTTTTTTATTCTAAAAGTCACAAGGAAGGTCAGTTTTTCAGAGCACCCCTGGATTAGTGAAATTTGAGAGATTCCAAATTTTCTAGGGAAAAATCAGTCGAACTGAAGAGGGGTGTCCTAAAATTTATAAGCTCGGTATTCATGATGCTCCACTACCTC
Source organism: Viscum album (assembly GCA_963277665.1). NCBI lineage: Eukaryota > Viridiplantae > Streptophyta > Magnoliopsida > Santalales > Viscaceae > Viscum > Viscum album. Next base: position 1,644,239,960 of record OY728127.1, on the reverse strand, counting down.
ATGTGTGATTTCCATATCTACCCAAAAAATCATATTAGTGGACCCCCCTTCATAATTCTAAAATTAATGTTGATGTAGTCAAGGAGATTATCATTAACACATAACACATTTCTGATGGTCCAATTCTCATATTCATGAAGATCACTTTCTCTATTTTTGATGATTTATATCTTAGAAATCCTCAAACTAACCTTCATGAAACTCATTCCTTTTCTATTTTTATGATGTGGGTATTATAGAAAACACCCATTTGAGATGTCATCCTCTTCGACATGATTTTTAATCACAAAAATTTCACAAACACTAGGAAAAAATGACACAATAAATATTTTTGTCAGCTTAATCTATTATATCCATTTCCTTACAAACTACATTACCTTCCATTTGACGATTCACAACAATCACAGACCATACTCTATTTCTAGAAAAAAAAATCATTTATTCTAACATTACATAGTTTGGTATGATCAATAATGGTGAAGATTTCAAAAATTTATTCAACCCATGTAAGGCCTTACCACAACATTCCTACCATTCAAACTTTTTCCCCATTTTGGTCAAGACCGTAAGAGGAGAATCAAATAGAGAATAGTCCTAGATGAACCTATGATAATATTCGGCTAGACCCCAAAATATTCGAATATCAAAACTGTTCTTGGTATTCTCACAATATTCCACTACATGGAAATTATATGGCTCCAAATAAATTCCTTCCTCTATGATGATGTGAACCAAGAAGTATAACTTGTAAATATGAAACGTACACGTAGATATATTTGTGTATATCCAATGTTTTCTATGTTCACTCAAGACAATTTCAAGGTGTCAGAAATGATCGTTAGGAGTCTTGGAGTACACCAATATTTGATCCACAAAAAACCACCACAAAATGATCTAGGTACGGATGGACATTAATATTCATCCAGAACATAAACACTACAGGTGAATTCACTAACCCAAACATCATTATGATGAAATCATAAATGTCATATCTACATCAAAAATAATTAAAAAATAAAAGAAAATCAAATTCACAGCTGATGAATCCATGATCTCAAGTCAACATTGGAAAATACTCAGGCTCCCCTAATCTAGTGAAAATATCAATGATATGTGGAAGTGGATTCCATATCTTCAAAGTCTTATGGTTCAAACTCTTTTAGTTAATATATAAGCTCAAAATCATGTCATCATTTATTTTGTAATAAACCCTGAGGAACACCATGGTGTTGTTCTCTGATGGATAAATCAATTATCCCTTAAATCCTCCACACGAGTCTTGATCTCTTGAATGTCTATTAGAGGCATTCAATATGGGGTAATTGAAACTGGATTATCTCCATGCATGATATAAATAGTGAATTCAATATCTCTCTTAGGTGTTATACATAAAGAGTATACACGAAACAAATCCTAAAAAATTTCTATTATGACTGTAAAGACACTAGGTTTCACACCTCCATCATCGGGTAATAGACATCCAAACTTGGCTACGAGATCTCTCAATTTTTAAGTAATTGTCCCTGTTCATCTTGCCTGGATAACCCACCATTACTGTTGTATGTAACGTTCAACCTTAGGAGGTGTAAATTTTACTATCCCCTAATAAGAATCAATGTGGTCTTGGTATTATACTAATATTCCCATACCCAAAATTAAGACAATTTCTGACATATAAAGGATACCGAGATTCTATAGAAAATTGTACCCCCTGATCTTGAGGGAACACCCCTTTCACAAATAGATGTATCTAGACTGTACTCCCAGTGGTGTATCTATAAATATTACACCTCACAAAAAACTCCACCACTAGGATCAAACCATTAACATGTGTTGGTAATAGAAATGAATAAGAGGTACCATTACCAAATAAGCTTCTAGATAATATAGAAACATCAAAAATAGTACCTCTCACAATCTACGGCCTAGAAACACTATCCACAAGTGAAGGCTAATTGCATGTATTTTTCATACTAATCTTTCCTATGATTTTTTATGACTTCCCAGAATTAGGCCACTCTTCTAATATGGGAGCTCATTCCTACTATAACCACATAAACTCCCTCTATATCCTCATCTATTAGAACACTAGCGACTAGACTGATATGGCACAGAATACCCCCCTCTCACACTATAGTTCTGCATAGCTCATCCATCACTATCAATCCATCAAGAGTTCCTATAGAACCTCTATATATGTACCATCATTCCAAAGACTTATAACTCCACAAGTAGTTGTGGATAATGATTCAACAAGTTTATCAACCAACCACACTAGTAGAAAACCGCATGGATAATGTCTTGTGTAACCTAATCATCCCGTTGGATACTATTCATTCCACTTATCTGAGTGAAATTCTGATAATGATTTTTCTGGATTTCATAATTTGTTTCTCCATACCATGCCAATGAAACCATTTTCCCACCACTATAACCACCTTTATGTTCCCATCCAATATGAGATCCCGATTCACCACATCTAGAAACTTTTTAATCATAATGAAATTTACGTGGGAAATAATTTCCCACAAAATTCCATCCTAAAATAGATTTTTCGTCATAGCATCATCTCCTTCCAATGCATGAAAAAATCATTAAAAATCTGTTAATCATCAAACATAGTATATCATGGAAATAATCCAATTATTCAACATCATAAACATAAATATTATCTCATGTCTTAGTGTGTTTGGATAAAAGTTATATTGGAATATCTCTATAAAGTCCTTCATTTCCATATCATCTATTAGTCCATCCCAAGTCTTGATGTACAACCATCTCTTCACCTCACCATGTAAAAAAATTGTTTAAAATTTTAATCTCCTCTCAATATGAGTCTCCAAGTGAACATGTATTGTTTAGATATACTCATATAAGAACTCATCACCCTCAGGTCCCCCCAGTCTAGTAAAATCCGATGGGTGATGCAATTGAAAGTCCCTTTTATGGTTAGATATTATTTTCAGAAACAACATTAGGTACCTTTATATAACTTTTTTGAAGTGAGTGATGTTCTCATATAACATCTCCCCTTCATCCTTAACTCTCACTATCATTGCATCGGGTTCCACTACTGGTGGAGAGTCTCCAGCCATATCCTTTTGTTTTCTTCACTGCAAGTGTATCATAGTGGGATAGCTCTACAATTAAAAACACATGTATTATGACTGATAACACAACCTAATCAAATTTAAAAAATAGGAAATTCACAAAAATTCACAAAGTTTCAATTTCCCCAAACCTCTCAACATAATCAAGAACTATTGTTCTACCACTACCCTAAACCATGTTACACCAAGATCATAGTTAACAAGTTTAACACATTATCATTATTAAAATTCCATTAAAAACCTGTTATTAATTTTTTTTAATAACTTTACCATTTTTTATTTCATATCAGGCTCCATGTTTGATTCAGTTTTACTAGCATGGAAGAACAGTTCATCCACAACAAAAAAACCCAAGACATGGTTTCCCTTGCATGCCTAAAATGATCAATGTCGCAAAATAGTCTCGTGTTCATTGAATGATGACTATCGAAAAATTATCAAGTGTTCATAGAATGATGCATGAATACATAAAAATCATTCCTTACTCTTCCATGAGTCACAACTCAGAATATCTCAAAAAAATCTATGAAATGATAAACACTTCACATAAAAAATGCTTCACCCGAGGTGAAACAATATCAAACTATAACGACACATACAAATAACAGGAATCTCGCCCTATGTACACTGGTTTTCCCCCATAATTGGGTTTAAAACTCACATGTATAATCTCATGTCCAAGGCATGAATCTCCCAAATCTATTGAATAAATATCCCAAATATTAATATAAAATAAAATAAAATGAGAAAACATTGATACCACTTTTTATCATCCCAACCCCAGTGCCACACACTGGTGCGCCATGTCAGACAACCACATGACCTCAAGCGGGAATCCGTGTATTCCAAAGGATTCTGACTAGTCGTGAGGGCCTGATATATCGATCATGTGGAGAATATACCATATTTTATCACTCTAATACACCATCTTAAAAATTTATAACAATAACCAAATAATATATAACAATAAGTTTAAAAATCATATGTTATACGATTGAAAAATGGAAGTATACTATCGAACTACAACATAATATATTACATGCAAATATACACGTCATTTTTCTAAAAATAAACCCAAAAAAGACAGTAATTACACCAACATGTTGGTCCTAAATCATGTATAGTCCCTCATCCATGCTCTATCCCCAATTATCCATATAATAATGGGATGTTTCCATTTCATGTCCATAAAAAACAAAGTCTCTTCAGGTACCGATCTGGCATCCTAAGTAGGGTGAGATTACAACTCAGTAGGCCACAACAAATGACATCAAAAAAAATCAAATATATAATAGTTTATGTAGTTGTATATAAAATAAAATAAAAGAAATAAATTATATATTATTCATTTATTCAATTAAAAATTGTTAAACCACATAACTCTCGGGTTCCCAGGGACACTTAAACTCTCATTAACATCATGGGCTCATGCCGGAGCATAAACTATACCCAAGGGATAACATATATTAAAATTCCATTATCACCATTCATTATATCAATTCAAATATGATAAAATGGAAAATACTTGTAAATACGTTTTTCATGAGAAATGTGCACATAGGGATATATCCTAAAGGCTCAAGTGTGTGAAAGACTAAAATAAGAATGATATCTTTCTCGGAATAGGGATAATCACTCACAATATTTTAACTGGCCCAACAACAGTATCTCTAACATTCCCATGGAAATAAAAATTGAATCTCATATGCTTCCTCCCTAAAACCTCACATGGTACTTTTAAAACAAAAATGAAAGATCTCATGGTCTTCCATAGCAAATCCAACAGTTACACCCTTGTTAACCCAAGTTATAATCAATGAAAACATAATAAAACCCATTTAACATACAACCAATAGTCATTTCATAAATCATTCTATTAAATAATTCAACAAATTTAATAATAAAAATCATAACCACTAATAAAACCAAGGATTAATTAATCACATCAATTTCATTAATTAATTAATTAATTAATCACTCCAATTCAATTAATTAAACAGTGATTAATTAACCATATCAATACCTTAATTAATTAAATAATTAATTAATCAAATCTGTCTCTTTCTTTAATTCAACAATTAATTTATCACTTATATTTTAATAATAAATTCAATAATAAATTAATCACTTTAAAGTCCCATCATTGAATATTTAATACAATAATTTAATATTCTTAATTAAAAACTCAATATTCTAATAATTCAAACAATATTAAACTATCCCCAATTCCTCAATTAAATTATTCTATCAAATCCCCCATCCCTAATTGGAATAATTAACCACATTAATTAATTAAATTTGAAGTTCAAATGGTTGAATGAAAAGGTGAAAATTAAAAATCAAATAATTGTAACTAATATTAAGAATATGTTACTTAAATAATATATCACTGACCTCGATTCATCAATTAAAAATATCCCAACACAAATACCCATAATTTATTAGAGTAACTGTATGAAAGAGATCTAGATCAATAAAAAATTAAATATTGAAATATTCATATATCTTAAATCTAGATCTAGTTCTAAAATCTTAGATCTATATATAGAAAATATTTATATATATATAAAAACATATAATAACTTCCCTTAATGGAATATATAAGAATGAATGAGAAATGAAGGTATATTAGGGATGAGATCCTCTTATCGAGAGGGGAGTTGATCTTTGATCCAGGCTCTGAAAAATAATGAGAATAGGTTAGGATGGATTGGAATTATTTGGGAGTATCCCAAATCAGGAAATAGGTGTTAGTGTCAAAGGGGAGCAATTGGGGATTAAAATGGGGGTCGATTTTGGACTAAGATGTTGGTTTATGAATTTTTTAAACTGAATTTTTTATTAATTTATTTCTCATACATGATTTGGTAAGAAGTGGTGCACAATTTCCCATTACCATGTTCCAACAATATGCAACTATTTTATTGGGGTCCATGGTTACTATGAATAGGCCACATGTTTTTAAAAATTGTGCACCCTAAGTGCAATTCCTAATCGTCCAGGGTTTCACAGTTTGCTGGGCATGGGCGCATAGTTGGCAAAAACCATGAGACAACTATGCACCATCCTATTTCTTTCATTTTTTTTATAATTTCCACCAAAACACAACCTAAATTTGAAAAATCAAATACAATCAAAAAAATGTAAAATTATACCTACAAACATGTCTGAGATGACTCTAATTTTTTTGGGATCTTACAATCTCCCCACCTTATAATAGCTCATCCTCAAGATGCACTACCATGTATTTCTATGATTTCAATCCAAAAATATTGAGCCCCTAAGCCCCCATATCTTCTTCCCATTACCATGTTTCCTCCAAAACAAATCCTTATTTCCAGAATAGTTGATCTAACTTTTTGTTATTTCCCCAAAACACATTCTCACTGGGATACAACACATGTACTTTGTGCTCTTCGAAGGATCTGTCCTTCTCTAGATCAACTTCATCCACCTCAATCTCATGAGAATGGTATAGGTTATACTAACATTTTTATGAAATAGCGAAAAATCCTGAATAACACTATATTTCATTGGAAGGTCCACATGGTAAGCCATCGATGGAATTATCTCCATAACCTCAAATGGTCCAACTATCCTAGGTGCCTTCATTACATGTCTCTAGATCGTGTAGTGACCCAATATTAGAGACACCCAATGAAATACACGATCTCCCTCTATAATCTCTAGGGGTCATCTATGTCTATCGGTTTATGAATTATGTCTACTCTGATCCGTATCTAATCGTTTTCGAATCAATAATACTTGTTCTGAAGTCTCCTATATGAGACTTGGTCCAAAAAATTATGAGTCACTTGCCTCCATCCAGTATAGAAGATATATTCATGGACTACCATATATTTCCTCTTATGGTTTCCTCTGTTTATTATCCTAATAAATTTTGTTATAGGTAAACTCCAAAAATGCTAGGTGCATCTCCCAAGATACCCCAATTTCAAGAACAAATTCTCACAGCATATCCTCATTACATGTATAGTTTTCTCGCACATCCCATTTGTATGTGGGTTGGAATACATACTCGATAAAACATGTCTACTAAGAAAATCCTATAGGCTCTAATAGATGTGCTATGTAAAGTGTGAGTCATAGTCTGAAAATATTTTATGTGGCACTCCATGAAGATCAACTATCTATCTATCATACAAATATCCCTACTTCTCCACAAAGATGGTCCACAATATATGTTATAAATTAACTAGATTCGTCATTTTAACCACAAAAATCGATGTAGAGTCATTATTCTAGGGCATCCCCAGTAGACCCACCACAGGGTCCTTGGTCACATCATTCAACATCCATTATGGAATGAGAAATGGATTTAGTAAACCTCTTAGTCGTTGATTCTCTTCCTTCACCTTATGATAGGTTGAGCATCGTGTCTCAAACCTTGGTATCTCCATTTTAATACATGACCATGTTACATATTGGCGTAGGTCACAATACATTTATGTGACACCTAGATGTACCTCCCACACCAGGGCATGAAATACCTACATCATACTTCTCACATGATCTCATGGACAACAACATTATTTCTATCATAGATGATTTCATCCACATATATGCAACAATCTGAAGGTAACTCCACACCATCAAGGCTTTCCCTCAAAGAGAAGAACTTTGGATCCTCATACATCATTTCCCTACACCAACTCAAATGTTTATACTACACTGAAACCAGTATGAGAGTTATATTCTAGAGACTCTCCTATACCATTAAATGAATTTTCACTAGTAGGGTAGTTATTTTCCACTCAACATCTAACTCATGAACATCATGAGTCCATGTTCTGATTCTATATGTATCAGCCACACTATTTCTATTCCCTCTCATATAACCCAGTTCAAAATCCAATGACTGAATATACTCAACTGATATTCAACATTGAAGATTCATGTCTCTATGTGAAATGATATACCTCAAGCTCAAATTATATGTATACACAGTAAAGATCTCACCCAATAGATAATGAAAACTATACATCAATGCACAATCCATTGGAGAGAACTCGAGGTGATTTGTATGTTAATTTCCATCATGGGTCCAAAATTTATAAGAACCCTATTTCATAATTCAATCTCCCTAGATCAACACAACTCCATGTCCAATCCCACAAGTGTCAAATTACATTGAATACTCCCCAGCAGTATTGTGAAGGATAAATATGGGTGTTGATGTCAAACATTTCTTCAACTCTTGGAAGGACATATCACATACTTCAAACCTTTAAAAAAATTTCCTATTTTCTTCAATCCTATAACCGGATCTACCAAATGGTAAATGTTTTGGATGAACCTATAATAATATCCACCTAAACCCTGAAATCATTTTATATAAAAAATGTTCTAGGGTTTTCACAAGAAACTAATACCCATAATTTCTATGGGTCCACAGACACACCTTCATCCTCGATGATGTTCCTCAATTATTGTAACTGAATATTCCAAAACCGACACTTAGAGAGAATGTCCTATATACGTTTTTTACTTAGTGTACTACGAACAATGACAATGTGTTGTCATTATCGTCGTGATTCTTGGTGTACACCATGATTTCATCCACAAACACTACACTAACTGATCCGGGTACAGATGGAATATTGTGTTCATCATGTCCTCTAAAAATAATTGCATGTTATTTAACTCAAATGGAATTACGAAGTAGAGATAATGGAAATAACTACTTCTCATTGTAGTCTTCTATATATTAGAAGTTCAGACTCTCAGTTGATGATACCCTGATCTCAATTCTATTATGGAAAATAAACAAGATCACATTAATTGGTAAAATATATCATCGATATGTGGAAGTGGATACTGGTTCTTTATAGTCATCTAGTTCACTATTCGGTAATCAACACATAAGAAAAAAGTCCCATCATATATAAATTTAAACAACAATATTGAACCACTAGGTGACGTACAAGGATGGATACATCCCTTATCCACCATCTCCTATAATTGAGTCTCAGGATCTTGAAGCTCTTTCAGTTCCATTATTTGTTGTTGAGTTGAAACTAGATCACCCCCAGGAAAGACTTCAATAGAGAATTCCATATCTCTCTTATGTGGAAACCCAGTGAAGTCTTCCAAAAATTCATTTTGTAATATATCTACTATAAGGGGAAATAAATCCTACATCACACATCTATAATCTAAAAATAGACATGTAACCTAAGTTGTGAGCTCTCCTAATTGCTGGGCAATTGGACCTACTCACCCTCCCTCAATATCCAACTCTGCTTTGTGAATGTAATGGTCACCCTTAGGAGATGTAGAAGTCAATTTCCTCTAGAAATGTTCAATGTGGGATTGGTATTATACTAACCAATACATTAAAGAAATTGGTCCAATATGGGAATAACATGAATATAGAGAATTCATAGAAAATGTTACTCCCCAATGTTTAGGGAACACCCCTTGAAAAAATGGATGTGTCCTGATCATAGTCCCAAAAGCGTATCTATCGTTATTAACTTCCTCATAAACTACACAACTATGCTCAAAAAATTAACATGTTTTGATAATATTAAGTAATGAGATGCTCCAATATCAAATAATGATCTATATAGTACATAAACTACAAGAATAATACATTCATTGTCAATGTACTATCCTAGATATCCCCATGGGTAGGATAAATACCATTTAATTGTATTTCCCCTAATCACTGTGATGAAATCTAACCCCCCTGAGTTGTTTCACTCTGCTGATATGGGTTCTCTATCCAGAATCACCGCATCCACAACCCCTGCCTCCATGGCTTGTATATGTTCATATACTGGACCGATATGGAATATAATAACCCTTCCCATACTCTGGTTCAATCTAGATCCTCTATCACTAATCATCTATTATGGGTTCTTCCATAACCTCTATAGATGTCCCATATTCCCATAGTCTCTTCACTCTACTAGTGGAAAGGTACAATGTTTCTAGATGTGTCCCAACCTACTACAGTAGTGGACAAAAGTTTGTAAGGTATTGTGTAACAATCCCTTCCCCATGGATAATATTCTTGCAACTTCTCGGGGATAAATTCATGTGTATACATTTCATATATACAAAATTTGTACCTCCTAAATGTGAAGATGTAACAACATGTCTTCCACTAGAATCCGCCTTTAGGATCTCCTTTGGTATGAGATATTGATTAACCTCCTCTAGAAACTTCTTCAGTTTGATGATATTTAAGTGGAACATAATTTTAAAATTATCTCTGTCATGAAATGACTTTCCCGTAGTAACCTCGTCTCATTCTAATGCTAAAACAAATTGTTGCAACGGTATAAAGAATCCAACAGAGTATATCATAGACATACTCCCCTGAGTCAACATGATGAACATAAATTCACTGTCTTATCTCAATGTGTATGAAAAATTGTTCTCTATAAGCATTTCTTGAAATTACTACCATTATATAGCATCCATATCTCTTGAGTCAGAATGTACCACCATATCTTTACATGAAAATGTAAAATATATGAAGCCTATTTGACTTTGTCATAAGTTGGACTCTCCATGTGGTCCTATATTTTCTTTATATAATCAAACCATAAATCATCTCCCTCTGGTCAACCCTCTTGATTAAGAGTTAGAGGGTTCTTTAGAAGATCGTCCTTCATCAAATCAGTCATTATTTACACAACATTTCTTGGGTATCATTCAATGAATTTCATGAATCGATAGAGGTTCCCTCAAAAATGATCCCCTACTTCCTCATCCAGTACTAGCAGTACCTCATGTACAACTACTAGTAGAGCATCTTGATCAATATCTTATAATTATCTTTTCAACAAGTTTTTTCATAGAGGCATATCCTGAAAATTCCAAACTCACAAATTTGGACTCATAATAAATATTTATAAAATTTATGTAATAGAAAAATCATAAATAGTAAAAAAATTCCTTTTTCTTCAAATCATGCCATGCTGTAAAAACCAATGTGTTATCACAATCCTTAACCATCCTACATAAATTTCATGGTTAATAGGGGTAAACACATTCTCATTACTCACATTCATTTATGAACACATTTATTCATAAATTTTTAGATCACATTACCATTTTCAATTTCATATTAGGATGTATTTTCATTTCCATTTCACAAGAAGAGAAAACTAGTTCATGCTTAACAACATACCCAAATAATTTTTTCCCAGGAATTCCATAAATGATGCATGTCACAAAATAACCACGAATACATAGAATTATGCCTGAATTATCATCTCTCATGACTCACTAGGAAACGAGTAACAACTCAATAAATATTAATGAAATATGTGAAACAATAATCACCTCACACAACAAGTGCATAATCCAAGGATAAATAATATCCAAATATAACAATACACATACATGAAAGTAATCAAAAACTAGGTTCTTGGGTTTTCCCCCATACATGGGTTTGAAGTTCCCATTCACAAGCTCATGTCCAAGGCCCAAATATACCTAATCTCATTTTTTCATTTCCTATATAGTATGAAAAAATAAATGAAAATATTTTTTTATACAACTTCATAACATCTGCACCATATTTCTACACATTGGTACCCCTGATATGGACTACCACATGACCTTATGCGCACCACCCCATAAACTCGATGTAACGCCCCGACCCCAACTGCCCAGAGTCGGTGCATTAATTACGTAACATTGGCATGATCACAAGAAAGATCAAATCCTGAAAGACCGATTAGTTTAGTAGCCTTGGAAACACTAGATATATTCATAAGTTTTACATTACATCATAAAATGAAAAACTACTACAACAACATAATGTTTCCAACGTCCACACTATAAACCCATAATATCCCTGCAAGTAAATCATAATTTACTTCTTCACTACCTGGGAAAAATAAAACATAAAAAAGGGGTGAGCTCAAATGCCCAGTAAGGATAACAATATAGCGGAACATTCAAAATAAGCATAAACATTTAAGGTAATGAATTACTAAAACAAAAGCCTTTTAAAAATTGAACTTCAACATAGTATGGCAAAAGTAAAATGAAATAATGCCATTTACTTGTTCACATGGATATTCTACTAATCGAATAATCACATGCAATATCAATAACCACTTTCATAATGTTGGAATGCATAATGCCAAATGTTAATTTCATTTTCTAGGCCTCATCCCAAGACCTAGGGGTTACTTCTAACCGGAACCCAACCCGGAGTGCCTCTAATAACCGGACACCAACCCGGAGTGCCTCTAATAACCGGACACCAACCCGGAGTGCCTCTAATAACCGGACACCAACCCGGAGGGCATACTTTTACCAGTCCCTAACCTGGAGGGCTTACTTTAACCAGTCCCCAACCTGGAGGGATTACTTTTACCGGTCCCCAACCCGGAACATACTTGTTTAGCACATTCATCTGAAGAAAAGTTTGAAATATAACATAAACATTTGGGTTAAAACTAGCATACGAAATGTCAATAGTTTCACCATAAACTATGAATGGTATAAAATAGCACATTCACATTCAAACATATCACAAAACCTTCAATACAATATAGAAGTTTTGTATTATAATAAATCAACTTCAAATAATCTTAAAATCCATCAAAGGATGTTGACATAGATGAAATCAAAATTCTTTTAAAAGAAGTATCTCCTTTTATTTTGAAATCATTTAAGGTCCGTATAAAATAAAACATTTTCTTTGAAAATATTCTTATAAGCTTGTAAAGAAAGCTTCGACGATTTTATAACGGCGGAAAATAACCGCACCCGCCGTATAAGTTAAAAAAAACATTCTTACCTCAATTCTGTCGAAAAGGTTAAAAAGGACCTTGTTTTGAAAACGACGGAAAGATTCCTTTATAAACCTCTTATAAAAAGTCAAACAAGGGTATAAATGACTTTAACCCATATTCTTGTAAATAGTAAAAATGTTTTGAAATACATTTCGAAGAAACATGGATGTGGATGATAAAGAGATCCCAGTAGATTATTACGTATAATACAACCTCGGATAATGAAGAGATTGGAAATAACCCTTACCTTGTACTTTTCCTTGGTTGGGGTAGGTTAACCTCCTATATAATGGTGAAATAATTGTTATTAAATTATACAAGAATCATATATATTAATATGATATCATATATGATCTTTTAACATTGATTTGTTAATAATATCTTAGAATTATCGTCGTTTCGGGTGTTAACTTACTCATTTTCTTTTATATGTTTTGTTACATAAGTCATGTTTGTTGTATCTTATTCATATCCAGAATGATATGAAGTCCTTAAACATCATTTTTAAATCATTAAATGATAATTATACATGAATGGATACGATGGAGAATGAATCTCATCGCGTTCGTGGAGACGGTAGTCCGTACGTACGCACGAACGCGACTTCCATTTAATTTTTATTTTAAAAGAATCGAATCCAAATGATACATAGGTATATTACTATTCCAGTATAATATAATATTTTATATATGTTACTTAAGTTCATTAACACCATCCTTTATACGTTCCAAGTGTTGTATGAACGAGTCATATCATTTTAAGGGGGCGGTAGTCCGCACTTCCTCAAATGAAATTATCGTATGTATATACAACATGAAACGAATAATGGTATGAAATAAAATGGAATTACAGAAGATTATATATAAAATATATATCATTAATATCATATTTAATTACAGTTCCATCATAATGGCCACCATGAGAGGTGGTAAGATGTATTTGAACAATCATCGTTTCGTGAGGCGTTAGTTTGCCATCCACAGAAACATTATGTTCATCATCCATTAGATGGAGTTGTGTGTATGTGTAGTTTGAATCCTTCTTATAACAACATCCTAGTATATTGAGGATACTGGTGTTGTTACAAAAGAAAGGAAATAAAAAGATTTATGGGGTTGGAGAAGCAAAATAAATGAAAATAATTTAAGAGAAATCGTTACCTTTAATTTAGGTAACTCACTTTGGTTGGAACCAAAGGACTTCTTGAAATGCTTTCTTCCTAAGGGTAAGCTTCAAGGAGGAGGAGAGGGATGTTGGGAGCTTAGTTGGGCAGAGTTTGGACGAGCCAAGTGGCTTGAGAGGTGTGAAGAAATGAGAAGGAGGAGTGCCCTTTTATAAGAGGGGTGAGGGGCACCTTTGGAAAAGCTAGAAATATTAATTTATAATAAATTCATATTCGGTTTCTAATGGCTCCAAAGTTGACTATTAAAAGGTTAAGGTGGGAATAGGTCGAAAACCACTCAACCAATAGAATTTAGACAGGTTTGGGTACTTATATTAACTTTATCTTTAAGTATTAACTCTAAGTTAATTAGTTTCACTTTTACAATGTCTCTTTGTATTTTTATATAATATGGTTAATAAACATACTATATACATCCAAGAGACCCCCAAGTGGTCCATTAATGAGGAACCTATAATAATATAAGTCTCTTGGCCGAACCTTAGATTTTTAGGAATTTAATATCAATTAATAATATAATATTTGTTTTAAGAACTCTTTTATGTCAATTTTGACACTATTCAATAGTTGATTTTTGTGAAACTCATAACAGATTGATTACTTCGAACAAAGTCAATTAAATCAATCCTAATATATCATATTATCATAGAAAATTAGTTTAATTCATTAAAAGTTTCATATTATAATTATTTGGGTATTTATAAGATCAATTATTTTAATTTTTCACTATTTTAGTAATTACTGCATAATCATTGTGTCATAAATACAATACATTATATAATGTCTAAAAATTATAAATAAAATATCATTATGTAGGAAATCTTTTTATCTTTCTAATGAATATTTATAATCGAAAATCCAACATGTATAACCCTATGTAAAAATTGTTCTTCTAAAAGATGTAAGCTTATGCCATTTTTATTTTTATTTTAACCTTATTAATATAATGTGTCATTATCACTTACAAGTGGATCCATGGGGTCCGAAAATAGACCCAAATATGCCCATGGTCGACCATGTATCAACCAATAGGGTTAAGACACGTTTTAGGGTAATTTAGTGTTATTATAATATTATTTTTTTAACCCTTATTTACCGGATTTACCCTTTAACCATGGTAAATAAAATATTTACCACAGTAACTTTTCAAAATGTCTAAAAATAAAAGTTACCTATTTACACAATTTGAACATCCTGATTCCAAATATGGAATCCATTTTCCTAAATTCAAAACACATAAGTGGCCGAAATTAATTTAAAATTAATTCCCGCTGTCAAAACAAAAAGCGTGTTTTTAAGAGATAATAACTATCAAAAGATTGACACATGTTTATGTTCGGTTTAATTGTAAAATTATGTCCAATGACCAACATTATATTAAATGGTAAACATATATTCTAAATATACTTTAAAACCACTAAAATTCATAATTTATCACTATTAATTATTTTGATTAAAAAAGTTGTTTTTAATTAAAATTTAGAAATTTTCACTATTCATCAAAATATGAAAGTTATCTGAAATGTACCAAAATTTCACCCTAGGCTAATTTCGATATTATGAATCCAAAAATGAAGTCCATTTTGAAATATAAAATATATATGATTTCAAAAATTAGGTATTACTATTCACAACGGCTAGTTTAATCGGTTGTGGTGTGTGTTAAAACTCGAAGTTGCGTATAACACACGCTACTGTATTATTCAAAGGAAAGCATACCGTGGAAGCTTGGGATGTTTCATTTTAAATTTTTTTTGATGTCCCCATTTAGTCAACATGTTTAAAATATTGTATTTAAAAAGGGTTCACTATTAAAAGTTGATAAAAGTGCAATACTGAAAATGAATTTGTTCTTGCATTATATCAAAGAAACTCATAATATGGATTCTAAAATTATAAGGATTATATAAAGTTTAAAATTTAGATAATACTATTCATAACCGCTTTTCAATGGCTTATTTTTGTAAGTCATGGTGTGATTGAACTCGGTGTTGCGTGTAGTGCAAGTTATTTAATTATTTTGAAGAAATAACACACTATGAAATCTTGGGGTGTTACATTCTCCCCTCCTTAAATAAATTGCGTCCTCGCAATTTGAAATTGTTCTTCAAAAATAAAAGGTTGAAAATAGAAAATATATTTGTGGGAAAACCCACATCGGAAATTGGGTTACTAAAATTTAGTCTTAATATGAGGAAAAGAGAAATGAAAGGGTCACCACCAAATTATGATCTCGATTAGGAGAACATTGGTGGCAATTAGAGACATATAATTGGAGGAAAAACGTAAATATTTATAGGTAGTGATTGAGGTCATCAATCACAAACAAGTGTAAAATTGAGGTCCTTAAACTCATCAATCTATGATGATTTGAAATACCATCGGTTCAACAAAACATAGGGTATTGGGATAACACATTTTTGACGTTTCAAAATATCTTAGTTGAAATCCCACATCGAAAAATGAATTAATGAGGCCTCTATTTAAAATAAAGAGTGGAAAGTATGAAGATTACCGAAAATAACACATACTAGGGTTCCATGTAGGAAAATATGGATATGGAGGAGAAATCTAACCATCAATTATCTGATGGAGAGTGGTAGAGAACATGGCTATGAAAAGGCCAACAATCCTAAAGCCATAAATTAGTGATGATTTAAGGTACCATCTAGGACAACATTTTTGTTCTAAGTTCCTTTTATTAATGTTGAGGAATTTATTTATGAGTTTGTCTAAGATCATAAGGAGATATACTTACATTATAATTAGAGTTTTATCTAATAATAAATTTCTACCACAAACTCATCTTTCACTCTAAGAGATAATAGAACGTAAAAAAAATTTATACAGGGTTCCAAAATAAATGAATTTATAATTCATATACCAGATCTTTTAATAAAAACTATATTATTTAATCCAGGAAATCTCGTGGGCCAGTGGTAGGTGATACACCCTTGTCGCCCTTCAGTTGCGGGTTCAAGTCTCGCAGCCTTGCCGGACGCGACGGGTTACCGCCCAACCTCCGGGTTTTCCTTTTATGGTAATCCAAAATAATCCAAACTAGAACTATCCAAAATACTTCTATCCAGACTCACAGTCCAACATTTATAAGTAAGGTAAACATAATGTAGAACCTTTTTACCCCGTAATATCATATGAATACCTTCATCATGTATTCTTTTAATACACTGAAACATCCTGAATTACCATATTCCTTATTGATTACATTCATGCTCCCTTATTCCATATAGAAAGCTGGATATACTTCATTAATCCAAAAATGTTTTAAACCCCAAAAATGATGGAATATACAAATCATTAATCAGTTCGAAGGTAGTCAAGAATATCCAATATAATTTATCCAAAACAATCATGTATTATTCCAAAATCACTACTTCGGTATCAGAACTATATTATGGTTTATCATTCTCTCAACCATATATTTTCCAAAAATTTATCCTGCTATTGAGTCACTTTTCTTTGTTCCACATAATCTCAAGTCCTTAATGAAATAGTACTGCAGTACAATCCTTATATACTCCATAATTATTATAACAAGTACATTGTTGATACAACACTCAATTGACATAATCAACATAAGAACTCTAATCATTCCTCCTCATCTGTGGTAGTATCATAACTTGATTATTATCCAATAGCATCATTTGCGGCATAGTCTGATGACTGGGACATAGGTTCGCATAGTGTCCAAACTCCTTGCAAATGAAGCATTGTACATTTGAGACCATTTTCTCACCCTTGCAGTCACGTACTTTGTGCCATTTTCCTCCACACTTATAACAAACTCTCATTCCTTTCAGGCAAGTTCCAGGGTGTTTCTTTCCACAGTTACCACATATGGGAATATTATTCTTTTCCCTCTTCCCTTTATCCATCTTTCTCTCTTCCAGCCTTTTCTTCTCTTTCTTCCCTTCAAAGGCATAGGACTGAGTAAACTCTTTACTTATCTTATCAACACATGATATTATTTCTTCATATGATGATAATACATGGGTGACTATTTCTCTTATAAATTCTAGCTTAAGACCATGAAAGATATGATCCTTCCTTCTCTTTGAATCATGTGTATTTCTGGAGTTCTCATTCCTTCTACTGGGCGCCATTTCTAAACAATGGCATAAACTAGATCAGTTTATGAATCAAAATACATAATCCCATACTTATAAAACACTTGACATAAATTGAACTATTTATGGATATAATCCATAATCATAAGAATGTTTTCTTTGAGGAAGTATATACTCATAATCCCTTCAAAATGATTTGTAACGAAAATGAGAGTTATCCTAAGCATATCCCCCGGGAGTGTCGTAACCAAGAGTGCAGCAAGGCCCGTTGTCGTGCACCAGTTCCCGTTCGAGTCTAGCTCAAAGCGGTGTTTTCGGGTTTTACCCCTAGGTACATCTGTGCCAGAGCCGCCTCTACCTGCTCGTATCCAGACAGGGATGTATTGCTCGGAAAACTCACAAAATCTCTACAATACCAAAATTCTAGGAAGTTCTTCTATACAAATCCTCAATGTTCATCTTAGGTCTACGTGCTCTAATCAGAGTTTATCTAAATCTAGCTTCCAAGGTTTGTACTAAACTTCCTCTGATACCAACTGTAACGCCCCGACCCCAACTGCCCAGAGTCGGTGCATTAATTAGGTAACATTGGCATGATCACAAGAAAGATCAAATCCTGAAAGACCGATTAGTTTAGTAGCCTTGGAAACACTAGATATATTCATAAGTTTTACATTACATCATAAAATGAAAAACTACTACAACAACATAATGTTTCCAACGTCCACACTATAAACCCATAATATCCCTGCAAGTCAATCATAATTTACTTCTTCACTACCTGGGAAAAATAAAACATAAAAAAGGGGTGAGCTCAAATGCCTAGTAAGGATAACAATATAGCGGAACATTCAAAATAAGCATAAACATTTAAGGCAATGAATTACTAAAACAAAAGCCTTTTAAAAATTGAACTTCAACATAGTATGGCAAAAGTAAAATGAAATAATGCCATTTACTTGTTCACATGGATATTCTACTAATCGAATAATCACATGCAATATCAATAACCACTTTCATAATGTTGGAATGCATAATGCCAAATGTTAATTTCATTGTCTAGGCCTCATCCCAAGACCTAGGGGTTACATCTAACCGGAACCCAACCCGGAGTGCCTCTAATAACCGGACACCAACCCGGAGTGCCTCTAATAACCGGACACCAACCCGGAGTGCCTCTAATAACCGGACACCAACACGGAGTGCCTCTAATAACCAGACACCAACCCGGAGGGCATACTTTTACCAGTCCCTAACCTGGAGGGCTTACTTTAACCAGTCCCCAACCTGGAGGGCTTACTTTTACCGGTCCCCAACCCGGAACATACTTGTTTAGCACATTCATCTGAAGAAAAGTTTGAAATATAACATAAACATTCGGGTTAAAACTAGCATACGAAATGTCAATAGTTTCACCATAAACTATGAATGGTATAAAATAGCACATTCACATTCAAACATATCACAAAACCTTCAATACAATATATAAGTTTTGTATTATAATAAATCAACTTCAAATAATCTTAAAATCCATCAAAGGATGTTGACATAGATGAAATCAAAATTCTTTTAAAAGAAGTATCTCCTTTTATTTTGAAATCATTTAAGGTCCGTATAAAATAAAACATTTTCTTTGAAAATATTCTTATAAGCTTGTAAGGAAAGCTTCGACGATTTTATAACGGCGGAAAATAACCGCACCCGCCGTATAAGTTAAAAAAAACATTCTTACCTCAATTCTGTCGAAAAGGTTAAAAAGGACCTTGTTTTGAAAACGACGGAAAGATTCCTTTATAAACCTCTTATAAAAAGTCAAACAAGGGTATAAATGACTTTAACCCATATTCTTGTAAATAGTAAAAATGTTTTGAAATACATTTCGAAGAAACATGGATGTGGATGATAAAGAGATCCCAGTAGATTATTACGTATAATACAACCTCGGATAATGAAGAGATTGTGAAATAACCCTTACCTTGTACTTTTCCTTGGTTGGGGTAGGTTAACCTCCTGTATAATGGTGAAATAATTGTTATTAAATTATACAAGAATCATATATCTTAATATGATATCATATATGATCTTTTAACATTGATTTGTTAATAATATCTTAGAATTATCTTCGTTTCGGGTGTTAACTTACTCATTTTCTTTTATATGTTTTGTTACATAAGTCATGTTTGTTGTATCTTATTCATATCCATAATGATATCAAGTCCTTAAAAATCATTTTTAAATCATTAAATGATAATTATACTTGAATGGATACGATGGAGAATGAATCTCATCGCGTTCGTGGAGACGGTAGTCCGTACGTACGCACGAACGCTACTTCCATTTAATTTTTATTTTAAAAGAATCGAATCCAAATGATACATAGGTATATTACTATTCTAGTATAATATAATATTTTATATATGTTACTTAAGTTCATTAACACCATCCTTTATACGTTCCAAGTGTGGTATGAACGAGTCATATCATTTTAAGGGGGCGGTAGTCCGCTCTTCCTCAAATGAAATTATCGTATGTATATACAACATGAAACGAATAATGGTATGAAATAAAATGGAATTACAGAAGATTATATATAAAATATATATCATTAATATCATATTTAATTACAGTTCCATCATAATGGCCACCATGAGAGGTGGTAAGATTTATTTGAACAATCATCGTTTCGTGAGGCGTTAGTTTTCCATCCACAGAAACATTATGTTCATCATCCATTAGATGGAGTTGTGTGTATGTGTAGTTTGAATCCTTCTTATAACAACATCCTAGTATATTGAGGATACTGGTGTTGTTACAAAAGAAAGGAAATAAAAAGATTTATGGGGTTGGAGAAGCAAAATAAATGAAAATAATTTAAGAGAAATCGTTACATTTAATTTAGGTAACTCACTTTGGTTGGAACCAAAGGACTTCTTTAAATGCTTTCTTCCTAATGGGAAGCTTCAAGGAGGAGGAGAGGGATGTGGGGAGCTTAGTTGGGCAGAGTTTGGACGAGCCAAGTGGCTTGAGAGGTGTGAAGAAATGAGAAGGAGGAGTGCCCTTTTATAAGAGGGGTGAGGGGCACCTTTGGAAAAGCTAGAAATATTAATTTATAATAAATTCATATTCGGTTTCTAATGGCTCCAAAGTTGACTATTCAAAGTTTAAGGTGGGGATAGGTCGAAAACCACTCAACCAATATAATTTAGACAGGTTTGGGTACTTATATTAACTTTATCTTTAAGTATTAACTCTAAGTTAATTAGTTTCACTTTTACAATGTCTCTTTGTATTTTTATATAATATGGTTAATCAACTTACTATATACATCCAAGCGACCCCCAAGTGGTCCATTAATGAGGAACCTATAATAATATAAGTCTCTTGGCCGAACCTTAGATTTTTAGGAATTTAATATCAATTAATAATATAATATTTGTTTTAAGAACTCTTTTATGTCAATTTTGACACTATTCAATAGTTGATTTTTGTGAAACTCATAACAGATTGATTACTTCGAACAAAGTCAATTAAATCAATCCTAATATATCATATTATCATAGAAAATTAGTTTAATTCATTAAAAGTTTCATATTATAATTATTTGGGTATTTATAAGATCAATTATTTTAATTTTTCACTATTTTAGTAATTACTGCATCATCATTGTGTCATAAATACAATACATTATTTAATGTCTAAAAATTATAAATAAAATATCATTATGTAGGAAATCCTTTTATATTTCTAATGAATATTTATAATCGAAAATCCAACATGTATAACCCTATGTAAAAATTGTTCTTCTAAAAGATGTAAGCTTATGCCATTTTTATTTTTATTTTAACCTTATTAATATAATGTGTCATTATCACTTACAAGTGGATCCATGGGGTCCCAAAATAGACCCAAAGATGCCCATGGTCGACCATGTATCAACCAATAGGGTTAGGACACGTTTTAGGGTAATTTAGTATTATTATAATATTATTTTTTTAACCCTTATTTACCGGATTTATCCTTTAACCATGGTAAATAAAATATTTACCACAGTAACTTTTCAAAATGTCTAAAAATAAAAGTTACCTATTTACACAATTTGAACATCCTGATTCCAAATATGGAATCCATTTTCCTAAATTCAAAACACTGAAGTGGCAGAAATTAATTTAAAATTAATTCCCGCTGTCAAAACAAAAAGCGTGTTTTTAAGAGATAATAACTATCAAAAGATTGACACTTGTTTATGTTCGGTTTAATTGTAAAATTATGTCCAATGACCAACATTATATTAAATGGTAAACATATATTCTAAATATACTTTAAAACCACTAAAATTCATAATTTATCACTATTAATTATTTTGATTAAAAAAGTTGTTTTTAATTAAAATTTAGAAATTTTCACTATTCATCAAAATATGAAAGTTTTCCGAAATGTACCAAAATTTCACCCTAGGCTAATTTCGATATTATGAATCCAAAAATGAAGTCCATTTTGAAATATAAAATATATATGATTTCAAAAATTAGGTATTACTATTCACAACGGCTAGTTTCATCGGTTGTGGTGTGTGTTAAAACTTGAAGTTGCGTATAACACACACTACTGTATTATTCAAAGGAAAGCGTACCGTGGAAGCTTGGGATGTTTCATTTTAAATTTTTTTTGATTTCCCCATTTAGTCAATATGTTTAAAATATTGTATTTAAAAAGGGTTCACTATTAAAAGTTGATAAAAGTGCAATACTGATAATGAATTTGTTCTTGCATTATATCAAAGAAACTCATAATATGGATTCTAAAATTATAAGGATTATATAAAGTTTAAAATTTAGATAATACTATTCATAACCGCTTTTGAATGGCTTATTTTTGTAAGTCATGGTGTGATTGAACTCGGTGTTGCGTGTAGTGCAAGTTATTTAATTATTTTGAAAAAATAACACACTATGAAATCTTGGGGTGTTACACTCGAGGCTACCGAAGAGTGGCGAGGTCTGATATATTGATCATGGGGATACTATACCCTCTTTTATCAGATTAAAAAACTAGCATAAAAATAAGAAACAATAAATAAATTAAATATAATCATAACCTTCAAAAGCTATTTCACAAGATAGACAAAATTTGAAATACAAAATAAAAACCAAATAATAAAATATTACATGATAATAAACAAGGGATGTGTATAGAATGAATCCAAAAATGAATTCACTTATGACTCCTCCGAAGTGGAACCTAAATCATTTCTAGATTTCAATTCCATGTTTCATCCTTAAATATCCATATATCACATTCCATTTCCATTTTCCTTTATAGAAAACAACAAGCCTATTTGGGAATTAATCAAGTAGCCTAACATTGGTGTTAGTTCAACACATTAGGCCACCACAACTGGATTCAAATAAAATATCTAGTATAAACCAGTGTATATAGTTGTATAATGAATAAAATAGAAGAAATAATGTAAACATTTTACATTCATTCAGTTAATCATTACTTAACAACAAAGCACTTGGGTTCTTGAGGACTCCCAAACTCTCAATACCTACTTCAGCTCTTGCAGAAGTATAAACAATACCAATGGTATATTGTATATATAAAATCTATTATTATCATTCATTATCATTGTTCATATATGATAAAATTCATTAACCATTTAAATCTGTCTTGCATAACTGGTGGGAATATGGGGATCTATCATGATGTTCTTAATGAGAGTATGACTAAATTAATAATAATAGATTTCTAGGAAATGTGAGAAGATATGAGGGTATCATCCCTAAGCTAAATCCATGATATCTCATAGTACAATGGAAATAATAATGGAAGCCCCCACGATCATCCTCTTCAAAGTGTAATAGTCTTTTGGAAATAAAAATGGAATCACTCACTGTCATCCTCATGTAATCCCTCCATCACAACCTTGTTAACCCATGTCATACTCAATTCCAACTTAATAAAAACCAAGTGACATAGAGACAATACCCATTTGAAAAATTATTCCATTAAATAAGTAAATGGTTAATTAATCATACCAATTTCCACTAATCAATCCCATATTAATTAATCACATAAATTTCATTAATTACTTAAACTATTAATTAATCCCCATGATTCCCTTAATAAAATAAGTATTCATTAATCAAATGAATCTCATAATTAATTCCACATTTAATTAATCAAATCTATGTCATTAAAAAATACAATTAATTAGTCACATCTATTAGGTTAAATAATGAAAAAAAATATTCAATCACTTCAAAATCCCAACATCCAATAACTAATTAACCAATTAATTATTTTTAATTCACAATTCAACAATCCAGTAATTATCCCAACTATTAACAACATCCAATTAAATATTTCCATTAATAAATAAAATCCCCAATTCCACATGTAATTAATTCACTGCGTTATTTAATTCAATTGTGAATTCCGATTTCTAAATGAAACCTATAAATTATATAAAAAGATTCACATAATAGATATCAATATGATGGGATTTAAATAATATACCACCTACCTCAATTCATCATTAAAAATTCACCCAATCGAAACCCACAAAATTTAGTGGAGTAAGGACGTAAAACAAGATCCATATCTAAAACCTAAATCCAGATTAAACAATTCAAGACATCATAAATGAAGATATATATATCTATAATAATATATCTAGATCCATAAAACATGTTTTCAATATGACAAAATTAAGGAATAACTTCCTGTAAAAAAAAAAGAGGTCAAATGACATGGAATGAGAATGTAACTGGGTTGATGTCCTATTACCAGGAGGGATAAAGATCTTTATTTAAGGCTATAAACCACTAAGAATGAATGTTGGGAGGGATTAGAATATTTCTAGAAGTATCTTAAATTGTGATACATGCATTTGGGTCGAATGGGTGTCGATTTTTGATTAAAATGTGGGTATGCAAATTTTTAAAACTAATTTTCTGTTTAATTTAATTATTTCACAAGGTTTTCAAGGTAGGTGCACATGTTATCCCCAAACTATGGGACAATTTTATTGGGGATCATGGTCACTGCTAATAGGGTGCACTATTTTAAAAAACTAATTTCAAACATGAAAATACCCTTTGTCTATGGTTTCATGGTTTGCTGGGCTGGGGAACACAGTTAGGAAAAACTATGCGCAAACCGTAAAGTACCAATATGTTCCATTTTTCCCAAATTTTAACACAAACACGCCCCAAGGTAATACCCAGATGAAAAATACTCAAAAAATTAAATATTTTACCCTCAAAAGATATTATTGGGAAACTTAAATATAAGTAGGATCTTACATTCACATTGTTAATTAATTAAATGTCTTTCCTTTTGTCAATATTTAGTTTATACATCCAAAATTACTTCATTTGGATGACTATGGTACAAGAATTATGTATTCCAAAATATCCAAAATATTAATTTTGAAATAATTATAATTTTTATAGGACGATTATGATTTTAAAACCTACTGGTATATTTGGTGAAGCTAAATTAACTACATTATAATCATGAAGATGCTAGGTCGTACGTACTAATAAGTAACATTACTATTTATCAGCAATCATGTTGGATTTTAAGAACCCGGTTCTTATTTTTGAGGTATAGGCATCTTCTTTTTCCTTTTCCTTAAGTGTTTTTGAGAGAATATGGAAAATGGGTGAAAATGATAAATTTCGAAACTACACGCCATTTACATTGTCCACACACCGTGTACTTTTGGCCATGTTGGGATGAGTACACGGGGCGTGTGGCCTTGTCGGCGACGAGGGGTGTAAGAACCGACTACACGCTGTGTAGTGGTACCTTACACGCCGTTTAGTTAGTCAGCAGGCTTAAACAGTAAGCCGGTGGAGTCGCCGCCAGCCGGGCGACAGTACACATCGTGTACTCAGGAGTACATGCCATGTACTCAGGTCGATGGGTGAACAATGTGGAGGTGCTGCCAAATGAATAGTTAAATGAAATAAGTACACGCCGTGTACTTTGTTTTTTCAGCTTAAAATAGGCAGTATCCTCCTCATTTGGCAGAGGAGGCGTTTTATCCATTTTGGAGCCAAAGGAGGAGGCCAAACTTTTAAAGATCCACTGAGAGTTCATCTGGAATCCGATTCGGCTTTGGACGATCTCGTTGGAACCGCACGGGTAAGCCCTCCCCTCTCCTGGTACCGTTCTTACAATTTCTTTCTTGAGGGAATGTTATTTAAGTTTGAATGAGTTTTGTTCTTCGTCAGATCTACGCCTTTCATGGGCGTTTCTGGAGTTGGCGTTCGTGTATAACTCTCATTGGTGTATAAGGTAGGTGGATTTCTGTTTATTTTCCAACTGTTGTGCGTTTTTTGTGGGTTTTTGAGCCACGAAACCATGTTGGGGTGTTGTTTGGCTGAGGTCGTTACTATATTTAATGCCTATAATTGATTAGGAATTTAAGTGTGATAGTAAAATGCTGGTTGGGATCATTTTTTGGATTCGGATCCACCCTAGGGGTGTGTTTCACTATTTAGCCGTTTGGCCAGGATACCCGAGGCTACGCCTTTAAAGTAGTAATTGTAGAATTGATTTTAGAGGAATTGCTTGTTACTGCTGGTTTACCTATTGGGCATGGCCCGGTTACCTATTTAGCCTGAGGGCGTTGTTGCGTTTAGCCTGAGGGAGTGATTGTGATTAGCCTGAGGGTGTCAGTGTATTATCCTGAGGTCGTAAATGTATTGGCCGGAGGGCAACATCCTATTTTTCCTTAGGGAAACCTTTCATGCCTGAGGGCTTTACTTTTGTGCCTGAGGGCGACACTTCGTATTCCTGAGGGGGAGAATTCTGTTACAATTCCTGAGGGTGAGATTCTGTATAGCCTGAGGACGTGGTTCACTATATTAACCTGAGGGCAAGATACTGGTTAGCCTGAGGGCTTGGTGCTGTTGAGCATAGAATGTTACTAAGTTAAATGAATAAATGAATAATAAAATGGCAATATAACTGGTAGTTAGTTACTTTTGAGGACTGCTTACTTTATTTCATTTTACTACTGCACACTGTTGTTGCATGCTTACACGTAGTTGAGCACATGCCTTTGGTGGGTGCCTACTGAGATGTATTTCTCACACCCTGTTTGGGTCATGCTTTTCGGCCCAAACAGGTTGTATTGTTGTAGGTGTAGATATGGGAAAAATTCCCTATACAGGTACTTGACTATTGATGAGGAGTTAGAGGGCCTGGGACCGAGCCTAGGCTCGCAATGCCGCCGCCAGCTATTTTTCTTGTTTGTTGTACTCTATATTTTGTTGTACTCTATTGATGTATAATATGTTCTGGATGCTTTCATAGGACTTGAATCATGTAGAATCATCATTTATATATTGTTGGTTATATCCACTACTGTAGTTTATTTCAGTTGTGTATGTTTACTGCTTCCACTGTCGTTGTATGATTTATTTAAATTCCACTGTGCTACACTTTGACAAATGAGGGCATAGTTTCCCCACTATCAGACCTGGGCCCTCACTACTAGTCAGCAGCCTCTGGCATTTTAGAAAATGTGTTTGAGGTCATGTGCAAAACCGGGATCGGGGCACCCGTTGCGTGGCACCCGGGTCCGGGACGTTAAAAAGTGGTATCAGAGGCGTTTCTTTTATTTGACTTACTATTTGGAGTCGTAGTCAGGGATAGGATGGAATGTTTGTTGGTAATAAGTTGTGCCCGGGTGTAGCTAACCCGTGTACAGGGAAAAGCTAGTCAACCTCGTATTTTGCATCCCTTTGATTTTGCAATTTTACGGTTGATATGTTTTTAATGTTGGGTGACGCACTTGAGATTGTGCTGTTTATATTTTATCTATGGGTTCTATTTAGTTGCAACCCGATGAGATGAGGGTATGCGGTCTCATGCATAACATAGGAACATTCTAGAAATCACATGTCATGCATAGTTTCCATGCCATGTTGGTTAATTAGAAATTCACATGTTGTTGTCATAGTTGTTGTGCTAGAAAATCATGCTGTTGTGATAGCCGCTCTGATAAAATACCTGCTATGTGATAGGGTAATTTTATTTGATCCTCTTTATAGAATGAACGCAAAAGTTCTATTTTTGGGGAGTATGGGCTCTCATTGACTTTTTATTGGTTATAACAAACATAAGATGTCAAACATTGATTTGTGGGGAGTATGGCACCCCACGGGTTGGAATTTGACACTTAGGTGATGTTTTATGGTATTTTCTAGGTTCCGAGGAAGTTTCTAAGGCATACTATCCAGAAACCCAATATACACACTGTGTAGTATTTTTATAAACTCCGTGTATGTTCTTCTGTTCAGGAAGAAAAATGAACTTTTTGAGTATACGCTGTCTACCCTGAGTACACGCCGTGTAGTCTCTTCCCGTGTCACAAACCGTGTGGGCGGCGACACGGGGTAGGGAAGGCCTTGGGAAAAACTCGCCATATAGCTTTTGGACACTTCGTGTAGTGTGACACGGAGTCCGTCCATGTAACTAACAACACGGGTCGGGGAACTCCTTGATAGAACACGTCGTGTCAATTATAGACACGCAGTGTAGTGTAACCTGGGGACTCGGCCGTGTAACTAACAACACGGGCCTGTGTCACCTCTTCCTGAACACACCGTGTACATATGGGACACGCCGTGTAGTCTTGTCTGAGGATAGACCATGTGGAGTTAGCCGTGTGGCTAGGAAACGAGGTCTTGTACATGCCGGGTACTGGTGTAACACACAGTGTGGAGTTAAGCCATGTAGTCAGCCATGTCACAGATGACACGAGCAGTTGGAAAATAACACCATACAAACTGTGTAGATATTATACATGCCGTGTAGTTTTGTTGAACAGAAGCCTTGTGGCTTAGCAGTGTAGAAGGACTCGGGCAGGGGAAGAAAGTCAAGTACACGTTGTGTGGTCATTGTACACGCCGTGTAGTCTTTCTTTTTGAAAATTTTGAAATTCTTTCATCCTCTTGTTCCTTTTTGGTTCCTTTTCTTTCAGTCTTAATAATCTTGAATCTGAGGCGTACTTTTGACCTTGTAGTGACATGCCGCAGAGACGATCGTGAGTTGTTCGCCAGGAAAGCGGCGACGATTATACTCCAAAGATGGTGGGCCATGGGCGACCAGTTGATCCTCCAGTAGAGCCAGATGCGGCACCAGCTGTTATACCGGACACATGTGTGGAGGTGAAGTTCTGTGAAGGCTTAATGTGGTTCATTCATACCTTTCAGGGAGCACCGCAGGCTGCCACATCTATGGCCGAGCTGACGCTTATCTTTCAGCAGCAGCATCTGCCTACATATTCATGGGATGGCGGACCACAGGCTGCAGAGTCTTATCTAGGATCGATGCAGACTATTTTAGAGCGTCTTGAGACGCCTCGAGGGTGGAGGGTCAAGCTCGCGACTTACATATTGCGTGATTCCGCCAAGAGGTGGTGGGATGTTACCAACCAGAAAGAGCATCACAGGGACTTGGCGTGGGAAGTTTTTAGGATGTCTTCTATGACTTCTTATTTCCCAAGACACTGAGGGAAGATAGAGCTCGAGAGTTCATGAATCTGTAGTAGGGCGCTATGTCAGTGATGGACTATTCTTCTCGTTTTACAGAGCTTCATCGTTTTTCACCCGTGCTGGTGGGTGATGAGACGTTGAGAGCCAGAAGTTTTGAGGATGGTCTTTGGTATGACATCCGAGCATTGGTGAATGTTTTCAGGTTGCCTAATGTACACACGATTGTGAATCAAGCGCTGATTACAGAGAGGAACCTGTGGTAATCAAGTGGTGTGGGCCAGGGCGGTTCAGCACCAGTTACTGTTACTATTTCTGCTGGAAAGAGGAAGAGACAGATGGACTTCTCTCAGGGTGGCAGTACCAGCCATGAAGCTTCTTCAGGTGGCTTGATCAGGTGATACTAGTGTGGCAGAGAGGGGAACAAGAGGCCGTAGTGTCCACAACATCCAGTGGAGTGCCAAGCTTGCGGAAAGATGGGTCATCTATAGCGCTTTTGCAGGGAGGTTCTACCAGTGGCTAGTGAGAGGGGTTTTGTGCAGACTCCGCGTGTGGGAGCAGGACTAGTGGCTTCTTACCATTCAGGGAACTGGAATATGTTAGGGCCGTGCTGGCAGGGATGGTGGTTGTGGTCGTGGTATCCAGATTCCAGGATCGCAGAGGAAGCAGGGCGGGAGAGCTCTGGGTAGCCAGGCTGTGTCGCAGGGTCACGGCACTGAGCAGGCATATGCAGTGCAACAGACCCAGTAGGATCAGGATCCCGGACCTTCTACAGTCATAGGTACTATTCTAGTAGCTTCTGTCATGTCTTCAGTACTTTTTGATACGGGTGCTAAACATAGTTTCATATCTGTACCCGTTGTGGAGATCCTTGGGCTCGGTGTATATTCTTCATCTGATATCAGGACTCTAGACACTCTTTCGGGGACTAGAACGGCTGGTGTGCATTCATGCAAGGAGTTCCCCCTTGAGTTTGGTTGGTGTCACTTCCTTTGGGAACTCTATGTCTTGGAGATGGCGAGTTATGACATCATTCTCGGGATGGACTGGTTGGTTCCCTACCGATCTTTTGTAAACTTCTATCATCGTAGGGTGCGTTTCACGTCACCAGAGGGTGGAGAGTTTCTATATAAGGGCGAATGCGATGTTCAGGAGAGTCGAGCTGGACCAGAGCATCATGGACGAGGTGGAGTCATAGCCCAGATTGCAAGCTTATATCAAGATGATTAGGGGACTTGTCAGACAAATTTCCCTGCAGTTGTTATTCATTTTAGGGATGTCTTACCAGATGAATTTTTAGGTCTACCTCCGGTGCGTGAGGTGGATTTCTCTATTGAGCATGTTCCAGGAGCAACACCGGTGTCCATTCCTCCTTATAGGATGGCCACGCTTGAGTAGTAGGAGCTCAAGAGGCAGTTATAGGAGCTGCAGGCGAAGGGTTTTATCTGACCCAGTACTTCTCCTTGGGGTTCTCCAGTACTTTTTGCAAAAAAGGCGGATGGTACCCTCAGACTTTGCGTGGATTATCGGAAGCTGAACCAGTTGACGATTAAGAACCGATATCCCTTGCCGAGGATATATGATCTGTTTGATCAGCTTCGTGGTGCTTGAGTGTTCTCAAAAATTGAATTGTGATCTAGATATCATCAGCTGCGCATTAGACCATCTGATATATCTCTCACAACATTCAGGATTATGTATGGTCTATATGAGTATACGGTTATGCTGTTCGGACTGACGAACACGCCAACAATTTTCATGGCTCTGATGAATCATGTGTTTCATCCATATCTTGATTCATTTGTGGTAGTATTCGTGGACGACATCTCCATGTACTCTCACACTCGACACGACCATGCCACCCATCTTGATAACGTATTTAGTACACTGAGAGAGCATCAACTATATTCTAATCTCTCAATGTTCCACTTTTGGATGGACCAGATTCACTTCCTGGGTCATATTATCTCTAAGGCAGGAGTTGCAGTAGACCCAGAGAACGTGAGAGCAGTAGTTTCCTGGGAGCAGCCTAAGAACGTTTTTGAGATACAGAGTTTCTTAGGGATGGATGGTTACTAAAGACTCTTCATACAGGACTTCTCCTGCTTAGCAGCACCATTGACAGGTCTGACTAAGAAGGTTGTGAAGTTCTTTTGGTTAGAAGCTTGCGAGAAAACTTTTCAAGACCTGAAGGGAAGGTTGACATCAGAACCGATCTTGATACTCCCAGATCAGGGTAAGAGCTATACAGTTTACTGTGATACATTAGGGATTGGGTTGAGAGTAGTTTCGATGTAGGGTGACTGAGTTGTTGCGTATGGGTCTCGGCAGTTGAGGCCGCATGAGAGGAATTACTCGACGCATGATCTCGAGTTGGATGCGGTTGTGCATGGGTTGCGCTGTTGGAGACATTATCTGTTGGGAGAGCATTTTGTGGTTTTCACCGACCACAAAAGCCTCAAGTATATCTTTACTCAGTGTGACTTGAATATCAGGAAGAGAAGGTGGGTTGAGTACCTACATTCCTTCGATTTTGAGCTTGCCTACACACCTGGTAAAGGAAATGCAGTAGCTGATGCACTGAGCAAGAAGACACAGATACAAGAAGTGCAGTAGGCCAGTGCTGAGTGGGAGCTCATGTCATTATTCTTTGATATGCGTCTGGAGGTGCACGATAGTTAGGGGTAGACTTATCTTTCCTCTTTATCTGTGACATCTACCCTCCTGGACAGAGTGATGATGAGACAACTATCGGATTCAGAAGGCCTAGTTCTACGGGAGTTGGTGGCAAGTGAGGACCCTCCCCCCGGTTGGGCGATAAGAGTTGAAGAGGTTTTTCATTTCCATGGATGTGTATGGGTTCCAGGGTATATACGCGAGGAGCTGATGCGGGAGTTTCATGCTTCAGCTTGGGCAGTTCATCTCGGGGTTACCAAGATATACTGTGACTTGAGGCGTCGGTACTGGTGGCTGGGTATGAAGAGAGGGATAGCTAGTTTTGTTACGAGGTGTTCCACCTGTCAGCAGCTGAAGGCAGAGCACCATAGTCCAGTTGGGCTATTACAGTAGTTTCCCAATCCAGAGTGGAAATGGGATGATGTCGCAATGGATTTTGTGACGGGTTTTCCGAGGTCACCTCGAGGCAATGATTCCATGTGGGTTGTCATGGACAGACTCACGAAGGTAGATCACTTCTTGCCGATCCAGGAGACCATCGGTGTGGATGAGATCAGATGGTTGTATATTCGAGATATCGTACATCTTCATGGGGTCCCTTGTTCTATCATTTCAGATAGGGATGCTTGCTTTACGTCTCATTTCTGGAAGAGTTTTCAGAGGGCACTGGGTACACAGGTGCTTCTGAGCACATCATACCACCCTCAGATAGATGGACAATCAGAGCGGATGATACAGGTGCTAGAGGACATGTTGCGTGCATGAGTCCTAGACTTTGGGGCTCTTGGGAGAAGCATATACCCTTAGTCGAGTTTTCCTATAAAAATAGATTTCAGACGACTATTCATATGGAACCATATGAGGATTTATATGGTAGGCCATGCCAATCACCATTGTGCTAGTTAGAGGCAGGTGATGCAGCTTTACTGGGGCAGCAGCTCGTGCTGGAGACATCTGAGCAGGTCCAGTTGATTCGGAAGCGGATGGATACCACGTAGTCTTTTCAGAAGGCTTATGCTGATCGCCACAGACGACCTTTGGAGTTTGTGGTCGGGGATCAGGTTTTTCTACGTGTTTTTCCGAGGCTGGGACACAAGGGGATCAGGAGACAGGGTAAACATTCACCGAGGTATGTGGGGCCATTCGAGATTTTAGAAAGAGTTGGGCTTGATGCCTATCGGTAGCAGTTACTATAGTGGTATCGAGCCATGCACGACGTCTTCCATGTGTCTCAGTTGCATCGCTATCATTCAGACCCATCTCACACCTTTCATCCAGAGGAGGTTGATCTTCAGCATGATGCATCCTTTGAGGAGCATCTGATCTGTATCGTTGACAGGAGCACGAAGGTCCTCTGAGGCCGGTCAGTTTCTCTCGTACGAGTGCTATGGCAGTATGGCCGAGTGCAGGACGAGACCAGGGAGCGGGAGGCCAACGTACGTGCTCAGTGGCCAGAGCTATTATGAGCTTTATCTTCTCCACCCTTGGAAGGAAAATTCGGGGATGAATTGTTATAGGGGGGAAGTTTGTAAGAACCCGGTTCTTATTTTTAAGGTATGGGATTCATCTTTTTCCTTTTCCTTAAGTGTTTTTGAGAAAAAATGGAAATTGGGGAAAAATGCTAAATTTCGAAACTACACACCGTGTACATTGTCGACACGCCGTGTACTTTTGGCCGTGTTGGGATGAGTACACGGGGCGTGTAGCCTTGTCGGAGATGAGGGGTGTAGGAACCAACTACACGCCGTGTAGTGGTAGCCTACACGTCGTGTAGTCAGTTGGCATGCTTAAACAGTAAGGTGGTGGAGTCACCGCTAGCTGGGCGACAGTACACGCCATGTAATCAGGAGTACACGTCGTGTACTTAGGTCGACGGGTGAACAGTGTGGTGGTGCCGCCAAATGAACAGTTAAATAAAAGAAGTAGACGTCGTGTACTCCGATTTACATGCCATGTACTTTGTTTTTTCGGCTTAAAACAGGCATTAGCCTCCTCATTTGGCAGACGAGGCGTTTGAGCCATTTTGGAGCCAAATGAGACGGTTGTACCTTTGAAGATCTGCCGGGAGTTCGTCTAGAATCTGATTCGGCTTCAGGCGATCTCGTTGGAACCACACGGGTAAGCCCTCCCCTCTCCTGGTACTGTTCTTACCAATTCTTTCTCGAGGGAAAGTTATTTATGTTTGAATGGGTTTTTTTCTTCTTCAGATCTATGTCGTTCATGGGTGTTTCTAGAGTTGGCGTTCATGTATAACACTCGTTGGCGTATAAGGTAGGTGGCTTTTTGTTTATTTTCAAACCATCATGCGTTTTTGTGGGTTTTTGTGCCACGAACCCATGTTGGGGTGTCGTGTGGCTAAAGTCGTTGCTATATTTAATCCGTAGAATTTATTAGGTATTTAAATGTGATAGTAAAATTCTGGTAGACATCGTTGTTTGGATCCGAAACCACCCCAGGGGTGTGTTTCACTGTTTATCCATTTGGCCAGGATAACCGAGGGTATGCCTTTAAAGTAGTAATTGTATAATTACCTTGAGAGGAATTTCATTTTACTTCTTGTTTACCTGTTGGGCATGGCCCGATTACCTGTTTAGCTTGAGGGCGTTGTTGCGTTTAGCCTGGGGGCGTGATTGTGATTAGCCGAGGGCGTGAATGTATTATCCTGAGGGCATGAATGTATTAGCCTGAGGGAAACATCGTATTTCTCCCGAGGGAAACCTTTCGTGCCTGAGGGCTTGACTTCTGTGCCTAAGGGAGACACTTCGTATGCCTGAGGGTGAGAATTCTGTTGCAATGCCTGACGAAGAGATTATGTATAGCCTGAGGGCGTGGTTCACTATATTAACTTGAGGGCGAGATACTGGTCGGCCTGAGGGATTGGTGCTGTTGAGAACATAATGTTACTATGCTAAATGATTAAATGAATAATAAAATGACAATATAACTGGTAGTTAGTTATTTTTTAGTACTGCTTACTTTATTGCATTTTACTACTGCACATTGTTATTGCATGCTTACATGCAATTGGGCACTGGCCTTTGGTGGGTGCCTACTAAGATATATTTCTCACACCCTGTTTGGGTCATTCTTTTCGGCCCAAACAGATTACATTGTCGCAGGTGTAGATAGGGGAAAAAGTCACTATACAGGTACTGACTGTTTCGAGGAGTAGGAGGGAATGGGACCGAGCCTAGGCTCATGATGCAGCTGCCGGCTGTTTTGCTTGTTTGCTGTACTCTGTATTTTGTTGTACTGTATTGATGTATAACATGTTCTGGTTACTTTCTCAGAACTTGAAACATGTAGCATCATCATTTATATATTGTTGGTTATATCCACTACTGTAGTTTATTTCAGTTGTGTATGTTTACTGCTTCTACTATCATTGTATGATTTTTTTAAATTTCTCTTCGCTACACTTTGACAAATGAGGGCATAGTTTCCCCACTATCAGACCTGGGCCCTCGATGCTAGTCGGCAGCCTCTGGCGTTTGGGGAAATGCACCTGAGATCACATGGCGAACCGGGCTCGGGGAACCTGTTGTGTGGCACCCGGGTCCGGGACGTTACATGGATATATGTTAAGTAATATTTTACCATTATATAATTATCATCACTTCATAAATATTAAATTATTTCATTAAATACACATTTATATAAAATACATGAGATTCAATAATGGAAAATAAATCACACCTCTCTAAGGAGGTTGTAATATATACATACACACGAACAATGTTAACATCATTCAATGAATTGAAAGGTTTGAATATATATGATACATTACATTTTTAAATTGGTAATTAATTCTTGATTATAATAAATATAAATTAAATCCATTGTTATAAATCTCAATTAGTTGTCAAAATAGAAAATTATTTACATTGTTTCACAAGGTTGTTTCCCACCTAAAAAACAAATGATGGTTTTATTTCCAATTTGATGGAATAGGGGATGGATGAAGGTTTTGAATTTAAAATATAAAAATCATAATAAATGTATTTTATTAATTTTATTTTATAATATAGTTTTAAAAATTATTTTTGTGGAAGAAGATATAAAAAAATCTTATTTGAAAATGAAACATCTTCCATGTACCACCACTTTATGTTTTAACCTAACCCTTCTTGGGCAGGTTTTCTATTCAATCCAAGAAATCCAAGATGGTTATAGAATATCATTAAATGTATTTTGTTTAGTTCATTTATGAACTAAATGGATATTTTGAGTGATGAAATGAGGAGAAGATTTTTGCGGGGGGGGGGGGGGAGTTTGTTAAATTTCATAAAATATTAAATTTATATAAATTAATTTTCATGGAAAAAATTCTCCTACTAATAGAATTGATATATATGAATATTATGTGTTTAAATACTATCATACAATAATATTTTTAAAATAATAGATTAGTTTTTTTACCTTTATCATTTTTTATAACACACTTAATCTTTTCGACAATTATAAGGACAACTATGTTTTTACTCTTGACAGATCTAGATAGAATCTATAAAAAACTATTTTCCCACTAAATTTAAAATTGTTGATATATTTAACCATATCCTATCCACTTAGGAAATAATAATATTTTTAGAAAATTTAAAAAATTGTATTATCAATTTCTTATTTGAAAATAAAAATACTATAATTTTTTTATCTATTCATTTATTATAAAATTGATCATAATATCAAAACAAAGGAATTTGAATATAATATTTTTAAACAACAAAATCATTCTATATTTATTAAAAAAATTCATGTAAAGTTATTATTATTTCAATTTAGACTACTTTAAATTCATAAAAATTATTAATTTTATTTATCTATTAAATAACGAAGTGTTCATTCAACATTTAATAAGGATTTAAGGTAATTATAATATTAATGAAAATTATAAATAAATTACCATGACGAAAAAAAATCAATTAATTTTTAAAGAAAAATTTATAAACATACAAATTTCGTATTTATCCTTTTCAAAACTACTATTGTCATTAAAAACAATGAAACTGATTTTTTTAATTTTAAAAAATAATTTAAAATTCAAAAAACCATAAGACACCATGTGGCTGTATATTATTGGAATAGATCCAAAATGAAAAAATATCCAATCATGTAATTGAATTTTTTATTGTCAATTTAGAGTTTTTATTTCAATATGTTTATCTTTAATTTACATATTTTCTATTCCTTCATGGTAAAAAAATAATAATATTTGTACAATTCATTATAAAAAATTATATTAATATATTATACATTTTTAAAAATTTGACTTCAAATAATTGATTCATTATTAACAAATACAAGGTATAAAATTAGATGAAATTAATTTTTAGTTACCCTCCAAATCATGATGAAAAATTAGTTTTCTAAAAAAGATTATTTTTAATCCTAAAATTATTTTTATAATATGATAAAGTATAATGGTGATGTATATATATATATAATTAAATTATTTATATTTAAATTACTTTAATTTAAATTCTTGATCATCGATAAAATTTCATTGTTAATTTTTGATGAAATGAAATTACTAAAAAATGATTATTTTTTAGTATTCAATGATAAATCATTTATTTCAGAAAGAAATTTCAATCTATGATAATTTTGAAATGATAATTTTAAAAAAAATCCTTTTTATAAAATAGAATTAATTATATTTTAAAAAATTAAATATATTTTTCTATTAAAAAATAATAAAGAAAAACATTGAAGATTATTATTTTAGAAGCATAAAACGAATTTACTGAATTTTTTTTTCATATTTCGTATGAATTACTAAATTGATTTTTATTTACTAGGACCCATATATTGTGTTTTTTAAATGTGATTAATCCAATTTGTATCATCTAAATCAACTTCCATGTTGTAATGATGATAATTAAATAATATATATAATGGTTTATACATGTTCGGTGTTTCATCTCAAATATGATATTGAAAATAATGTAGTTCTCAAAATATATATTATGATGTTATATAAGTCTCTATGTGTGAGTAAAACTATGCACTAGTTTTGAGTGAATCATATTGGAAGATTGACTACCAATATTTCATTTACAAGGTAAGGACTAAGTATACTATTTAATTACATGAATTCATTTTTTCTTAGTATTTTAATGATAATGATCATTTTTCCACTAATATGGACAATGACACCATTGGTTGATGTTATCAGGTGTTGACTATTTATATGAGCATGGATCCAAATTACTAAAATGCATATGATATTTTAACAAAAAAAATTTGTTTAATGAGTACTATACAGAATGTCATATAGTGGGTAGTGCATAATAGGATGTAAGAGAGTGTGACACTTTTCAATGTTGAATTTATTTTAGATGTCTTGAATGATGTTCCATTGATAAAATAACAGTTAGTTATTATTGTGTATTATTGGTTATCATGTGTGAGAGTGAAAATCACGTCCATTCATTACATGACCAGATGGTTTGATCATGGGATATTGATGTATGAACTGAATTTTGATATGGACATGAATATAGTGACTACAATCATAGGAAGATATATTTGGAATAGTATGTCTATGATTTGGTCATTCCAATCATATCTTGTTCCATTATAAATACCATATTTGATATTTGGATATTGGATCAATTATAATACATATTATGGAATCATGTTTATGATATTATTGATGTGATATAATATTGAGTTGGATTAGTGGTGTGTCTATTTCTGATGGTGGTGTAAATTAGATGTTTTGGTTATATAAGGTACCAACCATGTAATTTCAAAAAGATTCAATTACAGACATCACTGTGGGTGTTTTATGTTCTCAATATTCCATCAATAATTAATGAATTGGGATATATTGATGATATGTCATGTTTGTGGGTGCGACAAATTTTTTTGATGAGTTGTATATAAGGATATCTAGCCAATGTTTTATAAAATAATATAATGTGGTTTAATGGAATTCAAATTTATAATTCTTATGTAATAATAAACATTCATTCCATAATGTAATTATGATATTGGGGAGCACCATGTAATTGAATTTTCATTTGATAGCTATTAATTATTATGAGTAACATGATAAAACTAAAGATAAAATTATCAGTGACAATGTTGAAGGACCACAAAACAACCTGAGAGGGGAGGGGTGAATCATGTTACCAAATTTTTCCTACTAAAGTGATAGATATTTTTACAAGGATTATAGGAACCTAATAAAACTATATAAGGATAATGTGACCAAATTAAAACATTCAAACACAACAAGAAATGATAAAAAATATACTTGGTTCACCACTAACCGGTAGTCCAAGGATCATACACCAACCGATTTTCAGTCATATCTAAAACCACTAATCATCAATAGATGTGGAATATAGAAATTTAGATACAATCACACTATGTCAGGAGAACTTCTATTACATGATTTTATAGATAGCATATTGCGTCCCTCAAATCACCTGTTGTGACTCCCCCTTGCTCGCTACTTTGATTGATGTTTAACTCAGTTTATCGACTTGAAAGTTGCTTCAAGGGTTTGGAATTACTGTACTTTTCCCTTACATAGCATGATATTCTTCTTTCACCATAGATCATATTTGATGCACTCTGAAATCTCATTTCACTAAAAACAAAATGATTAAAAATTTCTTCCACGATGATCATTCATGAAGAACACTCCTTTACAAAGCTCCCTACCTTCTTGAAACATACTACCATAAAAAATCTGACTAATACAACCTGTAATATTGCATTAGATTGAATCATTGAATACCTAGAATCATTATAATAATTCAAGACTAAGATAATATTTTAGGTATTCTCAAGCTATTATAGAAACCCAATTTCACGAAGCTTATAATTCTTTGTAAAATTAGAGGGATTTAGTATTTTCCATGAAAAAAAATCATAGTATGTGATGATGGGTGGACAATATTTTATAGACTCTGTCATTCAAAAAGCTCCACCACCTCAAATGCGTATTCCGGATCAGTCACATATAGCTTTGTGTTGCTCCTCCCTTTACAATTCTCTAATGAAATTTTACTTTGTCACAGATCTATTCGTCACCACATCGCTCTAAACATTGGTCAACTTCTCATAATCGTGTGGAAACTCCAAATTTGTTCACAATTTAACTCATCTTCATGAAAATTATGCCTATATTTGAAAAATATATTCCATTAAAATATTTATGAAATTTTGATTCTAGAAAATTACCTTTCCCGATTATCAACTCTTCCTCTATATTTCGAGAACAAAATTTTTGCAAACACTGGGAAATAACTTCCCCTTTAATATTGTAGTAATCTTGAACTGTAAGATCCCTTTTCATTCCAAATCCTTAATCTTATTTGTGGATGATTGAAGAAAAATAAAATCAATATTCCACTCTACCTTTCCAACATGGAACGAACTTGGTTCCAACAACTGTTACATGATGAGATATATGATCATGGGTAATAACAATAACAATTTTTCTATGATGATTATGACAATGTCCATGGGAACAAATTATTAGTATTCCTCTTGTATCGAAATTAATATGGAATGATCCTTTTTTCTATGGTATCATTCAATGAATCAATCATGATTTGATAACCATATTCATTTTCTATAGATATTAAAAATAC
Source organism: Viscum album (assembly GCA_963277665.1). Classification (NCBI taxonomy): domain Eukaryota; kingdom Viridiplantae; phylum Streptophyta; class Magnoliopsida; order Santalales; family Viscaceae; genus Viscum; species Viscum album. The sequence continues at coordinate 1,644,198,996 of OY728127.1, read as the reverse complement.
CATTGATGTTTATTAGGGATGATGATTGATATTTTTATGGAGGTTGTAATTTTTTCTCGTTCATGGTTTTAAATTTTTAAACGAATTTGTGTTCAAATATTTGTGTAGATATAGTTTTTCTATTAATTTCTATTCATAAAATATTTTTGTGATTTTTTGGGTTTCATTGAATATTTTTTTATATGGATCAATGATCTGGATGTTCAAATTGGGATCTAATGAATATTGAGAGATGTTACATTTAAAAAAATTCAGAAATTATTTTTTATTATTTAATAGTCGGTGTATTTTAATGGAAAATTATGCAAGGAATTCATATCTATAGATTTGGATGTGGTTTTATTCACAATCATAACACAAAATATAGAGAAACCCAGATAAACGGAAAATAAATTTTTATATTGGTCTATCATTGTTGTATCAGGGTATATCAAATTTTTCTTATAAAGTGTGTGTTGGAGTTGGTGGCCTTGAACTAACTACCTTTTAATTTATTCTATAATAAATACCTTATCACATCTTGATTGTTATTCTACTTGACAATTATTCTGATAATGTTATAATGATAGTTACTGAATTAAAGGGGACTAGTGGATCCCTACTATGATGAGAACCCGGAAGTGCATAACACTGTTTTGGAATATATGTTCTATGGCAAGATGATTATATTTGGGGGACACAGATAATATAGGCCATTAGGGGTGAGGAATCATAAAACATTGAGGCACATTATCATGGTGTCTCCCCATTGTAATATCCAAGAGGATATTATGATAACAAGACTCGAAAGTAGGTAATCCATGTTTCATATTTTCATTGATGTTTATATATGTGTACATGTGTATTGGTCCTTATACTTTAAGATTATTTTTAAAGGTTAGTACAACTCTCAAACATATATATTGATTAAAACTGTGATGAAATAATGTTCGCAATGAGGTAGGATATGTTGGATTCATCATGAGTAATACTACATTAATTGATAATGTTAAAAATGATTTGTCCCTTATGTTCCATAATGTAAGTAGATATTTCATGCCCATTTATGGAATTGATACATCCTAAATAAATCCATGGCCATGGTTTGTAATGGGAAATTTCAATTCTTGTATTTCAAGGAATGAATAATTGGGCACATGGGTTGATAGCACCAGCATGAAACCCACATTATTCGAGATATTAAGACAAAGGTATTACATTAAACGGTAATCGTTCATAATAGGTGACACGTCATTTTGTTGTTAACTTATTTCTCAATGTGTTTCTTGGAATTTTCAATGTGATAACATTGGAGTTTGGGTAGGATTCACCTAATGAAACTGAGATAGAGTCCTTGAGGGCCACACACTATGTGTGTCCAAGTACCTCTATTAAATATTAATTTAATAAGTTGAATGAAGATTATTATCAGTTTTGTTTTAATAATTATTCAAGGATTCCTGATCACATTTATTTTGACAGTAATTAATAGAGAAAATATATTTTGGTCAAAAAAATATATCTATTAGCGAGTAATGTAATGATATTTATTTGATAAATAAATACCCATTATTCAAGGAAAAATAAATGTGGTGGAGGAAATAATTAAAATGAAAAAAAAGTACACACCATGTATATTAATAAACACTCCACGTTTTTTTCATGGGATTTGTAAGAAACAATATGATATATAAAAATTAATAATATTAGTTGTCATTCATTTGGAGCATGTCATGAAATAATAATAGTCAATTGTTATTATTAAATATGAGGTCTTACAATGAAGTAAATGAATTTAATGAATGATTTCGGGTAAATAATTCATTTTGTTATTCTATGAAATTAAAATCCCTATTATATAATTCTCATATGCTATCCCTTTTTTGGGGTTGTGCACAATGTATCTTGAGAAATATCTCAATCCAAGAGTGAATTCTTTTATTCCAATAATGCTCCCAAGCTACGACCGAGGCCCAACTCCACCAAATCAAAGAGATGGCTTTGCAAGCGGCTCTCAAGGTGATCGAAGGCAGACATTGCAACTGAAGGCTATTCCACAGTAACACCATAAGATCAATTTAGAAATATCTAGATATATGTGAAACATATGTTGATCACCAATATAGGAATCCTATAATTGGATACTATGACATAAAGAGAGATCACATCAGATTGTGACCAGAAAAACCATCGAAGAGAAAAATCAATCAAGGTGTTTTGTGTCTCCTAATTAAATTAATTACAACAAATTTATGATGATCCTATATATGGTTTCAGGACTCCATTCCCTTCTTTCGTTCCTCATTCTATTCCGAAGATCTGATTTTAATTATTGTGAAAATATCTTATTGATCGTTGTTAACAGAATCATTTTAGTTGGGTATACCCACTAATGCACTTCCCCTGCCCCCGAAACCTACAAGTGGTATTAGAGATGCCATATCATTTATTATAATCATTTATCTTTTTGAATGTGATTTACGCATTTAATAATTTAGTTGTTTTAATTAATGTTAACCTTTCTTTAAATCTAAATCTTGAGATCTGTTCCTCATCTTTAGTTTCTCGTTCACCTTACAAAAACAATTTTTTAGTTTAATATTGATTAATAAAAAACAGAGGATCTCATCCAGAGGTTCCAAGGATTCTTGTCCATACAACAACAGAATACACAATGTGTATTTGGTAGTACATGATGTGTAGTATAGGTTCCATACACCATGACTATCTGACGAACCAAGCTGCACTAGTGCAGAAAACGTTTATCACGACGGCATTTTTTAAGTCGGTAATATATAACTGATGTGGAATACCGTGATACTGAATTTTTCACGTCGGTTATTTTATAACCGACGTGATAAATCTATTATAGAAATTTATCATGTTGGTTATTTTTTAACCGATGTGATAAATCATCAAGATTTGATTTATCAACTCGGTTATTAAATAACCGACGTGACAACCCACTGAGCCTCGATTTATCATTCCATTTATATTATAACCAATGTGATAAAATTAGAAAAAGTGGTTTATAAAGTCGGTTAAAAAATAACAGTCCTGATAAAATGAGGATCGGGGTTTAATCACATTGGTTATTTTATAACCGACCTGATAAACTTAAAAAAAGAGGTTTATTACATTACTTATAAAATAACCAATGTTATAAACTGAGGCCTGTGGTTTTATCATGTAGGTTATAAAATAACTGACATGATAAACCTAAAAAATCATTTATCATGTCAGTTATTTTATAATCGATGTGATAAACATTAAAAAATCAGTTTATCATGTTGGATATTTTATAAATGACATGATAAACTGAGTTCTGATAATTTATCACATCGGTTATTAAATAACCAACGTGATAAATCAAGTCTCACTGGTTTACCACATCAGTTATTTTAAAACCAATGTGATCAACCCTTTAAATGATTTATTGGGACACATATGCTTATATATTCTCTTAGATCTACGGCTTCTAGCTCGTCTCTCTCACACGAAAAACCTAGAAACCCACCTAGAACTCGTTCCCTCAATGTCATTTTTTCTATATCCTTAATCATATTTATTATTATAAAATCTCTCAGATCGACTCGCAATCCCTAAGTAAGACCTTCAACACACACCGATTTCATTTCTTTTTTTTTTGAGGATGCCCTAAATTCATTTTTCTTGATTTCGTTTACTTTTATTATAATGTTCATGTTTATAATCTAGTTTCTCACGTATTTGAGTATGTTTTCAAAGCATCTTGATAGTTAATATGATGATAGAATAAATTTGATTTTTTTAAATGAACAAGGGTTGTCTATTACAAAAATTGTGGTGAATAAATTCTAGATTTTACATCATTTTGTCATTATGGGTTGAGCCATTGAGGGTTTTGTATCATAGTTTTGCCATTATGGAATTAGCCAACATGGGTTTTGTATAATTCCATGTTTATGGTTTTTCCCTTTTTTCTTCTTAATTGTTTTGCTTGTTATTACAAACAATAACATTTACACATGTTTGATTTCATTTTTATTTATTTCAAAATTGTTTTTCATTCAAATTATGATATTTTTCATATAAATATAATATTATCCTTTATTTAGAAGATGTCTAATTTTGATATTTGTTATAGGTAATAATGAGTCGATGTTGGATTAAGACACATCAAATGACTAATGAATATGAGGAATGTGTTGATGATTTTTTTGGAATTTGTTAAATGAAATGATCCAAGCAACGACATTTTTCTCTATCCATGCCTGAAATGTTTGAATATGAAGAAGTTAAAAAGTAGAGAGATCAAATATCGCTTGATTTGTCATGGTTTTAATCCAAGTTATAGCCCTTGTATTTGGAATTGTGAAACTGGACAGAATGTCAGATCTATTGATGATGATGATTTGCAAGATGATAACTCAGATGAAATTGAAGAAATGATTCCTGATATTGCAGCAGAATAAATTGAGATAGAATAGATAGTTGCGCATCTATATGGTGATGCTGAAAAACCATTGTATCTTAGTTGTACAGATTTTACGGTTTTTTTGGTAGTGTTAGGATTGATTAGTCTAAAGAAGAGACATGGATGGAATGAAAAAGTTTTATGGAGCTGCTACAATTGTTGAAAACATTCTTCCAAAATAAAAAGATCTTCCAGAATCACAATATAAGGCAAAAAAAATATTATACCTAATGGGAATGAGATACAAGAAAATACAAGCATGTCTGAATGACTGTATAATATATATAATGGAATACAAATTTCTGTCATAGTTTCATAAATGTGGGACATCACGGTATAAGATGAAAGAAAAATCACAGGCTGATGTAGAGATTACAAAGATCCCTGCCAATGTATTTTGGTATATTCCTATAATTCCTTGTTTGAAACTTTTATTTTATAACTCACGTAATGAAAAAATATTATGATGGAATATTGATGAGTGGATATGTGATGGAAAAATTAGTCATCCAAGTGATTGTCCAAAATGGAATAAAATTGATGAGTTGTATCCGCCATTCAGAAATGAAATTAGTAATCTCAGACATGGATTGTGCATAGATGCAATGAATCCATATCGATGTCTTACTAGCACACATAGTTCACGGCCTATTTTATTGGTAATTTACAACCTCTATCCTGAAGTTTGTATGAAGAGAAAATATTTCATGTTCATTATAATTTTATCTTGTCCAAAGACACCTGGAAATGATATTGATGTTTTCTTGTCACCATTGGTTGATAATTTGAAACTTTTATGGGTGTATGGCGTGAGAATGTATGATTATTATAAAATAAATTATTTTCAACTGGATTTAGTGATTATGTTTAGTATAAATGACTTCCCATCATATGGAAATTTTTCTAGATATAGTGTTAAGGGGCATAAATAATGTCCCATTTGCGAACAACAGACATCATATTGTCTATTTCATCATGGGAGGAAAACAGTCTACATGGTTTATTGAATGTTTTTACCTATGGATCACTCTTATAGAAGAAAAAAAAAGGAATACAATGGGTCACAAGAATTAGATATTTGTTTGAAACATTTATCCCCTGATGAGTATTTTGAGAGTGTTCAAAACCTTGATGTGACATTGGTAAAGACACATAAATCTGGTAACGATAGACATGTTTGGAAGAAAAGGTCAATATTTATTGAGCTACCATATAGAAGATAACATGAAGTGAAGCATAATATTGATTTCATGCACGTGGAAAAGAATATATGGGAATGTTTGATTGGAACATTGTTAAATGTTAAAATAAAGTATAAAGATGTATTGAATGCAAGATTAGACTTACTATCAATGGGAATACGTTTGGATTTAGCACTAACTTCTGATGGAAGATGAACATTTCTTCTTCTGGCTTGTACTACATTATCCAAGAAGGAGAAATTTAGCTTATGTCAGTGTCTTCATGATATCAAAGTTCCTCAACGTTATTCTTTAAATGTAAAAAACATTGTCTCTCTGAAGGATTTTACATTGATTGGTATGAAATCTAATGATTTTCAAGTCATGATGAAACAACTTCTAATGGTTGAATTGCGTGGAATATTGCCCATCTGTGTCAGAAAGACTATAATGAAGGTGTGTTATTTTTTCAATTCGATTTTTAATAAGGTGATTGATGTGAATGCTTTGAACATTTTGGAAGTGGATGCAATATCTATACATTTTCCATTAAAAATTTATTTCCCTCCATATTTTTTGATATAATGGTGCATTTAATTGTTCATCTGGTTCGAGAACTAAGGATCTGTGGACCTGTATATCTTTTTTGGATGTATCCTTTTGAAAGTTATATGAAAATATTGAAGGGGTATGTTAAAAATAATAATCTACCTGAAGCCTCCATTATAGAAAAGTATATTTCTGAGGAGGTTGCAGAGTTTTTTACAAGATACTTGTCTGCATTGGAGCACATAGGTTTTCCTATATCTCATCATCAATGAGTTAATACTGAGGGAAAGGGGATCCATGGATTTAAAGTCAAATCATTGTTAGCTGAACAGATGAAGAAGGTACATTTATACATATTGACTAACATAGCTGAAGCTTGACCATAAATCACATTGCATATTAATGAGTTCAAACAATTTAATCCAAAAAATAATGAAATGTGGATTCTGAATGAGCACAACAAAACATTTTTGGCATGTTTAAAAAGACCCTACTTGGATGATCAGATATATCATAGACGTTAAGATGGATAGAGGGTGGTCCAATTTTAAATTTGATAACATGGTCCAGGTATAAAATTAACGGCTATACATTTTATACAAAATCTCAGGAAAACAGAAGTGTAGTTCAGAATAGTGGGGTATTGGTGGTTGCAGAAGCAATGCATTTTTCGACTTCTAAAGAAAGAATTCCTATTTCTGCATCGAGTGCATATTATAGGGTCATTGAAGAAATATGGGAGGATTATCACATTAAAATTAATTTTCATGTTTTTAACTGCAAATGGTTTTTCAGTAAAAATATTGTGAGGCACGATGAATTTGGAATGGAAATTGTTAATCTGAATAGATTGGAAGACATACCAGATTCTTTTATAGTGGAAACACATGAGAAATAGATTTTCTATGTTATTGATCAATCAGATATGCAGTGGTTAATTGTTTTACAAGAAAAAAACAATATTTTGGTGAGGATCAACATGATGTAGAATATGATTTATGTGGTATCCCTATATCCATGGAAAGATTATTAGAAAATAATGATGAGAATGTTGTAGACATGGTTTGTTCCATAAGGAATGATCATGAAGAAGGAATTTTTGAAAACAATCTATTTGTATATTCCTAATATTACAGGTAATGTATGTTTACCATGTTTACCATGTTTACCATGTTTACCATGTTTACGATGTTAACCATGTTTACCATAGTTTACCATGTTTAACATGTTTACCATATTTTATCATTTTTTTACTATATATTATCATAGTTTATCATGTTTTCATTTATGTAAGATATATATTTATTGATTTTTTTGAAATTCCAATTACTCTACCTTGTTTACCTTCTTTACCATTGTTTATAATGATAAACCATATTTACCATGTTTACCATTGTGGTAGTTTAATTTGTTTATTTGTGAATTGATGTTTCCTTTATGGATTTTAAGGACAAAAAAATATCAACTAGTTGATCAACCACATGATTCTGAATGTGAGAAACATGATGATTCCTCTGGGGAGGAACATTTATATGCTACTGTTAATGTTCCCCAATCGTCTTCAAGTGATCCCATAACAACTAAGAGTTCAAGAGCTGGTAAAGGTGGCAGCAGATGTTTACCAAAATTATCAGTATACCATGCCCAAGACTAGAGGATAGTATTCGAATTTGATGACTATTATATTCCAATAGGTCTAAATGAAAAATATTTTACGAGTTTTGTATCAACTCAAGGAAAAAGGAATGTTAGCAGTTTGTACAATTATTGAAAATGTGTGGACGCATCAATAAAAGCTCAGTTTTGTGAGACTATTTTGGTAAGATCTTTTTCTAATATTTTAATTCTCTTTAAAAAATATAGAATAATATAAACAGTCTCCTCTTTATCAGATGACATTTGATATTCTTGACACTGGAGGACTCAAGAAAAAATGTTTATCAATGGAATTTAGAAGATAGAGGGATTTCAAATAAACCTGCACATTTGATTTCATTTATTGTCAAAGAAATCATGACAATCCATGTCATATATATCCTTTCATAGATGAATACACATGAAGAAAATTTGTTCAATATAGGAGACAAGAATCAATTTTGTTATGTGAAATGTAACCTTTTATAAGTTTTCTTATATAACTAAACATATTAATAATTTTTTAATTATTTATTGTTGTCAATTTATAGAAAATAAGGAAATATCATCAGGAGATCCAAGAAAAAAATGTATACCCTCATAGTTTATCTCAGGGAGGTTATCCTTTATTGGAAGAATAAATGATGGAAGAAAAATTAGAAAAACATACAATTGAGTCTTCAAGACCATGAGAGGTTGTTCCTCCTTCCCCACTATCTAGACATGAAAAATAGAAGATTGCTAATATGGGAAGAAATGGGAAATATCTTTCAGATAAATCAAGGCTCGCAGTTCAGAGGATTGTAAGATATTTATTTTATTTATTTAAATTGTTTTCTATGAGTTATATAATAGGAATCGATAATTTTTTTAATTAATTAATACATTATTCTCTTGAGGAGCAGAGCACACAGGGGGATTTTATAGCTTCTGGGAGACATGATATTTTATCTGAAGCATTGGGAAAGCCATAACACCCTGGTCTTGTACTAGGATACCCGACAGGTGTATCTTTAAGAAAAGTGTTGCCACATTCTTCAACATCATCCATTGAGGGTGTGTATAAATAATTACATTCTTTGGAGGATGAAGTTCAAAATATTAATTTGATGATGGAGGAAAATATTAGAGAATTAGTACAGTCTATGATTGTAGATATGAAAAGACAATTACAAACTGCAGCTCCCACTCCTCCAACTCCCCCTGCAGATCCCATTTTTTATCCTCCACCTCCAGAAGCAGATCCCACTCCCCCACCTTCGGCAGCAGCTCCCACTCCTCCACCTCAGGTTGAGGCCTCCATTGCTCAACCTCACCCTGCGTACCCCATTGTTTATCCTAATCCTTTTCCAAAACATCCTACTTATTTTGAGTTTTATATTGATTATCCTCCCCATCATATAGTGGAATATGGGCTGGTATATTCTATAGGAGCTATGGTTCATCATTAGCAGTTAGAGTTAGATCAACATAGAGTCACTGTACCAGATATTATAGATATATCAGCTCAAGTTGTAGTACCTATAGATGAGGTGATGAAAATTAGACATAGTATCGGTCACTTTTTTGTTTGGCCAACCAGACTTCTACGAGTCACTAATGTAGATGATTGTGTGTTATATCATATATTTTATTTATTAATAATTTTGTTTTTCCATTTTAATGTTAAAATATTTATCAATTTATTTACAAAAATACATTAATGTTAAAGATATACTTTATAGACAACAACAAAGACAAATGGCTATGCCATCAGATACTGATTCTAGTAGTCTTGACAGATTGTCATGATATTCAAATTTATTAGTGGATAATTATTCATTTCCATTGTACGGTCATGTTTTTGGATGCGCAATAAAAGTGGGAATTTTGAAAAATTATATCATGGGAGCTTGTTACTGGAGACAAGTTGGGTGTCAACGAGCTACAGCCTTTTTCCTTTTAAGTCTTAACATAGTTTTGTCCTTGCATTAAATTTATAAAAAATCAGTACTTATTTCTATTTTTTATTAGGTATCGTTATAACATGTGTGAGAGGAATGACCAGCCAGATGTATTTGGGTTCATGGACCTGCATTTTCTTTCCGAAGATACACATTCATTGAATGAGGAAGAAAGAGCAATTTATGTTGCTGAAATATTTCAACAAAATATTATCACAAAGTGTTGGATGATGCCTTATTTTGAGAGGTATGAAACATATATCTGATAGTGTTATATATCTTTTAACAAAAAAACTACTAACCTAAAATTTTCTTTTATATCTGTGATCATTGGAAGTTGTGTGTTTTTTTTTCATGGGATAAAACACTATATTGGATATGCTCCGTCCATTGTGAAGTGCAGAAAGATTTTAAGAATTATTTAGAGAACATTGTTTAAATTTACTAATAGTATTTTATATTATAATGAATTTTAAATTTATCCCATTCATATTATTTTCTAATAGAGGATGGAATAACTTTCGAAAAACAACAAACTAATGAGGTGCCAAGATCAAATACGTACAAGTGAAGGTAAATATCCATTTATAATTTGTAATTTTGGATGTATTACATAAAAATTATATTTAATTAATACTCACTTAAACAGAAATTTCATAAACTACAAGGCGTCATCGAAGGCAGATATTATATATTAATATTTATGTATGAAATAATTACAAAAGGAACACTTTTTATGTTTGACCTGGTTAGATTTTCTTATGATCATAGCAATAATATTTCAGTTTATTTATACATTTTACATGTTAAGATTTATGTATGAAATAATTACAACGGGCGCACTTTTGAAGTTGTACCAAGCTAGATTTTCTTATGAACATTGAGATAATATTTCATTTGATTTATTCATTTTACATGTGACAACTGGGCCCTGGTGACAGCACAGCCACCCCACCCTAACATGGCCGTCGGGTCCTGGCCCACTAGGTACCACCAGTTGCCCCTCAGACACATGGGGCCCACCCCAGGGTCCACTTTTAATGATCATAGCCATAATATTTCAGTTGATTTATACATTATACATGTTAAGATTTATGTATGAAATAATTACAACGGGCACACTTTTGAAGTTGGACCAGGGTAGATTTTCTTATGAACATTGACATAATATTTCATTTTATTTACTCATTTTACATGTGACAACTGGGCCCTGGTGACAGCACAGCCACCCTTCCCTAACATGGCCGTCTGGTCCTGGCCCACCAGGTACCACCAGTTGCCCCACAGACACATGGGGCCCACCCCAGGGTCCACCCACGTGCCTGAACGGGTCATCTGACTAATGATAGTCCCTACAGGCCAACACATGTTGTTTCTAATGTGCTTTTTCCTCACTCACACACACCCTTTGAAACTTCCCAGAGGGTCACCCATCCTGATTACTACTCCAGGCCAAACACGCTTAACTGTGGAGTTCTAATCAGGTAGGCTCTCGAAGAAAAAGGTTCACCTTGTTTACATGAGTCATATATATTAGTCATTTAACCCTTTATCATTTGGGGATGTAACAATCACCCCCCCCCCCTTTACAGCACAACACCCTCGTTGTGGGCCCTACATCTCAACCTAGGCAGTGCACTGTGCAATTAAGGCTGAGTTTCTCCTCATCTTCCATAGCCGTGGGTCATTCTTGCTGATAGTTAACAGCTAGGTGCCCTTCTCTTCCACACCTGAAGCATTTTCTCGTCCCTTTAAGGCAATTTTCAGGGTGCTTCTTTCTGCACTTTTGGAAAGTGGGGTGCTGGATCTTCTGAGCACCGTTGGATTTATCCATCGAACCACCAGCATTGAAGTCCACCTTACGCTTCTTGTCCCCATGATACCCTTGTGATTCCCCGATCTCTATTTCAACCTTGAGGCCACATTGGACAATTTCTTCATAGCTTTTGAAGTCACGGATCGCTAATACTTTCCGCAAGCAAGGCATCAGCCCACCAAAGAAGTGGTCAACCTTGTATTCAGGGGTAACGACAAAAATGGAAGTGTATCGTGCAAGCCTCGTGAAGTATTCCTCGTACGCTCCAACAGATTCTCCATATTTTTTCTGGAGGGAAAGGAATTCCCTTTCTATCTTAAGTTGGAGGGTGCACGGAAAATATTTATCAAAAAACATCTTCCATAAATCCTTCCATTCTAACGCCTCAATCTCCTCCTCAGGCTTCGTATTTTTGATCAACGTCAACCATTGATCAGCTTCACCCTCCATATGATAAGCCTCTAAGAGAACCTTCTCTTGTTCAGAACATTGGAGGATAGAGAATATCTTTTCAATGGAGTTGATCCATTGTTCAGAGATCGTGGGATCGGATGATCCACTAAAAGTAGGAGGTCATTGTCTTATTAAGCTCTCGATAGCGACTTGTTCTTTCTTAGGGGGGTTGAATGTTCCTCTTGACCCGTGTTTCTATTCAAAACTTGAGTTAGCTGAGAGAGAAGCGTGACAAATTTCGCGATTCCTGCTCACATTGGATTTGGCATCTCATTAGTACAATCATCACACTGATCTTCACAACGGTTGTTAGCCCGAGTCCTCCTATTACCGGCCATTGGATGGAATAAAAAGAAAGTTAGGGGTAACACATAAAGGTTAAATCAAAGACAAAAGTTGATGACTTATAAATAATCTTTCATTTCCTTAACTCATGTGTCTATAGGCTTCAATCTAGGCTTTTCATGATCTACTTTCTAACATATATTCTTAGGGGCATTTTTTTAATTCCCTTAATAAGGGTTCATACAAAGATTGTGAATTTATCAAAACATATCCCTCGGGAGTTTCGTAAACAAGAGTGCAGCAAGGCCCGTAGTCGTGCACTAGTTCCCGTTCGAGTCTAGCTCAAAGCGGTGTTTTCAGGTTTTACACCTAGGATACATCTGTGCCAGAACCGCCTCTACTTGCTCGTATCCAGACAGGGATGTATTTGATTGATAAACCACTCACTCAGCACATACCAAAACTTAGGGATGTTTTTATTATACTTAGTCTTGTATCTATGGCTTTACTAGGGTTTCCTAATACCAAAAATAACTAAACATATCCTCTGATACCAAATGTGACAATTGGGCCCCGATGACAGCACAGCCACCCCGCCCTAACATGGTCATCGGTTCCTAGCCCACCAGGTACCACCAGTTGCTCCTCAGACATGTGGGACCCACCCCAGGGTCCACCCACGTGCATGAACGGGTCATCTGACTAATGATAGTCCCCACATGCCAATACATGTCCTTTCCAGTGTGCTTTTTCCTTACTCACACACACCCTAGGATACCTCCCAGAGGGTCACCAATCCTGATCACTACTCCAGGCCAAGCACGCTTAACTGTGGAGTTCTAATCAGGTAGGCTCCCGAAAAAGAAGGTACACCTTGTTTACATGAGACATATCAATTAGTCATTTAACCCTTTATCATTTTGGGATGTTACATTACATGTTAACTATTTTCCTTAAATTTGTAGCTATTTGATGACCCTAATCTGTATAGTGCTTAAGAGGTCAAACACTTACATGTGGAATGGTCAAATTAATTTATAGGTTTGATTGGATTTTAGTTTGTTTGTAATGTAAAATGTAATTTTGAAAATTATAATTGTAATTTTGTATTTGGTGATTGATTTAGTTGGATTTATGTTTTTTTAGTTGAAATTGTATGTATTAAATTTTATCAATGTAATTGCTTAATTTTTCTTTGTTTCTTGTTTTCGTCTACTTCTATTTTCTGGTACGAATTCTTGGTTTGGTTTCTAGTTGTTTCTGGGAAGAGCAGCGGACTAATTTCAATTATTTTAAAAAAAAATTGTTTTCCATGTCAGATATTTTGTAACCGACATGATAAAGGAATGGGGAAGGGTTTATCACATCAGTTATTTGAATAACCAAGGTGATAAACCCCTGTGGAATGGTTTTCCATGTCGGTTATTTAATAACTGATGTGATAATGGACTGGGAAATGGTTTACCACATCAGTTATTTAATAACTGACATGCTAAAACCCCCCGCACTGGTTTATCATGTTTGTTATTAAATAACCAACATGATAAACCCTCTCCCATCTGGTTTTTCATGTCGGTTATAAAATCACTAACGTGATAAAGGACTGGGAAGGGTTTATAACATCGGTTATTTGAATAACCAACGTGATAAACCCCTGTGGAATGGTTTTTCAGGTCAGTTATTTAATAACTGATGTGATAAACACCCCCACACAGGTTTATCACACTGGTTATTAAATAACAGACGTGAAAAACCCTCCCCCAACTAGTTTTTCATGTCGGTTATAAAATAACCGATGTGATAAAGGAATGGGAAGGGTTTATAACAGCGGTTATTTGAATAACCGACGTGATAACACCTGGTAAATGGTTTATCACGTCGGTTATTTAATAACCGACGTGATAAACACTCGACCACTCGTTTTTCACATTGTTAATTAAATAACCGACATTAAAAACATCTTGATCTTATGTTTTTATGTTGGTTTTTAAATAATTGACATAAAAAACTGTATTTATAACATTGTCCGTATTACTGTCGGCTAAAAACCAACATAAAAAATCAAAAATAACCAACCTAAAAAACATTTTTTTCACTAGTGTCGTGTCATTAGATCCTAGCTATTTTTTTAGACTCCATGTGTTGATGAAGAAAAGGTGGCACACAATTTATGAATTACACACCATGTGGCTCACTGAACATGGTGTATAATCCTTCGTGTTAGGGTTGGACCGTGTACCCCATACATGGCTTTCTGGTATGGATACTTTGTAACTCGGGTAATACACAATGTGTGTCCAAATGAACATGCCATAAACTCTGAATATTTCTGAAGTATATCTAAATTCCATGTCCTTGAGCGTTACATCAGATGGACAGTGAACAAAACTACATGTCATGTAGTTGGAACTACATGCTATGTACTCGTCCAAATTATGCAGATTTATTAAAATTTATTATTATATTATACAAACCCTTGAGATGCGTACCATAGTGCAATCATAAATCTGAGGCGGAGCATGAGATAGCTGGTTTATATATATGTGTTTAATTTAACATCAGCATAATGTTCATTTATACTCATTGGGTAGTTATGAACATGAATTTACTGGGTTTCCTCCAATGTACAAGTTACATAAAAATATAATTTTAAATGAATTTATTTTATTAAAAATATGATGGATGATAATCTAAAGGATATTTAAGAAAAGGGTATAAGATAAAATGATTTATTAATTAAAGATAATTAATTTACTTGAGTGTGATTTTTCTTAAACAAGAAAAATTATTGAATTAAATTCTAGTTTTATTTATAAGTAAATATCATTGCATGTATGGATAATCTGGAGCTAGGACAAGACCATTGTATGTGAATGGTTTATTTTAATTAATTTATTTAAATTAAATTTGTTGTACTGTAAGCCTTCTCCTCATTAATATGTATGAACTACGTGCCCAAGGGTTATTTTATTTGAAACCCCATTTTACCCCTCACCTTTGTGTAAGATAAAAGCATATGTAATTGATGGAGCTCCCAAGCTAGTGGAGGAATCTCAATTTAGGAGCCAAGGTGAAACTAATACAAGTAGATACAAAGGGGGAATGGTGGAATATTATAAACAAGAACCCAAAAGGTTCAAGGTGTTTCTCCCCAAGTTCTTCGGATAGTTTATCAACTACTAGATAATCTAACCAATCAAAAAAGCTCAGGATCATAACATTTATTTTATTTATTTCTATTGAATGTTTTATTTATTTTGGGCGTGTTTTCACGATCACACAATAAATGAATTAAAAAATCTTTCAAGATGGAACTAAAATAAGATGAGATTATGTGTAAATATTATCTTAGACATGCTAAATCACTTAAGAATATCCCATATAATATTAACAAGCATGTAATAAAAGATAATAAAATGGAAATTCCTGTATATGGATAAAACCCTCTCAAAGAAGTGTTAAGATGTTATAGCCTTCAATAATATTTGTTAGAATCAAACCATTGTTCAAGGTGCTTGACCAACCCTAGTTGGGGTGCTTTTAATTATTTGGAAATTATCATTCAAGGATTTGGGATGACATAACTTGGTGCACATAATGTGTTGACTGCTGGAGTAGGAATAGGGTGACCAAGACGAAAAGGTTGAGGAAATCGAAAATAAAAGGGTTTCAGGATTGGGTATTCTAGTCAGCAGATGAAGGAGTTTCTAGTTAAGGTAGTTGGCATTTAGAATGCGTACCTAAAACCCTTCATGTTGTATACAAAACCCTAGTTTTGGTAATACTAAGGGAAATATAGACTGTTTCTAATAGAATATATAGGCATCTGAATATTCAGAAGTCCATGGTGACGGCTATTAAATTTCAATAAAAGAGTGGGAGACTAATAAGTATTAAATTATTTATTTTTATCATTTTTTATCAAAATAACGTACTAAAAAGTTTCTCAATAGAATTTGTAGAAATGGAAAGAAAAATGACTTTAAACATATCATTGTAAACCATTCTGAAGAAGGATAACCTTCTCACTGGCGCCAATTTCTAGGAATGGTAATGTGGCTTACGCGTCATCCTACTCCATGAGAGGAAATTGAATGTGCCAAAAGAGCATATTCCATTTGTGCCTGGAAAAGAGGCAAGTGATGGTGGAATATCACTTTATATGAAACACATATATGATTCCATAGATGTCCAATGTTTCATGCTATCGTCCATGACTAATGAGATATTGAAGCAACATGAAATCAAGGACACATATAGCATGATGTCTAACCTTAAGGATCTCTACAAAGTGAAGGAGAGAAAGAAGAAATATGAGATTTAAAATTCTTTGTTTACTATTAATCAGGGAGAGTTTTTTCTATCTAGGCCTCATGAACTCCTACTTTTTTGCTACATTGAACACCCAGACATCATAGGGATTATGTTTCCAGATGTGTTGATTACAGATATACTCCTATCATCACTACACAAGACCTCATCAAGCTTTACCGTTAACTAAAACATGATCAAAAATGAGAAAAGTCTTTTAGAACATTTGACTATAATTATCTAGGTAGATAAGGACATGAGGCATGACATACCCACAATCATTACGGTGAATATGAAAAGGAAGGACAGGGAGAAGGGGCCAAGGAAAAATAAATGGTCTAAACCCCTGAGCATTGTCCCTAAATGAAGGGAATGATCTAAATGCAGGGCAAGTAACAGGAGTTTCTATGAATTTCATGTGTCAAGTAAGTCCACTAGAAGAGGAAATGCACTCAAAATCATGGGGATTCTATAGGTGAGTTTGTTATTGGGCGTAATATTTCCATTTCTACACATTGGGTATTACATTTAACTTTTGGGACTCACATCTGTATTCCTTTGCAAGATTAAAGAAGACATAAAAAATTTTCCATATCAGTGGTGCAACATCCAACATTTAATGGCGCGAGGATGGATACATCAACCATTGGTGATTACCACCTATCTTTGAAAATTGCTATGATTTTGGGTTTACATAATTGTTAATATGTGCCTAGTGTTACCAAAAATATAATTTCTATATCATGTCTGCATATGGATGGATTTACTTTCAAGTTTGTAAATAAGGATTTTTCCTTTTATATGACCAACATATGATATGGTATGGCGCATTTAAATAATGGTATGTTTGTATTACATTTCGAAAACCATGTTTTGGAAATTGATAACAAAACAAACTCAAGTGACTCATACATCACCCAATTGTTGCATCACCATCTTATTCATGTAAATATGAAGAGCTTGACAATGCTCATCCAAGATAGCTATTTAGGCTCTATTGATCTATAACCACTTGATAGTTGTCACACTAGTTTAAAAAAGTAAAATAACCAAGCCACCTTTCGGTGGGTAGCGTGATATGGCAATAAAGAATCTTGGATAGGTACAAATGGATGTGTGTGGACCATTCCTAGTAGAAGCTATAGGTGGATATTCATACTTCATTACATTTAATAATGATTTGAGTTGATTTGGGCATGTCTAATTAATGAGGTATAAGTAATAATCCTTAACTAAAATTATGTTATTCATGAATAAAGTAGAAAAACCATGTTGTAAAAAGTTAGAGAAGCTTTGATCGGATCGAGGTGAAGAATATCTGATCCAACATTTAAATGATCATATACTGGGGTCTAGGTTTCTATCTCAACTCACTCCTCCTTATACATCACATTGGAATAGAGTTAGTGAAAAGAGGAACCATGCCTTTTTGGACAAGTTGAGGTCGATGATGAGTCATGAAGATCTACCATTATCCTTGTGGGATAACCATTACAAACTGAAACATACACATAAACCTTATTACCAACAAAGGTGGAAAATAGAATTCCCTATGAGTTATGGAATGGAAAGAAACCCATTTTGGTGCACACATGTGTATGGGGATGTGAGGAAATAGTTTTGGCCTTCTCAGGCAAAAAATTAGCACACGGGGCACGAGGTGTATCATTGTAGGATATCCCTATGAAATGAAAGGATATTTCCTATATAACCCCTCAAATGAGAAAGTTACTATCTTCAAACAATCCATTTTATTGAGAGGGAGCTCATCCTCAAAATTTATATTGGGAGAATGATTTACTTCAACAAAGTTGATGCTCAATATACATAGGATATGGTACATGAACAAGTTCCACATGTCCCCATGGATGATGATCTAGAAACACAAGTATTGCATAGGTGCTAAAGAGAGGTAAGGGTACGAGATTGATTTGGTTACCTGGTCACTAAAAATGGTGAATCATTATTATTGGTCAATGAGGAACCTCTCTCCTACAAGGAAGTAGTAGAAATCTCAGAAGCTACAAGATTGCTAGAAGTTATGAATTTTGAGATGGATTCCATGTATCAGAACGAAGTTTAGGTTCTGGTTGATGAGCTATTTGATGTAAATAATGTTGGATGAAAATGGTTAATCAACAGAAAATTGGACATAGAAGGTAATGTTAGCACCTATAAAGCCAGGATAGTGCCTAAAGGGTTCAGACAACATAATGGAATTGACAATGAAGAAACTTTCTTTCTAGTTTCCATGTTTAAATCCATATGAATAATACTTTCCATATCAGCATTCCATGACTACAAGATTTGGATTATGGAAGTCAAAACAAAATTCCTTAATAAGAACATTCTAGAAGATGTTTATATTTCACAAATATAAGGGATTGTGACACCAGGTGGAGCCAAATAGGTTTCCATGTTACAGAAATCCATTTTTGAATTAATGAATGCATATAGGTCATCAGATATTATATTTTATGAAGAAATAAAATAATTTTGATTCATTATGAATGAATGTGAGACATGAGTTTTAAGCGGTTTAATGGGAATGTTGTCATAAATATATTTGTATATGTTGAAGGCATATTTCTTATCGGAAACAACGTACCAGTCTTACGAGTAAGTTATGGACTAGTTGAATAAGTGTTTATCCATGAAGGAATTTGGTGAGGCAGCCTACATTCTAGGGATCAAGATCATTCAGGATATATCCAAGAGGCTTATTGGACTATTTGAGGGTACATACATTGACTAGATACTGAAGTGATTTAATATAGAACAATCGAAGAGGGGATTGGTTCCAATATCACAAGGCCTACAACATTCTATGAAAATGTTTCCTTAGACACAATAAGAGTAAGATAGAATCAGTAATATCCCATAAGATTTGGCTATATTATCCATCATGTATTTCATCTTATGTACCTGTCTTGATGTTTCCTATGTACTAATCATGGTTGGAATATATCCAGAAGATCCAAGAGAACAACATTGGAATGTTGTTCAAACTATCCTTACTTAAATAGGAAGAACTAAGGATATGTTTCTGGTGTATGTAGGATATGAGGAGCTTGTCATCAGAGGGTATGATGATGCTAGTATTCATCAAGATCAGATCGATCTGAATTAGAAATCTAGATATGTTTTATGTCTAAATAAAGGAGCTGTGAACTGGAAGAATTCAATGAAACAGTTGGTGCGGATTCTATAGTGGAGTCTAAATATATAGAATCTTCAAATGCGGCCAATGAGGCCGTCTAGATTTGAATATTTGTTCTGGAGCATGATGTGGTTCAAACACTAATGATCCTATCACATTATATTGTGATAATACTGCAGTGGTTCCTCTTTTAAAACAACCTAGGTCACATTAATGGAAAAAGAACATACACCAGAAGTATCACCTCATGAGGGATTTCAATCAAATTGGTGAAGTTGAAGTGAGCAGAGTGTCCACGAATGAGAACCTGGAAGACCCCATGACTAAAGGCTTATCTCTGAATAAACATGAATATGATTTGAGATCTACCATGTTAAAGGTTGTTAGTACTTGACTGTAGTCCAAGTGGGAGTCTGTTGTATTTGGTGGCCCAGAACCAATAACTTTGTACTTTATTCATTAATAAATATCATACCACATCCGAATTGTTATTTTGCGTGAAAATGCATCTAATAATGTTTTAAGGATAGCTATTTCATTAAAGATACATGGAGGATCCCTAATATTATGAGAACCTAGAAGTGCCGTAACATTGTTCTTGAATATATGTTTTATGGATGGATAATGTTATATGGGGGAAACACATAATATAGTCCATTATGGGTGAGGAATAATAATACATTGAAGAACTTTCTCATGGTGTGTTTTCTCTTGGTATTAACCTGGAGGAAATTATGGGAAGAAGACCCGCTAGTAGGAATCCACATTTCATAGTATCGTTGGATGTTCTAATCTGCAGACGTGTGTATTGGCCCATAGACTGTAAGATTATTATTAATGGGTATTACAACGGGCACACTTATATTTTTTTGTAAAAAAACTATGATGAAACATTGTTCGCAATGAGGTAGGATTTGTTGGGTGCTTCACGAGTAATACAACACAAATATATAATGTGAGAAATGATTTGTCCATTCTATTACATAACATACGTATATATTTCAGACCCTTTGATGGAATTGATATATCCTAAATAAATCAATGGCCATGGTGAGGAATGGGAAAGTTCAATTTCGAGAATTCAATGAAAGAATAATTGAGCACATGGGTTGATGGCACTATCCTACAACCCGCTTGATTCGAGATATCCTGACAATGGGATTACATTACATGGTAAGAGTTTGTAGGAGGTGACACGTCATTGCAGTGTTAAATTCATTCATTATTAGTTCCTTGGAATGTTGTTAGACGCTAAACTTGGTCTTTATGTAGGCTCAGCGTAATGCCACGAAGAATGGGGCCTAGAGAGACACACACTATGTGGACCCAAGTATCATTGTTAAATATTAATTTAACTAGTTGAATAAAGAATATTTCTGATTGTGGTTTAATAATTATTCTGGGATGCATAATTTCATTTATTTCAACACTAGTTATTCGAGTGTATACATTATAGGTGAAATAATATATTTATTAGCATGTAATGAAGTTATATTTATCTGAAAAATCAATATGAATTATTCATGGTCTAAAAAATGTGGTGGAGGAAAAAAATAAAATGGGAAAACAAAAGTAAAATCCATGAATATTAATATAAACACTATGTAGTTATTCTAGGGATTTTTGAGAAATAATATTATTTATTAAATTAAATAATATTATGTTTAATTCATTGGGTGCATGTCAAGTAATAATATTAGTCAACTGTTGTAACTCTAGAAAGGTTTTTACTAAGAATTAAATGAATGGAAGAAATGATTTTGGTAAATTAATTCATTTTATTATTTGTGAAATTAAAATCCAAATTATATATTTCTCATTAGCCTATTCACTTTGTGGGGTTGTGCACAATGGATCTAGAGAAATCTATAATTCCAAGAAAGAATTATTTTATTCCAAGAATGCTCTCATGTTACGGGAGAGATCCTCCTCCAACAGATCAAGGAGAGAACTTTGCAAGCGGCTCTCATGTTGATTGAAGGTGGTCATCCCAAGTGAAGGAAAGTCCATGATACCACCTAGAGATCCATTCAGCGATGTCCAGGTATACATAGAACAACTTTGGATGACCACTTGAGAAATCCTACACATGGATTCTACAACTCAATGATGGATCACATCAGATCGTGACCAGAAATATAAATGAAGATTGAATTCCATCAAGGTAATTCTTGTCTTTTAAATAAATTAATTATTACCATCATGTGAAGATCACCTATATGGTTCAAGGAATCCCTTCACTTCATTAATTATTCATTGTTTTCTGATATTCTGGAATTTTATTATCGTGACGGATCTCTGATTAATCATTGTTAATGGAAAAATTAAAGTTCTGTACACCCACCAATGTGCTTCCAATGTTCCCAGAACCAACACTGTGATAAGGGTTTGGCTTAAATATGTTCCTACAAAATTGTTGGGTCATGGTTTGGAAAACTATGCACCCAAATCATAAGGATGCTATAATTTAAATAAAAATTATAAATGACTGTTTTTCTATATGAATGTTTACGTAATCCCACAACCTTGATCCTCTCTATTGCACTCACGGATAGAGGATTCTCCCCCTTATTAAAATCCCTTAATTTCACATCATATATGTAGAGGATTTATGGATATTAATTAGATATTTAAACCATGGTCTCCATATTTTCATTCCTTTAATATTTTTCTGGGATCATTTATTTATTTCAATACTTTATCCTAGGATATTAAACATGATTTCAACTAGATAATTTTGTAAATAATTTTATATGGTGGTGACACGCCTCAAAGTCCATAAGTGGTGTACAATGTTATTAATCCATACAATAACATTGTTTTGATGAAGTTATATATGACATATAATTTTCATAGGGTGTTGGGTGTAATTGGTTATGATTTTGTACTGAATTAGGTGTTTAAATTTTCTCATTCATGTGTCTTGTGTTGGATTGCATGTCAGGAGTTCGCTGCACACAATTTACCAAGGATTAATCTAGTGGATGTTATTTTGTGATATTGTAAGAATTTATTCATTTTACAAATAAATTAAATTACGTTTTAAAATTAACTAGAAATTGATTTAATTAAATTTTATTTCTTCATGTAGGTACCCAAGATGTGGATATGATCATTGAACGGACATTGATTATCCATGGATGGATTATTCAAGATTTTTTTTAAGGTATTGAACTAATATGATGCTCCCTTCAGAATTACAATTTAGAAAATTTATTTTATATATGAATTAATGTGATATGTAACATTTCCAAAAATGTTTGTCGATATTTTATATAAATGAAAATTAATATTATGAATGAAATCAATGTGGATGGACACAATTGAAAAGGAATTATATGGTCCCTAATACTTGTTTTAATCATCAATAGATGGTGTTAATGGATGTATTATAAATATATGCCTTTAGATGTATTGAACCTGAAAGGTGTCAAATCAATGAAATAAGATGAATGAGATGTAAAAGAACTATTAATTGGTTCCTTTAGGGATATTCAAGTATATGAGTTCAATTAATTGTAATAGTCATTTAATGATTTCCATGGGTGATCATTTTGATTTCATAGAGACATGGGATAGATGATAAGAGAGTGGGCTGATTTTTCCACCTCCTATTGTATATGATTATAGTAGTTGTAATTATATAGGATGGAATTTTGATAGGTTTTTTATGCTTAAGAACATATTATTTATAAGGACCCGACTATAAACATTACATAATATTTAATTAAATGAATAATTCACATTGAGGATATTTTCAGGTTTAGAGTTTTAGAGAATTAGGCCATAACTATTACATTACAACTTGAATATTATAAGTAGACACTAATACTCAGTATCCATTTTTTCATAAAATAAAAATTGTTAAAAAGAAAGATTTCTAGTTCCATGTAATAGATAACATGACTTTTCCTTGATCCCATCCATGACCATATTCATCATTAAGTCCTGTGGAAAACATTTCCAAAACTTCAGATGAGTATAAAAATTTCAATAAGGGTTATAAAATAATGAAGGAAAACATTATCCAATCAATAAATACAAATCAACAAAACCACACTTTTCAATCATAACATACCTTATGAAATCATGGGATTTATGAATAACACACCCAAATCATAAATCATAATGGTTACTTATGGAATCCATATAAAACATACATTGTAGCTATCATATATATATAGGGAGTTACACTTGGAATACTCATCATGGTATATTCCTTAAATATCTTAGGAGAAACATCACGTTTACCTCCGTCACATTACCCAATGCATTAGAGAGCTATCTCGGGCTCACCAGCCCTAGTTTTATCATGAAACCACCCATATAAGTAAACAATGCCCAATAACCAAAACATAATAAAAACATATAACACATGTATAAAAGAAAGATAACATTTCAACATTCCCATATATCAAATCAAGATATATAAATAAATAATGTTTTATCAAATCATTTTCAAAACCATTTAAAAAGTGATATTTGAATCAAAGTGTCACATTCAACTTTGAATATTTTAAATGAATTATCATTTGAAAACATTAATGTCCAGATAAATAATTATTAAATCCCATTTTGAAAACATGGACATTAATTAGAAACATTTAGAATAAAAAATCTACAAAACATTTAAAACAATATTTTAGTTAAAGTGGTTTTTAACAAAAAGAGAGACACTTGAAAACAAATAATTGGGGAATAGAATTTAATCAAAACTTTATAATATCATGAGAATAAACTTATTCATGATATATTATTCCAATGGACAGTATATACACCACATAAGAGTGAATTGGTGCATAAAAATAATGAAGTCTCAATGGAAATGGAAATTGAGATGAAATCCCTTATAAAGATAGTATCCTTAAATTAAAGATAAATCAATCACATAATTATGTGGGAAAAATATAAATACACCCAATATAACTGTATATTATGTTTAAAAAAATCAGAGGTCATTCACACATATTCATAGGAAGACATTTTCAAGAAGTAAAAGTTGAACCCAAAGAATTGAAACTGGGTTAAGAAGTTCCAGTGTAAAAATTCGACAGCCTAACGACGTCACTTTAAAATTCAAAAAATGAGTTGATTAGATAAAAAACGAAATCTCATCACTTTTATATAATGTTTACATCAATAAGGATATATAAGAACATATCCCACCATAATATGACGTAAATAAAAAGACATAATTAAAAGAAGTCTTTTATAAAGAGGAGGGTGAATAGTTCCCTTACCGATTTGGTAACATACATAACATGCGCCACATTAAATAAGGATCATACAATGAAGATTTAAATACTCATAAATGAAGGTATATTACATAAAGTGTACAATCATGGGCAGTAAATACACCACACCAAAAGAAATAGGGGAAAATATAGCATGAATCTCATGGGAATAAAAAGTGAGACGAAACCCTTTACCACGTTATAATCAACTGAGTCGTATGAACAAAAGTTAATAACCACAAAATGAATCACAGAATACCATGAATATAATGATAATCATGATAATATATATCAAATTTCAGTACACAATACACCACATGCAATGAATAAGTGGCTAACAATGGAAATCTCACGGAATTCAATGTGAGATAAGAAAATCCCTTACAAAAATTCGGCAGCCTAATGACGCCACTTAAAAATTCATAAAATGAATTGATGTGTAACATCCCAAGTAAGTAATGAATAATAGATATTTTTATCTATGTCTATTAATGAATTATATAGTGTTTTAGAGGCTTAAAATGAAAATAAATCCAATCTTAAGCAAGGAATACACTAATATTCTTAAAAGATTGTTTTATTGCCTTTTGATGGCAAACCCTTTTTAAATCTATCTTTTGAAACTTTTATAAGATATTTTTGTCAAAATAAAATTATTATATATTATTGGGACATCAAAATTTTCTTTTTGTGAATTTTTGGTATTTTTCCGATAAAGTTCATTTTTTAATGAATAGTGAAAAATGTTGTATTTTAATTCAAAACCTTTTTTTAATCTAATTTATTTATATTATTAGATTATCTTTTGAATTTGTTTTGAAGTGAAATTAGAATATATTTTTACCATTTTATCCAATGATGGTCATTGGAATCAATTTCACTTTGAAATTGGACTTAAACTTGTATCAATCTTTTGATACTTATTGTTTTATAAAAACACGCTATTTTCTCTGACAACGGGAATTAATTATTAAATTAATTAATGTGACTTATATGTTTTTAATTTTGTAAAATAGACTTCATTTTTGAATTCGGAATATCAAATATAGCTTAGGGTGAATTTTTGGTAATTTTCTGAAAAACTTCAATTTTTGATGAATAGTGAAACCACTAAGTGGTAATCAAGCAAACTGATTTTTCAGTTAAATGAAAGTTTACCACTAATGTGTATTGAATTTTGAAAATCCTACATACATGGTTGTCATTAGTATGTAAAATTTGGTTCAATGGGATGAAAATAATTTTTTGGTGAATAGTAATTTTTTTTCATTAATCGTGATTAGAGGTAATTAGTGTATTTTAAGGTAAAAATGATATTATAAAAATGTGAAAACACCATGACACTTGTCCTACCCCTATTGGATGAGTCATGGCCGACCATGAAAACCCATGGGTCGATTTAGGGGACCCTATGGAGCCTCTTGGGTGAGATAATGACTTTAATGCCTTTTTTTTAAATAAAGGTGAAAATGACACTAACATAAATTGTTTTAATAAAACAATTTTTATAAGGGGTTATACTAATCATATTTTTTCCTATAAATACTCTTTGGAAAGATAAAAGGATTTAATACATCAGGATATTTTTTTAATAATTTTTAGACATTAAATAAATTAATTTAATTATGACATCATGATGATGCAACGAAGACCTCATTAATGAACAGTTTAAATAAAATGAAACGATAATATAAAATCTAAGACCTACACTTGTCCAAAAACAATTGGATGGGAATATTTAGAATCCTTATAATGTGATCTTCGAAATATATCAATGTGGGTCCTTATAAATTCGAAACACTTTTGAAAATAAAATAATAGTTTCATGATTTCCAAAAGTGCCCCTCCTCTCCTCTTATAAAAGGCCCCCACATCTACCTCATTTCACACACTCCTCAAGCCTTTGGCTCGGCCATCCCCTGCCCATTTACTCTCTCTACATACCTCTCCTCATCCTAGAGGACTCCCTTTGGGAAGAATCCTTTCAAAGGAAGCCTTTAGGCTCAAATCAAAAGGAGTTACACTTTTATAGGTAATTCATTCTCTCATGTTCATTTGTTTTATTTTGCTTCTCCAACCCCCTAAACTCTTTTTATTTACTTCTTTTGTAACAAAACCAGTATCTTAAATATACTAGGATGTTGTTATAAGATTTATTCTAGCTACACTCTCACACAACTACATCAAATGGTTAAAGAACATACGGTTTCCGTGGATGGCGAAATTCTGCCTCCCGAAACGATGATTGTTCAATACTCATTTAACACCTTCAAAGGTGTCCATTATGATGTCACTATTTTTATATATGATATATAATATGTTTATTCTTTCCTTATGCTTATGAATTTTTCATTTATGGCATACCATTATTGTTTCCATTATGGGTAAACACGATATCTTCATTTTAGGAAGTGTGGACTACCGCCCCCTGAAAGTGATTTGATTCGTTAATACCATATCTGGGATGTGTAAAGGATAAAGTTAATGATATTGTATATGTTATTATACTGGAATTATAATATACTCTTATATAATTATTATTCCATTCCATAAAATACGAAATAGAAATGGAAGTAGTGTTCATGCGTACGTACGACTTACCGTCTCCATGAACGGTGCATTTCATTTCTTACCTCTAAATGCGATGTAATATTATAAATACATGTATATGCTGAATATATATGATATATATGTTATCCAAATCATTAATGTAACGCCCCGACCCCAGCTACCCAGAGCCGGTGCATTACTTCGTAACATTGGCATGATCACAAAAGATCAAGTCTCGAAAGACCGATTAGTTTAGTAGCCTTGAAAACCTAGATACATTCATAAATGTTACATTACATCACAAAGTGAAAAACTATAATAACATAGTCTCCATAGTCCACACTTCTATCCTCTTCAGACTATCCCTGCAGGTCATTCATAAAATACTTCTTCACATCCTGAAAAATATTAAAACATTGAAAGGGGTGAGCTCAGATTCTTAGTAAGGATAAAAATATTGCAGAAGCTTTCATAAATAAACATAAATATTTAAGGCAATGTATAACTAAAACAAAAGTCTTTTAAACTTGAACATCAACATAATATGGAAAAAGTAAAATGAGATAATGCCATTCACTTCTTCACATGGATATTCTACTGGTCAAATAATCACATGCAATATCAATAACCAGTTTCATAATGAGGGAATGTATAATGCCGAACATTCTGAAACATTTTGTCAAGGCCTCAGCCAAGACGTCTAAAATTATTAAGGCCTCGGCCAAAACCATAAATCAAATTGGGAAAGGGCCTCGGCCAATTCCACGTCTAGTTGTCTCATGATACCTACCGATGCATCGAGGAGCTATAGCGGGCTCCACCCGTCACTTATTATGTCCAATACATTCCTCATATGAATAGGTTTAAACATATCATAAACCATAACATAATCGTATCACATAAAACATGCATAAAGGAAACATAACATTTCCACATTTCAATCACAAGATATCAATACAACACATTGATATAATAAAAACGCTTTCAAAACCATTTTCAATAGCAAAATAAAAGAAAGTTAAAACTTTGTATTTATTTTTCATCAAAAAAAAATGATGGCTTGTAGAGGAAGACGAAACTCAAATAATGGTCACAGCGGCGGAGAAGTCGTTGTCGCCGCATATGTACGGAAATAAAATCATTCCCTTTTTGTCGTTTAGTAAAATGCTTCGTATAAAAAGATTCCTTTTGAATAAACTTAAAAGTCAAAGGGGATTATACACTGTACAAAAGAAATTTGTGTATAAAACAAAATATGCCTCAGTGAATGGAGATTGAGACGAAGTCCCTTAAAAAGATCATTTTTAAAATAAAATAGATCTATTATGTGTATTCACTATAGGTACACATTAAGAAAGTTAAAAATAAAAAATAGGACATAATAATATCATGACATAATTGGAAAGTAGGAGATTAACCCAAAGAATGGAAATTGAGTTAAGAAGTTCCCTTACCTCGTGTCTGACTTGACTCAACCGTTCTTTAACCTCCAGAATAATAAACTAGAGTTAATATATACCTTATTAAGAGCCATTTTCAATTTCATTATCCTTTTTATATCACTTATTACAATGTTATGAACGTTATGTAATTATTTAAGTTAATAACGGTCGTTTTGTCGATCTTTGGTACTTGTGTCAACAATTACCTTCTTATAATTACAAGTTGTTCATGTGGTGAAATGTCCATTATATCCAGAATTATATTCATGATGTAGATATAATATATATCATATATATACAGTATATATATTCATTTATAATATAATGTAACTTTTAGAGGTAAGAAATGAAATGCACCATTCATGGAGACGGTATGCTGTACGTACGCATGAACGCTACTTTCATTTAAATTTTGTATTTAATGGAATGAAATCATAATTATATAAAGGTATAATATAGTTCCAGTATAATATCATATATAATATCATTTAATCCATCCTTTATACATCCCACATATGGCATTAACGATTCACATCACTTTGAGGGGGCGGTAGTCCGCACTTCCTAAAATGAAATTATCGTGTTTTACCCATAATGGAAATCATAAAGTATGCCATAAATGAGAAATACAGAAGTATAAGTAAAACATAAACATATTATATATCATATATAAAAATAGTTACATCTTAATGGCCACCTTTGAAGGTGTTATATGAGTGTTGAACAATCATCGTTTCGTGAGGCAGAAATTCGCCATCCACAGAAATTGTATGTTATTTAACCATTAGATGTATGTGTGTGTAAGTGTAGCTCGAATACTTATTGTAACAGCATCCTAGTATATTGAGGATACTTTTTTTGTTACAAAAGAAATGAATAAAAAGAGTTTAGAGGGTTGGAGAAGAAAAACAAAACAAAACAACATTAGAGAAGACATTACCTAAAAATTGGGTAACTCTTTTTGATTTGAGCCAAAGGCTTCCTTGGGAAGAGTTCTGACCAAAGTGAGGCTTCTAGGAGTAAGAGGGGGAAGTTGGGAGAGTATTTGGGCAGAGGTTGGCCGAGAAATATGGCTTGAAGGTGTGAATAAGGTGGGAGAGGTGGGGGCCTTTTATAAGTGGAGAGGAGGGGCTCTTTTGGAAAGATTGAAATGTTACATTATTACAAAATGATATTCGGATTCTAAAGGTCCAACACTTATATAATTCGTTTCTAAGGTGATAAGGGTTCGAAATATACCCATCCAATAGTCTTTGGACAAGTGTAATCATTGGATTTTACATTATCTTTTCATTTTATTAAAATCGTTAAATAATGAGGTCATCACTACATCATCATGATGTCATAAATAATTTAATTTATTTAATGTCTAAAAATAATAATAAAAATACTATGATGTAGGAAATAATAGTATCTTTCTAATGAATATTTATAATCAAAATATGGACTTGTGTAACCCCACTTAAAAACTGTTTTAGTAAAATAACTCATGTTTGTGTCAATTTAATTTTAACATTAAATAAATATATATTAATGTCATTTTCCAACTAAAGTGGCTCCATGGGGTCCCCAAGTTGACCCATGGGTTGTCTTGGTCGGCCATGACTCATCCAATAGGAGTAGGAAAAGTTTCATTCTCATCTCATATTATTAAAACATTATTTGTACCTTAAACTACACTAATTACCTCTAATCGCGATTAAGAACTTAAAAGTTACTAATCACCAAAAAATTATTTTAATCTCATTGAACCACATTTTACTTCATAATGACAACCATGTATGTCGGATTTTTGAAAATCAAATCACAGAAGTGGTAATATTTCATTTAAACGAAAAATCAGTTATTTAAGTACCACTTAGTGGTTTCACTATTCATCAAAAATTGAAGTTTTTCAGAACAATGCCAAAATTTCACCCTAAGCTATAATTGATATTCCTAATTCAAAAATGATGTCTATTTTAAAAAATTCCAAACATATAAGTTGCATTAATTAATTTTATAATTAATTCCCGCTGTCACAACAAATAGCGTGTTTTTAAGAAACAATTTATATCAAAAGATTGGCAATTGTTTATGTCCAATTTCAATGTTAAATTGATTCTAATGACCACCATTGGATAAAATGGTAAAAATATATTCTAATTATACCTTAAAACCACTAAATAGTATAATTTATCACAATAAATTATTTTGATTAAAAAATTTGTTTTTAAGTAATTTTCAATATTCATAAAAAATTAGAAGTTCTCAGAAAAATACCAAAAATTCAACGTAGGCTAATTTCGATATTACGAATACAAAAAGGAAGTCCATTTTGAAATATAAAATTTCTATAATTTTAAAAAGTGGTTATTACTATTCATAACGGCTACTTTGATTAGTCGCGGTGTTTTAGAACTCGAAGTTGCGTATAATTCAAGCTATTGCATTGAGAAGCGTATCGTGGAAGCTCGGGGTGTTACATTCTCCCCTCCTTCAATAAATAGCGTCCTCGCAATTTGAAATTTTTCTATGAAAATAAAAGGTTGAAAAGAGAAAATATCTTTGAGGAAAACCCACATCGGAAATAAGGTTAATAAATATATAACATTAAAAGAAAGCAGGATAAGTACAAAGGTCACCCGATATAGCCCATTCTATGATTATATGAAAATATGGATATGGAAGAAAAACAAACCATCAAGGTCTGATGGAGAGTTATAGAAAACAATATTAGGAGAAAGTTTAACCACAAGAAAATCACAAACTTGTGATTGGTTAAACGGTCATTGAATCCCCAGTTGGAAAAGTTAGCCGACAACATTTTTGTCTTAAGTTACCTTTTATAATGTTGAGGAATTTATTTAGGAGATTTACTAAGAACGTAAGGGAATATACATACTTGTTAGGTATACTTTCATTCGTTAATAAATTTTTACCACAAACCCAACTTTTACTCCAAATGGTAACGGAACTCAAAATATTCTATTTATCCTAATTGTATAAGGTTCCAAATGTTAACACATACCATTTAGATTAGTAAAAATATTTTGTAATAACTAGGGACTTCCTGTAGGCTAGTGGTAGGAAATAATGGCTTGTCTCACTATGGTTGTGGGTTCGATTCCTGCAGCTTTGTCCGACGCGACGAGTTATTCCCCACCCTGCAGGTTGTCCTTTTCCTAAAACTATAGTATTATAATATTCCAAAAATAATCTTCAGAAATTCTTTAACCTTAAACAATAATATCCATGGTTCAACTTAATCCATTCCAACCTTAATAGTTATCCAAAATACCTCCGTCCAGACTTTCTCTAAAAGGTCTCTAAATTCCAAAATCAGTTGTAACATCAGATTCCCCAAACAAAGAAAAGTTTCTCTTATTGTCACATACTAAAAATATGATTACCTTAATCATATGAAAACCTTACTGAAATCAACAAGTACTGCAGAACAATCCATATATATATATATCACATTATTCTTATAACCAGAATATAATCCTTGAGTCCAAAAGTACCAATACATTAATTATTCCGCTGCAACTGTAGTCACAGCATAAGATTGGACATGATCCCTTGGCCTTTTCTGAGGTAAGTTTCCTTGACGCTTAGGAAATTCATTTGCATAATGCCCTGTTTCCCTACAATTGTAGCATTCAACTTTGACAGCCTCTTTCTTTCCCTTGCAATCACGATCCTGGTGACCCTTTTCTCCACATTTATAACAAACTCCCATTCCTTTTAGGCAAGTACCATGGTGATTCTTCCCACAATTATCACATAATGGAAAATCCTTCTTTCCCTCTTTCCCTTTATGTGTCTCTTGTTCCACCGTTCTCTTCTTCTCTTGCTTTACTTTGTTGTCATAAGACATAGAGAATTCCTTTTCTGTCTTGATAGCACTCGAGACAATATCTTCGTATGATGAGAAGGATTGTGATACTAAATCTCGACGGAGAAATGGTTTTAACCCATCAAAGAAATGATCAATCTTACTCCTTGGGTTACGTATATAATCGGCAGCATGCCTCACTAACCTTGTAAAGTTAGCCTCATACTTTGCGACATTCTCATCCTCCTTCTGCCTCAAACTCAGAAATTGCCATTCCATATCTGCTCGATGGTCACGAGGAAAGTATTTTTCTAAGAAAAGCTCTTTGAACTCCCTCCATTCCATATTCAATACGTCATCATCTTCCTTTGTGTTTCGAATCAGCGACCACCACTGATCGGCATCTCCAGTGAGGCGGTAAACTGCCATGACAACCTTCTCCCTTTCACTACTCCCCAAGGCATGGAATATTTTCTCTAAGGAATTTATCCATTGCTCAGCTACAGTAGGATTTGTACTCCCATTGAAGGTTAGTGGTTGTTGCCTCATGAAACGGTCTAGCATTGATCCTCCACGTTGCGGATCAGGGTGCTCCATACGAGTAAGGTTATTATTCATAACCTGAGTGAGTTGTCCCAGTATGGTAATAAGTTGATCAGCACCAGTTGTATCTCCAAATCCACAATAATTATCTTGAGCAGGAGGGAAATCCCTACACGGAGTTCGTGCATTGATATGGTTTCCATTCCTTCCACTAGGCGCCATTTCTAAACAATGGCATAAACTAGATTAGTTTATGAATCAAAATACATAATTCCATACTTGTTAAACACTTTACATAAATTGTACTATTTATGGATATAATCCATAATCATAAAAAGAAATGTTTTCTTTGAGGAAGTATATATTCATAACCCTTCATAGTGGTTTGTAAATAAAATGAGAATTATCCTAAGCATATCCCCCGGGAGTGTCGTAACCAAGAGTGCAGCAAGACCCGTTGTCGTGCACCAGTTCCCGTTCGAGTCTAGCTCAAAGTGGTGTTTTCGGGTTTTTCCCCTAGGTACATCTGTGCCAGATCCGCCTCTACTTGCTCGTATCCAGACAGGGATGTATTGCTCGTAGAACTCACAAAATCTCTACAATAACAAAATTCTAGGAAGTTCTTCTATACTAATCCTCAAAGTATATCTATGGGCTATGTGCTCTAATCAGAGTTTATCTAAATCTAGCTTCCAAGGTTAGTACTAAACTGCCTCTGATACCAACTGTAATGCCCCGACCTCAACTACCCAGAGCCGGTGCATTACTTCATAACATTGGTATGATCACAAAAGATCATGTCTCGAAAGACCGATTAGTTTAGTAGCCTTGGAAACACTAGATACATTCATAAATGTTACATTACATCACAAAGTGAAAAACTATAATAACATAGTCTCCAGAGTCCACACTTCTATCCTCTTCGGACTATCCCTGCAGGTCATTCATAAAATACTTCTTCACATCCTGGAAAATATTAAAACATTGAAAGGGGTGAGCTCAGATGCTCAGTAATGATAACAATATTGCAGAAGCTTTCATAAATAAAAATAAAAATTTAAGGCAATGTATAACTAAAACAAAAGCATTTTAAACTTGAACATCAACATAATATGGAAAAAGTAAAATGAGATAATGCCATTCACTTCTTCACATGGATATTCTACTGGTCAAATAATCACATGCAATATCAATAACCACTTTCATAATGAGGGAATGTATAATGCCGGACATTCTGAAACATTTTGTTAAGGCCTCGGCCAAGACGTCTAAAATTATTAAGGCCTCGGCCAAAACCATAAATCAAATTGGGAAAGGGCCTCGGCCAATTCCACGTCTAGTTGTCTCATGAGACCTACCGATGCATCGAGGAGCTATAGCGGGCTCCACCCGTCACTTATTAAGTCCAATACATTCCTCATATGAATAGGTTTAAACATATCATAAACCATAACATAATCGTATCACATAAAACATGCATAAATGAAACATAACATTTCCACATTTCAATCACAAGATATCAATACAACACATTGATATAATAAAAACGCTTTCAAAACCATTTTCAATACCAAAATAAAAGAAAGTTAAAACTTTGTATTTATTTTTCATCAAAAAAAATGATGGCTTGTAGAGGAAGACGAAACTCAAATAATGGTCACAGCGGCGGAGAAGTCGTTGTCGCCGCATATGTATGGAAATAAAATCATTCCCTTTTTTTCGTTTAGTAAAATGCTTCGTATAAAAAGATTCCTTTTGAATAAACTTAAAAGTCAAAGGGGATTATACACTGTACAAAAGAAATTTGTGTATAAAACAAAATATGCCTCAGTGAATGGAGATTGAGACGAAGTCCCTTAAAAAGATCATTTTTAAAATAAAATAGATCTATTATGTGTATTCACTATAGGTACACATTAAGAAATTTAAAAATAAAAAATAGGACATAATAATATCATGACATAATTGGAAAGTAGGAGATTAACCCAAAGAATGGAAATAGGGTTAAGAAGTTCCCTTACCTCGTGTCTGACTTGACTCAACCGTTCTTTAACCTCCTGAATAATAAACTAGAGTTAATATATACCTTATTAAGAGCCATTTTCAATTTCATTATCCTTTTTATATCACTTATTACAATGTTATTAACGTTATGTAATTATTTAAGTTAATAACGGTCGTTTTGTCGATCTTTGGTACTTGTGTCAACAATTACCTTCTTATAATTACAAGTTGTTCATGTGGTGAAATGTCCATTATATACAGAATTATATTAATGATGTAGATATCATATATATCATATATATACAGTATATATATATTAATTTATAATATTATGTAACTTTTAGAGGTAAGAAATGAAATGCACCATTCATGGAGACGGTATGCCGTACGTACGCTTGAACGCTACTTTCATTTAAATTTTGTATTTAATGGAATGAAATCATAATTATATAAAGGTATAATATAGTTCCAGTATAATATCATATATAATATCATTTACTCGATCCTTTATATATCCCACATATGGAATTAACGATTCAATCACTTTGAGGGGGCGGTAGTCCGCACTTCCTAAAATGAAATTATCGTGTTTTACCCATAATGGAAATCATAAAGTATGCCATAAATGAGAAATACAGAAGTATAAGTAAAACATAAACATATTATATATCATATATAAAAATAGTGACATCTTAATGGCCACCTTTGAAGGTGTTATATGAGTGTTGAACAATCATCGTTTCGTGAGGCAGAAATTCGCCATCCACAGAAACCGTATGTTCTTTAACCATTAGATGTATGTGTGTGTAAGTGTAGCTCTAATACTTCTTATAACAACATCCTAGTATATTGAGGATACTGGTGTTGTTACAAAAGAAATGAATAAAAAGAGTTTAGAGGGTTGGAGAAGAAAAACAAAACAAAACAACATTAGAGAAGACATTACCTAAAAATTGGGTAACTCTTTTTGATTTGAGCCAAAGGCTTCCTTGGGAAGAGTTCTGACCAAAGTGAGGCTTCTAGAAGTAAGAGGGGGAAGTTGGGAGAGTAGTTGGGCAGAGGTTGGCCGAGACAAATTGCTTGAAGGTGTGAATAAGGTGGGAGAGGTGGGGGCCTTTTATAAGTGGAGAGGAGGGGCTCTTTTGGAAAGATTGAAATGTTACATTATTACAAAATTATTTTCGGATTCTAAAGGTCCCACACTTATATAATTCGTGTCTATGGTTATAAGGGTTCGAAATATACCCATACAATAGTCTTTGGACAAGTGTAAGCCCTGTATTTTACATTATCTTTTAATTTTACAAAAATCGTTAAATAATGAGGTCATCACTGCATCATCATGATGTCATAAATAATTTAATTTATTTAATGTCTAAAAATAATAATAAAAATACTATGATGTAGGAAATCTTTTTAGATTTCTAATGAATATTTATAATCAAAATATGGACTTGTGTAACCCCACTTAAAAACTGTTTTAGTAAAGTAATTCATGTTTGTGTCAATTTAATTTTAACATTAAATAAATATATATTAATGTAATTTTCCAACTAAAGTGGCTCCATGGGGTCCCCAAGTTGACCCATGGGTTGTCTTGGTCGGCCATGACTCATCCAATAGGAGTAGGACAAGTGTCATGCTCATCTCATATTATTAAAACATTATTTGTACCTTAAACTACACTAATTACCTCTAATCGTGATTAAGAACTTAAAAGTTACTATTCACCAAAAAAATTATTTTAATCTCATTGAACCACATTTTACTTCTTAATGACAACCATGTATGTCGGATTTTTGAAAATCAAATCACAGAAGTGGTAATATTTCATTTAAACGAAAAATAAGTTATTTAAGTACCACTTAGTGGTTTCACTATTCATCAAAAATTGAAGTTTTTCAGAACAATGCCAAAATTTCACCCTAAGCTATAATTGATATTATGAATTCAAAAAATGATGTCTATTTTAAAAAATTACAAACATATAAGTTGCATTAATTAATTTTATAATTAATTCCCACTGTCACAACAAATAGCGTGTTTTTAAGAAACAATTTATATAAAAAGATTGGCAATTGTTTATGTCCAATTTCAATGTTAAATTAATTCTAATGACCACCATTGGATAAAATGGTAAAAATATATTCTAATTATACCTTAAAACCACTAAATAGTATAATTTATCACAATAAATTATTTTGATTAAAAAATTTGTTTTTAAGTAATTTTCACTATTCATAAAAAATTAGAAGTTCTCAGAAAAATACCAAAAATTCAACGTAGGCTAATTTCGATATTACGAATACAAAAATGAAGTCCATTTTGAAATATAAAATTTCTATAATTTTAAAAAGTGGTTATTACTATTCATAACGGCTACTTTGATTAGTTGCGGTGTTTTAGAACTTGAAGTTGCGTACAATGCAAGCTATTGCATTGAGAAGCGTATCGTGGAAGCTCGGGGTGTTACATTAATATCATTCTGGATATAACGAACCTTTGACAAAATTAACAACATGTAAGTGTAAGAAGTCTATTTTTGACATAAGAACCAAATACTGAAAAAATAAACATTATTATCTTAAATGATTACATGATGTTCATAACATGGTATAAAAGGAATAATGAACTTGAAAAAGGTTATTAAGAATGTAGAGATTAACTCAAGTTTATTATTCAGGAGATTAAAGAACGGTCGGGTCAAGTCGGATACGAGGTATGGGACTTCGTCTCAATCTCCTTTCATTGAGGCATATTTTGTTTTATACACAACCTTCTTTTATACGGTGTATAAACCCCTTTGACTTTTACATTTATCCAAAAGGAATATTTTTTACGAAGCGTTTTACTAAACGACAAAAGGGAATGTTTTTGTCGTACGTATGCGGCGACAACGACTTGTTCGCCGCCGTGACCGTTATTTGAGTTTTCGCTTCGTCTACAAGCCATACCTTTTTTTAAAGAAAAATAAATACCATGTTTTAATTTTCTTTTATTTTGGTATTGAAAATGGTTTTAGTAATGTTTTTATATCAATGTGTTCTATTGTTATCTTGTGATTGAAAGGTGGAAATGTTATGTTTCCTTTATGCATGTTTTATGTGATACGATTATGTTGAGGTTATTGGGCATTATTATGAAGATGGGTGGTTCCGTGATAGACTAAGGGCAGGTGAGCCCGATATAGCTCTCCAATGCATTGGGTAACACGAAGGAGTGTAATGTTAAGGTTTCTCCAAAGAGATTTAGGGAATATACTGTGATGGGTATTCCAAACGTAACTAAGAGGGTTACTCCCTACGTAAGAATGTTATGAATGCCTCAAGTTACCTTTATGTCTTATGATTTCTATGATTTATTCATGATTTTATGAGGTATGTTAAAGTGCCTATGTTTTATGGGTAAACTATGATTTCATTCTTATGTATATATGAACTCATGTTTCCTTTCCATGTTTTTTTATAACCCATACTAAGTTTTTATGCTTATCCCAAGTTTTTGAAATGTTTTTCACAGGTCTGGGGAAAGGTACATGACAAGATGATATAGTCAAGGATGTGTCAAGAAAGAATTCATGTTTTATTTTCAATATGTTTCCACTGATGGGAAAAAAATAATACTATCTTTTATTGTAACCACTTTGTTTAAATGTGGGTTTTAATGCATGTTTTAAGATCTAATTCTCTAAAACTTTAAACCTGAAAAGATCCTCAACGTGTAATCTTGTGATAACTCAAGATTATGTAAGGTTTAAGGGTGGGGCCTTATATGATGAGAGTAAGAAGGGGTATCTCATCATATTAAAATAAAAATTACATTATGGTGAATATAAAATAACACCCTCCAAAATAACAACATGGAGCATAAAGGAAATGACATAAAAAGAGTACAGGAAAATAAAGAGAGAGGATGGATCCCGTACCTCGTGTCCGTCTTGACTCGATCGTTCTTTAATCTCCTGAATAATAAACGAAAGTTAATTTATACTTGATTAATAAACTTTTTCAAGTTTATTCATCCTTTTATATCACTTATTACCATGTTATAAACATTATGTAATCATTTCAGTTAATAATGTTCGTTTTGTAGATATTTGGTAGTTGAGTCAAAAATGGACTTCTTATAATTACATGTTGTTCATGTGGTCAAAGGTTCATTATATCCAGATTTATATTCATGATTTATATATCATATATATAATATATATCATATATATCCTATAAATACTTTTATTTTTAATACTACATTACAATTGGAGGTATGAAATGAAATGCACCATTCATGGAGATAGTAAGTCGTACGTACGCATGAACGCTACTTTCATTTCTATTTCATCATTTAATGGAATTAAAATATAATGATACGTATTTATATTATAATTCCAGTATAATATAATATATAATATCATCAACACCAACCTTTATACATCCCACATAAGGCATTAACGAGTCACATCACATTGAGGGGGCGGTAGTCCGTGCTTCCTCAAATGAGATTATCGTATTTACCCACTATGGAAACCATAAAGGCGTTCTATAAATGGAAAATACAGAAGCATAAAGAAAAAATAAACATAATATATATCATATATAAATACAGTGACATCATAATGGCCACTATTGGAGGCGGTTAGAGATATTTGAACTATCATCGTTTCGTGAGGCGTTAGTTAGCCATCCAAAGAAACATTATGGTCTTAATCTATTAGATGGAGGTGTGTGTATGTGTAGTAAGAATAATTCTCATAACAAAATCCTAGTATATTTAGGATACTGGGGTTTTTATAAAAGAAAGTACTAAAAAGAGTTTAGGGGTTGGATAAGTAAAATAATCTAATACAATTTAAGAGAAACTGTTCCCTTTAATTTGGGTAACTCCCTTTGGTTTTAACCAAAAGAATTATTGAAGTGCCTTCTGCCTAAGGTAAGTATTCTAGTAAGAGGATAGGGATGTGGGGATCATAATTGGGTAGAGTTTTGATGAGCCAAATGTCTTCAGAGGTGTATGTATTGGATAGAAGTGGTCTCCTTTCATAATGGAGAGGAGGGGATCTTTAGGAAATTGTGAAAATATTATTTTATAATATAATGATATTCGGTTTATAATGGTCCAAAAATAATTATAGTCGAAGATAAGATGAGTCATGGTCGAAATAAAATCTCCCAATCATAATTGGACATGTTTTGGATAATTTTTTAATCATTATAATATTTTTTATTTGAATCATTTATTAATGAGGTAAATACTGTATCATTATTGTGTCACAAATAATTTCATTTATTTGATGTCTAAAAATTATAAAAAAATACCATGATATAGGTAAAATTTCTATATTTCAAATGAATATTTATTGTCTAAAATAATACTTATATAACATAATATAAAAATTAATTAGTAAAGATTTTTTATGTCGATTTTGTCTTCACATTAAATTAATTAATCTAAATTGTCATTATCACTCCAAAGTGGCTCAATGGTGTCCCAAAATTGACCCAAAGATTCCCATGGTCGTAAATGACTCAACCAATAAGGTTTAGACAAGTTTTATGTTAATTTTTAATTATTATAATATTCTTTTAACCTTGAATTACCCTATTTACCTTTAACCGTGGTAAATAAAAGTCAAAAGATACTATTCACCAAAAAATATTTTCATATTAATGAACCAAATTTTACTTCTTGATGACAACCATATATGTAGGAATTTTTAAATTCAATTCACAGAAGTGGTAAAATTTCATTTAAATGAAAATTTCGATTTTTTTAACTTCCACTAAGTGGTTTCACTATTCATCAAAAATTGATGTTTTTCAGAAAAATTCCAAATATTCATCCTAAGCTATATTTGATATTCCAAATTAAAAAGTGATATCTATTATTCAAAATTAAAAACATAGAAATGTAATTAATGAACTTTAAAATTAATTCTTGTTATCAAAACAAATAGCATGTTTTTAAGAAACAATAACTATCAAAAGATTGATACTTGTTTATGTCTGATTTCATTGTGAAATTAATTACAAGGACCCACATTGGATTAAATGGTAAAAATATAATTTAATTTCACTTTAAAAACAATTAAAAATATAATCTAACCATACAAATAAATTAGATTAAAAGGCACTTTTGAATTAAAATACTATATTTTTCATTATTCATTAAAAAAAATAACTTCATCAGAAAAATTCCAAAAATTTACACAAAGTAAATTTTGATGTCCCCATTCTAAAGAAGGATTTTATTTGGCCAGTTAGAATGTATTAAAGTGACCAAAACTATAATTAATGAGGTTTCTCCATTAAAATGCGATAAATCCGCCTTTTAATGATAATTATTCTTAAAATTAGAT
The DNA here is from genome assembly GCA_963277665.1 of Viscum album. NCBI lineage: Eukaryota > Viridiplantae > Streptophyta > Magnoliopsida > Santalales > Viscaceae > Viscum > Viscum album. Next base: position 1,644,157,286 of record OY728127.1, on the reverse strand, counting down.
TCATTCACAATTTAAGACTCTAACTTTTATTTGATAAATGTAAATACATTTAACAAACATGTATAATCATATTTTATTTTATTTTTTAATTCCTTCCAATATAATGGCAAGGAGTTAACTACCATTTAAAATAATAATATAATTTTATTAGTGTGTAACATATGATTTCAAAGAAACATGTTGTTGCGTATCTGGTACACTATCGAACATTGCAACCCTTTTAATGTAAAATTAATATTTAATTTAAAAATATTAATAAATATGAAATATGTATTATTATTTATTTACCTGGGATGTTAAATCATTTCCCCCCTTTAGGGAATTACGTCCTCGAAATTTATAAATAAGGGCTCGGAAACCTTATTTAAAGTCCCACATCGGAAAAAGAGTCAGTAAAACTATCACATTAAAAGAAAGAAAGAGAAGAACAATGCTCACCCGAGTTAACCCATATTAATATTCCATGAAAACATGGATATGGAAGAGAAAAAAAGGGCCAAGTTATGATGGAGAGTGTTAGGAAGCATGTTTAGGATAATGTTAACCACTAGAAAATCACAAACTTGTGATGGGTTAAAAAGTCTTTGATTCCCAAGTAGGAAAAGTCAACAGACAAGGTTTTTGTTTAAAGTTACTTTTCCTTGACGAATATAGTTATGACCTTAACCAAAAACATAAGTAAATATACTTACATGTCATGTATACATTCATCTTTTACAATATTTCTAACACAAACTCATATTTTCTCCAAATGATGAATATTCAGGATGACTTTTTTCACGTTAAGAGGGTTATTACCAAATTTGAGAGAATCACATAATCCAAAAAAGATGAACTACATATTTCCCATGTCTTTAGATATTAACTAAAACCAAAATGTTTAGTATAAGATCAGATAATTATGAAAAGGATAATCCTCTATAAAAATAAATACTACTCTTAATCTCCAAAATTCATCAAAAAGAACCCAAGGTTCATGAAACACCATTAAATAAATAGTTATCCTTAAAATTATTCAATGTAATCCAAACTAATATAGAAACCCAAATCTATGAAGGATTTAATCTCATAGTCTTCCAAGGTAAATCATAACATTTATCTCCAAATAACATCAGTTAATTTTCATGTCTCATACTGAAAAGTTATTAACCTAATCACATATCCTCCATGATAGGTTAATCATTTCCATAGATAACCAAAAATCAACTTATTTATGATTCCTAAGATCATCTAACTAAAAATAATTAGTTATACTAACCACAGACATCACGTTGTCCAGTGGTATGCGATGAATACCAGTTGCACATTGGCTGTGGGTTCGATTCACACAACTTAGTCTGACATGATGGGTTGTCACACAGTTTGCGTGTTGTTCCTTTTCAAAAACTACATAATTTTATAACATTCCCAAAAGAGATAAATTCATTAAAAATACCCATAACATATTTTAACCACAAAGGTTATCTAATAACTTTTGTTTTGCATCGCAAAATGTATTAACCGGTAATTGCCTCAAATTCAAGGATCATATAAACCCAAATGGATTTTTATAACTATATCCAAAAAAGTGAACATAATTATTCCTTCAATAAAATTTTCATATATCAAACATCAGGGTTACACCAACTATAAAAATTCATCTAATGTAATCCCATCATCAAAACAGCCTTAATACTTTTAATCATTTCACCATCCTGAAATCTACCATATCTCTTGAATCCATTATATGTTGTCCTCTTACTCATTCAACATTATTCATGATCCGTTAACCAATTTTTACCAACATATTCTGAAATACTTCTTCCCTATGAAAAAAATCTGGAATCATATCCTAAGATTTCAATAATAGGAAAACATATGTTAAGAAATAATCCATACCTTTCATTAGTCATTGTCATTTTCTTCATCCTTAATCAGAATGGCCTTATGTATTGGTAAACGAATATTTGTACGATCCTGTTGATCCCATTCCCGAAACATTTTCATAGGACATGTGTTTTCATAATGACAATGCTCACCAAATTTAAAACATTCAATTGATCCTTCAGAAAGAACTTTTTTCCCTTTCCTAGATTCAACTAGATGTTTACTTTTTCCATGGAAGGTTCATGCTTTATGACCTTCATTTCCACATCTATAGAATATTTCTATCCCTTTGAAACGTTTTCATATGTGTTTCTTTCCACATATTTGACACATAGGTTTTTAAACATATATACCTTTTTTATTATTACCTAAAAACCATACGAATTTGTTTCTCACATATATTATATCTTAAAAAACACTACGTTTCAGGTGGTAAATCATTACTCTAGATAGTTGGTTGAGAATAACCACAAGAGTTCTTATTGTAGCTCCCATATCATTCTGCTACTCATTCAGAAAATTGTCATAGTTTTCTTCACATCCACTGAACTTTGGTCCCTTATATATCCAACCATTTACTATAATAAAAAAGGTTAGTGTGAGTATATCATTAAAATCATCCTATAATATCTTGTGAGGAGGGTAAACACTAAGATATACTTATTCATGTTATCTTAATCTCATTATCATTATAAAAATAACTATGAATCTTTCTGAAATCCTAACCATAATGGTAATGTCACTTATGATTAAGTTGTATGCTAACCTCTAAAGTTATCTAAACCGACCTTTGATACCAACTATAAGGACCCGGGCTTAAAAATTACATAATATTGAATTAAATGAATAATTCACATTGAGGATTTTTTCAGGTTTAGAGTTTTAGAGAATTAGGACATAACTATTACATTAAAACTTGAATATTACAAGTAGACACTACTACTTAGTATCCATTTTTTTCATAAAATAAAAACTCTTAAAAAGATACATGTCTAGTTCCATGTTTTAGATAGCATGACTTTTCCATGATCCCATCCTTGAACCTATTCATATTTATGTCCTGTGGAAAACATTTCAAAAACATGGGATGAGCATAAAAAGATCAGTAAGGGTTATAAAATAAAGAAGGAAAACATTATCCCATCAATAAATACAAATCAATGAAACCATACTCTTTAATCATAACATACCTTATGAAATCATGAGATTTATGAATGACACACACAAATAATAAATCATAATGGTTACTTATGAAATCCATATCAAACTTACATTTTAGATATAAAAGATACATGGGTAGTTACACTTGGAATACCAATCATGATATATTCCATAAATCTCTTAGAAGAAACATCACATTTACCTCAGTCATGTTGCACAATGCATTGGAGAGCTATCTCGAGCTCACCCGCCCTAGGTTTATCACAGAACCACCAGTATACATAAACAATGCCCAATAACCATAACATAATCATAACATATAACACATGTATAAAGGAAAGATATCATTTCCACATTACAATATATCAAATCAAGATATTTAAATAAACAATGTTTTATCAAATCATTTTCAAAACCAATTAAAAAGTAATTTTTGAATCAATGTGGCCCATACCACATTGAAAATTTAAAATGAATTATCATTTGAAAACATTAATGTCCATATAAATAAATCCTAAAACCCATTTTGAAGACATGTACATTAATGAGAAATATTTCGAATAATAAAACTTTAAAACATTTAGAATGATATTTTAGTTAAAGAGTTTTTTAACAAAAAAAGAGACACTTGAATACAAATAATTGAGAATAACATTAAATAAAAACATTATTATATCATGAGAATAAAGTTATTCATGATATATTATTCCAATGGATAGTATATACACCACAAAAGAGTGAATTGGTGCACAACAATAATAAAGTCTCAGTGGAAATGTAAATTGAGATGAAATCACTTATAAAGATGGTATCCTTAAATTAATGATAAATCAATCACATAATTATGTCTGAAAAATATAAATACACCCAATATAAGTGGATATTAAGTGTAAAATAGCCATAGGTCATTCAAACATATTCATAGGATGACATGTTCAAGAAGTAAAAGTTGAACCCAAATAATTGAAATTATGTTAAGAAGTTCCCTTGTAAAAATTCGACAGCCTAATGGCATCACTTTAAAATTCAGAAAATGAGTTGATGAGATAAAAAAGGGAATATAATCACTTGGATATAAAGTTTACATCAATAAGGATATATAATAACATATCCCAACATAATAATATGTAAAGTAAAAGACATAACAAAAAGAAGTCTCTTATAAAGATGGGGGTGAATAGTTCCCTTGCCGATTTGGTAACTTAAAAAACATACGACACATGAAATAAGGATCATAAAATGAAGATTTAAATACTAATAATTGAAATTATATTACATAAAGAGTAAAATCATGGGCATTAAATACACCACACAAAAGGAAACAGTGGCAAATATAGCATGAATCGCAACGGAATAAAAAGTGAGATGAAACCCTTTACAATGTTATAATCAACTGAGTTGTATGAATAAAAGTTAATAACCACCAAATGAATCACATAATACCATGAAAATAATGAGAATTATTATAATATATATCAAATTTAAGTACACAATACACCACATGCAATGAATAAGTGTCTATCAATTGAAATCACACGTAATTAAATGTGAGATAAGAAAATACCTTACAAAAATTCGGCATCCTAATGGCGCCACATAAAAATTCGTAAAATTAGTTGATGAGAGTAATAGGGGGTGTCTAATCATATGAAAATAAAAAATAAATTATGTTTAATATAAAAGATCATCCTCCACCATAAGAACATGGTGCATAAATGAAATAACATAAAAGATAATACTTGAAAAATAAAGAGAGAGGTCAGATCCATTACCTCGTGTCTGACATGACTCGATCATTCTTTACTCCCCTGAATAATAAAAGAAAGTTAATATATACTTTTTTAAGAACCTTTTTCAAGTTTATTATTCCTCTTATATCACTTATTTCCATGTTATAAACATTATGTAATCGTTTAAGTTAATAATGTTCGCTTTGCCCATATTTGGTACTTGAGTCAAAAATGGACTTCTTATAATTACATGTTGTTCATGTGGTAAAAGGTTCATTATATACATAATGATATTAATTATCTAGATATCATATATATCATATATAATGAGTATATACATGTATTTATAATAGTGCATAACATTTGGAGGTAAGAAATGAAATGCACCGTTCATGGAGACGATAAGCCGTACGTACGCATGAATGCTACTTTCAATTCTATTTTATCTTTTAATGGAATTAAAACATAATGATACATAGGTAAATTATAATTACAGTTAAATATAATATATAATATCATTAACTAAATCCTTTATACATCCCACATAAGGCATTAACGAGTCACATTACTTTGAGGGGCAGCAGTCTGTGCTTCCTCAAATTAGATTATTGTATTTACCCACCATAGAAACCATAAAGGCGTGCTATAAATGGAAAATACAGAAGCATAAAGAAAACATAAAAATAATATATATAATTTATAAATACAGTGCCATCATTATGGCCACAATGAGAGGCAGTTGCAGATATTTGAACAATCATCATTTCGTGAGGCGTTACTTTTCCATCCACAGAAACATTATGTGCTTCATCCATTAGATGGTGGTGTGTGTAATTTTAGTTCAAATACTTCTCATAAAAACATCCTAGTATATTTAGGATACTGTTGTTGTTACAAAAGAATGTAATAAAAAGATTTTAGGGGTTATAGAAGTAAAATAAAAGAAAACAATTTAAGAGAACTGTTACCTTTAATTTGGGTAACTCACTTTGGTTTGAACCAAAAGACATCTTGAAGTGCCTTATGCCTAAGGTAAGGCTTCTAAGAGGATGAGATGGATGTAGGGAGAATAATTGGGCAGATTTTGGATGATCCAAATGTCTTTTGAGGTGTGAGGAATTGGGTATAATTGGTCTCCTTTTATAATGGAGAGAAGGGGATTTTTATGAAAGTGTGAAAATATTATTTTATAATATAATGATATTCGGTTTCAAATGGTCCAAAAATAATTATAGTCGAATATAAGATGATTCATGGTCGAAATAAAATCATCCAATCATAATTGGACATGTTTTATATAATATTTTAATCAATATAATTTTATTTATTTAAATCATTTATTAATGAGGTAAATACTGTATCATTTTTATGTCATAACTAATTTAATTTATTTTATGTCAAAAAAATATAAAATAAGGACCATGATATAGAAAATATTTTTAGATTTCCAAATAACATTTATTGTAGAAAATAGGACTTATATAACACCATATAGAAATTAATTTCTAAAAGATATTTTTTAATTTCAGTTTTGTTTTCACATTAAATTAAATAATCTAAATTGTCATTATCACTCCCAAGTGGCTCAATGGGGTCCCAAAATTGACCCAAAGATTTCCATGGTCGTAAATGAATCAACCAATAAGTTTTGTACAAGTGTTAACATTGCACCCGATACTTTTATAAGAAATATTTTTTTTGTATATAAATCATCAAAGGAATCTTTCACTACACACAACACTAGCTTGGCTTGCTTTACACAAAATCGCGACCTTCCTATATAGATTGCGTGGTACGCAATACCAAGTTTCACTAAACAACGATATGATATTAAAATATTATTAAAACTAGCCTTTATGAATGTTAATACACACTTTTTGAAATTTTGTAAATTTTATTTTTCAAAATGGACTTCATTTTTGGATTCGGAATATCGAAATTATCCTAGGGTGAGATTTTGGTATTTTTCGGAAAACATTCAATTTTTGATGAATAGTGGAAACACTCAGTTACTATTTAAAAACCGACTTTTTATTTAATTAAATATTTATTTTATTTAAATTTATTTTAGGTAAAAATTGATATATAATACCTATATAAGTTCAATTCAATTCATTGGAGTCATTTTATAATAATTTTAGATATATAAACATTTTCTTGAACTTTTCACCGTCTTTTACCCACCTCCTAGGAGAATTTCCAAATTCACATAAAACATAATTTTACCATTTCTGTGAGTGGAATTTAGAAAATCCGAGAGACACGGTTAATATCAAGGACTAAAATGTGGTTCAATGAGATGAAAATAATTATTGGTGAATAGTAACTTTTTACTTTTTTACCACGGTTAAAAGTAAATAGGGTAATTAAGGGTAAAAATGATATTATTATTACCCTAAAACATTCCTAATTCTATTAGATAAGTTTAATTCGACCAAAAATACCATAGGAAAAAAATATTACCATTTAGACCCACTTGGAATAGATTAGGACATTTATTATTAATTTATTTAAAGAAGGGCCAAAATAGTTTAAATCAAAGGTTAATAACTAAATCATTTTTAATATTGGGTTATACATAAGATAAATTCGACTATAAATATTCATTAGAAAGCTAAAAATATTTCCTACATAATTTTATTTTATTTGTAATTTGTAGACTTTAAATAATGTAATTTATTTAGGACACAATGATGTTGTAGGAATTATATTATTAATGAAATATTGACATAATTGATGTCATAAATATCCAAATAAATGTAATTTGAGACGTTTTATGAATTCCAATAATTTTCTATGTTACTATGACATTTTAGTATTGATTTAAGTAACCGTTTTTGAACTAATCATTTTTTTTATGATTTTCACAAAAATCAATTAACAAATAGTTTCAAAATTGATATAAAATAGTTTTTAAAACAAATATTATATTATTAATTGTTATTTAATTCCTAAAAATATAAGGTTCGGAAATATGACTTAGATAAGGTTATATATATTAATAATAGACAACATGGTGTTCATTTGCTTGTTATAGTATGTTTATTAACCTTATAGTGTAATAAAACAAGAAGACACGGTAAAAGTTAAATTATCTAACTTAAAGTTAAATCTAAATGATAATTTTAAAATAGAACTATAACTTGTGTAAATTCTATTGTATGAGATAATTTCTACCCATAACCACCTTATCTTTGAAATAAATCAATTTTGAGCTATTAAAAACCGAATATGACTTTATAATAAAATAATATGTTTTATTTTTTCAAAGGTGCCCCTCTCCTCTCTTATAAAAGGGAACCTCCTCCCTCTCTTCCTCACACCACATTGAGCCTTCAAGATTGGACAAACCCTGCCAAATTATCTTTTACAATTCCCTAGAAACATCCTAGAGGTCCTGGTCTTCTTCAAAGACCAATTTTAGTGCCCTAAAAGGAGGTCTCAAAGAGGCACTTCAAAGAAGAGGTAATGTCCGTTACCGATTATTTCAACTTTATTTCTTCTTCCACATCTTCTTCTTTAGTTGTTTAATTATGAATTAATGACATAAGTGCCACTAATATACTGATATGTTGTTATAAGTATTAAACAACCATATTTCACCATCTATCCATCCTACGGAAAATGAAATCATTGCGCGTTCGTACGTACGGAATACCGTCTCCACGCCGTGGTGTAATCTATTTTCCACCACCACCTTACATGTATGGGTATAATGGTGTAAAGAATAAATATATATTATTATTGTAAAGTGATATTGATTCTGAAATAGTATACATACAGTCAAATAAAATTCCACGATCATCGGAATGATATCATCGCTCGTGCGTACGTATGGAATACCGTCTCCACGATGTGATGTGACTCGTTCTACCTGATCTTCATTGCATAATGATTATATAAATGAATTGAATGAATTAATATGATATATATTACACTAATACCATTATTTTAATGAGGTATCTATAACCTAAAAATATGAATAAGAATTTATTCGACAAAACACGCATAAGAACAAAAAGTAATAAACACCCGAATAACAAGTAGAAATGAAATATTACTAATAAGAAGCTAATTATATGACCATATATGATATCAAAAAAATAATTATGATTCTAGAATAAGTCAATGACATTTTTTAAATCATTATACAGGAGGTTCGGACACTTACGAAGAAAATCGGACCTAAGGTAAGAGAAAATCTCACAATCTCATTTTTATCCAAGATTGTTTATACTTCAGAATTTACTGGGGAATGTTTATCATCCAAATACTTGTTTCCTAAATATGTAATATTATTTCCATCCACCTACAATTTTTTAAATCAATGTTTACCATTCGGTGAGTTTTTAGTAAAAGATATGAAAGGAATATTTTGTCGTTTTTCGTACGAGGTACTTTTTGACTTTTCCTGACAAAGTACGGGAAGAATATTTTTTCAACTTATACGGAATGAATGGATTTTTGGAACATTATTTCCATGAATCTTCCTTTACAATATTTAAAGTTTAATTTTAATCAACTTCTTTTAGTCCCAAATTATATGACATGTTACGAATGGAAAAATGTTTTTGAAATAGAAAGGATATTTTCCTCAAGAACTAAGTTCAAATGGTTTATAAAAATTATTTTCCATATAATATAATATAGGGTTCTGTTTCAATCCCTATTTTTACATTGATTTGATTATGTTATGATGGAATTATTTTTATGATGTCCTTTTATCTTATATGGATTATGTTATGATGTCATCATGTTTTATGATTCCCATTTTTATTAAATGGGTTCTTCTATGATGTATGGTTTATGATTTTATGGAACACATAAGAATGGTATAATTATGAGATGGGTGGGACCTATATCTCCCTCCAATTCATTGGGTACAGATTTATATCTCATGAGACAAACATGGCTGGAATGGTATGTTAATTCGGTTCAGTGAAATAGGACTGAAACGAGGAGTGAACTTGGTTTAGAAATGGTCTTTTTCCGCTAAGATAGTCTTGGCAATGAGTCTTGACTACTAAGAAATGATTTTATATGATTATGTGTGCATGACACAAAGTTTCATGTTTTATGTTATGATTATTGAGATTACATTTCACAACTATGATTTATCCCATGTTAAGAAATTATGATCTCTTTTATACGTTACGATTTCCAAAATGATATGTTCTTATAAATATGATTTGATTGATATTTCTTTTGTTTACCCTTACTAAGAATTTGAGCTCACCCTTTTGTATGTTTTCGTTCCCCAGGTCAGGAAGAAGGTTATTAAGTAGGATATGCCAAAAATTGCCTCTAGATATGATGAAATAAATGGGAGACAACGTAGATGATTTATAAACCAGTTGTTTATGTTTCCCATTTTCTAAAGACATTATCCCTATACAGTCCTTTCATGGTTTTGTTATATGTTGTAATAAGTATGGTTCAATTTTTGAAGTAATAACCATTTATATAAAGTATAGTTCTTTATAGTTGGTATCGGAGGAAAGGTATAGTCAACCTTTGGAAACTAGGATATGATAGCCTTAGTAAGAAACCTAAGGATTTGTCTAAGAATAGAACACAATATCAGTGTTTTAGAAATGGCCATGAAAAACCTATGATAAGACCTTAAGTGTGAAATTTTATTCTTGATTATGTGTTTTTCCTATTATAATTAGTGTTGCTCACACTATTCTTCTTGGTTTTAGTTAATGGCTGGAACCCGAAGGAATCGTGTTAATGCATAATGTGACGGGAAATGCAATGATTGTACCCCTGAGCAACCAAACGTTATGGGATCTAGAATGAAAAATATTGTAGCCATTCTCACATGACTTTATCAAGCTATGAATCATGCATGACTTCCAAACGAGAAAATTAAGGAGCAAAATTCTGTCGAATCCTTCATGCGGCAGTGTCCACCCTCATTCAGTGGGTCTATTGATCCATTAGTGGCTGAAAAAAGGATCAGTACTAATGAAAATATATTTTTAGTTCTTCAATATTCTGAACATGATGAATTCATCTTAGTAGTGTATCTTTTGGAAGGTGAAACTGATCAATGGTGGAATCTTATCAAGAATACGAGGTAGAGGGATGAAATTGAGTCCATGGAATGGGATGAGTTCAAGAACATATTTTTCAATAAGTAATTCCCTCGTATTCTCCGAACAAAGAAAGAGAAGGAGTTTCTTGAACTAATGAAAACGGATGATGAATCTTTTAGTACCTACAAAGAAAATTTTACAAGATTTAAAAGGTACGCTTCTGGGATTATTATCCAACCTGAGAGTAAGATCGATCGATTCTTTAGTGGCATAAAACTAAGTATTCGAAGGGAATTATCCATAAGGAACTTTAATAGTTATGAGGAAATAATTAGATGTGCTCTCAAGGTTGAGATGGAGATTGGTGTAACCCATCAGTCACATGGGTTTGATAAGAAGAGGAAATGGAATTCAAAGGAAAATCTAAATACCACACTAAAAAGAAGATGTGTTTTCCCTTAAGCTCAAAGTGTGCAAAGAAACATTGAGGAAATTGTCTTAAGGGGACATGAAAATGTTATAAGTGTGGAAAATATGGTCATCAGGCAATTGAATGTCGAAATAATGTGAAGAAGATGTCTAATGATGAAAACAAAGGAAGGGATACACAGAATAAACCTACTACACTTCAATGTTTCAAGTGCAAGGATATGGGGAATAATGCAAATCAATGCCCAAATCCAAGGGTTGATGATGATGATCGACGTCAATAAACTCTTAAGGCCAAATACAAAGGAATGTCACATGCAATTACTATCGGCGATGTGGAGTATGACAACGAAGTGGTGAGAGGAACACTTACGATCCACTCTAAAGTAGTAAATGTTTTATTTGATTCTGGATCCACCCACTCTTTTATTTCTGATCAATTTTCTAAGGGTATTGCTGTATTACCTCAACAATTAGATGTTGAGTTAGCTGTGACAACTCCTAATGGCACAACAGTCGCATCAAAAGTTTACAATTCTTCTACAACTGAAGTTTATGGGAAAGTGCTTCCTGTAAATCTTGTGATCCTTCCTATAGTGGAATTTGATGTGATTCTTGTCGTGGATGGGCTTTCATTATATAGAGCTCATATCAATTTCCAAATAAGGGAAGTCACATTTCATATTCCATATCAATCTATGATCGTCTATCGATGCAAGGATGAACATAACCTTCCAGTGGAAATTTCTTCCATCTTATGGGTCTTGATTCCACTAAATGAAGGTTCTTTATCTCAAATGGTTGGAGAGAAACTCACAATTAATAATATTCCCATTGTACAAGAATTTGATGATGTCTTTCCAGAGGAATTTCCAGGTCTTCCACAAAATCGTGTAGTTGAGTTTTCAATTGAACTCATACAGGGTGCTATGCCCATTTCCAATACGCCTTATAGAATGGCCCCAATTGAGTTGTAGGAATTGAAGAAGCAACTCCAAGAGAATCTTGATAAAGGATTCATACACCCTAGTGTGTCACCTTGGGGAGAACCTATTCTATTTGTTAAGAAGAAAGATGGATCAATGAGACTCTTCATTGATTATCGAGAACATAACAAGATCATTATCAAGAAAAAATATCCTCTCACACACATTGATGACCTATTTGACCAACTACATAGAGCCCAATACATTTCCAAGATTGATCTACGTTCAGGGTATCATCAATTAAGGGTCAAAAGGGAGGATATACCAAATAAGGATTTCCGTACAAGGTATGGACACTATGAATTTATAGTGATGCCATTTGGTCTTACTAATGCCCCTTCTATCTTCATGGATCTGATGAATAGAGTCTTTAGAGACTATCTTGATCAGTTTTTGGTAGTATTTATAGACAATATTCTTGTATATTCAAAGAGTAATGAAGAACTTGAAGAACACTTGAGAATTACATTGAAGACCCTGAGAAAGGAGAAGTTTTATGCCAAATTTACCATGTGTGAATTTTGGCTTCCAAAAGTTGCATTTTTGGGTCATATAACCTCAAAAGAGGGGATATCTATGGATCCAGCAAAAATAGAGGTTATCAAAAGATGGTCGAGACCAATAACAGTAACCGAGATCCGAAGTTTTCTTGGTTTGGCAGGATATTATCGACATTTTGTGAAATATTTTTCACGATTATCTAATCCACTCACCAAGTTGACTCAGAAAGGAGTTATGTTTGTTTGGATGGATAATGTGAAGAGAATTTCAAGGAGTTGAAAAGAAGGTTATCCAGTGCACCTGTACTCACACTTCCTTATAGTGGAGAAAGGTTTTTGATCTACAATGATGCATCCAAGAAGGGAGTGGGGTGTGTTCTCATGAAAAATGATATGGTGATAGCTTATGACTCACGAAAGTTGAAAATACATGAGAAAAATTAACCAACTAATGATTTGGAGTTAGCTACAGTAATATTTGCATTAATGAATTGGAGGAATTACCATTATGGTGAAAGGTGTGATATTTATACTGATAATAAAATTTTAAAGTATATTTTCACACAAAAGGAGATGAATATGCATCAAAGAAGATGGTGGGAGCTGATTAAAAATTATGACTGCTCAATTCATTACCACCCTAGGAAAGAAAACATGGTTGCAGACGCATTAAGTCGACAAGACAATTCTAGCTTATCCATGATGAGGATCACAAAAGATCCAATATTTATGGACTTACAATGGATGGATCTTGGAATTATAATGGAAAGGGAAAAATATTATCTTTCTCAAATGAATGTTCAACCATCTATACACGTAAAGATTAAAGAGGCATAGAAAGAAGAAGTAGAGTTACAAAAGAAGGTGAGAAATTTTCCTGAATTCAACCTTGATTATGATGGGATAATAAAATTCAACAATCGGGTTTTTGTTCATCCCATCCCAGAATTAAAGAAGGAGCTGTTGGATGAGGCTCATAGTTCTTCACTCTCTATTCATCCTAGAAGCACGAAGATGTATAGGGACCTGAAAGAGTACTTCTGGTGGGATGGCATGAAAAGAGATGTTTCTAAATATGTCTCTCGATGCTTGGTTTGTTAGCAAGTTAAACCTGAGAGACAAAATTCTAAGGGGATGTTAAAACCATTACCCATACAAAAATGGAAATGGGAAAACATCACTACGGACATTGTCACCGGACTTCCTAAAACATCCAAATTCAATAATGCTATCAAGTTCATAGTTGATCATCTTACAAAGTCAGCACATTTCATTGCTATTAGAGAGGATTTATCTCTAGATCAGCTTTCTAGGATATATGTGAAGGAATTGGTAATATTTCATGGAGTACCACTTTATATTATATCTGATCGGGATCCGAGGTTTACCTTGATGTTCTGGTGATGTCTTCAGCATACTCTGAATACATAGTTGAGTTTTAGAACTACTTATCATCCTCAGACAGACGGTCAGTCTGAGAGAACAATTCAAACTCTAGAAGATATGTTGATAGCATGCTCTATGTATTTCAAAGGTGGTTGGGATCAATACCTACCTTTGATGGAATTTTCTTATAATAAGAGATTTCACTCCAGTATACAGATGGATCCTTATGAAGCTCTCTATGGAAAGAAATGTAGGACTCCAACTTGACGGGATGAAGTTGTAGAAAGAAAGCTATTATGACATGATCTTGTTGATTAGATGGCAAAAAAGGTCAGATCCATTCAACAACACATTATAGCTGCTCAGAGTCGACAAAAAAGTTATGTCGACAACCGAAGAAAAGATCTAGATTTTGAAGTCGGTGATAATGTGTTCTTACGAATATCTCCTTGGAAGAGAGTAATGATATTTGGAAAGAAGGGAAAGCTGATCCCTAGATATATCGGTCCTTCTGAAATACTCGATTGTGTTGGGAATTTAGATTACCGATTGGCTATTCCACAAAATCTCTCTCAAGTTCACTATGTATTCTATGTATCTCTCCCGAGAAAGTACATACCTGATCCTTCACATGTACTCAGCTCAAAAGTTATACCGCTGGAGAAAGATCTTTCTTATAAAGAACAGCCGATAGAGATTCTCGATCATTGTGAAAAATTCCTACAGAACAGGACCAATCACTTGGTGAATGTTTTATGGAGGAACCACCAATTATAAGAAGCTACATGGGAGCTTGAGGATATGATGATGGAGAGGTATCCTCATCTTTTTGTTACAAAGTGACAAATTTCGAGGGCAAAATTCATTTTAAGGGGGGTAGAATGTAACACCTGAGACTTTTATGAGAAATATTTTGTTTTTATAAAAATAATCAAAGGAATCTTTCACTACACACAACACAATCTTGGCTTTCTTTACACAAAATCCCGACCTTTCTCGACAGCTTGTGTCGTATGCAATACCGTGTTTCACTAAACAATAATATGCTATTAAAATATTATTAAAACTAGCCTATATGAATATTAATACCCACTTTTTGAAAATTTGTAAATTTTATTTTTCAAAATGGACTTCATTTTTGGATTCGGAATATCAAAATTAGCCTAGGTTGAAATTTTGGTATTTTTCTTAAAACATTCAATTTTTGATGAATAGTGAAAACATTTGGTTACTATTTAAAAACCGACTTTTTATTTAAATAATTATTTATTTTATTTAAATTTATTTTAGGTAAAAATTCATACATAATACCCATATATGTTTAATTCAATTCATTGGAGTCGTTTTATAATAAGTTTAGATATATAAAAATTTTATTGAACTTTTCACCGTCTTTTACCCACCTCCTAGGAGAATTTCCAAATTCACATAAAACATAAATTTTTCGATTTTGTGGGTGTTATTTCGAACATCTGAGAGACACGGTTAATATCAAGGACTCAAATGTGGTTCAATGAGATGAAAATAATTTTTCATGAATATTAACTTTTTAATTTTTTACCACGGTTAAAAGTAAATAGGGTAATTATGGGTAAAAATGATATTATTATTACCCTAACACATGTCCCAATTCTATTGGATAAGTGTAATTCGACCAAAAACAACCTGAAGAATAAAATATGATCATTTATTCCCACTTGGATTAGATTTTGACATTTAATATTAATTTATTTAAAGAAAGGTTACAATAGTTAAAATCAATGTTTAATAACTAAATCATTTTTAATATAGGGTTATACATAAGATAAATTTGACTATAAATATTCATTAGAAAGATAAAAAAATTTCCTACATAATTGTATTTTATTTGTAATTTTTAGACTTTAAATAATTTAATTTATTTATGAGACAATGATGATTCATTAATTATATTATTAATGAAATATTTACATAATTGAAGTTATAAATACCCAAATAAATGAAATTTTAGACTTTTTATGAATTCCGATAATTTTATATGTTAATATGACATGTTATTATTGATTTAATTAACTTTTTTCGAACTAATATTTCTATTATGAGTTTCAAAAAAATCAATTACCAAATAGTGTCAAAATTGACATAAAATAGTTTTTTTTAAAAATATTATATTATTAATTGTTATTTTATTCATAAAAATCAAAGGTTCGGCAAAATGACATAGATAAAGTTATATATTTTAATAATAAACAAATTGGGGTTCTTTTGGCTTGTTATAGTAAGTCTATTAACATTATAGTGTAAGAAAACAAGAAGACACGGTAAAAGTTAAATTATCTAACTTAAAGTTAAATCTAAATGATAAGGTCAAAATAGAAATCTAAACCTGTCTAAATTCTATTGTATTAGAGGATTTCGACCCATCCACACCTTAGCTTCGAAATAAATCAATTCGGAGCTATTAAAAACCGAATATGACTTTATAATAAAATAATTGTTTTTGTTTTTCCAAAGGTGCCCCTCTCCTCTCTTATAAAAGGGAACCTCCTCCCTCTCTTCCTCAAACCACTATGAACCCTAACGCTCGGCCAACCGCTGCCAAATTCTCTTTTACATTTCCCTAGAAACATCCTAGAGGTCTAGGTCTTCTTCAAAGACCAATTCTAGTGCCCTAAAAGGATGTCTCAAAGAGGTGCTTCAAAGAAGAGGTAATGTCCGTTACCGATTCTTTCAACTTTATTTCTTCTTCCAATTATTATTCATTAGTTGTTTCATTATGATGTAATAACATCAGTATCACTCATATAAAGATATGTTATTTTAAGTATGAAACAACCTTATTTCATTATCTATCCATCCTACTGAAAATGAAATCACCGCGCGTGCGTACGTACGGAATACCGTCTCCACGCCGTGGTGTAATCTATTTTCCACCACCACCTTACTTGGATGGGTATAATTGTGTAAAGAATTAATATATATTATTATTGTAAAGTGATATTGATTCTGAAATAGTAAACATACACTACAATACAATTCCACGATCATGGGAACGATATCATCGCTCGTGCGTACGTACGGAATACCGTCTCCACGATGTGATGCGACTCATTCTACATGATCTTCATTGCATAATGATTATATAAACGAATTGAATGAATGAATATGATATATATTACACTAATAACACTATTTAAATGAGGTTTCTATAACCTAAAATGAATAATAATAATTTATTTGACAAAACACGCACAAGAACAAAAAGTAATAAACACTCGAATAACAAGTAGCAATGAAATATTACTAATAAGAAGCTAGGAATATGAACATATATGATATCAGAAAAATAATTATGATTATAGAATAGGTCAATGACATTATTTAAATAATTATACAGGAGGATTGGACACTTATGAAGCAAATCAGACCTAAAGTAAGGGAAAATATCACAATCTCATTTTTATCCAAGATTGTTTATACTTCAGAATTTACTGGGGAATATTTATCAGCCACATCCATGTTTCCTCAATATGTAATATTATTTCTATCCACCTACAATTATTTAAATCCAAGTTTACCCTTTGGTGAGTTTTTAGTATAAGATATGAAAGGATTATTTTGTCGTTTTTCGTACGACGTACTTTTTGACTTTTCCGGCCAAAGTACGGGAAGAATTTTTTTTAACTTATACGGCATGAATGGATTTTTAGAAAATTATTTCGATGAATATTCCTTTACAAGTATTCAAGTTTATTTTTAATCAACTTCTTTTAGTTCAAAATTATATGACATGTTAAGAAAGGAAAAATGTTTTTGAAGTAGAAAGGGTATTTTTCCCATGAATGAAGTTCAAATGTTTTATAAAAAATATTTTCCATCTAAGATAATATAGGGTTATATTTCTATCTATATTTTTACCTTTATTTGTGTAAGTTATTATGGAATTATTTTTAGGATGTCCTTTTATCTTATATGGATTATGTTATGATGGCATGATGTTTTAAGATTCCCATTTTTATTACATGGGTTATGCTATGATGTATGGTTTATGATTTTGTGGCACACATAAGAATGATATCATTATGAGATGGGTGAGACCTATATATCCCCCCAATGAATTGGGTAAAGATTTATATCTCATGAGATAGACATGGCTGGAATGGCAGGTTAATCCGGTTCAGTGAAACAGGACTGAAACAAGGAGTGAACTCAGTTCAGAAATGGACGTTGTCCGCTAAGATGGTCTTGGAAATGAGTCTTGACTACAAAGAAATGATTATATATGGTTATGTGTGTATGCCATAATGACTCAGGTTTTAGGTTATGATTATTGGGATTAAATTTCACTTCTATGATTTATCCCATGTTATTAAATTAGGATCTCTTTTACATGTTAAGATTTCCAAAATGATATGTTCTTGTGAATATGATGTGATTGATATTTCTTTTGTTTACCCTTACTGAGAATTTGTGCTCAGGTCAGGAAAAGGTTATTAAGTAGGATATTCCAAAAAGGGATTCTAGATACGATGAAATAAATGGGAGACAACGTAGATGATTTATGAACCAGTTGTTTATGTTTCCCAGTTTCTAAAGACACTATACCTATACGGTCCATTCATGGTTTTGTTATATGTTGTAATAAGTATGATTCAATTTTTTAATTAATAACCTTGTATGTAAAGTATGGGTCGTTATAGTTAAGGTAATTTTGAATTATTATATTATTCTTTTAACCTTAAATTACACTATTTAACTTTAACCGCGGTAAATAAAAGTCAAAAGTTACTATTCACCAACAAATTATTTTCATCTTAGTGAACCAAATTTTACTTCTTGATGACAACCATGTATGTAGGAATTTTGAAGTTCAATTCACAGAAGTGGTAAAATTTCATTTAAATGAAAAATTTGGGTTTTTTAACTACCACTAAGTGGTTTCACTATTCATCAAAAATTGTAGTTTTTCAGAAAAAATACCAAACATTCAGCCAAAACTATATTTGATATTCCGAATTCAAAAATGTTCTCTATTATTCCAAATTCAAAACATAGAAATGGAATTAATTATATTTAAAATTAATTCTCATTATCAAAACAAATAGAGTGTTTTTAAGAAACAATAACTATTAAAAGATTGATGCTTGTTTATTACCAATTTCAAAGTGATATTAGTTCCAATGACCCACATTGAATTTAAATGTAAAAATATATTTTAATTTAACTTTAAAAAAAATTATATAGATAATATAACTATATAAATAAATTAGATTAAAAGTCACTTTTGAATTAAAAAACAATATTTTTCACTATTCATTTAAGAATGAAATTTATCTGAAAATTCCAAAAAATTACACAAAGTAAATTTTGATGTCCCCATTCTAAAGAAGGATTTTATTTGGTTTATTATAATTTATTAAAGTGGCCAAAACTATATTTAAATAGAGTTCACCATTAAAAGACTATAAATTTTCCTTTTAATATAAATTATTCTTAAAATTAGATTAATTCACAATTTAAGCCTCTAACATTTATTGGATAAATGTAAATACTTTTAACAAACATGTATAATCATATTTTATTTAGTTTTGTTCATTCCTTCCAATACAATGACTAGGATTTGACTACCATTTAAAATAATAATATTATATTATTTGTGTGTAACATAAGATTTCAAAGAAACCCGTTGTTGCGTATCAGGTACGCTATCGAACATAGAAACCCTTTTAATGAAAAATTAATATTTAATTCAAAAATATTAAAAAATATGAAATATGTCTTATAATTTATTTACCTGGGATGTTACATTCTTATTTGAGAATATATATTGGTATTTTAAAATCACATTTTTGTTATTATAATGAGATTTATCAATTATCTCCAAGAGGTGGTATGGTCATAATCATGATTTCAAAATATTTTTTTACTACACAATAATATGTTTCTCATAGGAGATGAGTGCGGAATGAGGGTACCCTTATAGGGTTTATGTATTATGTTATTTCATTAGGCATCCTGGTGGATTCCCCTATTTATATTTTCCGTTGAAAAGGGTTGTGCAATGTGGTGGGTAGTGTTTATTTTGGGGGAATATTAAAACCTAAAATGATAGTGTTATACTAATATTATTATAATAATAGGGTCAAAGTATTCTATTGAAAGGTCATTCATGGTTATGTGAGAAGGATTAGGATGCTCACCATCCAAAGTAATTATTTATAAGGTATCAATGAGTGAATACCATCCCACACTGACTCTAATTACATACCTCTAGATAAGTACTATCCCACACTATTATAAGACATAATCAAGTGTATTTTGTCCCACAATGATTTTAATGTGATACTTCAATGTCGATACATGACTCCACTAATGTGAGAATTCAACGAATTGACATTTTACCCTTTTGATTTTTGAGGCACATCCATGTGAATGTTGTCTACTGATGTTCTGAGATATCACCAATTATATTAATTTTTTTTGATAATGTGATACATATTGGTGGTTGATTTCCACCACAATTAAATAAATATTTTTTATTGATGGTGTCCCTAGAATTATTTAATTTTACTTATGTATACAAGATAGTAACTCTTTTCCTATAGATTATATAGGAGGGTAGTGCTTCCATCGTGTGATTGGTTACATCCAAGAGAATATAGGGTTAGAAATGATTCCATTGTTTTTTTGTAACATGATTTGGTAAACTAATTCAATGGATGATGAAGTTAGATTTGATCCTAGGTGTCAGAATATAAACTTATTATGATTGGTTATTATTTTATTTTATTCCTTTATACTATATATTATTATTTAGTTGAGAATAATATTTTTCGGTATAGTATTATAATTTTTATGTATTTGATCCCATTTGTGCTTACCAACAAATTTCTACGAAAACACTAAATGGGTGTCCTAGGATCATGGGAACTGAAGAATTCATCATTATTCATAGGATTAGGAAGGTTAGAATCATGATTTTTGATGACTACATATGATAACATAGATGGGGTTTAGTGATATTGGTTTATAGGAGCCCAAGAATGGTAGTCAAACATCATGTATTTTTTTTATTTTCATTGTATAATTCATCATCATGGAGGGTGTTCATTTGATGTTTTTTGGAATTCCCATGTCTATATGCATCTATATTTATCCATTTTGTAAATTAAATAGAATTTTACTATTTATAATGTCCATATACTATGATTAATTATGATGGGTATGGATTGATTATTTTTTATGCAGATGAAAACTCGGACTTATGGGTATAGTCTTCCGATGATAAAAATATAAACCCTTACTTCTAAATGGAATCATCTAGAATATTGTGAGAAATAGATGAGGTCATATAGTTACCTATGTTTTAGAAAATAATTCACTAGACTGTATAAGTAGGGTGTTAACTTTTTTTTCTTTGAGTGTGGATGTTGTGTATTTTGTTTTTTAGTTATGTAAAATTAATTTAATTCTCAATAGGTTATCTTTATTATATAGATAATTTTTAACTCTATGTAATTATATTTTATGTGGTTTTATCCCATTTAAAAAATATTACAATGCACTTAAAAATGCATTCACCATTTTTTCAAAAATAAGAATATTAATATAAGTCATCATATATTTTTTATATATAAATTCATGGACATTAAAAATATAATATTGGTATGATTGGGAAATTTTTCTAATGAATTATTGTGCGATAGTAAGTAGGGTATTTAATCCCATCCTATTCATGTATGAGAATTATTTCCCAATAAAAGTTTCTTCATATTAATCAGAATATTTTACAATAATAAATTCAATTTCTATGAAATGTTATTTGGGAGTTCTATACTGGTTCATGCTATTTGACCATCACAAGTGTATAGACCCGTAAATTTCAAGGAATTTCTTTTCTTAATTTCATTGGGATTTTATGAATTCGCAGTTTCTGACGGCACCTGATTCCGAGTTTCGATGTGCCTGGAATCAATTTTCGATGTTTATCTCGGGTACGTTCAGTGAACGAACGAGTGAGTTTTACTAACTTTTGAACCGGTTCTCGGAATCGAAATCTGAGGGCACTGATGAAACCACAACACTAGTAATTGCATAGTAATTCCTTTTCTGGAGTTGCGTTTGCACGAGAGGTGTTGTTAAATAAATGGGTTAACTGAAGAGTGAAATAAAAATTACACTACAATTTTATTTCTATTCTATGTAATTATAACCTATGTGTAGAAGTTGGGGTGGGACCCACTACATCCAAACTCCACTTGGAAGGTTATTAGTGAGGTGGGTCCCACACAATCCCCACCCCTTCAATTCCCCTAAACCCCCTCTTAAATTTTGGCAACCCCCCTTAAAATTGCAACTCTTCCACATTAATACATGCCAATTAAACACCTAATTAATTTGAAAACACATTTTTATTTAATTAGGTTAATTCATGTTTTGAATTTTGAAAAATGTTGGCATGAGTAATAAAATAAAGAAAAAGCATTATTTTATTATTTTTGTATCGTTGTGTGGAGTTATTGGGAGAGAATTATCTATGTTTGAAGAACATGAAGAACACCAAGGCTTTGACGAAGAACACCATCTACGCAAGGTGTTATCGATGAGCCATCTCTTCTTCTCTCTACAGCCGGTGTGTGACGAAGTTCCCTTATTCGACACACCTTCCTTCGTTCTTCTTCCCTCATCAAAGAAAGGAAAACATTATTTCTTCCTCAGATGAACTCTGTCATCGTATACATAGCCTTCCCCCACGACGACGTCTTCCGCGACGCAAGCTTCCGTGAATTATTCTTTGAATTAGGGGTTTGAATTTTATGTTTGTGGTTATTTGTAGCGTTCACTGTTAAATAGCCGCATGTTACCAAATTAACGGGATGAGGTCGGACAGCACAAACCCGGCCGACCCTCCTCCCATTTGTTGTTGTACTTCGTTATGGATTGGAATGGAGGCGACGCGGTGCCTTCGCACCACGGGGAAATGAAGGAACCGCAGCCGGTGCGGACCCTGGCGAAGGAGCTCGGCATCGCCGTGCCACGCCGTTGAGACCGAAAGGGGCCGCAGCCAGAGTCAGACCGTGGCAGAGGGGCGCGTTGCCGTCGTGCCACGCTAGAGGTTTGTGGAGGGTCGCAGACGGGGCGGGCCGCAGCAGAGGGCCACAGCGCCTTCGCTCCGCGCTTGTCGGACAAGGGCCGCGGCCGTGTAGAGGGCAGAGGTCGGAACTGCCAGGCGTCGGTGCTACAGGAGGCGAGACCAATAGGTTTTTTGCGGCACAACCGGCCGGTCGTTACGGCCAGCCGGATCCGGGAAAACCGTGGGTTTGAACCCCCAGCCAGCGCAGTAAGGGTGGACCCCCCACGTGTCCACCTTTTGATTCCAAAAGGGCGGCGACCTCCCCCTTCCACATCCGCTCAGTACGCGGGCACCCGCACCTGGCCGAACCGGCCGGGCCCGGCCGGACCGCCCGCGCTGGGTCGGGCCGCCCGCATAGAGCCGGACCCCCTGTGCTGGGCTAGGCCACATAGGCCGGGTGGGGCCACCCCAGCCGGGTTGGACAGCGCCTAACCGGGCCAAACCCAGACCCCGGCCCGGTCGACTCAGTTCAGGCCGGGTCGGACCGGGTCTGAACCCCTATTTTCGGACAGATTTGTTCAAACGCCCATAACATGGGCTACAGACCTCCGATCGATGCACCGTCCATTGCGTAGAGATCCTTGGATAGAGACGGTCATTTTGATATATTAAAATCAAGGTTTCAGAGAACATTGGGTTTGGCCGGGTTGGTTCAAACACGAAACCAACCGGGACCTCAGAGCGAAAATGCTTATAACATGAGCTCCAGACGTCTGTTTGACGTTTCATTAACTTTGTTGGATTCTTATTATTGAGACGGATCTTTTGGATTACTCCACTCGACGTTTGGATGCAGTTGGAGTACGTTTGGGTTGGTTTTAGCTTAAAAACCAACCGTGCCCTTGGGACGAAAAAGCCAATAACTCTCAGACCGGGAGTCCGATTGACGCGCCGTCTATCCCGTTGAGTTCCTTTTGTCGAGACAGAACTTTGGGATACATCAACATCGGACTATGTGTCAGTTGATGTATTGAACCACTTGGATCATGGAGCGGACCCTCCCATAATCGAGCTAGCTGTGTGCGGGAACCCTAGAGTTGGCTGCGACTACGATGACGATGACGACTGCACTGGGATCCTCAGTTGGTTCGGCAGCGACGCCGACCGTACTGGAATCCTCCATGGGTTTGACGATGATGACTACTATTCTTGTATCCTATGTGGTTCCAACAGTACTTGACTACTGTTCTTGTATCCTATACGGGTCTGGAAGTATTTGAGTCTATACTTGTATCCTACGCGGGTCCGGAAGAGTAGCTGGTCTTGTATCCTTTATGGGTCCGACAGATTAGCTGGTCGTGTATGCAATGTGGGTCCGACAGCTTAGATGAATCATTGGCTACATCTGATCATCTCTATCGTCTTACGAATAAGTATACCTATTCGAGCTGAGTCTTGACTTTCAATCACTATCTTCTATATGATTGTTTTTATATCCTGTGTGGATTGGGTTGTGTTATATTGTATGGATTAGATTGTACTTTCCTGTGTGGAATAGATCGAACATGGCCTCGGATGATGGAGCCGAACTGGAATTGATGACTTACGTATATGTATGGTCATATACCTAAGTAGAGTTGTTTGTTACTTCGTGGTTGTATCATTCCTTTTTTGGTTTATTCTTCGTGGATTATGGGAGACCTTCGGGGGTCTCGGGGTCCCTACTGAGTAGCGTATACTCACCCCTTCACGGGCTATACCTGCATTACGTTGTGTTGGATACAGACAACGGACAACACTGATCGAGGTTGGAGCTCGTGGAGTTGGACGGTACCTGGAGGTAGATCACTGGAAGAGACATACACGGAGCCGACGACTAGAGCCGAGGAGCTAAGAAGACTATCTGTACCCACCCTTCAGGTGGGATTTCTAGAGGACGGCTCGGTGTTGCTGCATTACTTTTTTGCTGCTGTACTCTCTTTTCAGTTGTACATTACATTCAGTTGGGTTGGTATACTGGCCCATTTACTTTCCAGAACTTACTATTGTACTCAGTTTACTTCTTCTTGCATACTCTGTGGTGTTTTTTTCATACATAAATGCAATGCCTTCCCTTATATCGTGATTTACAGCTTTGGTGCTAGTCGATGGCCCCTGTCCTATAGAAGGCGGGCTTGGGGTAGTCACGACACAGGTCCCAAGGACGGGTCGTGAAAAATTGGTTTCAAAAGAGTTCGGTTCTAACAAAGAACTCATGACTTTGATCGTTCTTCTATGTGAATCAATAGTGTTAAGGGTATTGAGTGTGGTTATCAGTCTAGAGAGTCTCGTGCTGGTGCGGCGGCCGACGTATCCATACAGGAGGAGGGACTAACAGGTCCAGCGCTGCACAACTGGCCGCCCGTTACGGTCGGTCGGATCCGGGAAAACTGAGGGTTTGAACCCCCGACCAGCGCAACAAGGGAGGACCCCCCGCAGCTCTGCCGTTCTGTTCTAAGGGGGCGGCATCCTCCCCCCATTCCGCGTCCGCTCAGCACGCGGGTGCCCGCACTGGGCCGAACCGTCCAGGCCAGGCCAGACCACCCACGCCGGGCTGAAACCCCAGGCAGGGCTGGGCCGCGCCCAACTGGGCCGACCCAGGTGTATCGAGCCCGGTCGGACCGGGCACGAACCAACTATTTTCGGACAAAACCATTCAAATTCCCATAAAATGTGATAAGGACCTACGATCGACACACCGTCAGTTGCTTAGAAATCCATGGATCGAGGCGGTCATTTTGATATATTACACTCAAGGTTTTGTAGGACTTTTTGTATGGTCGGGTTTGTTCGAACACGAAACCAACCGGACCCTCAGAGCGGAAACGCTTATAACATGAGCTCCGGACATCCGTTTAACGTTACGCCAACTTCTTTGGATTCTTTATTGTGATAATGTTCTTTTGGCTTACTCAACTTGAGGTTTGGACGTGGTTGGAGTATGGTCGGGTTGGTTTTAGCTTAAAAACAAACCAAGACCCTAGGACGAAAAGTCAATAACTCTCAGACCGGGCATTCAATTGACGCGTCGTCTATCACGTTGAGTTCCTTTTGACGAGACAAGACAATGGGATACATAATCTCTGGACTACGTGTCAGTTGATGTATCGACCCCCCTTGGCTCATGGAGCAGAACCTCCCGGAATCGAGCTTCCTAGGTGCAGGAAGCCTAGAGCTGGCTGCGACTACAACGACATTGATGACTGCATTGGGATCCACTGTGGGTTCGGCAGTGATGATGATCGTACTGGAATCCTCCGTGGGTTCGACGACGATGTCTACTATTCTTGTATCCTATGTGGGTCCGGAAGTACTTGACTA
Source organism: Viscum album (assembly GCA_963277665.1). NCBI lineage: Eukaryota > Viridiplantae > Streptophyta > Magnoliopsida > Santalales > Viscaceae > Viscum > Viscum album. The sequence goes on along the minus strand of OY728127.1, from coordinate 1,644,130,775 downwards.
CTGTTCTTTTATCCTACGTGGGTATGGCAGTATTTGAATCTATACTTGTATCCTACGTGGGTCCCGTAGAGTAGCTGGTCTTGTATCCTTTGTGGGTCCGACATCTTAGATGGTCTTGTATCCTATGTGGGTTCGACAGCATAGATGAATCCATGGCTACATCTGATCATCTCTATCATCTTACGAAGAAGTATACCTGTGTGGGCTGAGTCTTGACTTTCAATCACTATCTTCAATATGATTGTTTTCCTATCATGTGTGGATTGGGTTGTGTTATCTTGTGTGGATTGGATTGTGATTTCCTGTGTGGAATAGATCGAACATGGGCTCAGTTATTGGAGCCGAACTGGAATTGATTACTTAGGTATATGTATGGGCATATATTTAAGTAGAGTTGGTTGTTACATCGTGATTGTATCATTCCTTTGTGGTTTATCCTTATTAGATTCTGGGAGACCTTCGGGGGTCTCGGGGTCCCTACAGAGTAGTGTATACTCACCCCTACACGAGTTATGCCCGCACTACGTTGTGTTGGATGCAGACGATGGATAGCGCTGATCGAGGTAGGAGCTCGTGGAGCTGGACGGTACCGGGAGGTGGATCACTGGACGAGATGTACACGGAGCAGACAGTTGGAGCTGAAGAGCTGAGGAGACTATCTGTACCCACCCTTCAGGTGGGATTTCCGTAGGACGGCTCAGTGTTTCTTCTTTACTTTTCTGCTATTTTACTCTCTTTTCAGTTGTACTTTATTTTCAGTTGGGTTTGTATATTGGCCCATTTACTTTCCAGCACTTACTATTATACTCAGTTTACTTAGTGTTTATTTTTTCTTACATACTCTGTGGTGTTTTGTTTTCTTACATAAAGGAAATTCCATCCCTTATATCGGAATTTATGCCTTTGGTGCTAGTCGCCCGCCCCTGGCCTATTGAAGGTGTGCTTGGGGTAGTCACGACACGGGTCTCGAGGACGAGTCGTGACAATAAGTATATGTTTCCGGAAATTTATTTTTATATTATATGAAGTCGATATGAATACACAGGTGTTTATCATTGTAAAACCATTATTTGGATGGAATTTATTCGTGGAATGGTAATTGGATTTAAAACATCATAGTTTGTATTAATACAGATTAAATGTATCCTCGTGATTCAAACAGATGTTATTGAAAATGACATCTCCTTATAAATATTAATGATTAATAATCTATCACATAAAAATCCACCCATAATTCATGGATGAAATAGTATATTGGAATAATGTGGTTGTTTTAATAATTAAGTGGGAATAATTGATTTAACTAGAAATAACCAATATTGATTATTTTAATCTAATATATTGGTTCATAAAAATTAAAATTATTCCCATGAAGATCATGATGAGTTGAGGTTTTTGTAAAAATTATTTTCTTAATGATTCCAATGGTAAGATATTCCAAGTGAATCCTACTTCTCATTTATAATTTTTTATTATAAAATTCATACATTGGAACTCACTTTTTTTATCAATGCATAACCCTATTTGAAACAATTTATTGAAAATATATAAGTTATATATTCTTTAGTAAAATGGTTGATGATGATTTTTTTGCAAAAAATAATTATAAGTTTATTTTTTAAGATAATAAAATGATTCTATTATAATTTATTGGAAGGGGGTTCTTCAATTACAACTGATTTATTATGTTAATCAAGTATTCTATAAAAATTATTTATTTAATCATGCTATCTGAAATTGACCTTGAACAAATCATGTATTCATAAACTATAATTTTTTTCTTGTACATTAAATTTTCGGACACTCTCTAGCCACTTTATTCACCGTGTACTACTTATATTCTATATTTAGTTACCTATTTAAAATTTCCATATATTATTAGTATTTTCGTGTGTGGTAAAATTGTCTCCCATCAATGATATTCCTAGGTTTCAAGGATTGTTACATAATTCATTCTATGAGAACCATTTTCAATGTTAATGGGGTTAATTACTATAGATATATTATAATATATATATGATTTCCCAACAAGATTTTCCATTTATACACACCTTTCCAGAGTCAACAATTATTATATAGTAATTTGGTACTGTATATTTAGTATGTTCAAATATCTCACTTTCAGAGCATGTATATCATCATTGGCCTAGATTATGCCTCTGGTTTTGAATTAAATATGAATGTTATTTTTTATAGAAAATTTATATCTCATAGATATATATAATGTCTACACCTAGGATATATATTATTTTTGTAGTTGTGATATCAACAAAATTATGATTTTTTCACATTTTATTATTTTTAATTACCATTATTAGAGGTTTACATTAATTGTGTTTCCTATATATTATCTTTTATTAATTTTATTTTTTATGATGATAATTATCATTATTTATTATTTTAGGACATAATACATACATATTGAATATATATATGAATTCATCATATGAAAATCATAAATTTCATTGAAAATGAGAGTGGCCTATATAATTGAAGGATTTTGTATATGAAACTGTTTATGGATATATATATTTATACATACACATATGTGGTCCTTCTAATGAGAAGATTGTCAATTATTTATTTGCATGTTTTCATTAATGTATCTTCTTAAGAAGGTATAGCTTGACTCCTAGGATATAAAGATTCAAATATAATTCCTCTCTCTGATGATGATTATAATCAGACACATCCAAAGACACATTCATATATATATATACACACAAATATATATATAATAATATACATATATATATATACATATACATATAAATATACACATTGATTTATATGTGTGTGTGTCTACATTACCACAAATAGAGGATGGGTTCGGTCATAAATTAATGTGGATTGATCCCTGGTGATGGAATTGTACATCAAATTAATTATTATTATAGATCAAATAAAGATCATATTATTCTAATGAAATTAGTTAATTATATAATAAATCATATTTTTAATCTATCTAATAAATAGAAAGTCATGCCTCACTATATTATTCACTTCTATATATGAGTGGATTTTATTTTGATATTTTACCACCATTATCCTGTTAATAACTTCTTTTCAATCTATTTGGTTAAAAAATTATAAATGAGGAGATATATTAGTTCATACACATACTTATTATCTATTTAAATAAAATATAATTAGTTTATTAATAGAAAATATTTATGCACACACTATGTAAGAACACTCCAAGGGGTATGAAACCTCTCTATTTTTTCATTTATGTATATATAGGTATATTGTTACATGTTCTAAATATTTAAGTTTTTTGTAATTCGTTATCATAGAGTTAGCTCAGTACTAAATTCATTCTTATTGCTTTTAGGATATCTATGGATGTTATGAGTAGATCATCGGCCACATTGATTTTATTCTTCGCTATCATATTCCCTTTTGGACTTTATCTTAATATTTGTATATTATATTTCTATAGATTATTTATTTTTTAGTATAATTTCAAATTATAGAGATATTTATGGAATGTTGAATTTTTTAGATGCTCTCCTTTGAAATCTCAGGTTTTATGAATAACTTTTTTTGTATATATATATATCTATTACTGATGAGTCACTCCTAAATATAATTATAAATGATAATTTATTCCCCACTTTTTACATTGTAGGTATTTCATTCCCCACCTAATTTTTAAAACATGTCATACTAGTCTCCTAATAATGGGGATTGGGATTTTTGAATGAATAAATAAAATGATGATTCATATATGGTATGGGAATATAGGATGTAGTCACTAAAATCACAATGATGATTATGGAAATGTTTTTATACTGATAAGTTATTAATCTTCTTTTACAATCTTGAGTCAATGTTACTGGATGGAATACCCATATCCACCTATCCAAAAGTAGATATTATTAATGGGGAACATTTCTCACCAAATTATTTAATGAGTATTCAAGATATAAAACCTTGAGATAAGTGTTGGTAAGAATATTTATACATATGAGTCAAACATGGACCCTATTTTATATTCATTATTTTTTACATAATTCAATTACATGATATTTCAAAAAAAATCAAATAGTATCATTTTTAGTTAATTGTAATATAAAATAAAAACATAATACATTATATATATATAAAACATAGCACCCCTAAAATAGTTATTTAATTCCATCATAGTTAACCTATTTTATATAATTTATTGGCGACTTACTTGATTGGAATGGGTGATAATAATTCCATGTAATGCATAAGAAAATGAAATGGAACACGAGTGATTGTAATGAAAAACAATTTTGGATAACATGAGAGAATAATCATATGCATCTGTGACATATCAGAGAAATATACCTAAAATTTAAAATGAGACACTTATAAGAGTAGTACTGAGGATCATCACCATGGTTTCTAAAAACATTCTAAAAATGTTATTCACCAATGTTGTAATAGAAAATAATTTTAAAATAACACTTTTCTAAAGAGAGTATATAAAAATACCATGTTTAATTAAACCACAAAATAATATTATTGTAATATACGATCGTTATAACCTAACCATGAATTTAAAAGATATTGAAAATGGTAAATATTATAAAAAATATATATAATTTTACTTTTGTGTAAAATTTTATAGAAAATATTTTTAAAATAGGTAATCAATTATTATTAATGTTATTATATTCATGAAAATTACGTTTTTTCAAAAAAAAATTATTTTTTACATATAATATATACAAAATAGAAAAAATATATTTGAAAAAACAAATATCATTTTTAAAATCATCATATAGAAATTATATTTAGATGATATTTTTAATTTTTGGGAAAATATTTATTTTTAGTGAAATTCGAAGACATTAAATTTAATAGAATATTATCATTTCATTAAAAAAATTTGAATGTTATGTTTTTTAATTGGCTTTAAAATTTAATTGGTTCTATTTTATTAATCATAGATGATTTTTTTTGATTTTTATTGGAATTATACTTAGTTGGGGTATAAAAGCATTTTGATACCTAAAATGATTTTATTGAAAACCATTTTTCATTGTGTATTACAAAGTTATATTAAAATTATTTTCTCCCACTTATGGATGATAATTACTATAAAATGGATTCCGTAATTAGAATTATGTGTTTTAAATATTGTAAACAGTCATACATTATTTTTCATCATAATGAATAGTCAAAAAGGTTAAATATATACACCTCAAAAGGGTAAATAAGGTAGTTTTGGCTTAATCTAATGTGGTATGGATGTTAAATAACCATAATTCATGAATTAAATTTTATTTATTAATTTATTTATACCAAACAAATCTCATATTTCTAATTATTGAAAATTTTTCCCTTTTCCCTTTATAAAGTCCTTTATGTTAATTTAATAGAGTGGAAAATCCAAAATTTAATTCCATATATTTTAATTGCTCATAAATTCCGAAATAGTGATAAGAAGATATTATGAGTTAATATAAAATTTTATTTTTAAAAAATATATATTTATACCTATTATTGTATTTTATAGTTAATTTTTAATGAGAATATAATTAACTTAAATTCATACACAGCACAATAAGAAAAAATATTTTTTGGATGAATTGTGAATAAAATTGAATTTTATTGTTAAAAATAATGACCAATTGATCATTCCTGTGTCCATATTTAAATTCCATAATTTATTTATTTTGTTTAAAAAAATCTTGGAATGGTCCATTAAATGAATTTAATGTTATTATACGTTAATTAATGTTTTATTATATGATTAAAAATTATAAATATACTGGTAAATTATAAGTTGGGTTTTATATAATCTATAATTTCGTTAATTTACCATTTTTATGGGAATTTTTTACCATATAAGTAAAATTTTAAACCCTTAGTATTAATTTTTTACCATGTTTAAGCATACAATTCGTTAAAAGATGTGTCAAAGATGAGAAAATGTATTAAAATAGCAAATAAAAAAATTCAAATTTTATTTTTTGAATGCATTTAATCTTAAACTATTATATATATACTTAATAGTTTCCACATTTTCACTATCACAATATATATTATTTATAATAATTAAGAATTTTCATAAAGAAAAATTGTTTTATATCCCTCTCTAATAAAAGATCATCTCATATCCTCTCCTATATACACATGATGATCCATTTGGTTAAGAAAATACCTTATAACAGATCTTATTAAAATCCAAACCCATGTACTTGAAATATTATTTTTTGAATGATACCATCCATATAGTGATTATTGAGTAATGGAAAATATGGTGTATATAGAATATTTATAGATTTCACATAAATTTCATAGTTTTAATAATTCACATAAATTCATAAAATTTGTTCAAACCACTATGATATTGAAATTCACTAAATTACATATATTCATATGTGATTTTTCAATTTAATGTCATTAAATAATAACCTTCTTAATTTAATGTGAAAATAAAATCACAATCATGTGTATGGAGGACAACCCCGTGCGAACTGATGTAATTGGTTATCCATCACCACATCTTATGGATGGTCCAAAATAAGAATATAAATTATATACTCTGATATATATATATATATATTATTAATTCAACTCTATTATGGATAAATTAAAATAATCTATCATTATTTAATGTCCATATAAAAAATAAAAAACATCTTTTGTGTGAATGGAGGATTATTTGCTCATGAAGTGACATATATAATCTTCCAAAAATTCCTCACGTGTAATGTCTATAGGTTGGTTTTAAAAATAACTGATATTTATGATATAATAGTCACTCTATATTGTCAAAATATATATTACCTTCTCTCCTACATTCTATTAAAAAAATTATTGTTACTCATGAAAAAATGACAATTACCGCATCTAGGGTACAATATATATCACATTTGATTTAGACAATTTTTTCAAGATGGTATATTTTTTATTAATGTATTAAAATGATTATTTTATCAAAACATTAACTCTTGAGATAAAATAACATTTAAAATTTTGACCATTATCAATCTATTAGTTTCATTTCTAACTAATAATCCTTATTTTAACAAATGTCTCATGTTTGATTAATTGACTAAATAATAAAATTTTACATTATATTATGTTAAGAAATTAATAATAAAATTTAAAATAATCATTATTATTTTAAATTGATTTATTATTGTCTATTTTTTCGACAACCATTATAATTCATTTCATAAAAAAATACTTTTCCAATAAATATTATGTTCTCTTCTTCATTTTACTTTAGATTGTTTATTTATGAATTCTTAATGGACAATTTTCCACAACTAATCTAATTAAATGTGTTAAAGATTTATTTTAAAAATATTTATTCTTAATTTATGTGAAATTGAAATTATCATATGGATATATTCAAATAAACGTAAATGATATATATAATAAATTTTGGGTCTTTTTTGGATTTGCATAAAATTTATTAAAATGTAACATCACACAAAATTTATATGGGACATTTCTTTATTATTGGTTGAAAAATGAATGTTTTATTAATATTTATGAAATATATGTATTTTCCCACTACCATAATATTTATAGAATTTTTGGATTTCATAATGATATTTCATGTCATTATCAATGAAAAAATCTTCATCACTTTGTCCTAGGTTTATTAAAAAATGGTTTTAAATAGAATGGACATTTTTATATCCATAAAAATCAATCTTATGGGTGAAAAAGAATTCGTTAGTTTGATGATTGAATTAACATAATCAATGTTATATAACTATGTTATAGTACATAGAAATATTATTTCATGATGGTGGAGGTCGATATTGCTAATGATGATGGGTGATACATATATATCTCATTATGATGGGTATTGATGATATATCTCCTTGATGCATTTGATATAGGGATGGATTTATACTATTATGGGATTCTGCTTAATGATAATTTGATTTTACATTGTCTCTTATGCCATTTATTATATTATTTAATGAGTGATATAAAAATGATATTTCATGTTAGATATATTATTTTACTATGCTCCCTCTGTATTTTTCATGGAAATAATTGGATTCTATAAGGTAAGATAATTATAATTTTTAAATAAATTATTATAACATTTTGTGAAAAATTATAGCTTTTATAAAAATTGTTTTTATGGGATTTTATTTTTCCAAACAAACTCATTGTTATGACTTTTTTTGTTTCCATAAAAAGAGTTTTTTGTCAAAAATATTGGTAGTAAATATGATTTCATGATTATGTAAATGATTATTTTATCGAAAAGTGTTTTATGGTTAAGGAAAATATGCTCTTATAAGACATTATGCTTATGAAATCAATTAATCATAATCATTTTATTTATTAAGTGTTCCATTATGAGAATATCATTTCTAATCCCATGTTCAAAATTTAATTTTCAATGTTATTATGGATGAAAATGTGATTTAATAATTTCATAGGTCTATATATATATATATAATCCTTGATCTATGAGAGAACATCATTAATAATAAACATTTTTCATGAAAAATAGAGGATATGTGTAAATTTCAATATTGAATGTATTTTTATAATTCAAAAAGTCTATAATCCTAAATATTGATTTGGAAATTAAGTGATAAAATATTTTTAAAATATTTTTTATGTTTTAGATGGAAAAAATAGTGATATGATTATTGGAATCAAATAATAAAATGTAGAGATTGTTTTTTTAGAATCAGATATTGGATTATCATTACAAGGCTATTATAGTTGGTATGAGAGCAGGGTTTACAAAATATTTTATATTATTTTTCTCCCTTATAGGATTAATTAATAGACACTTATAACAACATGGTATTTTTAGGATTATAGTTGATCATATTTTAAAAACAATATAAACACCGTTTGATTTTTTATGTGAAGGTATTGTAAGATGAAAATGAGTATTGTTGTCGACATTAACAGTAATACAACCATTGGGTTTTGTATTCATTTTAGTGAATAGTTTTTATAAATGATTATATATTTATAAACAAATGTTTAAATGTATTGATAACAATTAGGGTTTTAATGATAATTTATATTGAGTTAATTATGATTAAATTGGATTAAAGGGTTATTATATGTTGGAAATTTATGATTGATCATATCAATAACCATGGGATTGAAATGTGATTCTATGACTATGTTATTAAATATGTTTCTAAAAAATATCACTAGGTTGGTAACATTACATGATTAAGGTAAGTAGAAATACAGGTTGATATGATAGATTCTTTATTGAGTAATAATGGTTGAATTATAATTTAAATGAATTTATGATTTTATTTTTACATTTTGGTAATTTAGGTTATTTAATATATTCTATAAATTATATGATTAGGGAATATTAATTTTTTTGTTTGTAAAATTTGGAGGGATTTATTTTATTCTAATATTAATGTGATGTTTATCTCTGAAGATAATGTTATTAAATACTTCATGTTTTGGCTTTGAACATGTCCATGAATATTATGATAAATTTAACGGTTAATTATTTATTGAATAAATTTTGTTGATAATTAGTTCTTAATATTGATGATTTTTATATTAAAATAATTTTTTCATCAAATCCATATTAATTTATATTTTATATAGTTTTTTATGTTGGCCATATTAGTTTTTGATAAAGATTAAATATTAGATGAATAACTTATTACAAATTTTGTATATTTTCTTTCATTAAAATATAACTTTTTCTCATTCAAATTTCTTGTTGGGTGGATATTACCTTTCTTTAAAACACATTCTGTATCACTCCCCAAAATTATTTGAACATTAATTTTCTCTTTGTTTTATATATTTCAAATTCACACTGATGTTTTCCAATTTTGATTCCATGTTAACGGTTATGCACGGTGCCATAATTCATTCCCATTCATGGATGTTTTATACAACCTTTGTTTTGTGGGATCTCAACTAAGGTATTTCTAAATGTAAAACCCTTGATTACCATCCTGATGATAAAATTTTTAGAATTAAATATTTTAATGGGGGGAAGAATGTAATACACCATAATATGTTTTATATTGTATAAGATACAAAACATAGATATTAAACAAACCACGAAAAAAAATATTATTTTTAAATAAAACTCTTACATCATGGAGAATTAATTGGAGGGTATTTATAGTAGTGTCAAAATTAGAAAAAATATATACAACAATCTAACTTAATAAAATTTATACATAAATTATATGGAAATATGCACTAGATTTATAATAATTTTACTTCAATCTACAAATATTTATATTTTAAAAAAATGGGTTTCATCACAATTATTGAAAGAATATTATAATTAATTTATTCAAATTTAAGAAAGAAATGTGGAGAAATGTTTTTTTAATTGTAAATAAAAATATTATCTTTTAATAACATCATTCTGTTTTTCTAAAAATATTTATTTTTTCGTGATGATTGGAGGGAGACAATTTTATACAGAATTGTATTTTTTCATCTCCTTAAAAAGTCAAATTGTTTGTATTGGATTTAAAATTTCATTAATTCTTTTTTATTAAAAATTATACTAAGAAGGTAATTGTAATTGAAATATTTCTTAATTTGGGTATTAAAGCATTTTTAAACATATAAATTCATTCTTTCTAGAATAATGTTTTCACAATGTTTAATGCATTTGAATTTTTTTTCATTCACATATATATGTTAAATAATTAAAGATTAATCCCATATTTGGAATCATCATGTTCAAATATGGTAATTATGACATGTTTAATTTGTGTTATAATTAATATTGTTGGTGGTAAATATTTTTACATCGATATGGATAAATAAGTTAAAAAATATATAATTCATACGATAATTATTTAAAATCACTATAAAAGATAAAATTAATCTATACGGTGAGATTAAATTCAATATTCCAATCCAATATTCTTAAATATATAATTTTGGTCTCATTTATCCTTGAGAAATGCCTTTTTATTATTTTAATTAAAAGAACATTCCATAATTTCAATCTCTTACTTAGTATTTAGAGTATAAGTTTTCATAAGCATGATAGTATTTTATAGAGGTATATAATTTTATTAAGTTTCATAATTTAATTTTATGATGTTAAAGTGTTTTTTTATTTTTTATGGTATAATTAATCTAAAATATTTCAAAACACTTGAAAATTCATTTTTAAATTAGTATAAAGATCAATGTTAATGATTTTAAAAACATAAAAATATATTTTTTTTGATTATTTATTGTTTCACTTGAATTTTATGGTTCTTAATACTATATAATTTGTTGTCAATGTTTTGATATTGTAATTTCACACTTGTCTTGATGTCATTAAATTCAAAATATGTTAATAAACATGAAAACGAATAAATAATATTTTTTATTAAAAAAATGTTAATAAATCATTAAAAATTTATAAAATAATATTTAAATAAGGAAAGGGGTGGTATATGGCATAAAATTTCATCCCTTGACCATTTTTGTGCATTTTGTAACCATATAAGTTAATTTATAACACTTTAGTAATGAAAAGGTTGTTACCAAGTTTATGGATAGAATTTTGTAAGTGATGTGGTTAAACGTAATGAAACGATAAAAAATGTAACATAAATAAATAAAAATATTATTTCTTGAACATATTACATAATATAATAATCATATATTATAAATGTTTTACACTTTGTTCCACTTTTACAAGAAAAAATAATATTTTTTTGAATGTTTTCAAAAATTCTAATCACTACCACTTTGTCACATATAATAAAAACCATATCTCCTCTCCAATACACACATCAATATCTATTTTTATAGATAATAACATCCCAAATTCCTTCATAAATTATCTATCGTCATATAATAGGTCTTATTTTGGAAATAATACACACTATAAGGTAAATTATTTTTAAATAAAATGATGATTTCCAAATAATATATACTCTATTTAACATAATGATTTTCATTTATTTCTTCATATACAAGTTTAAGAAATATTCCATTCATTTTGATATAATTACATGGATATATTTCATATTCTATGATTTTATTTTGCATCTCTATTAACTATAATCCATATACTACTTTATATAATATGAAATAAAACATCATTATTGTGTATGTTTAACTACCGCCTCATGAACCGATATAATTGGATTTCCATCACCTCCTCTTATTAGAATTCAAAATTATTTATATAAATGATATAAAATGATATATATGGTATAAATTCAATTATAGTATGATAAAACAAATATCTTAATTAAGTATTTACTATCCAAATTAATAATCAAATCATTTCTTGTTTCTGTAGTATACTACCATTTCATGAGATGATATATCTTATTTTCAATCATAGTCTCTCATATATATATATATATATTTGTGTGTAGGTGTCTATCCGTGTGTGTGCATGTATACGTGTGTGTGTGTGTTTGTGTGTGTGTGCATGCATGTGGTTTTAAATAAATAATATGATATTTATGATATAATCAACTTTTTTAAATGATTATATAAAATATCCCATTTTCCCTCATGCTATTTAAAAATTAGAAATCTTACCCCTGCATAAATGAAGAAAATCGCCTCCAAGATAAAATGTATTTCATATTCAATCATTAACTTTTATGGATGGATAATAAATTAATTAATGTATAAATTAGATGATATAGTCATATGTATGTCTCATGAACACTCCTACTAAAGATACTGCAATTAAGGTAGATAGATGACTACCCCCAAGTCCCACCTTTAGTAGGCCCTGGGATGAGTATTAACACTGAGGGTATGCAAATATCACAATTTGGGAGGCAATTAACTCTATAGGAAAACAAGATATGAATATAGAATAAATCATCCAAAATTAACAAAATGAAATATATATAAGAAAACCCAAAACCATCCCATAATTCATGTGTAAATAAAACTTATATTGATTAAAAGTCTCCAAAATAAATGCCCAAAACAAAAACTTTGGTAGTGCTATTAAAACTATCCAAGGTTATAGGAAAATAAAGTCCATCACAAATAACGAATACCTTTTGGAATCCTAATTATATTTTTATATATATTCTGTGACCATACAAGCACACTTAGTAGGAAAATAAAATTCTCTTATGATAATTTTAAAAGAGAAAACTAATGAACCTGTGTGGAAGAATTAGAAACAAATAGAGCCTAATCAAGTATATTTACCATAACTTCATCCTCGCCTAGTCTCAATCACCAGATAAGGAATCCATTAATATAATATAATATAAATCTCATCGATGACAGAGTATGCCACACCAATTTTCCACTGATTATCCACTCTCACTCCCTAACAACATATGTTATGTCAATCCACAACCATTATAATAACATCACATCACACCAAATCCTTTTGTACATAACTTGGCCATCACAATACATGACATCCCACATGCACACTCTTGGTCCCTCACATATCATCACAACACATCTCAACAATGGAAATTTTGAATTCTGGCTATCACAACATGTGTGTGTACTACTTATTTCCTGGAAGAGTGATCAAGGTAGAGTATTTAACTTTCAATCAATCCTATCATCCAGATTTTGGGAAAAACAACCCCATGTGACTATGTGGGTGTCATTATATAGTTCTTGATGAGGGTTGGGTTCGTATAAAAATCTCAAGAAAATATATGATATTTTTATCCCCATAAAAATGGTTCATAACCATGGTGTAAATTTTTTTAAAGAATACTCAAATTTTGTTGTAGTAGATAAATTCACAACCCCCAATACGTAATAAAAATTCACCTTTCTAATTTCAATCATCAATTTTAATTAATCCATTTTCCATATTCTTCATTACTATATTTTTCTCATAAAAAATTGTTTTTTTCTTAGAACAGAACATGTAGAATAAAATTTATTCATTAAACATACACGATATTGTTTTTTAGTTAAATATACATTACTAATTGGGCAACATACATAGCATAGCATTCATCAATAATCAATAATAAAAATCCCAACACCCAAATCATGTTCCTCTTTCCGTTACATCCCCATTACATAACAATATCACAACCCCCATCACAACCCCACTACACAACCGCACCATAAAAACCATGATAATCCAAAATTACAACAATATCGCATCCACTTACCCCAATCACATCACATCAAATTCAATTTCACAAAACATATTACAATTTATCCAATGGGTTCTTATTCAATTTAACATCATTAATTAAAGTTGTTATCACCAAAAATTAGATCATATGGAATCCATTCCATTAGTTGAATATACGTGGTTAGCTAGTTATTTATGTTGATTTAATACAACAAAAAATTGATGTTTTAATAAAAATTCATTACAACATAATCAAGCTACCAAAATAAACTATTTTCATCATGTCGATAAGACCATAAATTAATAATATCATAAATAGTAAAACAAGAAAAATAAAAAATGTAAGACCATACTTCACTCTCCCTTTACCCTTTAAATTAAATTCATAACAATTAATTTTCATTATTAATCAGGATGGAACCTTATTCACAAGTGTTTAAGAAATTAAATTAATCACACAATATACACATAAAGATAAATTAAAGAAATAACCTAATTGGAAGAAGAAGTTGTTCCCAACTAGTTGCACTAAAATAGGGGGCATGCATACAATATGGACCTTCTTTAGGGTTGTCTAAAACTAACTAAATAAACAATTTCTAAGAAAACTATGAAATATGTATTTGGGTTATATATTATCAGGAGAATATAATCCCAATTAAAAATAATGTACAATCACCTCATTATAATTACAATATCTGATACTAGGGGGATCAGTCAAGGTTTTAACACACCAATATAACTGGATCCCATCAATCTTTGTGGATTGTGCATTTAAAAGGTCTCTATAAATTTTAGATAATATGGATATGATTTATCCCATTTTAAATGGATTTAAAATGCTTTTGTATGGCATTTTAGCCAATTTTCCATCATAAATGATGTCAAAATGGAAATATTGTAATTTTTTTGGAAAATTTGAAAATTAAGGAAACAACGAAAATAGTTGAAATGTATCACCATTATAAATATCATACTATTGGAAATGATTCACCAATGCAAATGCCTCAATATTTTAATTGTCCCACTATAGAAAATGTGTCACCATTGGAAATGTCACACTGTTGGAAATGTGTCACCATTGGAAATTTGGAAAAATAGAAAATTAATGAAATAAATCACTATTGGAATGTCTGAACATTGAAGATGTGAAAAATTGAAAAATTATTGAAATGTATCGTCGTTGGAAATGTGAAAAATGTAAAACTATTTAAATGTATCTCTATTGGAATGTTTCACAATTGTAATTATAAGAAATTAAAAAATTGTAGGAATGTCTTGTTGTTGGACCCTCCCACATGTCCCACAAACATCCCAAACTTCCCCCCGGAATCCACAATTACCATATTTTGGGTAAATTAATTGTTCATTAGTATCGAACCATTAACTAAGATACCTCTCCAAATATTATCACTATCAGGATTTCAAAACCTAATCGGATGGAAGGTGACAAACCATCCAAATGAACATCCTTCTTTGTACCTCTCACAGATCTAATTATGCCTGGAACACTGCCATAAACTAAGCCAAATATCCCAAACACCCAAGAAAACTAAATAGAAAATACTTCCAAAGACAATGAAATTTGGGAAATATTTTTTCCATTTCATGATATTATCAGCTTTGAGTGGCACAGACTCTCCTAAATCAGTTTAATCACATCATAGTAATATGCATCCTAATTAGTAATATGTTATTCCTTTTTTCTCATTTCAGAATGTTATCACACAACATACATCACGTATTATATCATGGGTAAAATATCATATCTCATAAAACATGACAGTATAAAAAAAAGATCACAATAAAAATAGTTAATAGAAAATTCAAAAACACTATAGTAATTGGGATTGCATCATTGTCTCACACTCCCCTGTACTCTTCACAAGACCACAATGCCTCCATAGAACACAAACTAGGTGAATGGTACATCCTCATAGAATCTTCACATGATAATATTGGATCTTCATTGGAATCTCCATCAATGTCACATCCTCCTCGATATCCAACTCTCCCCAGTCAATGACATGGGAGTTATCATGAAGATACTGATGAAGCTGAGACAAGTGGAAGACATTGTTGATCTGATCAAGCTAAGGTAGAAGTTCCAAATTATAATCCAACTCACCAATGTTCCCTAACAACTATAAGGGAAAAAATAAATAGAGTAAGAGAATACATCCTTTTTCGAACCACTACTTCCATCATCATTGGGAAATATTCAAGAACACATGGTTCCTAACATAAATCTAAAAGGACATCTTCCTATGGATAGCATAAGAATTTTTCTAATCATGTGATGTTTAAATCCCCTCTTTATCCAACTAACCCTTATCAGTTATGGTTTCCACCACATCAGTTCCAAGGAATACTGTAACCTCAAACTCTATCAAGAAAAATAGTGAATGAAATTCCCTCCCATAAAAATCCACTAACAATTCCATGATAATAGATGAGTGATAACTATTACTATAGGTGAAATAGACCAAGGTTGGATTTTTTCTCTTGATCTTTAGTGTTCCAAGAGACTTGGCTATAACATATCTTTTAGCATATAGATATTCAGTTCTATGTATCCACTTATCTGAGGGTGGAAAGAAGTTCTTAGGTGAATCAATATTCAAAAAGAATGTTCAAATTACCTATAGGCTTGTGAGGTTAATCATTCACCTAAATCAGATACAATCGACATAGGAAATCCATGATGCAGACTACATCCTCCACATTAATGTTTCTAAAATATACAATGTTCTAGACTCATTAATTTTAAGAAGTGAGTTAATTTTGTTAATCAATATAAAATTGAACACATAAAATCACATAAAACCTAATAAATGGGTAACCATATGATGAATTCCATTGACATTTCATCCCATTTAAACACTGGCACATCTACGCAATGCCCAAAAAACCTCCAGGGATATGATGCTCAGTATTTATGCGTTGAAAAACCAGACACCAAGCCATAAGCTCAACCACATCCCATTTTATTCTAAGACATCAAAACAATGTCCCGAATCCTTGGTACATCATGTAAACTCCAAGTTTTCTACCCAATCAGTGAGCTATGATACTCAAAAAATAATCACTCATGAATCTCTATGAGGAAAAATTTTCCCTTGAAACAACATTCTATTCTAACCACCCACTATTCACCTGTGAAGACCATTACCATGACCAACAAGATCATGAGGGACCTATACCTCTAGGTCTCCTAACTGAGCCTCCTCCACCTATTATATCATAGACGACTAAACCATCAACTGAAAAAAATTCCTCTTCCACCATCAACCATTTCACTTATGTAAAGGGATTCTAAGTACACCATCACTCTCTATGTATCCATAGACTCTTGAAAAACACTATTCTATGAAATTTTTTTCAATGTGTCAGCCACAACATTCCACTGTACTATGGTTGAGGATATATCAAAACCATATTCCTAATGAAACTCCAACCACCCGAGCTACTACATAGTTAGATAACGTTGAGAAAATATATAACTCAAACTCTTGTGATCTGCGATGAACACAAATCACTCCTCAATGAGGTAATTTGGTGTTACATTTAATGAAAATAATAACTATGATATCTATAGATCATGGGTATAATAGTTAAATTTAGGAGGCATCAACATCAAATACCCATAATATATCACTAAATTTTGATCCATCAAGATTCCCACAAACCCAGATGGGATTCATCTTGTAAAACCTCAAACAACACAACCTCCTCTGGAAGATGCATCATAGAGAGTTGACTAACACACTCTTTTGGTAAATGAATGATTCTCATCACTGATCAATCCAAAAAAAGGTTGTCATGCCTGGTATATTCCATCAATGGGGATATAAATCAGTAGAAATGGGGAACAAACCGCTAATAATAGACTACAAGACCAAGGAACATATGGACCACTACTACAATATTCAGTACTTACCTAGAAGATAATGTCACTATCCTGGATTCATCCACTACAACAACTTTTGGTGACACCACATGCCCTAGGAAATTCTCCGCCTATGTCTAAAACAAACATTAGAAAAAATTTCCATAGAGATGATGATGATGATGTAGAACCATCAAAAAATATCTGAGATGTTTGGCATACTCCTCATCTGATGCTGATTCGATCAATATTACATCAATGGAGACATCAAAAAACTATTGTAGGATCTCATAGAACACAAATTTTTTAATCCTTGTGAACTTGAATGGTGATTTCATAACACCAAAAATCATGACTACAAACTCCAACTATCCTTACCTACAACTAAATGCATCCTTCTAGATGTCACCATCTATAACACTTAATTGGTGGTATCAGACTAAATATCATTCATGGAGAACCAAGAAACTACCATAATATATTAAAAAAGATCATTGATACTTGGAATAGAAATAATATTCTAGAATTACACTTTTTTCAACCTATTATAGTGTATGTACTACCATATAATAACTTTCTTCTTCTTAGATAATAAAATAGGTGAATACCATAGGGAAACAATATTCTAGATGAATATGCTCTTCTTAAGATCATGCATCATAACCCTCAACTCTTGTAACATAGAGGGATCAAATTGGTAGGGATCTATCAAAATTGAATAAGCCTTGGGCAACATGTCTATCCCAAAATCAACGTCAGATCAAGGGGATAGTGTAAAAAACTTTTCATATAAAAAAACCAAGAATTCCTTGAAAACCATTGGAGTCTCTTCTGTCCCTGTGTCAACTCATTATACATAAAATGTAAACAAAAAATAAATAAGGAAATAAATACACCAACTACACACTTGGATACCCCTGTCACTAATTAAAACCTAACGCCAACCATCTACCTAAGAGAACACATATCTCATTCAGAGGAAGTCGGTAAAATCATACATTGTATATATCCAATCAACGATAAAAAACGTACTATTTTTTTATATGAATTATGATATGGTCTGAACATGATTGATGATTCCTTATCATTTGTTCGCATCCGAGACACACACCGAGCAAGATCATATAGAATCCAACTATCATAATCAACACCATGCGCATGAGAAACCACTCTACATCACGTACTTGACCCCAGACATGAGAGGGTGAAATAATGAATTGAAAATCACCTAAAACAAAGAAGAAAAAACATGTTTTGATGATTAACTACATGTACCTAGAATGATCTCTGGCCCCTCGGGTGCGGTTACCACCACTACCTATAACATTCTACATTCAACTCCTCTACACCTCCACTAAAAGCCACCACTACGACCATGCTCATGTCGTTGTACTTAAGGAAGAGGTAAATCATTTGGTCACCCTCTACCTTCTCCATCTTCTATGAATGTAGAATAACCCTACTACACATACAGGTGGAATTATGTCACTAGTAACTAATTATAAGGCTAACACTGAACATGAACACTTCTTCCATGATGGTCTCAATAATCCACGAGGCACTAAGCATAGTAATTTAAATGAACCCCATATATGAAACATACTATTATGATGTTATTTGGATGATTATGGAAGCCACTGGCCCTAGGTTGCTAGATGGAAAGCTACGTTGTTTAACACCCAGTTGGTCGAAGCCTTCATTGCCATGGCTTCGAATACATACCACTTAAATGTCAACCCTAAGAGGAACCCTGCTGGTTCCCCACTCATAGTAATCCTCCACATGAGTTAATATGGACTATCACCTATGACTTATTTTGATCCTCTATATATGATGGAAATGTAAAATAAGTTATTTTATACAATATATGAGGATGATGTGAATCCTAAAAACACCTTGACTGGGACTCATAAGATAGAAAAATATCACGTGAAACGTGTAGAAGGTCCTTCGAATTTATCCCAAGCTCCCACACAGAGAAGATTCCCTACTGAGGAGAGAGTAGTTACTGCCTCTTCAAAAACATTCATGGTTGTTAAATGGAAATCTATATGAATGTCATTCAAGAAGTTAGGCCATGATATATATTCTTCTTCTACTAACTAATGTGTAGTGTCCACCACTAACACATAGCTCCTCGAATTTGACTACCTACCATTGGGACCTAATACTCTATTGGGTACCAAATCAAACAGAAAGTGATCTCCATCTCCACTATCCATCTATATAACACCACATCAGAAATTATTCCCTCACACTTTCCCAAAGTCTACTGAAAAAAAATCTCAAAACGCCTTCTTCCACTGATTACCTTCCTCAATCGGATCAACCCTCCAGTTATGAAAAAGGGTATCATGTTGAACCTTTAGTACCTGTGCCACACAGAAATGATGATTATGATTTATTTGATTAATGATAACCAATTATTTCATTATCTAATTAGTATGGATTGTCATTAGGATAATTTTTAAATTACGTTAATCCTTATTATTCATTTTACCCATTTTATCTTTCCCAAAACAACCCAATATAAAAAAGAACAGAAGTCATCGTAATGAAGGTGCATCTCTGATGCCTATAACTTATAAGAAGTCCCATATCACATGGTCATTATATATACTTGATGTCCAGGAACTAGATCATGGGTGCCCTAGAATCACATGTCTTATATGGTCTCCCAGGCCTCGGTCAAGAACCAATGTTATTGAAACTATTTCCATACCAACCCACGCATCCCTTATTGTGACTAACTACAAACTCCTCCCTATCCATAAACCATGACCAATTATACCACTTGGTCATAAGCCTCTCTGAAAAAGGATACTGAAATGAAGGGAGAGAGATGATGAACCTTGAATCTTACCTCCAATATGCCCCAGGGTGGTGACTAGCATAAAGGGTATAAAAATAACGTAATACGGGGGGCATTTCACTCTATAAGAAAAAAAGATCAGGAGATAGAATGAATCTTCCATAATAAAATACATGAAAATATATAAAATAAAACTAACAACCTTAAAAATAATAATGTGTAAATAAAACTGATATAGATAAAGGGTCTCCAATATAAATACCCTAATCAAAAACTAAAGAAACAATAAAGCAATTTTAGAATGGTTTAATATCTAAAATTCCTCGACAACCTCTGAAGTCATCATGGAATCTGTATTTTTTTATATATGTAGGATGAGCATACAAGTATACTCCAAATGAAATCTGTAGTATCTCTTGAACATGTGAAACAAGAAGACTAATACAATAATGTGAAATTTATAGAACCAACTAGAAAATATGAAGGTATAATAAGAAAACCCCAAACTCACCTAGTAGTTTTCACTAGATAATTCATCCAAGAATATAATATAATATAAATCACATCGATTATAGGGTAACACTAGCCACATTATCACTGATTTTCCACTCTCACACTGCAAAGTCATACGCCCTAGTTCTCTTAGCCCTTCCAAATAATATCTAATCACATCTAATCCCAAACACACACACCTGGGCCATCCAAACACATCACATCACACCCTCACACACCTGGGACAACTCATATAATCACATCAATACTAGAATATGTAACTTTTGAAATCATTCAATAAAAACTTGTGCATGTCCTTCTCGTATCATGGAAGTGGGAGTAGGGAAGAGTGAGTACTGATCCCTCCATCCTCCCAATGAATTGTTTTGAGAAACACCCTGACATGACTCTACTTGTGTCTGCACATTATTCTCAACAAACGTGGGAGTGTCTTTTGAAATCCAAATAAAATAAAGGGAATAAACATATAGATGAACTTCACACAATCCCCATCCTAAGGGTTCACAACCAAGGTGTTAAATATATAACAGAATATCCCACATTCTCTATATAAGTTAAATACACTACCCTCCATAAGAAAAAAACCACAGTTCATATTTAAATCATTGATTTCCATTAAACTATTTTCCAGATTCTCAATTAGTAACATGTTAATGTAAGACAATATCTTTTTCATAGCACTCAATAAAAAGCATAAAATTTATTTATTAGATATTCCCCATATTATTGTTAACATAACTCTCAATTAATAACCATAAAACTAACACAACATTGAGTAAAATAATAACAATAATCCCAATAATCACATCATGTTCTACATTCCATCATAGCCCCCACTGTATAACCTCATAAAAACCACCATTGTATCCCTGTTGCACCATCATTCCATCACAACCATCACATCCACACTATTAAACCATATCTCATCCAAGTTCCCTAAAAAATATCATCACATACAATAAAACATTACAAATTTAAATTTATCAAGTTGAATCATATTCAATTTCAATTTTTAAATTAATATAGTTATCACACAAGCCATTTGATCTGGGATAATTCATTACATTAGCAAAATATACATGGTTATGTAATTATTTTTGGTGGTATCTTATAATAATAAAATATAGGCTACCAAATAATGTCGCAACAACATAATTAGTGCACTAATAAGAAATATTTTTACCAAAGTAATATGCCTATACATTCATAACAACAATACAAGTCAAGTAAAAATATTAAAATATTTATCATCGTGATTCACATCTCCCTAACCCTTAAAATTAAATTTAAACTGATTCATTATATTTGTTAATCTGGATGTGACCATGTTCTAATTTTTTAGAAATAATAAAAATATCCCTCATGATACACTTATATAGAAAAAAAGAAAAGAATCGTACTTGGAAGAAGAATATTTTCCAAACGTAGTGCACTAAAACAATGGGTGTGCATACCAGAGGGATCTTTTTCAGGGGAAAATAAATCTATCTACAGAAACAATATATGTGTTTTACAATTTTTAATGGTATCATACGATTTTATATATTAATAATATGATTAGTCTACATGGAAATAGGTTTATACACCTTTAATAATAAATTTAACCCTACTTTTCCTCATTAAAGATGTCAACATGTAAGTCCATTCATTTATTGGAAAACATGAAATTTCTAGAATAATGGAATACTGTTGTAGATATATCATTGTAGCATATGTAACATTGATGTAGATTCCTCACCATTAGAAATGTCTCACTATTGTAAATGTCTCATTTTTATAAATTTCACATAGTTGGAAATGTTGAAAAAATGGAAAACTGTTGAAATATCTCACCATTAGAAATGTGTGAAAATGGAAAGCTATTGAAATGTCTCACCATATTAATTTATCACCATTGGTGTTCTTGAAATTGATAAAATTATTGGAATGTATCACCATTTGATAGTCTCACATATCCCAAAAACACTTTAGACTTCCCCATGGACAATATAATTATTAGATTTTTGGTAATTTAATGGTCTAAAAGGATTGATTTGTTACAATATGATTATATTTTTAGTAAAACAATGGCTATTTTGAAAATATTAAACCTACCAATGTATTTTCCCATATAAAAGATGAATGATCTAAAAACAATTTAAATAAGATTTTATATTATTTAATTAAATATGAAATTATAACAACATTATCAAAAGGAAATAAAATTAGAAGGGTTATTAGGAATTCAAAAAATTGATAAAATTATATTTTATAAGAGATAAATAGTGAACATGATAAGCCTGAATCAATGTAATGTATTTTTTATCTTGATTTACATTAACTGAGACATAATCCATTTTCACAACATTTTTTTGTTACTGTATATATTCGGAAATAGATTTATATAACCACTCCTTTATTAAGGGGAATTTTATTTAAAAAAAATTAGGTTTTTAATTAAAATGTCATTTTATTATGAATGATACAAAATACATAAGGGAAACATTACCTTAAAACCTAATTTTAAATGATTTAATGATTTATATTCAAAATTATCTTTATTAATATACATATTCATAATATTAATTTATAGATGTATTTATATGGATATATGTTAACTATAAAGTAAATTTTATGTCACATTTAACATTTATTAAAACATTCAATGTGTTATGTTTTATATATTGTATATAATAAATTTTGACTTTATTTAGAAATGGGATAATTGAATGTTATTTATTAATATACACTACATTATTGGATTTACCCACCACCACCACCATTGTTTTATTTTTTCTTATGCATTATCGAGTTTCATGTTTTTTATAAAAAAACTCTTCTTGCCTTTGATCTGGGAATATTTAAAAAAGTGTTTCCAATTTATTATACATTTATATGTCTACGGATGTTTTTCTAATGGATGAAAATACTTTTTTTTAGTATGATCATAAAAAATAATGGATTCACATATTATGATTATTTCAATATTATTGAAATTTCTTGATAATGATTAGTAAGTTTATATAGCTTATGTTAACGAATGAGAGTAATATATCTTATTGTTATGGGGGTACCTGATATAACTAAACAATTAATTGGGTAATGTGATAGAGCTAACTAGATAATGGTTTCACCTAATTGAAATTTTAAGTATAAAATTTATTTTATTCAATATTTAAGAGTAATTTTAAGTGTTATATGAAAATTATATCCCAAGTTACCTACATAATTATTATATTGATGTTAAATATTTTTATTTTAAATACTTTTTTATAAGGTAAGATATTGATCATTTATTTGAATGTAATGATTTTGAATTTTTGGGTCATAGGTATATGTTTAGGAAACAAATCAATGATTCACTTGTTTTTGAATAAATTTACATGATTATTATTTTCCATTACTTTTACTTAAAATGCGCTTAATAAAGAAATATTTCTCTGTAAGGATTATTTCAAGAGTACGTAAATGATTATTTGACCAAAAATTATATTATGGTAATGGGAAATTTCTCTTTTATAACATCATGATTTGTAAATGGAGTAATTTTATTCCTTTATTTATTTATATCTACCTTTTGAAGATTTTTTTACTCATCCAATGTTTTAGTATAATTTTCCTATTGAAAGAATAATTGATATAATATTTAATATGTTCATATTTCTATATATAGAATTTATCTTTATCGAAAAAATCATGTCATTATAATTAAAATTCTTTTTGGTAAAAATATATACTATGTGGAAATATCCACATTGAAATAGTTTTCATAATTCAAAAAAAAATAAACTGATGAGATCAATGGGAATGTATGTGATCTAATATATTTTAATGATGTTTAAGGATTTTCATTACAAAAATTGTCTCATCATTTTTAGTATCAAATACATAAATGTAAATATTCTATTTTTTAAATGAGATATTAGAGTGTGGGTATAATGATATAATAATGGTATCATATATGGTTTACATATAGATACTAACTATTTAATTATGGAATATAACTATTGTAAGGGAACACCTATCATGTGTCTAATTCCATGTGATCCCTAGAGATGAAATTTTATATGAAACAATTTCTTCAATTACACATGGTAAATAAAGAAAATTTTCATAAATGATGTTATTATGGTAATAATTTCATAATTACCAAAAGTAATCATTATGTAAAACCCATGTTGGGGTATTTTTAGTTTCACATATTAAAATTCAAAATAAAAGGAATATAATTATATTTTCAATAACAATTATAAATTAAAATTGGGTTCATTATTCACAACATAAATTAGTGTTATGGAAAATAATTAAATGACTTCTAGAGTATAAAGGGTATACAAAGTGGTTTATGAAATGAGATTTATTATAGAGAGTGTATGTATCTCAATATTAGGCAATCCAATGGAAAATAATGGATTGGTGATAAACACATGATAATATAAATAAATTAAAATAAAAATACATAGTTTAAGGAATAAAAATGGAATGTTGTTGAGAACCATCACAATAATGTGGGTCCCAAAATCATGATAATTTCTTATTGGAACCATAATTAATCCATGGAAAGAATAAATAGTGATAAAATGTGGGTAAAATCATGCTAAATTTATTTTTAGTGAATATTAATTCAACAATTGTAGGGTATTTATATAAAAATAGTGGGAGTTATTTGTAAACTTATAAAAATACTTTCTTAGTCTCTGAGGTATAAAAACATTAAAAACCATTTTCAATCCCTTGGTTTTCACCAATGATTTTTTACAAGGAAATTTAGTTTTTAGTGTTATATATTTTTTGAAATTAAATCCCTAAAAATATTATTTTTGATGTTAATGATATTATGTTTGATAGAGAACTGTTTTTAAAACATATAAAATATGCATTACATTTTGTAAGAATCAATAAAATTAATCATAACACTTTAAAAACAATTATTCTAATGAATACTAATATTTTTTCATGAATTAATTCATATTATTTATGTCATTAGTATGATGTGATCTGGATGTCATAACATGCCTCATATATTTATATCGTATTTTATATTTTACCTAAAATTTCTAGTATCCTTGATAATGACGAACAATTATCCGATGGAAAATTTCAACATGAAATATTAAAAAAATAACAGTTAATTTATTTGAATAATTATTGAGTATTGTACATTTAAATTTCAAATAATTATTAATAGTAATTGAAGTGTAGTATATTCTATGAAACATTTAATATTTTATCCCATATAAAAAATTACATAGGAATTCATAAAATTAAATATCCAATTAAAAATATATAGTTCATTTATGTGAAATTCATATAAATAATATCAATTTAGATTCATCATTTTACCTTAATATTGTATTTTAATTACAATCATATATTATTAAATAAAATTGTATCCAATAATTCTATCAATCATATTCATCTAAAATTTTTTCCCATCTTGAATAATAAATTCCATTGAACTCATTTCTATATAACTTTTAACAAGAAAATTTATTAGATTATATTACAAATTTCTAGATATATAAATCCTTATTCAACTTGAATACCCCATACGAGTTCGGTTGGAGATTGTTGTACGACCGTGTGTTGTCTCAGATAACTTTGATACAGTGGGGATACCTACTACAATTAACTCTCCCAATAGTTGATTCTTCTTAGGCCTCACATATTGATTCATTTTATGGGGTTAGATTCATTAGATTCCCAATGATTCTACATCGAAACCATGAATTTTTAAAATGGATAAAAAAATAATGATCCAATTGCTTGAGTCCATCATTTCATCCTTGTTAATATATGATCTCTCTTTATTACATTAAATATACAATAATTCTATGGGTAACATTGTTTCCAATTATCATATATAGCATTGGATAAAAATCTAAATGTATATAATTCCAAGTATTTATAATGCCCAATGGTCATAATTTCCATCAATCATAAGTCCCATTATTCAAAATTCTCCAGGTTCATATTGATCATCAGTAATATTGACCAATAGTCATATTTATTATTATTGTGTAACAGTTGTATTTTATTTGTTACATTTCCCAGTACATATTATATATATTCCACCATTATTACCACTTATTATATATTACATTATATAAAAAGGGTATATACTTCGCAATGGAATGAAAAAAATATTTGTTACAATAAATTTTACTTTTAAAAAATTTATATAAGTAGTGACCTCCATGGTTGAATTCAATACAATGTAGTTTAAATTATATATATAGTATTAATTGGTTATTATCTGCCATCACACTTCTTATATGCTATCATATATATTTTAACATGAGTTCTGGTGTTACTATGAATTTTAATTTTAATTTTTGTTATCTTTTAAATATAAAAAATTAAATGTATGTTATACGTTATATAGTAAAAAGGATAATGAATTTTTAATTTTTTTACATTCTCCCACTACAACCCCAAATAAACATTGATACACTAATTTGTTTCCCAAAAATAAAATAAATATTTTTATTTCCCATTCTTATCATCATTAGGATTATATGATTCATCTTGAAACATTTTATTTTTCGACAAAACATTCATGGGTTAATTTTTTATTTTCATAAATAGTTCTCTCACAAAATTATTAATATTGATTGGGTCCAATTCAAATGAAAGTTCAGTATTAAATTATATATAATGTGTGTATAAAATATGCATTAGTTTTGAATTATATATTTATAATAAGGATAATTTAAAAACATTATGGACCATAGCAATATTTTTATGTATAACCAACCAATAGGAAATTGATCCAACATATTGTAGAATTCCAATTATTATGATGCAAAACAGTCATAGTCTAAAATAATTAAAAAATTACATGGATCCATTAAATGGTGTAGTTTTTAAGTATTCACGATCCCCCACATGGAACAATATGTCCTTAATTCTATTTTCATCATCATTATTTTGCTGATTTTGAGTAACCTTGATTTGTTTCTAAAACAAATATATCTTGTTTATAGTGTCTTTCTCAATGTCTTAACGCAATGATTTTTATCATAAACTATATACATATAATTCAGAGTTGTATATCACTTTATAGGGAGTTTATCATATAGTTCCTTTAGAAAACATTATTGGAAATTATTGTTTTAGGATAATTATATAATATGGATGTGTTTTTCAAACTCCCATTAAAATAAATTGAGTTAGACCTTATGTTGTGGTAAGGTTTAATTCATTATTTATATTCATTTTATGGCCATTCCAAAACTATAATTCAATATTGGATCATTATCGATAAGATTTATAGTGGATCCCCATGAAGTTTCACCACTCATTTTACATAATGATTAGAATAAAAGAACTATATAGAGATATCCTCTAATGTATTAATAAATTTATCTGACAATGTTAATCAATCAATGTTTCCCATTATGAAATTATTTCATTTTTATGTCTTTGTATGGCTGGAAAAAAATAAATGGTAATGTTTTCTCACTTCCAGATGTGTATGTTAGTGGTTGTAGTAGTCATAGGAGTTCTTTTCACTTTTTCATCACAGGTTGGAACACTAGACATATATTGAATTAATTAGAAATATCCATTTTCATGTTATTTTTTATATAATGACCTCAAAAAAATATATACATATGGATACTCCTAGAATATATATTGAATGCAGGGCTGTGATATTTATCCATAATCACTTTAATTAACATTGTAATAGATGAGGCAAACTATATTGTACCAATCATCATTACTACCTCTTGACCTCCATTTCACTCAACAACTATCCCATTTTTCAAAAATTATATATTCTTTTGTAAAATAAGATCATATAATTATTCCATTCTAATATTATAATATAATGATTATTCTAAAATCATTTGGTATTGGAGTTATTTTGTTGTTTCCCTGATAAAATACATGTTTATATTTAAAAATTACATAATCAATTGATCCCCTTCAATCCCTATCATTCAAATAACATTATGGTTTTCTTACACAATACATCCATGAAATGATTGCCCTTATAATGGTGAAAACTAATAGAACTACAATAGTCCTTGAGATGAACAAACCATTTCCTTTATTTCTAGTTCAGTTCAATTGTTTGAATATTTAATTTAAACTATACTGGTAAGTGTACATAAGACACTTCTATATATAATTATAGTTCCTCTATATTATTAACGAAAATATAAAAACATGTAACTCAATTTCATTTGTAGATAATTCATTAAATTAATACTTAACTAACGTAATTTATACGTAGTTACCCAATCATTCAGTATGGGTACACATCCAATCCACGTCAAGAAAAAATCAATGTAAATGATAATTCTGTCCACATTAGAGGAAAAAGATAGGATAGTTTTACTAACCAACCTATTATTTTATTGTTAGAAAAATTCACTAAACTCCTTTTCCTAGATATATTTTTCTCTACTTTGTGTTATAATTAATTTTGATGTAGTGTTTAGTCTATCTTGTTTCACAGACCTTCAATTTTATTCAATATAACCAAGGAAAATTCGAATCATGATTATTCTTATTGGAAAACAGATATCCTCTATTGACCATTTCATTATTGGATCAACAAGTATTACTTAATTGGTCATAATATTTCCCCGTAATATTTAGATTTATAACCTAAAATAAAATTTATTTAATATTCTGAAAGGTCTCTAATTCCATGATGTTTTTAATTTGTGTCTTATGTGATTTCCATGATCCCCATCAGTAATTGAAAATATTATTAATATCGTCAATAAATGTATCCTAAAATTGATTATTTTAGTCCCTAAAAACACTATTAATGACACTGATTAATATGGAAATTGATTTAATAAATAAAAATTGGATAAAAAATCATGGTGTCTATATGTAGTTCAGAAGGTAGTTACTGGAATATTTTTTTACACCCTCAAAAAATGATACCCCAATTAGAGGTCAATAATGTAGAATAATGGACCCAGGTGATGATTTTCAAATCAATTATCAATCCATGGAAGAGAACGTCTATTACACACTATGATACTATTATGTTCTAATTATCAATTCTTAGCCTCATTTATCTTTTCCTTCTTTATTACATAAGGATTAATTTCCCTCCATAGACACTCTATTTGTTGAATAAAAACCATTCCCTAATGTTCATGAGGATTATTTTTAAATTTTTATAACACTCCATTATCTATTCTATATGGGTAATTTCAGATTGGTTTGTATATTTTTGTGATTTCAATTTCTTATTTAATAACTATTTTAGTGGTTGTTTTTATTAATTCATTAAAAAATAAATCATTGTATTTCTTGAAATGGTTACATTTCATACATTTAAAATTTTATATATTTCACCTTCATCAATAATAATTTCCATAATTAATTATTTAGGATGCTTCAATTTAATATAATTATGATATTGTTTCTTAAAATTAAAAATATATATTTTTTCCCTTTATGTCTTAATAAATGCCCTTACTAAAAAATTTTATAATGGTATTATAATATTACTGTTTATCCATACCATGTATTATGATAAATTCAATTATTTTAGTGACCTATAGGTTTTTAGAGATATTGAGATCATCAATTTTAATACTGTATCAGCTATATATATTTGAAACATTAATTGTTACTCTATGAATTTTAACTAAAAATTAAACAACTAGCAGTTTATGGTTTTATTTGGTATTCTTTGAAGGATTAAATTAAATCATTTTACAAAATGAATTAGAATCAAACAATGTATAATCCAGAATAGAATTTCTAATGATTTCACCTACCCCTAAATCATTAGGATCCACAAAATTAAAAATAAAGATTGATTATTTATGAATTTTTATCCACTATCCTATGAAATCACTACTAGAAAACTAACCTATACCCACGGTTTATAGAACCATGTGTATACCTATATAATATTAATCAGAAAGTAACTATACCCATGGTTCTCTAAACTATGCTTATAGGTTTCATTCCCTTTTCCCAACCTCCCTCCATCCTCATTCCACCCCCTTCACAGAACCCCAAAACCCCCTTCACATCCTATTGTTTCCCCTTATATCCCCGTTCACATCCCCTTTTATCCCAATTTACAACGCCATTGAATTTTTCTAAAAATGTTATGATCAAAATCATATATCCAAATTCATGAGACAATGAGGAAGGATAAATGAGTATTACTAACAAGTTTAATTTTGAGGAATAAATAGGGCATCTGTAGAGGAATACCATTACCATATCTAGTTTTATTTTGAATAGGTGGTTTAGTAGAAAAGTGAAATAGTTCAATCGCAACATCTCGGTAGAAGAGGATAAATTTTAAGATAATAATTTTACATTAGAATTAACCTCATTCAAATAAAAAATATTTTTTTGAGTGATAGAAAAAAAAAGATATAAAGAAGAAAGATAAATTGAAAAATTTTATAACATAATTTACAATCATGAAGATATGCAGATTCAATGTATCATAAATAGATAAGGACGTGTCCAAATTCTTATGTATTATAAATGATAATAATCATTAATAGAGATAGAATTTCTATCCCATAAGAGGTATCAACATGTTCTTAAAAGAGACCAAATGTGCAGATGATAACCTATATGTGGTTGAAAGATCATATAATATGGTAATTTAATTATTGGTATTAAAAGTTATATGGATACGTTTTATGGAAAATGGAGAAAATTAATTCTCTAAATCTACAAGGTGGTGATTGTATTATAAATTGATGTATTTTTAGATCACATATCAAATAGAAAGATTAGCTTATTTAAATCCATTGGTTTAGCTGTTCTTATAATGTGGAATAATTTAAACATGAATATAAAGTAAAATTACTTTAAAATAGAATATATTTTTAAAAAAATGGTTATTTGATTTGATAAACCTACCCTCATGGTGTTTAGTGATGAAAGGATATAATGAAGTGGGGGAATCTGGAGGAAGAGAGAATTTTCATTTTACTGGAAAATGGGAGTAAATAGAGAAAAAATGTAAATGTTTACACTATGATATAGTTCAATTTATGGTTTTGTTTTAAAAAAACTAAGAGATGGAATGATTTAATCAGAAGTTTTTTTCAATATTTTTCGAAAATTATTGCTATATTTTATTGAATATATGGGAAGATCATCATGGTGGAATTGTTGACAATGACCGTCGATTTGGATTTGTTGTTGATATGGTTTATCTAAGGGGATACATTGAAGAAATGGTGATATTTGAAAAAATATGGATTTAGTTATGATACATGGGAACCACAATTGGTGTATAATGAAAAACAATAATATACCTGGATTGGAGCCTGAGGATGATCATGAATGATAAGGTGAGGATGGATTCAAGCAACTATAGTAGAAACGTGGAATCATTTTTGATATTAGAGGTATATTATTTTTGGTAGATAAATATTTTCAGTTGTATTACTCAATATGGAATTGCAGGAACATCATAATATTGCAGTGGAAGAAGTAAGAGAATTCATTGTTTTATTTGGAAATGGCATATGGAGGTTTAATGAAGGAAGAGAATATAATGAATCAAATGTGACTTTCATACTATAATGGATATCATGAATGAAAAATATTATGATCTATAAGATTATTTATGGATAGGTCATGTTTTAAAATTATATGTGACACTCCAAGGATAAATATAGATCAATAAATAAATCCGCTGTTGGAAGTGTGTTGCTCCACAATGGAAGAGACAATGTTGAAACCAATTATAATTATGAAAAATATGTAGTGACTGGTGATTTGATGCATCATTATGGATGTAACTAAATTGAAACTATTATAGTATAAGTGTAAACCACTATCATGTAATAGTAAATCTATCCAAAACCTGTCATGCGTAAAAATAACTTCACATCATGTACTAATAACTAAATGAGTGCCACACCATGAATGATATCATTACATCATAATGGGATCTCTATGAGATGATATAGTAGAATAAGTGTGGTTTGTTTTATTGATCCATGCTAAAAAAGTTATCCAAGATAAATTGGTGTAGTTATAGAACATGATTATACATTAGATCACCATGTGGTGAAAATTTCATCACAAAACGAACGGTTATTTAGAGAAGATTAAGAATCGGCCACACCACAACATTCTAGTTGTGTCAGGTGGATTGTGATTTTGTCACCTTGGACTAAAATCATAGAGAATTCTGAGATCTGAGGGAACATCACAACTAGAATACCACACCATAATAAGTCATTATTTTAATAATATTTGAGAATTTATTGCTATAGTATTCAATTTATTTTTAATATGATTCATATATATTTTGTGGATTTTTGATTGAATATATTTCCATGTCATAATAGAGGTTTTATTTCAGATATTTGGCAGAATACAATGTGGATCACACTACAACAAAGAATTTAATGTCGTTAGGATTCATTTTCAAGGATATCTTGAATAATTGTTTTGAATCTAAATATATGATGAATTGGATTGATATTAATGGGTTCTAATCAAAATTTAGTGGTGTGTTTTGAAACATCTACATTAGTGGGGCACATGTCATAATCCTCTAGGATTAAAGGAAGGAATATCTATCCCAACCATTGTGGAATGGGATAGAGTTTTGAAGAGAATAATCAAACATTACACAATAGTTTTGGAGTTGAATATATGGAAAAAAATTTGTCACTTCCATTTTTGATATAGGAACAAAGAGAAAAATAATTCATATCTAGTTCACACATAGGGTAAGATATCAAAAAATGATAGATGAGTTCTATTCCTATATTTGTTTTATTTGAGGAAGAGACTTGACGATGAAAAATTTATATTTTAATATATAATTGTGGAAGAAATATAGTAAAACAAAATTATTTTGTTGTTGAATAATCATAATATTAAAGGGGTATTTTTGTTATTTTATTCATTGAGAATATAAAAAATAGTCCCTTATTTTATTTCGTCATTCTCACATATATTTATAATTCTTAAACATAAATTGTTACAAGTAATGTTTCACATACAACTATATATGTTTGGATGTGAAACAAATTGAATCCTAATAGAAAATCTATCATTGAATCAAGGATGTAAGGTAAATTAGTAACATATTCTGATACAAAATCATCCTTTATGACTATAAATTTATTATGATCCCATCATTTTTATAAACCAATAAAAACCATCCCTATAACAACTTATGAATTAGAATAAGAGAGAGTTCCACATGGGTGGGCAGTGGAATGTTCATAAACTTATAATGATACTGTGCCTTAGCATGAATTGGTCAGGGTCGATATGTAAATCAATATAAAGTTAGTATAAATTATCTTGATTCTTTAAAAAAATTAATTTTATTATAGTGTGGGTGAATCAAGTAAAATCATGGTAGTTTTTTTAAAAACATGTGGTTTCCATTTTGAAATCCATTTTGGAGACATTTTAAAATAACATGTCTTGTATGGGACTATGTCTGGAATTGAAAAATGATTTACATTTGGTTTTGGATGAAATAAGGCTCATTTTTTATGGTTCCTTGGTTTTCAAAATGTATATTTTATAAAACCATTAGTGTCTTCGTAAAGAATGATTTTTTTGTCCCTCGTGAAGGGAGAACATGGTGGGATTTTTGGGACATGACCACATAAGGGTAAATGTCTCATGTTGTTTGATGTGACCCCCCTCTCAAAAAGATCTAGTGTAAAATTATATTGTTCATCCTTGGTTATTTTAGGTATTTTTTATTTTTATCCCTACTAGTTAATTAGGTTAATGGTGTTATCATTCTTGATATTTTTTCTTTTAGAATGTCTCATGATCTCTTATTGGGGAATCCCCACTTTGAAACAATTCCTCTTACAAATAATTATCTAAAAACATTGAAAATAAATAAAAAATTGGAATGAACCATCCATATGTATTGCATCCAAGATGAAGTAAAATAAAATAAATATAATCAACACACTAAAAAAATAGAAAAACGACACACACTATAAGTCACTTAACTACCCTAATCTCCCAACCATGTAATGAAAACATCATAGACACATTGTATGCCCATATAACCCCCTTCAGAGAATATATGTACCCTTCATCCATAGAAAGTGGTAATAGTCATAATTGTCAGATGTGATACTTAAAATGAAATAAAAACAAAACTAAAAAATACATGTCTCCTATGATTAATCATGTCACCTCCTATCTTATAAGTACCATAATTCCCCATGGGTCCAATCATTGTCCATCCCTCAAGGGTGAGATAGATCAATGTTTCAAAATGACATGTTCAAATTACGGAGTCTTATAAATTATTAATTACTCTTCTAATTAACATTATATAATCAGTTTGGATCGAGAATGTATTGGATATTTTCATTTGATTTATTTTATCTTTTTTTTATTTATATTAACATGAAAAATTTCATTCATTTGGTTTCTAATCTACTCAATTTGAATACATTTGGTTCATATCAATTTTTTTAGTTTGTATTAGTTCATGTCAGTTGCGGTCATATTGGTTTGAATTCATTATATTTAGTCCAATTTGATTCATCATATGTAATATCCGATTAGTTTAAGTTAGATATGTTTTACTTGGTCCAATTTTGTTTCACTAATTTTTTAATATTTCTTTCTTTTTTCATGATTTTTGATCATTCAGATCTATTTTTCTTGATCTGATTTATATTTTTTAATGTAATGTTCATTTAGTTTGTGAATTTTATTCTTAAAAAGTTTTATACTTTTTTTATTTGGATTAATTCAATATAGTATATATTGCATTATATTGATCCAATTTTGATTAAATTCAATAATGTTTCGTTCTACATGGTTACTGATGGATTTTCATGCGTTTACGCATGTCAATTCTATTTTGAGAGGTACATGTATATTTTGGTTTGGTTTTTCATTCTACATGGATCAATTTTTATAAAAAATATAATCATACCAAAGAGCCATATACATCATGAAATTACCTACCGAAAACCACACAAAATGTGATATATATAAAACAAAAATAATTATTCACATTATAACAATCAACATGTTCTAAGTCAAATATGTAACGATGACCTATTTAAAAATAGTATAATGGCTATATGCTATAGAAAATTCTCCAACAATAAAAATATATCATAATAAACATGCTCTTTATACACAGTTATAACAACAAGATGGAATGATAATTATAACCATGATGTGTAAACATGAAAATTCAATTAAACTGTCCATAAATAAAATATAATAATACTACACTCTAAATTTTATTCCCAATCTTGTTGAAGAATTATTATTAAATTTTAAATCCTTATGACATACTGGGGAGATATAAAAAGAAGAAATAATCTCACACATGGTATAGGCAACACAAATGAGGTATAATCTAGAGACCAACTATAGTGTTTCGAATAAAGTTACAAAAAATTTATAATAACAAAAAGTATGTGGCTCTAAGTCATTATTTATCATAAATGGTTTGGTCATAAACGTTATTAGGGACTAAAATATTATAAATTGCTGCTTCATTAATTTAAGACTTCATCTTTATGGTAAAACGTATCTCGTATAGAACAAGTAAATGATTTTTAATTCTATAAGTACCAATAAAATGAATAGCATTTGGAAACTGACTCCTCAATAACTATTCTAATAAAGTGTTACAACTCATGCTATATAATTCATTGGTTTAGAAGATAAAAAATAATAGATAAAAATGGAAAATGAGTGAGTTCATTTGAAATCACATTTTGTTAAAAACATATAATAGAATGAGTTTAACTAAGAATGTATTTTAAAATGGATCCACTTAAAAAATATGTTTTTAAATAAAACATCACACACTTTAATTCTTTTAAATACCAATTTAATTATCAAAAACCAATGCATAATGTTGAAACCAAACCCATTCAAATTTTGGGTCAATTAATATTATCCCACATAATATTTCCAATAACTGCACTTCCACCAAATCACTCTCTTATCTTGATGTTATGTGTGGTTCATTGACTTATAGTTTAGTCTTGTTTAAATGAGAAAAACAGATTTCATTATAACAATAGTTAATTATTCACATGTGATAGATGATTCCACAATTAAAAAATATATAATTCATTTAGTTTCTAAAAATGACTATATATTATAAAATAGTCTATTGTAATAACGATTAACTATTGCATACAATCAACACATGAGATAAATTACATGTTTCATTGAAACACAACACCTAATAGAAGTTTTAAAATTAACTATTTCATAATATCATGACTTTTTGTGCATCCATAGAATTCATTAAAGGAATCCCTATATCAATAAGGTACACACACATGTGTATTTTAAACTATGAATCTTATAAATGTGGTTAAATAGAGTAGTAAATATATGAAACACATTCTCCATCAACATATTTTTATGTCACAATTCTTATACATATTTTATAAATACATTATAATTCCTCTCGTGTTTATCTAAAACCTACACAATCCATAAATCGATCTAGGGAAAATCACTTTTTAAAAAATATAATTTCACTCTTTAATGAAATTTCAATAACATTTATTTAAATAAGCTGTTATCATCAACGAATCGAATAATCCATATTTTATCTCTTCATTTTAACCTAAACAATTTTTCTAATCAATTCTGTACATGATGTCAAATTATATGAGCCCAAATTTCTATAATACAATTTTCCCCTAAAAACTCTATATTTATTCTTAAACAATTCAGTGAAATGAAAATTTATAAAAAACAAAATTATAATATATTATAATTCCATACTTATAAAATTTCACAAGTTTCTCTTTAAAATCAATATTTTTATAAAAAATTCCTAAACAATCATTCAAATCATGGTAATTATGTCACACACAATACTATATTTTAGAGAAAATATTATATATTATTAAATAATGAAATTGAATATAAATTACTATTAATATTTTTTAATAATTAGTATCACCAATTGACATATATATAATATCATCATAATACCATTATAAATATACATGCACAATATGAAATAATCACCAACCTAATCCCAGCGAATCGTAATGTGTCCTATGAATTTTTCATAAAAAAATGTAAAAATCACATAGCAAGATCATAGTGAGCTATCATACACTAAAATAACCTTCAAGAATCACTTGAAAATTAACAAACTGAATTTTATCAGAATAAAACAAAATTATATAATAACTACAATCAAATAATGTATAATGCCTAAGAGAAACCAATGCAATAAATTTACAAAAAAATTAACCCAATACTCCAAAAGATGAAATTACCAAATATTTACAAGAGAGTATCCCAAAATATATCCCTGAAATGAAGAAAACCCAAGGAAACTACATAACATGTTCGTCATACATGAAAATAGAGAAAAATGGCTTTTCAGATACACATAATAGCCTCCTTTATACATGATAATCGATATCCCATTTATCCAAGATGAATTTCACCATGCTCATATGTGATTCACCTAAAAATAGTAAATGAATTAATAGTTATAAATTCTCATTTAAAAAAATGAGGTGAGGAGAATAAGAACACATTTTGAGTTCGGGAGGTGGATCCTGGGAGGAGGGGTAGCCAATGGCAGAGGCGGCGAAGGAGGTGGAGGCAAGGGCCAGGAGGTGGAGGAGAGGGAGGGAGGTTGAGGTCGGGGAGGGGAGGAGAGGGCAGAGAGGCTAGGTATGCAGGGATATATTGGGATGAAATGACAAATTGGAAGGGGGTTCCAGATAAAAACATCATATCAGGGTCAAAATACACATAGTATTAAAAATACCACGAAAATATGTCAAAATACACTACCTAATCCCACGTGTTATTAAACATTGGGTATAGATACATGGGTATGGATCCATTTTCTAAGAGTGTAGGTTTTATGGAGGTTTCATTAAATTTTCATTTTACTTAAATAATTGATGTAATAATTTTCATAATACCCACACATGAAGCATTATAATGTAGAAACTTCTTAAACCATAATCAATTATTCATATTCATTTAATGTTTAGGTGTAATATCTCTCTGATATATTTGACTGATATGACTATCTTGATTACATTTCTAACATGTAAAACTTCTTTCCAAACAACTTCTCCAATGAATATTATCACACTTGTTTCATAATGTTGGTTTTGTTTCACCATTTTTATGGAAAGGTTATAATTATTCCAAAATAATTCCTATATACTCCTATTCATACCATTCACTCTATGAGAACATTTCACCTTTTCAAACTCTATTTCAAATTTGAGAGCACACTTCACTATTTCCTCATTTTCATACCATTCACTCTATGAGAACATTTCACCTTTTCAAACTCTATTTCAACTTTGAGAGCACACATCACTATCTTCACATTGATGACGTCTCATTAAAAATTTAATATATTGATCACCCCATCTAAATCAATGAAAAATATTTAAATATACAATAAAAATATTATAAATTTCATTTGATAATTACAAATTAATTCAGTTACACACTACATCTATTCAATTAATTTACTTTCTATGTTTTTATTTTGTATATTGAAAATACATTTTGGGAAAATAATTTTTAACCCTATCCCTCTACATCAGATTAATTTAATCCATTTATATCATGGTCATGAAAAGACATCAATAACATATAAATTTCTCCATCTATTTCACATAATTATAATGTAAAATTATCTTACTTAGAATAATTGATTACTGAAAGTATCCTTCATAAAATATTGATATATTTATCTGAGATAATTGGATAAGATTATCCACTAAAATTGTTCATAACAGATACATGATGGGTTTACCAAAAAGATTTCCATTATTTATTTATATTATATTTTATACATAGTTTAGGTTATTTTTCATTACCTGAGGTTATTGATTTATCAATAAGATTGTGTTTTCAAATCTAGATTTCTTAATGCTAATTTTTTTAATATCATTGTATGACGGTTATGTAAATTATATGATTATATCTATTTGCATTGATTTGTCTATTAGAAGAAAATGAAAGGCTAACAATTTTTAAATATCTTAAATTATATATAAATAATTCATAAGTAATATTTAATCCTAAAATATTATAAAAAAACTTTACTTGGATTTTTATTTAAATATTTTAAAAAATTGTAACAATATCTATATATCCTTATTATGTCTTGTAAGAATATTTTTATTTACCAAATATAAACTACTTGGTGTGTCTATAAATGAGTTCAATCCTAGGCCGACTCATCATATACTGTGTGACAATTGAATTTATACTCAACGTGTCTTCTTAAATAATATTTACCATAAGTTTATCCCTTCTATAACCACACCAAATTATTAGTATATAGATAAGAAAATATTTTCATTGAAAATAAACATAGTACACATAATAAAATTAGTAGGATAATTTCATTAAATTAATCATTGTGGTTTAATTTCTGTTTTCTAATCATAATTTAAAAATATAACTAAACCCTTCATTGAAACCATTAATTTATTCTTACATTTATTTCATACATTCTTTTTGAATAATTCCTTTTCATGATATTTCATTGACATATCACACATGTTCTTTCAATATTTTCTTCCATCGAAAAATATAGCATAATATATAAATTATTGAATCATTAAATAATGCTATAAAAATAGACATCTAATTCTATCCTAATTCACTTCACAATCTATAATTTGTAATTGATATAAAACAATGGAATGTGATATCATAAATCAAAATAATGGTAAAAAATGAAATAGCACAAGATAGATCATCATGGATGAAATATTAGGCATATGATGATAGAATGATCACAATTTTATGGAAAATAGCATGGAAACATGGATACAACTAGAAAATGATTCATTCATAACATTATCACAAAGGTTCATAAACATGGTTTCATAAAAAATAATATATTTCTTTTTCATCCATGTTTTGATGAAAATTTTATTTCAAACGGTTGATTATTCACCCAATGAATTAGGGGAATGTCTTGAAATCATTTTAGATGTCTAAATTTATGTGTTACACATTGATCAAATTTCAAAAGTGTGAATTTTTCCGTAACCCATGTGAAATAACAACTACTATTCATATAAAATTAGATGATTTCATAAGTGCTTAAGAACATGAAATATTATGTCTCTGACACCCATGAGTAGGGAATTATTGTTTCATATAAAAAATCACCTAATATATTTAATATATTTAGATTAATAAAAAATATTTTCTTTGAAAATTTTGTAGAGGATTCTCAATAAAAATGGATGTAATGAAAAATTATAGAATGGTTTTTGTGGCATATTTATTTTACAAATTCATTAATAAAATGGTTTTAATGACATACTATCAATAGAATTCAATATTAGTTATCGAAATGGGGTTTAATATAATTAATAGGATGGTAGAACATAATAGATTTAGAATAAAAAGGCATATTACATTGAAGAGAAAGGGAGATACGAGGATAACCTTTAAAAGAAAATTTTCTTTAGAAATCCTTAGAGCAGGCTTATAAAACCTTACGAAGTCATTGGAATGTGTATCAGGAGAGAAAATGAGGTGAAAATTGGGGTTAAAGGGGTTATAGGGAAGATTAATGGGAGGATGGGTGTTAATTAATAATAAAAAATAAA
Organism: Viscum album; assembly: GCA_963277665.1. Classification (NCBI taxonomy): domain Eukaryota; kingdom Viridiplantae; phylum Streptophyta; class Magnoliopsida; order Santalales; family Viscaceae; genus Viscum; species Viscum album. Next base: position 1,644,088,989 of record OY728127.1, on the reverse strand, counting down.
AATTTATTATTAATTTTAGAATATAACGTTGTAACTATAAGTTATAAAAAATTCAAAACCATTGGATCATAAAATAATAATATTTTTGTGGTGGAAGGGATTAAATTTTATATGAAATTTATTAAATTCATATATGTATGATTTAGGTTTTTATGATTCAATATTGGTTAGAAATATTGATAATATCATTGAAATATATATTACTTTGTTTAAAAATATTATTTTAAATCAAATTTTTTTTCATATTATTCATCAAATATATTTTAAATAATTATATTTTCATAATACATACTATATCTTTATACCATATTTTACATTTTACTAAAAAAATTAACCCCCTAATTAAATTATAAAAAAATAATTGTAAAATTTCACATAATGATTTTAGAAATGAAATTCATTTTATGTAAATAAATTTTTTAAGTATAAGTAATATAAAATATAAATAAAAAATAACATTTATATAAAATACTAATTATAATGAAATATTCATCTTTTATAAACATACTAAAATTTATTTAGATTTTGAAAAATTATTTTATGATTCATTAATATATACTAATTTAGTAGATAATTTTACAGGAAAAACATTTGGATAATTTTTTTATTTTATCATAAAAGTACATTTTAATTACAATGATTTATTTTCAAAAGGTAAAATTGGGTTTTATTTGTATCAAAGAATATTATTTCTCATATTAATCTTATATTCATGTTCATTTTAAATAATATCAAAATATGTTTTTGTGAGAAAATTTATACTTTTAATAATAAAATTTACACAATTATTTTATTATGGTCTAGAAACATAGCCCCTTATCATAAAATAATATTCCATATGGTTATGGTTGGTAATTGTTGAAATCTCATGTGGTTGTTCATATAACATTAATCTAGCAGTCATATTTATTAATTTTAACATCTATAATATGAAATTATACTCACGTTTTACTTATTGAAACTCTATATGTCCTTGGTCAACAGATAACCCTTGTAACTCTACAAACCAAACAGATAATGGTAAATTGGTTTCATAAGGTATGATCATACTACTTGAGGCCATCATTTCTCCCCTTTAAATCAATTATCATTCACCGTTAACCATTATATACAATATGGTTTTCCATAACATTATTAACAATAATCATGATGCTCAATGTATGTAATCCTCAATTGTCATAATTCCCAATGGTCAGAATTACCAATGGTCATAATAAGAAATTGTCATACTGACCAATGATATTATTTAAAAGATATGTAATAGTCCATTCATTAGGGTCACATTTCTCATTATAGACAATATATACTCCAATATTCTCATACCTTATTATTTACTACATCAATTTAATGGTTATATTATTCTATTAATAGTTTTCAATATATTCCCAATGAAAATCATTGTATTTATATTTTTTATTCTAGGAAAAATAATCACGGATGAATTTGATCATAAAAAATTATCCATTATTCATAAATAAATCATTGGTGTTCATCTACATAAACACTTGAAACCTATTTTTAGTAATATCACTATATAATCTTAAATTATGATAATAAATTTTATAGTTTTTATTTAGTATATATTCATAATAATATATTCATTTTGATACTTATGTTCATTTATTAATAAGGGAATGAAATTATCAAGCTGTTAGATGTCATCAAGGTTTTTAACAAGGATAATCAGGTGAGAAGGATTGGGTTTATCATTCTCTAAATCTAAACATATTTAATTTGAGATATTATTTAATGTTGTAGTAGTACCCCATTTAAATCAATAGATATATCACAACATCACATTACAAATGATATTGGTACTCAACTCCATTACATTTCTCATTCAATGAACTTTTGAGAAACAATAAACTTACCTCTATTTATTTGACAAGAGAATCCACTTCATAATCATTAAAATACAATATTTTAATCCCACTGAAATAAAATTGAAAAAATAATATAACAAATATATACTGTTTTCGAATTATTTTACCCTAAATAACATAACTAGTTATATTTTAAATTCCATGAACTAATCCTTTTATATATAAAATTTGAAGTGTTTTCCACTCCATTTTAAAAAAATATCACAGGGTAAATGAATATACAATGTCTTCATCATCCTTCTACAATACCAAACTATTAATTAGATAAAATCTAATATGTATTAATATTCCATTGTAGGGGTATTTCATTATTTGGGGATAAACCTTATTATTACATGTATTCCTGTCAATCCATTCCCTATAATAGATATCAAAAATTTCATCACATCTACCTATAAAATATATCCTATAAATACACATTTATAGTTTTAAATAAATTTAAAGCATATTATATATAAAAATATATTATCTAGTTATATTTATTATTATTTTTACTAGGAATCACATTTATGAAATCATAGGGTTCTAATTTTCATTTAATATTCCATTTTTATGATTGACTTAAATAAATCACAAATTATTTAATATTATTTTTATTGTCATGGAAATACTATTTTGAATCATTAATCATAATATGTAATCTTTTTTTAAATTGACATTTATATCATATCATCTATTATTATATCATTATTTAAAATATATTTTTTCATACTGAGTTTTATAATCTTATTTAAAGTATCTAATTAGTAAATGGTACAATATTAAACAAATTCATAGTGATTTCTGCCCCTATTTGGGTACTTAGAAATATATAAATATCTAAAAATAAAAATCCCTTGGATCCATATCCCACAGTCAAGTTCCATCATCATGGACTAGAAATGGAACATAGTTCATTGACTTGATAACGTGTGTCATGTAACATTGAATATTTTAAGAAGTTCCCAAAAATTTAGGAAATATCCACAAGAGATATTGTTTTATCTTGTTAATGAATTGGAATAAATTGATCAAGGACCCTACACCCTAAGGAAAATGTGACCATGTTATTTTTTTCATTCCAAACTGATAAATATAGCCATGGTTAATTCATGTGACCCAGCATATCACCCATGGTAGGGAAATATATGAAAATACCAACATCATCAAATAAATTGATAATAATGTTACACCTGGCCAAAAAATTACAACAATAGACAAAATAACTCCACAATAGAAATGAAATATAATAGGAATCCATCATTTTATCATGGAATATCGATTATTTGTGAAATCTATATTGATAATCCATTCCACCTTCTAGTACCAAATTTTTATTCGATACAAATAACATTTTATATTCATTAAAATTCACAATAAACATTAACATCATCCCTGAATCAAAAATATAGATTATTTTTTCATCGTTTAAATTCCTTTTTAGTCCATTCTATTTGAGAATATTAAATTCATCAAAATAATCTCTTTCAATTATATCAAACTATATTTCCAAATAATATGATTCAGATCCCATAATACATGTTTCTTCCTGGGAAATAAATTATATATATTATATATCCAAATACATCTACAAGTAAACTTCATAAATAATTTTTCATAAACACCCCTAAAACAAAATTCTTGGTTCACATCAAATACATGCATCATATTTTAATAATTTTATATTAATATTCTTTATTTAATGACCTAAAATAGTCACACAAATCTATTTTTCAAAATTCAATTTACATGATCTTCATAATTAAGATTGAAATTTTTAACCTTAATAATTCAATTTATTGTATCTCATAGTCCACCAAATAAATATAATATTTTATTTATCAACTATTGATTTTTTCAAATGCATAGAAGAATATTTAAATTTGATTTATTAATTAAATTATTTAATAATATAACAACAATTGATAGTATGGATAGTACTATTATTTTCAAAATGTACACACTGAATTGATATAACCCAACATTAATAAAAAAATCTAGAGGATGAACATCCGATAAATCCATGATTTAAACATGTTATTTAAATTTCATATATTTCGATGATATTTTTTGTGTAGAGTTTTACAGAATTAGGTAAAAATTAACAATAAAAACATTGGATATTTTCACAAATTTCCCATTTCTCAATAAAAACATGTTCTTTATAATATAATAATTACTTTGTTTAAGGTAACTATTGGGAACAAAATACATCAAGGCATCATTAAATCATTTTTTAGGTGATTGTGTTTGTTGACGAAGTGAAAATTTGGGTTGTGATTGTTGACAACGCAAACCATAATGTAAAAATTTGTTGATAAAGGGGATTTCATGGTGGCGTGTCCAGTTAAAGGTCTGTGGTTAACGATCCATGTTTGTTTCAAAAACTTCGACAAAGGAATGGATGATCTAGAGGTGGTTTTTGGAAAAGGTACTTTTGCTCCTTGTACTTGAAGGAGAGGAAACTTGCTCACCTATTGTTTTTCAAGACCAGGACATCAAAATATGGAAAATGGATAAGGGTTGGCCATGTTTTAGGGTTGGTCGCCCTAGTGACTTGCGCCGAAGAGACTTGCGTGCAAAAAAATGCGCGCCGAGGGGAGACTTGCATGCCATCGCACATGGTGTCCAATTTCCAGTAAATAGACGTCGAACCCTCCTCATTCGGTGAAGAGTTCAACACTTAGAAAAACTTGAGCTCACGTCGCGAAAGTGTGTGTCCGCGCAAGTAAAAGTTGTGTGCCATGTGATAGTTGTGCACAATAGGTGGTTTTGGTGAGGAAGGAAGTGAGTCGCCCAAGTTTTATGTTGAAGAAGGGGGTCTCTCTCAAGTGGTTGAGGTGAATTTTCACGCCAGTTTTGATGAAGCGTGAATTTTGTTGGTTGTGCTCCAGTATTGGTTTGGGTGTACAAGGGTGTGTGTCGTGCATGTTTGGTGTAGCAGAATATTGTGTCGCACAAGTAGTTGAGGTGGACTTGCGCGCTAGTTATAACATGTGCGCTGAGACTTTCGTGCCATCTTGGAGAAGAGTTCTAGGTATGGTTGATGTACGATAGCGATTAGGGATTCATGGAAGCTGCAAGATTTCCCGATACCTTCGGTGAAAAGTGAGATTTATCTACGGGTGAATGTTGGACTTCAAGAGAGCATCCACTTACAACAGAGGATGTCTTTATTAGTGATAATTAAGAGTCCTACATGTCAATAAACCATGAGTGGATCCTTTCTAGAGCATGGAGCAATGAAAGAGGAAGAAGGTGATCCACTCCACTAGATGTGAGCCAGAGGGAGAGATAGGTAGTGACCCTTGGGAAAGCAGTGACCTGACCCTAATATTTGTAAAGGTAGTAAGCCTGGGAATAGAAGTGATCTATCTCGAACATTCTAAACAACAGTGTGCTTTTTGTGGATTTGGTACATCAGCACATCGTCGGTGTATGATCCTTGGACATAGCCCAGTGAGGGTTAACCAAGCAAAAATTGTTGTGTCCTATGCATTATTCAGTTTGTGTTTATACATTTCTGGCGAAAAGAGAGAAAATAGAGGATTTCTTAAAAGCAAGACAAGATCAATAGGGGCATTTGTTTTAATCTATCATACCCTGATTCACCCCCTCACTCAGGGTATCAAACCTTGTGGACCTAACTGTAACATCCATAAATGTAACATTAAATTCTATAATGTTTATATATAAATCAATCCTTCAAAAAAGAATTTGAAAATGTGGGATGAGAAAAATATAGCTCATTATGGTGAATTAAAAATGATAACCATTACTCATTTTGTAGGCCAAAAACATTACATATTAATGATTTTGTTTCTAAAATAAAAATTACTTCTTAGAAGTAAATTTACATTCCTATTGAAATAATGTGATTTCTTAATATATCTTATTTAAAATTTCATATGAAATCATAAATGAAAAATGGTAGAAATAAGATTATCATGGAAAATAAGAATACTTGTATATATGATTCATCAAAAAAATAACCCTTCTACCCCGACTAAAAAAATGTTTTTAACAGTCCGTTAAAACATAAACTCATTTTCATACCTTTTCAAATAAATATTATTACATCAAAAAAATTACACGAATATCATGTAGGTACATTATTAAATTATCATTACAATCACTATTTGAAGTACATATTCAATTGAATCACCAAACATTATAATTTTTTAATCTCAATGGAGTAACCTATTTCAAGTAAACTAAATCACTTTAACAAATTCATTGTAAATCTCTTTAAACATCTGTAATTATCAATGATATATCATTCTCACCCCTGATTCAAAAATATATCCAATAATAATAGCTAGATCGGAATAAATATAACCATAATTTAACCAATAAATAAATTTAAATTGACATTGAAGAAAGTATGAAGAAAAATTATTTGTTGTATCATAATGGAATGAAAATTATTATTTTCCATAGAATTTTTTTAACACAATAATATCCAATAATAATTACAGAAATAATTTTATTGAATAAACCATTAAAACATGTACATTATTTTGAGAAATTATAATAGATATGACCTGGGCAATGTGTATTCAAGTAGTATTTGTATAACAAAACAATTCTTTTTGAACTATTAATAAAAATAAATATAACTCATAATAAATATTCTGTATGCACTATTTTCAAATCGTTTTTGATGAAAGAATAAATAGATTTAAAAAAAAAATTTAACCCTTTATGAATATGTATCATCATCCATTAATCATTTATAATAACCTCTAAATAGAAGAAAAAAAATTGGAATTAAATAAATAAATAATGATTTTTGAAACAAACTTAATTACCTCGACATAATAATAAAATCATTCATAAGTATACCCTAATGTTGATGAAATTATATTAGTTATAAAATTTCAGATGAACTTGTATTAGATTCATTAAATTAACATTTTTTCCTTTACTTAATTTATTATAATGTTTATGTTTAATGGTCAATTTTTTTTGTTATTGTTGAAATATTTATGAATTTTTGTTATATAAGAACAAAATTACATCAATTGGTTGACTATGTTTGTAGGTATCACGATTAAGTCATATAAAAATAATAATCTTGAATAAATTATTTTTAAAAAAAAATAATTTTTTTTAACAATCCATGATTTTGAGAGTGAAAAATATAATTCGTCATATCATTGAGGAAGTATTCCATACATACACACGAATGATATTTCCACATTTCCACTTGATGAAAATGCATTAAGGCGTATTTTATAGATTTTGGGAAAATAATAATCATGTTACAAATATAATATTTGTTAATATATTCATACTTATGATCATAACATGCAAGTGTGTAGTGTAATGAAAAACCCATCCATTCTTGGAGGAGTTATTCCACTTGTATGCATCAGTGAGGTTGTACATTTCTAACTAGGGACAATTATATTAATGGTCATAATATAATATCCTTCCAAAATGTACTAATTTAATATAAAAATTTATTTATTCATTATTCCATATTTATAACCATCTACCGGAAGAAGTAATGGAAAATGAAATGCATCCCTTCAGGGAAGAGGTAGTCCACAAGTACACAAATGAAATTAGTTCATTTCCCAAAGTAAGGAAAAGAAAGGGAAAATAGATATCCCTTAAAAATAATTACATATAATTATAAATAATATAATTAATTCATTATGTCGTAGTTATTAGATCATATTTAATGGATGTATAATAATTAATAAAATGAAATATTCTTGTTAGAACTTATATTATAACAACTCTGGTATTTATTAAACCTTTAAACAAGATTTATTACATAAACTTTCAATTTATACCAATTTGATGATTGAGAGGTCTAGTGTATTTAGGCATTAGGAAAATTATATAACTTGTTAAAACATGATGTAAATGAATTTATAAAAAACATATTTTACATGACCATAATATTATTTTGTACATAGTAATACATTGGATAACCTGAGTAAATTCATAAGAAAAGGGTGAGTTATAAAGCCCAGTAAGGGAATAAATATTCCATAACATGAGGCTGAAAATAAAATTTTTTCAATAGGAAAATAAATGGAGTGAAAAATAAACATGAACATAAAGTCAAGATATACCATGATATTCATAAAATGGAAATGTTTCAACAATATACAACATGATATTGGAATGAGGCAAGGCTAATTTCACATTGATTATAATGATTAAACAATTAATGGACACGAAATAGCATTATTTAGCACACCTTCCGCAATAATTAGAATGAGAAAGACCTCATTTCACAGGGAGTATCATGATAAGAAACATTACCCAATGTATTGGAGCGCTATCACGGTACATCCTTCTTAATCATTTCAATTTCATGTATAAGTGTTCCACATGGATCATGCAATATGAATTCATTAAACATAATAATTTAATTCACATACAAGAAATTTTGAATACATACCTACAATTCCCCAATCTATAAATACATGACCATAATGATGAATTACCTTGATAGATAAATTTTTATGGTATTCAGTACATAATGATTGTGGAATGGACAATCGTGGTGTAATTTCTATAGCATAACGACATCAAATAGAAATTCATAAACTGACAAGGGAGAAATGAGTCTCTCATAATTTATATATGAAATGAATTGTATGTAGATAATTTCACGTAATATCCCAACATATTAAATGTAATTTTGATGCATAATATAAAAGAAATAATTGGATGGAAATATGAAGAGAGAAATCCCATATAGGAATTTGTGCATGGTAACGAGTGTACAAAAGATGGATTATTGAGAGAGAAAGGTTTATCTCGTCATTCATACATAATAATAGAAATATGGGGGGCGGGAGGTATGAAAACATAACCCCATATTTGTAATTGGAAACATAAGGGTGTAACAATATATGGAAACATGGATAAAAATGTGAAATTCAGGAACCCTTATGTGGTTTTTTGATAAAAAATGATGGGGTGATGCTTCTTGGTAGCCTGGGGTGAATTGGGAGGACAGTAGAGAGTAGGGGGGATAGAGTAGTAGAGATTCAAAGAGCTATAGTGATGAAAATTTTTATCTTGGGTTGGTTTATAAAGGAAATTTTGTGGATGACATTATTATTTTGGTTTTGAACACTACAAAATTAAATATTCCTAAACAAAAACCATCCCATGGATTGTCCCATTGTTTCAAGAAATAGGGAGTGATATACATTATTTTATAAGTATAAGATTATAATATATTAAAATATTTCACTTTCTTATATGGAAATGAGTCTCATATTCAATGAAATGATTTTAAAATATTTTTTCATAAGTCTTAGAGGACTCAAAAAGGAATTAGAAAACAAATAAAAAAACCAGAATTTAAATTATTTTAAATTCAAAACATATATTTCAATGACTATACCTTTTATTAAATTTTATTACATCACTATTAGGTCATTATGATTTTATATTAAAAATTATATATTTATATGGTATATAATTTTTTCACAAATAATTTATTGTCTCATAATATTATGAAACATTCCTTAGTGGATAATTTCAATGTAATTATTCTGATTATAAAAATAATAATTCTATCAATATTATTTTATAAAAATGTGAATATTCACTTCTAAAATAAAAACTATCATTTATTAAAAATTGATGTGTTTTGGCTAAAACTATTTTCAAACCTTGATAAAAATTATAGTTGACATCATAAAAATTTTGTGATAATTTTTATTTACTAAATGTAATTTAATATCAATATTTTACTAGTATATTATGTAATTAAAAAATCCATTATCTCATCAAAATATATTTCTATATAGAATATTTATATTAACCCAAAAAATTATTTGTGCATTAAAATTAATTTTCATAGTAACAATAATAATATGAATGTATATTCATTATTATATAACATAATAAAAAACATCGTCAAAACTATCTGGTATTATTTCATATCAAATTATTACACCTAAAAACACCAAAAGAGTACGGTGTACGATGCTGGGGCTTTCATGGGGTAGTTCGATGAACATGGTTTAGGACATTATATCGATGTGTCCGAACATATCACATAAAAGGATTTTCATATTCATATGTTACTAGTTCTTAGAATGGTCTTGGTCTAGGGAAGATCCCAGAAATGCTATATCCCTTTGAATCTCAGATATATGGTCTTCATAGGGTATGATCCTACTGGTTTAGTCTATCACTTCCAATTTATAATCCAAAAGGATTTGTTAAAACCATATTTTTATATATGTCATGTGATCACTATTCAGTGGTTATGATTCTTAATGGTCATTTTAATCCAGTTGGATATAATAAAAAGAAGTGTGTGTTTTTTCTATGTCTATAAGACATTATAATAATTGTAATTTTATTAATAAATTTTATGACCATTATAACCTTCCCCCATATGAATTTTCTTCCTCAAATTTTTTCCCTCACTAAACTAGGTCATGTTAACTCTGCATCGTCACATACTCTAGTTACCATGTTTCCTTTTAAAACTTTTTATTACTTCACAACACATTGATGAGGGGCATCATCATATTTCATAGTACTTTTTCACTATGACCAATGATATTCACTGGATTATCCTCGTAGTAATGGTCATTATAAAATGGTAACACCTATGGATTGAGTACTTTGATGTGTCAGGTATGTACTTCTTCATGAGTTATGCATGGAATACATCATTGACTTGAGATAGGTTCGGTGGGAGTGCTAGTCGATAGGAAACTACCATGATGTGATGAAGGATCTTAAAAGGGTTGATGTACTTTGGACTATGAATTAACTAATTCCCAAATCTCATAAATATCATCCTTGGACATATGTATATTAATACATGTCTCCAACATCATACTTTAGGTATCTTATATGATTTTTAGCATTACTCTTTTGTCGAATCTTAGTAGATTTGATGTGCTTCTAAATTTTATTAACCTTCTCCTCCATTTCTTCAACCATTTCTAGACCTTTGATGTTTTTGTTCCATGACATCATCCCAGTATAATGGTTTTCTGAACCACTTCCAATAATGGAAATCATAATGATCAATTATGACGTTTGAGTGTAAACTGTTATTGTATGAATAATAAACCAAAAGAGTAAGTTTGTCCTATACTTCATTTTAGACCATTTATAAATCAATCAACATGTCTTTAAGTGAATGGATATTCTTCTTAGATTACACATCAGTTTGAGTGTGATAGGTCATGCTGATGTTCAACACAGTGCATAGATCATATTGGATACTCTTCCAAAACATAATGATGAATCTTGGATCTCGATCGGGCATAATATATAGGGGTACTCTATGAAGCCTTACCACATTCTAATGTATATTTTAGCTAGTTATTCCAGTTATAGATCATCTAAATTGGAATTATGTGTGTAGTATTTGAAAGATGATAAACTACAACCTATATAGTATTGATTCCATTGGATTCCTTTTGAATGTCTAGTGACAATTTCCATGGTGATGTTTTCACATTTATATGTTGGTATTGATGATGGAAGTATCATCCACTTATAATTATTCCACTTAGACTTCACATGATGACATTCCAGGCACATTTATCTATATTTTTCGATCATGTTCATCATGTTATCCAACCAATAGTGCTCCTGAAGATCTTCATAAATCATCTTGTTTCCTAGGTGAATGGATAAATTTGAAAAATGTGAATCATCCAAAATATCATTATTTAATTATAGATTTGATGTAACACATAGTATTGACACAAATATCACCATTCTTTCTTTATTTACATTGAACTATGGGTATTTTTATTTTCTAATAGTTTCCACATTCTTCTATATTCCCACATCACCTTTTTTAGGATCCTGTAAATATTAAAAATTTGATGGTTCGACAATAATTTGTAAAATGATTGATGATGTTCCCTTCTTTATTATTCCCATGTCCATATCCATCAAATATAAGAATAAAATATCTTTATCAATTCTCAAAAATGATAAAACTGAAGGGTCCTTTCTACTTAGAGAATATTCCATGTTATTTATTTCCCATGGTGGTAATGGTTTAATCCTTATTAATCCTTGGTGTGATCCAACCAGCATAAATAGCATATATTTTTCTCTTTCTCTAGGAATATATGTTTGAGACCTTTTTAATCCATATATATTTCACACTTCTCCTCAAAGGGTTAATGTTGCGAAATTTCCTATGCAATGATCATAGATGAAAACTCTTGATTATACGTGGGATAGTTTTTTTGATGAATTTTCAACAGGCTTAAGGATTAGAAAATTACCTTTTCATTATGAATAAACACATACCCCATGCCCTTCTTTTAAGCATCACTGAATATTATGAAAAATTATCCACTTGTGGGTAGTGAGAGAAATGGTGTAGTGATAATCCTCTTCTTCGACTCCATGATGATTTCTTTACAGTAAATATTAAATGAAACGATAAATCACTTCCCACTTATCTTGTAAAGAGTGATTCATAAACATTAGAAATTTATTAAATTTCCATGATAATATCCTGCTATCCCGAGGATGCTATGGTTATCTGTCAAAAATGTCAGACTTTGACAACCCTCAATGTCATTTGTTTTGGAAGGATCCATATATATCATGTTTCTTGTGATGACATTCACAAATAACAAGACATACTTAAGCCATAACTAACACGTGATATAACTTAAATAGAGATTCTTCATTACTATGGTCTCTAGAATATTACTTAGATGCTCCTCGTGATCCTCCATGGTTTTGCAGTGTATTAAAATGTTTTCTTTAAAGACTACAAATAATTTTATGAGATAAACTCATAATAATCAATTAATCAAGTCGGTGAATATTTCCTGAGAATTATTGAGCCTAAATAGCACCACTAAGAACACAAAATGCTCAATCCTTATATGAAAAGTGGGATATCCTCCTTCAACCCCTTATGTTGGTAATATCCCAATTATAGATCCACCTTGGAGATGTATTTTTCACCATGTAGTTGATTAAACAAGTCATCAATTTGGGGAATAGTATACTTGTTCTTTATCATGGTTTTGATGAGGTCGTGATAATAAATGCAATGGTGTGTTGACTAATCCTTCTTTTTGACGAAGAGGACTAGTGCACCCCATGGTGAAGCACTTGGGCATATAAACCCTTTATCCAGATTCTATTCTAATTGTTTCATTAGCTCTTCATTCCCCAATATATCTATTCTATATAGAATATTGGATATTTTAAATTCCCTAGGTATAAGATAAATAAATAATTCAACATATTTTCTAGATGTAATTCTATGAAATTCTTCGGGAAACACATCAGTGAACTCCCTAACAATAGAAATTTCATTGAAAATGGTTCTTTTCACAGACTCAATCAACTATGAATCATATTAATGATCACAGGGAAGTAATATCCATGCTTGAGATGATGTTTCTAAAAGATATTAATCCTCATAATTTCACTTGTATAGAATCGGGGGTCGATTCACCCTAGGGATGGGGGTTTCCCTCTCACAAAAATTTAGGTTTTCTTTATCTATGGAAATTGAAGGCATGCCAAATGTTGTCTCTATCTGAGGAAATTCACCATAGGTATGATGATTTCCCTCTTCATGCCCTAAAATATCTGTGTCTGATTATGTAGTTACATTTGTTACATGATCTAGGACTTGTATTTCTAGTTTTAGTTCAGGCTGGACCGATAACATAGAAGAAAAATATTGAAATGACTGTTCAAAAGGAATTGGTACTTATATATATTGAGGGGTGCCTTTTAGTGTGAAAAGGGAGGAAATCTAGAAAGATAAAGAATATGTGAAAAAGTACTACTATCTGTGACTCAAGGGGTTTGGTTCGACCATAGAGGACCTGGAATACTTGATTCCATGTATGTGCTCAATGCTATGGCCCAAGGGTTGGTGGTTGAAATGGGATTTTCGGGGTGAAAGCCAAGTTGTTCTCTCATTTAAGATTGAGACTACGATGAGCCAGTGCTTGTGAATGATTCTTCGCCATTATCAATGACACGATGGAATGGTATGTCTCTGTTTCAGGTGCCAATACCTATTGTGAAATGATGGTACACCCACTACACTCTCTATTTCGCATATTGGGGGTGGCCTGAAATGTGACATAAGGGTGAGGAAGTGGAGCAGTATCATAGGTGGGTACACACTTCTTTCTAGTGTATTGCATGGGAAAATTCTTTCATTTTATTTTGGGGCTCATGAGTTGTTGGTTTGGAGTATTGGGACATGAGATTCAGAGACAAATATCATTGTCGTTGAAGTGGCGGTACGGTTTAGTGCTCAACGCCCAGCATGCTTTTGAGTTCAAATGGTATTCTACTAGATATATTATAAGGAAGTTTCATCAAAATAATTCGTATGGGTTGGGGTTGGAAGGCCAATAAATCCATGTGAGGTATTAGTTTCGGTATCATCAAAGCATCGTTCTCTTCTTCATGGACTGGTATACCTCATATGCAGTTTAAATGGGGGTCATACTGTGTGTCGTCACTGTAGTTTTATTTTTGTCGAAAGTCGTAGGAACGATCATGGTGGTTGAATCATAACACATTATTTCTGGATGTTATATGCTAAATACCAATAAATTCTTTTCAAGGATGTCAACATGGTGACGCTGGTAGGGTCATGTCAATGGTGCACCTACCTGGGGAGCACAACGATTTTCTAACCTTTTAGTGTTCCGACCATGATCCAACTATCAACTCGACATCAACTCATATTTTGATGAGATATATGAGTTATTTAAACTTCTCTGATATCTATTTCTAGGAAGTTCCCACGACCACCATATCAATGAAAATGGGCAGGCATCCCCTTGGCTACCAGCTGAAATCATTTTATTAGAAGATCTTTTTCCAAATGTTGTCAAATTTTTACTAGAATATATAAATACATATTTTCATTCCATTTCATTGTCACAATTTCATCCTGTGTTTTTACATCAATCAATATCAACCTTATATATTACCCTGTGAAATGATGAATGATTTTTTAAGCCTGGAAAACTAATGGTTTTCATGATCTGGAATCGAATGATAATTCATTCTTTCTATCTCTAGTTATCCTCATAAAACAATTCATAGCACAATTTATCCAATAAGAATAAATCTTCATAAGGTGAAGTGACTCATTTATATAGAAATCCTCATCCGAGGATCAATTAAAACTAATGCATAAATTTTTAAACATTTTACAGAACATTAATTCATAATTTATGATTATTTTCAATTAATTTTATAGAATAAACTTTATATTAACCCTCAAAAAATAATTATGTATATCATAATGATCAAGTACCAAATATGTGAATTCATTGGTCATATATTCACTTGATTCATGGTAAAAACAATAATTACTATATATCATCAATAGAGACATGCATCCTTCTACATTAGTTGAATAAAACCACATATTTTTGAAAATATTCCTTCTAAACAATAACGATTTAAACAATATAAATTATAACATAAAAAACATAGGTACAAATTACTATCATTAATGAGGTCCTTAATACAACCATATATAATTTATCTATATCAATTATATATTTATCCAAAATAAAAATATTATTAGTATTAGGATCATTTTAATTGTTACCATTCCATTATAATGTGGATTCCAAAAAGTAAATCCTTTCAATTTAATCTATAATTTTTTCCATCATTACTTTTCAATATATTCTTACAAATCCTCAATGAAAATGTTATACTAAAAGGATACTATATATTTCATAATTATTAAATTCCAATACATAAATACATAAATCCTTAGACTACAATAAAAAAACTAGGATTCATAATATTATTTTTTAATACCTATTTGTTTTCATATATTTTTTGTGCTCTATTTATCATCAATAGTATAACAATTACTATTAGAACTTTGATGATTCGCTTCATGATATTTACACCTATAAAATAATTTCAAATAATTCCTTTAATTTCTTCAGTTATAACACTTCAATATTGATTATTCCATTGGGAAACTGTTATTATCAACCATTTTTTTAGGGAAAATTTTTCCCTTGTAAATCACATACTTTGTTCCACTATTCTCCACACATAAAACAGCTTCTTATTCTTTTGACAAATTCCTAGGATTTCTTATTATCTCGTTATCAAAATATAAAAAATTGAATCGAAATTATTCCATGGCCTCCACCACCTGAAGTCACAAAAAAATATCCCTCTCTATATTGTTGATTCTCATTTTTTGTTAAGGTAAAAGTTATTAATCAAATATCATTCACTCCAGTCATCATACAATTTGGCTGGCCATTACCTATTTTTATATCGCATTCAATGTTAATCCAGTACCATCTAGTTCCCTCCAATGACTAAAGAAAAAAATAAATGGTGAGTGTAAATATATTTATATTGGGAAACCACATAATCATGAAAAATTACTTCTAGGATTTCAAAATAAATTAACATTTTTTTAAGAAAAACTATGACACTATAGGTGTATCCCGAGTCATTAATAGTCATCATATATATTATCCATCATTTTTTTTATAAAGTGCCTGTGAATTTACAATGCATGTACCCCATTGATGTCAAATAGGTGTGCATAATGGTTAGTTTTCTAGCACCACGTAATGATTGAGTGTAGCTCAATGTGTAATTTTAATAGTTTTTATCCCTTAGTACTACTTTTTATGATCCAAAACAAGTATCAAAACTGGGATGGAATATATTTAAAACCACTAACTCATTTCTTATTCTAAAATTATAGAACATATTCATATTTTTTAAGCTCATCATTAATATTATCCTTAACAATGTCTCTAATGTTTTCCCATCCTAGTTTCAAAAAGAAAATTAATTCAATAATTTGATACAAACTATAGATACCCCACACTTATCATACCTATATGTTACAAATTTTTAATTGAATATTCATTAAATTACATAAGCACACGCCTCAGGGTCTTAAAAGAATATTGATTTTGAAAAAATGGACACATACACGACTTAACCAGTGAACTGTATCATATAACACTATGTTCTTCATTACAAATACCCTTATTAGATATATAATACACAATATATATCCTGATATCATTGGGAAAATAAATATAATAATTGTCCAAAATAGGTGCTCGTTATGGGTAAACAAAAATGTATCCACATGTCATGTACATAATTGTGTGGGAACATAAGAATAACAATGTATAATCAAAACATTCATATAATATATCATAATCATGATTCATTTAATAATCCTTATAAATTCAAATGAGGTGAATCATAATTAAAAAACAATATGAACTATGAAGATATAATATTGGAATATCGAAAACATTTGTGTCTTGTAAATAAGCAAGGAAATAGTTTCCACAGTAGTTCAAGGATAATTAATAATATTATCCTAGTGGAATGGGTTTACTCCATAATCCATGTTTGTATCATGGTTCACTGACAATATTATCATATTGTAAAAATTCCCTAGTTGAATGGTGATAACACCCCATTAATGTTCTATTTTTCTTATAATATATAGATCTTTACCAAGTTTATTTGAATGAGATATTGTTCCCAGACATATTGGTTATAAATAACCAATATAATTGGTGATAATAAAGCCACCATATTTTGTTATAACATAAATACCACGATATAATTAAATTCACAGCTAGGTGTTATAAAAGATAATAAAAGATTCTTTATTTCAAAAATGTGTGGAAATAAATAGTATTCAAAAATATTTTATCCAAAAATAACCCAATGAAATTAAAAAGGCCTCATAATCATTTCATTGTTTGATAGGATCAGAACCTATTGAAAATGAATTGGGCTTCATAAAAATTTTATAATGGTGTAACCCATGTAAGAGAAATGGAATTCATAAAAATGTTTTCATCACAAACACAAAGCATCCCAAGAAAAAATAATAATGGTATCATTTGATCATATCCCCAGTAAATAATAAGTAACATCATTAGACATCATCATTGATGGAAATGGATTTTGAAAGATCACATGGAACATCTCTTATGGAAAATAGAATATTCTCTTTGAAATTTTTGTTTATAACACAATACCTCTTGAAAAAATATTTTCTATTAAAAGAACCATAGTAACATAAAAGGGAAGATTTAAAAATCATTTAAAATTTTCTTGATTAAAATAAATATTCTATTTTTTATATAATTTTTTTTAAAAAATAATTATTAATGTATTTTAAATATTGTTCATTGAAAATAGAATTAGAAAATAAAAAATCACGATTTTAAAAAATTAGTGGCCATGATAGAGGAAAACATTCTTTATTCCAAACAATTTAAAAGAATGATTCATTACACATTTCAGTAAAATATATTAAATCGATGTTCGGAAAAAATATTGAAGAATCTGTTCAAATCATTTTCTAAAAATTGAAACATTGGAATAAAATTTCCATGAAATAAAATTTTGAGAATGATAAAAAAATTATTTTTTAGAAGGCATCGTTTTTAAATGAAAATGGGATTTCTGTTGAAGAGTGAAATAAATATCACATTTCATAAAAAAGTATTTTTAGCTTATGAGGGGAAAAGGGAGGAAAATGAGTGGAAAAAATGTATTCTCATGACATAACTAGAGGAGAATAAAATTATTGGGTTTCATGAAAGATGCATTACGTGATTTTAGTTTCAAAATCTCAATCATAAATAATTCTGATATACAATTAGATCATAACATCAAAACCTTCACAGATTGAAAATATTTTTATAATAAGCCACATTAAATAATAATTAGAAAATAAATATTAAATATCATGAATATAGTTATATTAATTATTTATCATGTCAATCCATCAGTTTATAAAAAACAAAAAAAAATAAGTTGTCAATATGGCATATGTATCCATGAAATTAATGTCATACTAGAAATACATTACTATTGAGAAATTTTTTTTAATCATAATCCCTATAAAAGTGAGTTCATAAAATAGATATTTAAATAAATAAATTATGATAATAATCAAATAATACAATCATCGTTAGAAAATACATCTAATAAATGAATTAAGTGGTGAATATGGCAGGTGTCTCACAAAAGTAAAAAGTGAAATGGAAGTCTCTTACCTGATTTCTAGACTTCTTTCATACACATTTTAAACTCCAATATAAAAAATATATTTTTATTAAAAATCTATTAAATAACAATAAATATATATATATATATATATCATATGTTATTTACATATGTGATGCGACTATTTTTAGTGAACATATTGACATCATTTTTGTACATTTAGTATTATAAATAAAAAAATATTCTATTTTAATTAATATTATCGAATGATATAATTTTTAAATAATTAATAAAAAAGTTTTTATCAAATAGGTATTTTAGTGTTTAAATTAGTATTTTCAAATTATTTTTTTAATTAAAAAATTTATTCCCCTTTTACTATTATCCTTAATTCATTTGTTTTCATTAATTTTTTTCACTTATTTTCATTTTTTCATTCATTTATTCATTAATTATATCTTTTTTTAAATAAAAATATATCAATTATTAATATATTTAATTCATTAATTATATAGGTATTTTTCAAATTAATAAATTTTAATTTGATTGATTATTAGTTTTATATTTATTTTTTATTTAGTTTAATCTTATCATATTTTAATAAATTAATTATATCATTATTTTAATTCTTAAATCCATAATTTTGTTTTTTTAACCAATTTTTTGATAAACAATTTTACAAATGTAATAATTAATTTTTGAATGTAATTTTTTTTATCAAATTCAATTGTTTTCATTATTTAAAATTTTAGTTATTTTTATTTTTTTCAAAATATTATTTTTAATAATTCAATTTGATTCATTATTTTATTTTCATTTATTTTTATAATAAATAACAATCATTTTTTCACTTAAGTAATTTAAATTTTTTATTCTCACTGTAATTAATTAATCTTATTATTTTGATATTTTTGTTTTATTATAACAACTAGTTAATTTATTATTTGTTTATTTAGTTCAAAATTGATTTGAAATTAAGAATGAATAGAATTGTGAATAGTATAAGTAATGTTCAAAAGATAACCTTTACATAGGAAAAATAAAAATAAAAGAGAAAAAAACAAAAAAAGGACCCTTACAACCACCAACACTATATTCAGAACAATATTAATTTAAAAATTTAAAGTGTAGAATTTTAAAAATAGAAAAATATTTTATAATTTAGTTCTTACAAAAGATTTATATCAGATTTTACAACATCAATAAAATGATAGTTAAAATAGTGGGTTCATGTAGATTTTATTGAGATGATAAAAAATTTAAAATCATTAGATTTTAGAATGCGATCACAAAACAAGAGAAAAAACTCACACATTTACCATGAAATTAGGGGTACTCCAATACAAATGAGTCATATAAGCACGATACTTGAATGAATGGACTGAAAAATTTATAGAGTTAAAAGTGGTTCTTCTGTGAGTCTAGAATATTCCTACATTTAAATTCATCCATATGAATACTCCCTTATTTTCTTTATACACCATTCAAATACCTCCCAAGGGCCCTAAATCATCAACTTGATAGATCAATATTATTTCTTATTTTCACTGTTTCCATTATATCATTCTATTTTAACCCATACTACTTAATTTTCAATATTTTTATTTTGGAATTAGTTTTTATTTTTTTTATTATATCTTTTTATTACCATGGTCATGCATTTATCACTACATGATGCCACTATCTCTCAAAAAATCAGGATAATAATTTTTTTTCAACACATGTAGGATTACTAAAAATGGTCATGATCTATCCCAAATTATAATTTTTGTTTCTATGATTAAATAAATGATATGTTTTTCAAGATCGAGAGAGATAGAGAGTCACGTAGAGTTAATACAACTATTTGAACTCAATTATTACTTACTGGACGTCACATGGAGACAGAATCTTTTCTATAGTTGATAAACAATAGAGTTCAATTATTAATTTTTGGTTAATATAACATCACATATAGTCATCCTATATTAATCTATTCCATATTACTAAAATCAATACATTATCAAGGGAAAATCATTTTAAAATCTGACCAATTGATTTCACCATTTTCATCATTTGATTTGTCTCACTATCTTGTTATTATCCATTTTGTCCTACCTGTTTTCAAACCCTTTGTATTCCATACTCAGAGAAAAATTTAATTTCTTTAATACTACACCACCATCCATTGATTATATTATTTAAAATGTTATTTTATTTTTTGTGAATGTAACATAATAAATCAATCATTTTGGATCTTTCCCTTTCATTCCAATGCACTAGTAGTAATTAATTTTTATTAATATTAAATTTTTCTACATTAAATGTCCTTATCATTAAATCATAAGACCATTGAAGGATAATATGTTTGAGACCAAGCTAAAAATCAATACATGAAATATAAAACATTAAAAATGATGAAACAAAAATCAAACAAATCATATTTGAAGTCCTTAATAGTGAGATCAAGAAGATATTGGAGAAGATAGTTTCAATCTTGAGGAAATATTGGTCATTGAAGTTGGATGAGGCTATACGAGCTTATTTAACCTCATACAACACTACCCTAGGGATGTCCCCACACTATATTCTCTTTGGGAAGACTTAAAATAATCACGTGGAATTGATAAAAAATTCTTATTTGGGAACTGAATTCCATAAACATTAACCTCAAGTCTAATAGTGAGTATAGTTTGTTATATATGAGGGTGATGGATGAAATTATGAAAGTATGTTTTGATAATTATAATAATTAAAAACAACAACAAATGGTTTTCATGGATCTATAATTATGAATATGGATTTAAACGTTGGTTAGAGGGTCATGTTGTTCAATTCAATGATGGAAATTATTCTAGTAAAATAAATGTCCAATTGATTAGTACCCTTCATCATTTTGAGTAATCTAGTTAATGGGTATGTCAAGTTAGTTAAAGTGGAAAATAGCTCATTCTTGGTAAAGGTAAAATGAATAAAATTATACTGAGTGAGATTTTGTGAATTGTTTTTTTTCAAATTAATTTATCATTTCAATATTTTTTTCATTTCACTTTAGAATGTAAATAGTTCATTACATATATATATATTAAAATACTATGTCAAACATTCCTTTCAGATGAAATACTTACTTGGCTTGGGCTACATGCTATACTAACATGGATTGCGCAAGAGGGATTACTAAAATGGCTTACTCTAACTAAAACACCTAATTAGTGTAGCTTAATCACAACACCATCTTCTAGTAAGTTACATGCAACACTATATTTTCATACAACATAGCATACTTTACACGCACCACCAACATGGAATTCAATGCACACAACACTAAGTTTCTAGAAAACATCTTCATATATATATAATTATTTAAATGAGATAGTTATAACCAAAAAATTAAAAATAGTTATAGTTTTATTAAAAAACACGTCAAATATTGTTTATAATCAATTTATATAAATAAAACATGTTGATAATGAAAGATAATATTTTGTTAATGTCCTTAAATGTTAAAAATATTGTTTTCTTCAATGATACTCTTTTAATAAAAAATATTAATTACAGACACATTTAGAAAAATAATTTGATAATATAGACTACATATTTTAATTTTTATTGTCAAAATTATACTTTGGTGAATTTTTGGGATTTTTATGTGAAACAAAATTTTTTTATGAATAGCGAAAAATTATGCTTTTAAATAAAAAAATACCTTTCTATATAATTAATTTTTAATGATAAATGACATTATAAATATATTATAAGGTAACATTAGATAATTATTACACCTATTAATACTATTTTATTCAATATTATCAATTTTTCATTGAAATTTAATATAAAATCTTAACAAACATTTAAATATTTCCCAACTTCAAAAACCCATTGTTTCATCCATTCTGTGGGATTATCACTAATCATAATTTTTCAGTTTCATTGAATTGAAATTCAAAAATCTGACATTCATCATTAAATTAAGTATAATATTTATATTCTATTATTACAAAGTTAAATTTTTACCAAATTTATTAGTAAAAGTTATTAAAATTAATCATATATGTTAAGCACAAATTGTGATTAATTAGTGACTAAACCATAAAATTAAAGGAACAATTGACCATATTGCTTGTTAAACACCCATTTTATGTCCATATTATGTTCATAAATGTTTGATTATTGTGTTTTGTTTTGTTTTTATAAATTGTTTACGTAAGAACATGTGCACACATAACTTGTTTCTAAAAATTCTAAGTTAGTCCTATTTCTTTCCTATAAAACGCCACTATCTATACCCATTCCTCACACCTGAAAATATTTTTATTACTATGTATCTTCTTCTTAATATAATCCCAAAAATCCTCCATTCATCCTTGAATCATCTTTTAGGTAAAAATCCTATCAAGGATGGTTTTTTTTACAAAACAAATAGAAATTACCCGATTTAGAGGTAACATCATCTCTCAGGATCCTTCCTGTTATTTTCAATATCTACCACCTACACACTATTTATTAAATTATATATTTAGAAATACAGTATAATTCATAAATTAAGAAGTTTTTTATAAAATGTTTCTTACCTACACTTTCATAAACCTCCATCAAAAGGATGCTGAACATACTGTTTCTGTGAATGGGGAACTATTGCTTAATGAAACAATGACTTTTCATTTCCCCTTTACTTCCAATCATAGTGGAAATTATTTTGGAAAATAAATTTATATATGTAATATATTATATTTAATATTAATTTTTTCTTATTTTTAAATTTAATCACACGTCTATTTACTTTCCAATTGGTGTTAATACATTAATCTCGTTTGCGAATATGTAGAATATCGCCCCCTCCAAGTGTTGTGATTCGTTCACACACCACGTAGAATTTAATATAGATGGGTTTAATGAACATATATTACATTTACAATATAGTATTTCTTTTGGAATAATATATATATATATATATATATCCTTTACATACTTTATTTGAATACGACAGTAACGACAGAAACAACATTCGTGCATATGTACGGCTTACCATCACCATGAACAATGTATTAATTTTTCACTCCTATATTATATATATTATTATAATACAAATATAATTTATAAATATTATATTTTAAAACAAAATCTAGGATCATGATATAAGAACATTGTCCAAATATGTAACAAATTAAGACACATGGGAAGAACACAAAGAATTTTATTCCAAAGTGAAAAATTAACACATGAACCTTAAAATAAGGTTAATATATGGTCATAATAAAACCATATAGGGTAGTATGTATAATAATTTTCTTTTATAATATATTTATAATAAACTAATATTTATTGTAAATGACTGTTGTATGAGTATGGATAGACTCAAGACACAACGTAAGGGGATTTCATCTCACTTTTAATTTCCATGAGATATATTTTATGTTTGCTACCTAATAGTGTTGTGTGGTTTATGTACTACCCATTATTTTATTATATATATATTATAAATACTTTTATTGGTATATAAATTTCTATATTATGATCCATCATTCACAGGGTTTAAGATTAAAAATAAACCAAATTGGTGAAATGTTTTGCCTTAGTATTCCTTCTTTGATAATCCTGTTTTTATATTCTCCTAAATTCTATTTTGAGGTGTATATACTTCCATTTTTCATGTTATATAAGGAGTTTCATTATTTTCTCGATATTTTAGGTTTCATCGTATTTCAATTTATTTATAGGGACAGTGTGATCCCATGTGACTATGTTATTAGATTTTATTGAGACGATCTAATCTTCTTTTTGAGATTGTATATGTTTATGATTACATTGAGTGAATACTATTATCCTTATCTCATGAATATTCATTAGTTTCATTACCCTATGTTATTTCATTACAAAAATATGTATTGGTACCATATTCTACTCTTTAGTAAATAAGATAGATATGAATTTGTTTATAGGATTTCTAGCATTTAAAAATTCATTGGTCAGAAATCTATGTTTTCAAAAATGGTTTCCAAGAATATTATAAAATTATCCTATATGATTTAAAAGATATGTTTACCTTTTTAATCTTGTAAGAATATATTCAATGGAATATTCATTTAACTCTCTAAATAAGTAAATTGTTTACCTTTTTTTAAAGTGAAAAAATAATGTTATTTTGACCTGTTACAACAAATATGGATTTTCCTATTATCATTTTTTCAAATCTCCCTTTCAATTTTTAAAAGGGTTAATTAGTAAGAAAATCATTTTAAAATATATTTTCAAAGAAAATTGTTTTAAAAAAAATTTCAATATTATTTAATGTGTTTTCAAGAAATATGGTTTCAAAATGATTTTAATCTTCTTTTATTTTTATTCAAGGAAATAATTTATCAAAATGTTTGCATGATTCTATTATATGTTTTCAAATACAATTTGTTTTAGGATAGTTTGATATGTTCTCAATGAGAATTCCATGAAACAAGTTTTTGATATGTTTTGCAGCTTAATTTATATGTTTTATTGGAAAAAGGGTTTCCAAATAATTTCATTTCTTCTTTATTTGTTTTCAATTAATTTTCTATGAAAATGAATTTTTAATGGTTTTTTGTATTTAAAATATTCTTTTTAAATAAGAGAGTATAACTTCCTCATGAAATTATTTTGAAATGTATTTCAAATTTATTTTCCTTCTAAAATGAATTTTTTTTTAAAATAATCATTCATTTATAGGAAATGAACTGAATGTTCAATTTATATCCTTTATATGAATGGGATATTCTAAAATTCAAGGTCTTTATAAAACATGTTTCTCTTACATCGGTTATATGTTAATGAAATCTGTTTCATTTCCATGGATTATGTGTTTATGAATTCTGATTCTTTTCATGGGTTAGTATTTGATGAAATGGTTTTGAAACCTATCTATTTTCCCTAGGTTATTATGTAAATAAATATTAATGATACCCATTTTGTTTCCTGGGTTATGATGTGATATTTATAAAACCTATGCCTATTCATGGTTCATGATATAATGAGTTCTTTATTATCTTTTAGAACATGTATGATTTATTTTATTATGAGATGGGTGGGAACTATATATCATCGAAATTCATAGTTCACTAATAAATGATTGATGATCTCAAAGAGAACAGGGTAGGATATCCCAAACCTGATAAAGGAGAAAACATGGGAGAATATCCCAATCCCAAAACTAGAGGAAAAGGGGGCGCACATATGAGTCCCAAAACTAATGGGTACATGGGAGATATCCAAATAATGAATGAAGAGGTTACATAGGAGGAAATCATAATACCAATATAAGAGGGAACATGGGAGTACATCACAATATAGAAACAAAAGGGTACATGTTATGTCATCCCAATCACAGAACAAGTGGGTACACTGTAGGGAATTGAAAGCCCGAAGAAGGTACACAGGGGAATAATCTAAGAACATCATGTTACAATTGTCTTCTTAGGCAACCATGACTTGGGGTTATTAATTCTATTTTCTATAATACCATGTTTTACTCCTTTATTATTCTCTCATATATTAAATTGATTATTTATTGATGATTCATATATTATAAATTTCAAATAGATATTATGATCTCTGATATTTTACGTATGACCTTCAAATATTATGCTCATGTTCTATAATCATTTTTCATGTTATACTTACATTATTTCTTTATTTACCATGACTAAGTATCTATACACACTGGATTCATATGTTTCCTCTCTCCAGGTAATATTGAAAATTGTTTGGTAAAATTGCTAATGTGTTAGATCATTATTGGCTATTTTGAAGATCTTTCACCAAAATAGAGGAATTTTTTTGATGTCTCCAAAGACACTATACTATTACGTTCCTCGATCTTTTATTTTTTTATTGTACTAAATATTTATCTAAAATGATGTAATATCTATGTATTTTAAGCATGGATCTCTATAGTTTATATAAAAGTAATGGTTTAATCGTCCTTTGAATAATAGGACAAGAAAACATTAGTGATATCCCTTGGTTTATTTATAAATATATGTTTATGGATTTCTCAAAGGATATATATAATGATAATTTCACTTTTAGGAAAATGTCAAATAATTTTGTTAAAGGATAGAATGAGTAGTTTCCTAAAGATAAATCCATTTCAGGATACTGCAAGTTGATATGGCTCTAGAACATATGTACCTAAGGAAAATAACTCTGAAAATATGTTTTGTGCTATACTCAAGACAATATGGTACAAGACTACAAAACATTATTTAAACCAAGTTTTACACTGATATGGGATATAGTTAGGAATTCAAAAACAATTAATAAACCATTATGAATAATTTAAATATTATTTTTCTATGAATTAACTAGGATGAAACTTAATGTCATTGATTTGGGATGGTTTCATGATTATGTTATGTGGGATGATAACAAGAGTGAAATATGTTGTGAGCGTACCGAATCAGTTTTCATGGAACATGATTAACAATGTATACCTTATCCAACCCTCCGACTCACTAAGGAAGAGAAAGAAAGAGTCTGTTGAGAGTTCTAGTAATGGAGACCATAAAGGAAAGAGTGTTATTTATCTTGTATATCATGAATGTGGAAATAGTCACTTACATGGATATCTTAGAGGAACTAGAATATGTTTTAACTGTTGAAAAAAAGTCTACAAAGAATCTGACTGCAATGGAAAAATGAAAAGGTCAGTTAGTAGAATGGAAAGGAATGTTGGACTTCCTAAGGTATTATCAGCTGTTGACTCTTTTAAATGTCGAAATTATAGGGATTATGATTATCAATTTTATTTGTGGATGTCTTGTGAAGAGAATCAGAAATGACGAACAAGTGGTGGTTTTTCAAAAGATAATTAAGCGACCAAAAACGAAATGTGAATGACATGCGATGTTCATCCAGTATTATTTATATTAATCATAAGAAGCATGACTGGATTAAGGTTGGGGAACCTTAAGACATGGTTCATATTTCAAATTATAGTAAAGAGGTGTTAATGAATAAGTTTCTCAATCCTTAGTAATGGTTTAGTAATAATGTTTCATTAATAAATTATTTTTGAACTCAATGATTATGTAATATGAATCCTGACACATGTTTGTTTTTTAAATATATTTTTTCATTATGGATTGAAAATGACAAGTTGAATCATGATGATGAAAAAGTAATGTTATTTCATGGAAGAGTGATATT
This sequence comes from Viscum album, assembly GCA_963277665.1. Classification (NCBI taxonomy): domain Eukaryota; kingdom Viridiplantae; phylum Streptophyta; class Magnoliopsida; order Santalales; family Viscaceae; genus Viscum; species Viscum album. The sequence goes on along the minus strand of OY728127.1, from coordinate 1,644,060,967 downwards.
TTTATTAGGTGAAGGTAACCCTTTATTAATTCTTTGTGTTGAGATAATATAGTTCAAATAATAATATGTTCTATATAAATTAGTAAATTCGATGGTACATATTACCTTGTATTTTTTTTATTGAAATAGTGATATATGTCATCAAAGATTATGTTTACACCATCATGGAATTAAATAATGCATCGAGTAATAATTATAATAAGAAATCTTGGATGATTTCCAAAAGCATTTATTGTAATTAAGGTTGTAACATTGTTTCAAGGGAAAATACAACGATGGTATTCACATGATTTGAATGTGAAATCCAAGAGATACTTTGTCATATATGGGTGATAAATGATAAGCTAATTTTATGAAATCATTCTAATGTTTTTTATTTTCATCTTTACGAACAGAAATATGGTTAAACAATTATGGAATGATTATGTAATATGTTTCCATATAAGGATTTATTCATGTTGGATAACCTAATATAAAATTGGGGTGCAGATGATAAATATTGATAGATTGGATGAAATTTCATGTATCTCTAGATCTGTTAGTACTTCATGAAGAAAAATCACTTTCCTTTATTAGGTAAATAGATTATGTGAGAATTTATCGAGGCCTAAAAAAATCTTACGATTGTACATGATAAATGGAATAAAATTATGTATTTATATTCTAATATATTCTTGGATAGTAAAATGAATTACTCAATTATTGGATAAAGACCAAAAAACCAATTTTTTAATACATTATATTTAATTGATTTGATGGAATTTTAAATAATCTCATATTTATTACATTGAGCCCTTCAAATTTTCATGAATAACTCAGTAGTTGGTGGATGAGGGCCTCAATCACCACTATAAATATTTACACTTTCCTCCATGTCCAATATTCACCCAAAACAATGTTCTCCAATGTGGAAACCAAGTTATATGTTACATTAGGTAACCAATAAGGTACAAAATTTCCCATTTAAAGGGAATTCATTGTATAATTTTTTATGAGATGGGTTTCTATGAATGAATATTTCATGTATTAAACCCCTGAAAACCCAGACGAATTTTGAGGGAGAAATTCAATTTAATGGGGTGTAATGTAATACCCTAATATTTTGTGAATTATTTTTTCAAAATTAATTTAACTTTTCAATATTTTTCAATTCATGTGCACCAGAAATAGTAATATATTTATATATATTAAAATATAAGTCAAACATTCCATTCACACAAAATACCGACTTGGATTATGGTATAAGAAATACAGACTTGGAATGCCCTACAAGAAATAATGACTAGAATTGTGCTATCCACAAAATCTACCTAGAGTATTTTACATGATTCGCCAATTTTTTTTCTACATTACATGAAACAATAGCTTAATGTATGTCTTCGAATACATTACACACAACACCGACTTGGAGAACAATTCATGCAACATGGTGCTTCTATGAAACTTCTTCTTATATATATATATAAATATAATTAATTATATAAGATAGTTTTAAACAAATCATTAAACATAGTTATACAAATTTTAATAAAAAATTATAAAAAATATTTTATAATTTTCTTATATAAATAAAAATTATTGATAATGAAAGATAGTATTTTTGGTAATGTCCATTTATGTTAAAAATATTGTTTTATTAAATTAACCACATATAATAATAAAATTAAATTTATAAAAATTGAGAAACATAATATGGTTAAATAAATTTCAATTTAGAATTTATAATATCCAAATTATCCTAGGTTGAATTTTTGGGATTTTTCTGAGAAACATCACTTTTTGATGAATAGTGAATAAATCTGCTTTTAATTTAAAAACTACCATTTCTATAATAAAATATTAATTCAAAATGATATAATAAATAATTTTTGTGGTGAAAACAGATAAATATTATATCTAATAAAACATTTTATTTAATTATAATCAATTTCACTTTGAAATTGAATATTAGATCATAATAATCTTCAAAATTTTTCATAATTTAAAACCATGATAATTCGTCTCGTTTGCAGGATTAGCACTAATACTAATTTTTTTGGATTTTATGAATTGAATTAAAAAAATCTTAAATATTACATTATTTTCACTCTGATATTTATATTCAAATTTTTAAATGTTAATTTTTTACAAAAATGATTAATAAAATTGATTAAAAATAATCACAGATATTAAGGCCAAATTACGATTAATTTGGGAATAATATTTAAAGTTAAGAGACAAAATGACCAAACCAGTTTTCCAAAACCCATTATATGTCCATATTTCATCCAAAAATATTTAAATATATATTTTTTCAGTTTTTATGACATTTTTTAGTTAAGAACTCATGAACACAAATCTTTTTTCTAAAAATTCCATGTGAGTCATATTGCTTCCCTTTGAAAGTACACCACCTATACCCACTGATCAAAACTATAAAACCACTTAATTTCAGCCAAAATATTCCCAAATATCCTACCAAATGTCCACCCTAGGCATTGAATCACCCCTTAGGGCATAAATCCTCTCATAAAATTTATTTTTCATAAACCAAAAAGAGTTACAGAATTTAGAGGAAACGTCTTCTCTCAAGATCATTCCATTTATTTTCCTTCTCTAAACCCTCCAATATAAATATTCTTTTAATCATTGATAAAATAGTATCCTATATATAATATTATTTTTTATCAAAATTTTATGACCTACACCTACACACACATACATCTAATGGGTGTTAAATTTTTTTTTCTATATACGGTGAACTATTCCCTCACGAAATGATGACTGTTCATTTCTATTCTACTACCAATAATGATGGAAATTATGATAAGAAATATATTTATATATTTCATTTATTAAATTTAATATCCATTTAAACTTTTTTATTCCTTTTTCAGATCAAGTCACATTACATTCTATTTGGTGTTATCATGATAATCTAGTTTGAGTATGTGTGGACTACCACCACTAAAAATTATATGGTTCATTAACTCATCACATAGAATGTATTAAGATGGGTTTGATAAAATTTTATGATATATATGATATATTATATATTATTTAATAATAATAAATATATATATCAATTACATACATTCATTCAATACGACATCAATGATGGAATCAACGTTCATGCATACTTACGGCTTACTGTCTCCATGTAAGGGGAATTAAATTTCATACACCTATATTATATAGATTATTATGATAAAACTATACATTATATAACTGATATTTATATCATAAATTACATTCTGGAATCAGGATATTAATATACGTACCAAATATGTAATAAATTAAGACACATTTGATGAATGAAGCGTATTTTAACAGAAGTGAAACACTGACATAGGATCATTAATATGAGGTCAATATAAGGTCACAATAAATCCAAATATTTAGTTATGTATAAGAATTTAATTATGTAAAATATCTATAATAATATTATATTCATAATACTGAAATATTGAATGAGTATGGATAGAGTCAAGACACAGTGTAAGTGAATTTCATCACACTTTTATTTTCCATGAGATACATATAATGTTCGCAACCCAAACTTTTTGTGTGGTGTATATATATACAATGATTTTTTTAATATATAACTTATACATAAATTTATTTTTATTAACATTTTATTCTTATTAACCTTCTTTCATGGGGGTTATGATTCCAAAGTTACCAAATCGTTTAAATGTTTTTTCTCAATTTTACTTATTTGATACTCATGATTTTCTATGAACCTAAACTCTTTTGAGGTGAATACACATATATTTTTCTGGTTATATATTGTATATAATTCTACTAATAAAATTTTACGACTTATGTAATTTACCTTTCTAACATGGATATTATGATCCCAAGTTACCATGTTATAAGTGTTTATTTAGTCAATCAAATCTCATTTCATGATTATTGATGTTTAAGATTCCATTGATTAAATATTATGAATCATATTTCTAGAATATTCATGTGTTTCTTTTTCCTATGTTATTTAATGAAATACACTTATATTGAAACCATATTTTTCATTTTGGTACATAATATATTTAATAATGTGTTTTGACGAAAGCCCGATATAACCCTTTCTTCGGTCAGAAATCTATTTATTCAAAAAATAGTTTCCATGAATATATACATTTATCCTATAAAACTTAAAATACATTTTTACCTTTTTTACCAATCTATTCAAATTAATATTTTTCTCATATTATGAATAAGGATCTTTTGTAAAAATATTCCTTGAAAAATGAATTCCCTTTTGACATCGTACGACATATAAGGATTTACCGTTGTCGTTTCATCGAAGCTACCTTTTCATTTATAAAATAATTAATCATTAAGAAAATGTTTTTAATAGGTATTTTCATGAAATTGTTTTTCCATGTTTTTAAATATTATTGTATATATTTTGAAGAAAAATGTTTGTCAATAATTTTTCAATATTCTTTTAAAAAATTTCAAGGAAAATGGTTTTCAAATTTTTTTCATGATTTCTTAATATGTTTTCAAGTAATATAGGTTTCAAAACGTTTTCAGCCTATTTTTATATGTTTTCAATTTTTTTGAATAAAATAGAATTTAAAATTATTTGATGCTTATTTTATATGTTTTTAAGGAACAATGTTTTCAAAACTATTTCATACCTTCTTTATATGTATTCAATGTATTTTCTATCAAAATGGTTTTAAAATGGTTTTATGTATTAAAAATACTTTTCCAAACCAAGAAGTATAATTTCTTCATGAATCACCTTTGGAATATGTTTCCAAATTATTTTCCATATTTGATGACATCCATTGATTTTACTCATGCCTTTCTGGGAAATAATCTAAAGGTTCTGTTCATATCCTTTCTATGAATGGGTTATTCTTAAAGTAATGGTTATTATGAAACTCATTTCAGATCCACATGTTATATATTTATGAAATCCATTTATGTTCCATAAGTTCCATGTTTATGAATCATGCATATTTTCATGGAAAATTCATTGATGAAATGGTTATAAATACGATATCTTTTCTATAGGTTATGATATGATGAAATAATAATGACACCTATTTTGTTTCATGGGTTATGATTCGATTTTATAAAACCTATTTCTATTTATGGCTTATGATACGAATATTTTTTTTAATATTGTGGCGTATGTATAAATTAATTTGTTGTGGGATTTGTGGGACCTATATCTCACTCTAATTCATTTGGTAATTATAAATTTTCAATGAGCTAAAAGGGTTCATGATAGGATAAACCATGATAGAAAACAAGGGGGAATATGGGAGGAAATGAAAATCTTGAAACAAGTGGGAAAAGTGGAGAACATATGTAATCTTTAACTAGAGGGAAAATGGGAGAATATATACATCCCAAAATAAAAGGGTACATGGGAGGAAATCTCAATCGTGAAAGAAGTGGGTACCTAATAGGACATCTCAATCCCAAAACAATAGGTTTCATGGGATGGAATACCCATCTCAAAACATGTATAGTGGTAATTAAGCCATGTCTAACATGTTACATAGGTCTTGGTGTACCACCTTGACTTGGAGTTTTTATATTATTTTCCCCAATCCAATGTTTTATTCATATGATATTCTATAATGTATTCTTTTGAATATTTACTTATTATTCATGTCTTATAAATTGATAATCTTTATTATGATTTCTGATAAGTATGGTATGACCAATTAATGATATGATTATTCTTAATAATATTTTTTCCATGTCATGCTTATGAATTTTCATTATTTACACTTAATGAGAATTTGTGATACCAAATTCTTATGTCTCATCTTTCTTGGTTAAGAATAAATGTTTTAGGTAAAATTGATAATGTTGATGTTCTTTATGGTAGATGTCTAAGTTCGTTCTCCTGGATAGAATTTTTTTTCATGTTTCATAAGACCCTAAACAATTATGTTCCTCGAGCATGTATTTTGGCAATGTAATAAATATTCATATTAAATGGTGTAAGAAACATATATTTTATGTTTTTATCGTAATAAAATAATTAATTAAAGAGAATAAAAAGGGCTTGGATAACATTTCTATTCTAGAAGAATGATTTTATTACATTTTTAACTATGGACTATAAAATTAGTATTTCATGAGAAATATCCCATGGTTTCTTCTTAGTTCTATTAATATTTAATTTTTATAAATAAATATAACTTCTTCTTATTGATTTTATTGTGTACTATCTTACAAATCATTTGGTGTCACATGACATACTAGTTCTAGAGTGCAGATATTACTAGAATCATGTAGAAGAAAAAGTAAGGGAGAAATCCAATACATCATATAGAGAAAACCACTTCCACACAATTATTGGATTAATTTTCCAAGAAGATTTAATTATTTATGTTTATTATTATTCTCTAAAAATTATATAAAACTAAAAATATTAACCAGTGTAATAGGTAATGAAATTTTTAATTCACAATTATGGTTAAAGATCCCATATTCCGGGAAGTGTTGTTTTATTTTTATTTTTTATTTTACTATCATTTTTTGTTTCCAACAACATATTACAATGTGTGGGGAGTCATTTTAAAATTTTATTCTTGTTATCCTTCTTGAGTTCTAGCTTAATATATATTATTGTGTTGTGAATTGATATGAACTCAATTGTAAAAAAAGTTCTCACCCTTTGTTTTCACATTAAGTCTGTACAGATATACTATATTTCTCATCATGGTTCTCATTGAATTACACTAAAAAATGATTTGACTGGTTATAAAACATAAAATATTGAATTCACCAACAATATAAATATGTAAATTAATAAATTTCACCTATTTTATGATTGCGTTGTGTGGGGTTTTATTTATATTTTTGATGTTGTTTTTTTTTATCTTTTTTTTCATTTTGAGAAAAAATAAAATTTGGAACTTCACTACTACCCCTTAAAAATATAATCATTTCAGAATTTTTCCTACACTTTTAATATAATTATCACCCACATTAGGAGTCAACATTGGGGAAATCATTGAGTTTTATATGTGGGGGGAGAGGGTTGTTTTTCTAACATCAAAATTCCATATTGAATGTTTTTCAAAAAAGTTAATTTTTTCAAAAAGAATATAATTTTTTAAAATATAATTTTTTTTCATAAAATAATTGTTATTTGGAATAAATTTTAACATAAATTCTATTATTATTAGTATATAGTAACATTCAGGTTTTTGATGGTTGCTCTAAGTCAGAAAATACTGAGAAATTATTATTGTTGAGTGGAGTAGCACAAATTCGTTATGTATTTTTTTAATAGGAATGGGAGAAAACTGTGCTATAGGATATATATTTGTGGAATTATGAAAAAAAAATTTAAAACATGATATTTGAACTCGAACAAATGGTTATCATCTGTTTATATAAAAATAATAACTTTTGTGTGCCAAATCAAATGTTAATATTAAATATCCCTTCAAATAAAAGAAAAACGGGAAAATGGGATTCCATAATTAACACTTAAGACTCTAGGAACTGGTTGTCTGTAGTATTAATATATAAATATCATGTAAGTTCTTTTTTATAGTGCTCTTCACAGAAATTGCTATATAAAATTCAAAATTAATTAAAAAATAATGTTCATAGTAATAAATTATGATTTCATTAAGGTGAGGAGAATTTTTATACCTAATAAAGAAGGGGAAATTTTACTAGAATTAATATATACTGAATTGTATCAATGAAGTGATTAAATTTTTTGAACATTGGATTCTGAAAAATAGGAGAATTTAAAAAATGAAGGTTCGTTTTTTTATGAATTTAGTTCCATTTTCATTAACATATAATTGGTCTTAAAATTGGTAGCTAAACTATAATTGAAGTAGGGTAGGAGTGGATTTCGTATATGAAGCATGTAATCCTTGAATGTGAATGAAATATTTCCCATAACTTCTAGTGGGTGGTTGATGTTAGTCATGAAAATTTTTCAGTGTCCTATGAAAATCCTGACAATGTTTTTTTGCTTCTATTTTTATTATCTATGAATACTTTATTTCTATTACTAATATAAAATCATTCCTTATATTTTATACTATCAAATGTATGTTGTTGTTTGAGGAATAATAAACATCTATGGGTAGGGGTGACTGATGTTTCTAATTTTTTCATTTACTTTGTCAAATCATTTTTTGTACATTTTTTTATAAAAATATATAAATATTGTATATTAATTAATAATTATCAAATGTTGTATTCTTTTTTTATAATTAAAGAAAAATTATTTTTTATACAAATATGAGTTTTAGTGTTTAAATTAGACTTTTTAATAATTTATTATATTAAATAATTCGTCATATTTTTACTATCATTATTTATTTATTTGTTTTGTTATATTTTTTAAAATTAATTTTCATTATTTCATTCATTATATCATTCATTTTCTCATTATTTTTTAAAAATGCATTTTTTAATAATTCATTACATTAATTATTTCAATGTGTAATTTTTTTCAAATTAATTAATATTATGTTGAGTAATTAATCATTTAATTTTTATTTTTGTAATTATTTTATTTTTTCATTTTTTTCATAAATTATTTCATTCATTATTTTAATTATTATATTACTAATAATGTTTTATCTTAATTTTTAATTGGATTTAGGTCATTTCGTTCAAAATAATAATAATTAATGCTTGAATTTTACTTTCTTGTTCAAATTTAATTTTTGTCTTAGTTAAAAATTTTATGAAATTTAATTTTGTCGAAATTAATTTTGTTAATCATGTAATTTATTTCATTATTTTATTTTCAGTCAACTTTATAACAAATAATTTTCTAATTTTTCATTTGAATAATTTCAATTATCCATTCTCTCTATAGTAAATTAATTATTATTTTTTTGATTTTTTTTATTTTAATATAACACCTAATTTTAATATTATTTGTTTATTTATTTCTTATTTAATTTATTTAATGTTTTTCATCCTTTTAACTTATTTTATTTGTTTTTTTTGAGGTTTTTTTGCATCAAGAAAAAAACCCACCACCAGCTCTCAGGCTGACCATCGGGCGAGTCCCTATATGACTGAAGGGTGAATACATGCCTACTTCTAGCTGACAGTAAAATCAAAAATGTGTTAAATTATCCCAATGTTTACAACGGATAATAGTGGATTCCATCAAAATGTGTGTTCTGACCCATCATTGTCCCTCTATCTAATGGTGGGTTCTCACCCACTGTCTCCCAAAGATACAACTTCTACTTCCCAACTGTGACTTAGGGAGTCAAATCCTATAGAGATCCTCAAATTTCATACATTGAAATTACATAACATTTGCAGAATACATAAAATGATATAAAAAGTATTACCCAATGACAACATTAGACTATTACCATTGACAATTGGGAAGCATAATCAATGTTCACTAAAAGAGCATCATTTTTGCTTTCTAGGTTCTTATTGACGTGTAACATTATTAGAAACATCAAACATAATACATGTCATCATAAAATGGGTGAAATAAACATAAAATGAGGTCAGCTCTGATGAATAGTATGGGCTAACAAGGGAGATAATTAGAATAATCATGATCATAAGTGTATTATAACATGATAATGAAAATATCAGATCATACCTTACATATCAAATATCATAAACATGAATCATGAAATAAGTCATGGATGGTAATAAAATATTAATCCTACGGAAATGAGGAAGATAATACATGAAATCATAATATTTAAATAATATTATGACTTCACAATGTGAAAACAAGAGTCGCGGGGCCTTCCCTCCTAAGGAAAGTCCCAATTTTGTCTCTTTAATTTAATCATTGGGTCTACTTGATATGTCTTAGTCATGTTGTGATTTAAAATGGTGCAATAATCAAAAGGGAGATCAGTTCATTTGTTGTCACCTTGATAGATGCCTTTCTAATTTCAATGTTATTTCTAACCTCATAGACGCAAATGATACTCACCATTCCCACTCCATATCAGAACACCCCCTCTTCGTGTTGTTTTGAACTCCAATAATATGTGTGAAGCTCAGTTAGGTTTATCTCACCTATATACTATCCTTCTAAGGATTCGTCAGGCAGTCCAGGAGTCATGGTTGGAGCCTACATAAGGGTGTATTTGGATCAATCTTCACAATAATCTTTGGAGAATCAAATAAAACCGTCATTCATGGATTGCAATTTAACATCCTTTATCCTAGGACATGGTATCCTAATCTTTAGATATTTTACGGTTGGAAACTAGTCTTGAACATGGTTCATAAGAGGCAATTTTCAATGATCTTTCTCACATAACAATTATTTTTTCATAGTTGATATTATAAGAGGAATGTATAGCTAGAGTACAATCTAGGATAAAATGACTAAAGGAAGGGGACTGTAACACAATCATTTTTAAATCATGTATTAGGGATATGTGGTGGATAGTTAGACCAAAAATCCTCTTAGATAATAGTTCGTATTCAAATGACTAAATATGTGGTATTTGATTGGTATAGACTCACCTGTGTATCATACTTTCTGACCCCAATCCATGACTATATTATTAATATCCCCAAGTATTTCTAGATTTCCTTAGGGATTTCCCCCAAAAGGTGACCACATAAGACGACAAAGTTCATATGACGATCTCAAATGCTTCATAGATTCGTGAGGCTATCTAGTCTGAAAACCTGGATATTTCACTTAGTCATAGTGGCTTTATTAGTTTTTTTATCTAGGAATATTGGGTTTTCATTGGGCCACACATGGTTTATTTTATTTAATATATCATTCTAGGTTGTATTCTTACATGATTATTATGTTCATACATGATGGTTATGGTCCCTAAAAATAATACTTTATCTTTCTTTAACTACAAAAGACTGATATGTTTGTGAAACTTTTCATACAATTTTCATGACTATATTCTCCAAATGTAACAATGTGGATACTGGATAAATGGATCGTTATGGAGAAAATACATTTTTACGGGAGGAAAATGTGGAGTTTTATTAGTTTGGCTCAGGAAATAATTGAAGATATCAACCTAAAAACACACAAGTCCAATGTTTTTGTCAAGATATATGTGAACAAGGCATATGCATAACTCGAATGGAACTATATTATAACGATTATCTCTTGTATAGGATTCTCTAGCTGAGCTTCATTTTTAATGATGAGATTTTTTTAGTGCTTCTTGGTTGTCCATTTCCTTCCAAGGAAAATAAGATGGTTTCTTCAAGGTGACTCACAAACTGAGACATGGTGATCCTCTATCTCCAAGCCTCTTCATCATTACTCAAAACAGCCTAAGTCATGGAATAAATACATATATCAATATGTGGTTTATTCTACCATATATATTATTGTCCGGTATAAGTTTTATTTCCCACATTATGTTTTCTAATGACTCTATCTTGTTCATCAATGCCATGAAGATGTGAAAAAGGAGTTTCATGAGTCTTAATGAGGGGTACTATCATTGGATTGGGAAAATAGTGAATAATGAGAATATAAATATCCATATATAAATCACTTCCTAGATAAATAAGTAATGGTATTGGATAATCAAATTATAATGAGTAAAATAATCCTTATGATGATGTATCAGGTGCCCATCATTTATCTAGAAGATTCCAAATTTAGTACTTTGACATGCTATTGGACAAGATTACTCGACATATTATTAATTTTAACCATTGTTTCCTTTCCTTATGTAGATGAATTACAATGAACAACATTGTTTTATCTTCCAATCCTATTAGTGTCCTCTCATAACTCAAGGCTCCCAAAAGTGTGATTAACATGAGAGAAAAAATTCACTGTGGTTTTTTATGAGATTATCATTTGGATGGAAAATTCCATTGGGCCTCACCAGGAAGTCTACGTAAGAAAAAAATAATGGATTAATAAACATGAGAAGTATTTTAGAAACAATTTAGTTCATTCACAAAATTATTTCTGGGAAAATATAAGAGAGCCAAACTCCATGGGGATCTTTCATGCAGTGGAAATATGGAAATGAGAAAGCCCATACCATATGAAACCCTTCATCTCTTTAGAAAATGATGAATACTCATATATAAATTCATCAAAAACTCTCATTGGATAGTGGGATGATGGGATATACAATTTTAGTCCACAAATTGGTTGGGTACCAAACTTGGATTCAGGGTTTTTCCAGTCCCTGACATTACTTTCAGACAAGATAGTTCTTTCCATCAATTTATTCAAGCGATTCTAGAAATGGATCAAGGATTACTGAATTCTAGTGAGGCTTCAGAACTATAATGACCCCTAGGGTGAAATTCCCTAGACAAAGGATATTTCCTTCAAATATATCTTTATCATGTGCATCTTAGAGATCACACACTACCTACAAGAGAATAAATCATGTTCTTTGGTGTCAACATGGATCCCAGGTTCAATTATTAGGGAAAACTCAATGAATATTTAGTGGAACAAATTTTCTATGATTTATATTGGGCACATTAAATCTAAAAATTCTTTGATTCTTTTATAGGGCTCTCTTATATTGGATTCTCAAGTCCTTCATTCTCTATTCTATAGTTTTAGGGGACTAACAATTCCACCATCGAGAAGAAAGATAGAGGTTTCATTATCATTTCAGGTATTGGTGTATCTATAAGGTGATCAATAAATCTCTCCATGAGTCATCTCCATATACTTGTAGTTCCACCATTTGGAGTAAAATATATCTTCTAATTGACCTCACTAGTTTCATCAAGTTCATGGAACATGAAACGTCCCTCTGCCCCATCAGTTCTTCCCTCTGTTCTATCAAATACCAAAAAGTTATAAAATGGCAGTGGATTCACTGGATACATTCTCCTCATGTCTACAATCTCAATATTGATGGATTTTGTATCTTGGGAGACTTGAGATGAGAAGAGGTCTCCCTGGATGCTATCAGATATGGTATCCTTCCGTTCTAAGCCTCATTCTGCCATTAAAATTCCCCAGAAGTGGAAGAAGAGGCTATTAATATAGCCCTATACTTGTGTTATCCATATAATATCCATCTGGCAGTGGTTGAAAAAGATTCCATTATTCTCCATAACTCCCTAATCTATTGTGGCTCATCCCCCTGGTCCATCATCTATATAAAAAGAAGGTACAAAAGTATCATTTTCAACATTTTGGATATTCTTCATACAATGAATTAATGGGACATGGTGGCTGACTTCTTTAATTCCAATTATACTTAAGGATTGAACGTCTATGATTTCTCTAACTTCAGGTCTTTTCCTTTAGAGAGTACGAGGGTAGTGATTGGGGTCACTCTCGGGTAGCAATATTTCAGACCCCCTAAGATAATGTTTTTTCCTTCTGCTTGTTTCCAGATCCATTTTCTATTGAGTCATAATGTTTTCTGATTTGGTAAAACATGAATTAAACAAGGAATTTTGGATGATACGTAATCATATATAATTATTTACATAAAAGGCATGGTATTGCGGTAGAAGACTTGTTAGTGGATATAGTCCTTTTCCAAATTGGGTTCAAACTCTATTCCAACCATGTATTTCTGAATTGAGTTAACTAATTTTTCTATCCATGTAATATTGAATTGATTTCATTTCTAATTCCTTAATTATCTATATTATAAGAGATAAATCTTTACCCAATGCATTAGAAGGTGACATAGGTCCCGCCTAGCTCATAATAAAATCATATAAACATGTTCCACAAGATCATAAATAATCATATCATAACCCATTATATGAAATAGTGTTCCTATAAATGTAATTGTTTATTAATATTTTGGAGAGGATAAGTTTCATAATCATTTTTTCAAATCATAACCCATAAAAAAAGTAGGTTTCAAGATAATATAACCGCTAGAATTTATACAATTTTCATAAACAACATGTCATTGAAGCCTAACCCATTCAGAGAAATAATAGGAATGGAAACAATGAATAATTTCCCTATAAAAGTATGAGTAACACTAAAATTTGTTATGTTTAATGGGAAATAATTTTTAAAAATATTTTAAAATAATTTCTTTTGGAAAATATTCTTTCACTGTTGAAAAAAGATTTCTAAAACATAAATCATTTTCGAACACTATTTTCATTGAAAATACCATTAAAAACCTATAAATGAAACTTCAAAAACAATAAAAAGTTTTCCAAATCATTTCTTTCTTGAAAATTATCAGTAAGGTTCTTTTGAAAACAATTTTTTAACTTTTTTAAAAAAAAACCTGGTCTCTCAAATAATCATATTTCCATCCGAAGAGAGAAATATGGTCATATTTTTATTTAATTTTTTGATTTATCTTAATTTCCAAAGAGGAGAAAAATAGTACTAATATATTGAGATACTATGAATAAATAGAGAATTAGGAAACTAAATAATTTTCTTGAGTTATAGAACTTATGATTTTACTAAATTAAGAATAATCATAAAAAATCTCATTAAATGATGATATTGTCTCAATAAACTATATCAACTCAAAGCATCATATCTTACTCTCTATATATGAAATGAAAATAACACAAATCCTCAAATAACATAAATAGAATGAGATACAAGATATAAAATATAAAATGAGAGTATATAAAACTCATAAAATATTTTAGGTGCATAAAAAACTGGTTTTAAAAAAATAAAAATTTAGACAAAGCTGTTTTCCCTCTTTGGTTCATTTTGAAACATAAACCCCATAAATGAAATATCATAAGATATATATTTTAATACCTTTAAATTTTAGAATAAGAGTCATAAAATTTATCCAATGGTATTATTAAAACTACACAAAAGTATACAGTGGTGATTAAATCATGAATCTCGCCAAAATAAAATGTTAAATGTCATTCCCTTACCATGTGTCTTGACTCTCATTGTATTCATACAATCCTCCTTTTAAATAGGGTAACTCCTTTTGGTTTTATCCAAAGGGATTACATGGATTTATTTCTACCCAAGGGGAGGCTTATATGTAATATAAAGGAAATTTGTTGCATTTAATGGGTAGAGCGTAGAAAAACAAATGTTGTTTGAGAGGTGTGAGGAAGTGGGTAGTGATGAGGAATTTTTATAGTGGAGGAGGAGTAGATGTTTTGTAAATATTTGAAGAGATATTCCCACACACGTTTTTCATATACAAAGTGGATCCCACGATGGAAAATATTTGAGACCAAGAAAGATAGGGTTGAAATATTTCCATCAAATGGATCTTGGAAAAGTTTCTATGATGTTTGGGGTCTTAAATATACGGTTTGGTCTTTTCTTATATTAATTTTTCTCTTAATCGTCGCAATTAATTTTATTCACTTTCAAAAATATTTTTTGTTAAAAACTATGTTGACCTCAAACTAAAGTATAAATTATGATGATTCCAAATATTAAATCGATTTTTTCATATTAAAATAATATAAGCGGATGAAATGAATTTAAATTTAACCATGATGTTAAGTCGATAATACGGGTTTTTAAACTAAAAACATTCAAAAATATCCCATGTTTTTATATTAAATATAACAAAGAAAATAATTTATATGTACAAAATTATGCTTATTGTTAAAAATGTGATCTAATTAAAATTTTATACCCAGTTAAAATTTAATTGACTCAAATACATAAATTATATGAAAAAATAAATTTGAATTAAAATTCAGTATTTTAACTGTTCATCCAAAAATTATGTTTTTAAAAAAAATCCAAAAAATTCCCCTAAATAAAATATTCAATTTATAAATTTAAAAAATGATGTTTATTTTATAAAAAAAATTCAAAATGAGTCTAAAAGTATTTTTATTATATAGCACATAAGGTCATTAAAATATGTTCATTTGATAAAATAATATTTGAAAATATATAAGGACTTTAACAAAATATAAGTTTTTATCAATATGGTTTAATTTTATAAAAATAGAAAAAATATATTCAAATAATTTATTACTGTAAATATTATTATGTTTAATGTATGTCTTATAACTTTCTCATTCAAATATTCCTAAAAATAAAATAATGATTTATTGAAACTCAGTGTTGGGTGCGACGTACACCAAGTTGGTGTTACATGTAACATACTCCATGTTAATGTTTTTTAACATATATTGAGGTAGTTCCATGTGGAAGGAATGATTTAAATATTATTTTTCAATATAGAAATCAAAATTAATTTATTTGATAAAAACACCGATAAAAACATAAGGTGGTATACTCTACCCCCTTAAAATTAATATCACCCTCTAAATTCATCACTTAGGTAAAAATGTGGATAATATTTCTTCCTAATATACTCAGGTAACATCATAGATTTTTAAAACTAGGGATTTATCTATAAAAACATTGGTGATATGAGTGGTTATATTTCCTAGAATATTCTCTATATGGTTAAAAATTTCAACTTATTGTTCCTCATATGAATTATATGGCTCTATTGGTATGATATTTGATTTTAGTACATGTGAAGGTCTTGGTATGTACTTCCACATAAGATATACATTTGATGAATCACAAAATGAGAGTGATTTGGATGAAATTCCAAGTGATAAGATATCGTCCTTATAAGATCAATAATTTTAAAACGACCGATATACATAGGGCTTAGTATCGCAATAATCCAGAATATTATAACATTAATTGATAGTTATATTCATAGAAAAAAATTTTAACCTAAATAAATATCTAGATCTTGTTGTGGGTTATCACGATAACCTTTCTACCAACTTTGAGTTACCATGATATTCTACTGATTGAATCTATCGTAACACCATTAGGATTTACAAATAAATTTAATAGATAATGTAATGCACAAAATATTGAGTCTCTGATATGGTCAATATATATTTTTGGTTAATATTAATTGATCCTTCTAAATAGTAATGTTACCCATATGAATAGTAATATAACCATTATGAATAGTAAACCAGCCAGATGAATTGTAATCTCACCCATAATATATAAATAAATGTTTGGTATCCTATAAATTATTGAATGATATTATTATATGAGAGTATATGTAAATACATGTTAAATAAATTATTAATTAAATATTAATATTTTAATAAGGCATAAATAATTATTTAAAACATTATATTTAATATAATTATTCAAAAGAAAATTTATTTTCATAAAAGTGAATCTTAAGTTAATATATCTTATGATTTTAATATAATTTAAATAGACCATATTTAATTTTATAAAATGTCATTAAATTTGTTATAATTTTAAATTTTAAATTTTTTGAGTAAATGATGATTTTCAATTAAAAATTTAATTTCACATATTTATAAAACATTTTTTAGTTTTTAATTCTACACATCAAAAAAATTATTACAATATTTTTTCTGATGTCACCAAAACATATTTATAATATAGAATTTATGAAACTTTTGTAAAAAATAAATAGTGGCATAATAAGAGAAATTATGTATAGAAATAATTTATAATATATAAATTATATTTATCTGGATATGTATAAAAAAATATTGACATTATCTATGCAGAGCATGCACCACACTAAAAAAGAAAACTTGGTATATACAAATAATAATCAAGTGTTAAAAATTATTTTATTTTCCATTTTATTAATTATTATTTATAATTTATTTTTTTTGGATTATTTTTCTTGTTTTATAGTTATATAATATTAATCTTTTCTAAATACAGGTGTATTTCTTGCGTATGGCAAGAAAGGACAAGTAAAAAATTTAATTACTTTTCTTTAGTATGCGTATTAGTGAAAATAAAAAATGAATTTATAGAAAATTTAATTTTTAACATAAATATTTTTTTGATAATAATTTATCATAAATTATTATATAAGGAATAATTGACATTAATGCTTATGAAACACTAAGGTAGTGTTGGTGTATGAATAAGAAAAATAAACTAAATGCTTTTGATAAAAATTATTTGAATTATTAAATCACCCATATTTTAAATGGTTCATTTTATATTTGAAATTATCAACCCTTAATAGGTTTTGGATTGAATTTGGGACATTTGTGACCCACAAAAATCACAATAATTCATTTATTATATTTTAATTCAAAGGGAAGCTAACTTTTCCTAATATATTTTTTAATATGATGTTTTCCAGAAGTTTTTTTTAAAATAAAATTTTATTTGAAAATATAATATAACAATATTTATCAGAATCTATTATTTTTAATTTTCAGAAAAGAAATAAATACCATAATGGTTTTCACAATGATGATTCAATACTAATTTAATTAATGGATAAATAAAATTAATTATTTTAAAAATAACAAAAAAAGGTAATATGATGTTTCGGTGAAAATTAATAATTTCCATATATTAATATGATGTTTATATGATAAAATAAATAATTTTATTCCAATTTGAAATTTTTAGTTGACGTGTTTAATGTGATAGTTTGGAATCTTTTTTTACAATCAAATATTTTTCCCAAATAACATATTTTATTAAATTAAATAAAAATACCAAATTTATTGAACATGTAAAAAAAATGTTGATATTAATTCTGAAATGAAATCCCGTTTAATTTTAGGCTATTTTTGAAGGCTTAAACATTATAATATATTTTTTGTATTTTATTAATTTACGTAATTCCTAATTTATTGCTTACCTCACTTATTATGAAAGTCTCCCTCCGTCACAAATTTTCATCACTATAAGCCTTCATTAATAGAATACATCTAATCAATTACATCATACTCATCTCTCACCACATTATAGTGCTTTTGGTGTCACAAAAAATACACTTCCATGACCCTTATAGATGTATTCAAAGATAAATATTCAGGACGTAAGATTCCATCTTCTTCTTTTTCAAATATTTTTATCACATATAACTTATCCCTACATATTATCAAATGATTCATGAAAATTCCAGTAACATATATATAATTAATTTATTTTGTTATTATATTTAATTCATAAATTCTCTTATTTTTGTAATTTATTTTTAAATAATGAAATCACTATCTATGGTGTGTCAACTCACTGCCTTTGGGGACGATGAGTTTTCAAATCACATTACAACAATAATGGGAAATATTAATTCATATTTAATTATTTAAAATGAAATATATATATATATGGATTATTATTTATTTTGAAAGGGAGTGCCATAATAAATTGAGGTCATAAACAATGAATGGAACACACCTGAAACAATACAAAAGAAAAAAATACTGTTAATAAATGGGTGGAAAATGTTATAAGAATATTTTTTAAGGTATTATAAAAATGATCTTATTTTCATAATAAAGTAATAACAATATTAGGAATATAATATAGGTTTTTTTAATATAATTTAAGGAACTCTAACCCGAGGTAAATGATATCTTATCTCAATTTCCTTTAATTGAATTAAACATCTATATCATTGGTTAGGATATTTCAGGAATATGCGTTAACAAACTAAAATTGTTTTATAATTTATATCCAATTATATTGTGTGGATTTAAATTGGACACATGAAATTATTTCATCGAGTTATCCTCATTCTAATGATTTGATATTTGTAATGGGTTTCTTCCTAAACATCCATTTTCATTCGGTTCATGCTTTCTTTCTCTATTCAAAAATTTAATTATTCATTATTTTTATAAAATTATTCAAAATTATAAAGACGTGTTAAAAAATGATATATAAATATCACATCATCATTTATTAATGAAATTATAATGGTTTTCGTGATTTCCCTCTTAATATTTCTTCTTATGCAGTCCTAATTGAAGGGAACTTTCCTAATGCAAACCCATTTTCATGTTCACATTATATTCTATTATAATCAGTCATTTTTTTTATTAAATCACTCATTTCATCAAAAATATTATACTATTCATAAATAGTCTTATTAAAAAAATATTCTTTTTTCTATTTAAAATCTCATTAATATTTTCCTTAAACCGAACAAAAATATTTTATTTCCAATGTTTCATAAAAACACATTTTACATGATTTCAATTCAGTGGAACATTATGTAGGCCTAAAATATAATTTCAATTTCGTTACATTTTATTTTATTGTGATATATTTCTTTAGTATATGATTTGTTAAAAAATACAATTGATTTTCCAAAAGATCAATTTTTTTCAATGTGAAGAAGGTTTTTTAATGTCTCTCTATTACTTATATGAGATAAATGACTTCTTCGACATTATTACCTTTTGTATAATTTATATTATTGCCTTTGATAAGTTATATCATTAATTCTATTATTATAATGAAATTCCATGTTTCATTTAATGTTAAAACATATTATGATTTAATGGTTTCAAGGAGGTATGAGACACATTGTAATTCTTAAAGATTATTTTACTTAATAAATTATAACTAATTTTATTTGAGAAATATCAACTATGAAACTTCAAGGTGTAATGGGACACTTTTATTTGAATATGTCATTTTACATTCATTATGAAAAATAAATTGGACTTAGTATATGATGGAAAGGTCCCATTATAACCCTTCGATGCATAGGTAGTTCCCTTGAGACAAAACATGAATAGATTTTGGCTAGGACCATTACCATTTTTTTGTAGATGTCTTAGTTAAGGCCTTGAAGACATGTTCATGATGTACAGAATATTAATTCCCTCACTATGATATTAATAATTGAAAAATCACGTGATTATTCGATAAGTATAATATCCATGGTTAAGTATCGGGTGATTATTTGTATGGAATTATATATTTATCTTTTATTCTTTCCATATTATTCTCAAAATTATGTTTTAATGGAATATGTTATTATTTATTTATAATTCCATATTTTTTATGTTATAACATATATTGTATTTCATACCATTACTAAGAATATAACCTCACCTCTTTTATATATTTTTCCATGATTCTTATGGGTTCATATTGTTTGACTTGTAGGGTTAATATAAGATTTCTTGGGTTTTATCAATGGAGTTTATATGTTGTTTTTTTTACTTTCAATTTGTAATTTAATGTTCATGTATGTACTCTGGTTTCAAAAAATACTAAACTCATTGTTCCTTTAGTATTTGATTCCTTGTAATCATAATAATGTAATAAATTAAGGCACTGACTCCGAGCTACTGGGTTGGGGTCTTTATAGTTGGTATCATAGGAATTTTAGCTGCAACCTTGGAAACTGGATTTAGAAAACATATATTCTAGGACATAACCCTAAGATAGAATTTAAGGATATGTAGAGATGAACATCCAATAATTTTGGTGAAGTGGATATTATGTGGGTCTTATAGTCAATATATTATTTTCTAGTTAATACAAGTGTATTTGGTACTTTCATAGATGTACCTAGGGTTAACAAATCTGACCATGTGTCTCGATCCTAACTCGAGGTGACCTAATAAACGATAATGGGCCTTACAATGCACCTAGTTTGACACTACTTGGGGATAATATTTGGATAATTGAGTTTTTCTCAAAATCCCATTATGAGGAATTTAAATGTAAAAAGGTCCTCAAAGAATAAAGGATTATCATTAAGAGATTAGTTATGCATAATTTATTCAATTTATGTTATTTATTATACTACTATTGAGATAATACATTATGTTAATAATTTTATGATATAATCTACTAGATGCAATATTATAGAAATGTTTCCTACTTAATGGAATGGAAACTGAATCAATGAACATAATCCCATGAATAAGAATAATCATGTATTTGATGGGTTCAAGCTGGTATTTCAAAGGAACTAGTCTTTCAAACATTCTCATAATATGATGATATTTTACCAAGTCCTAACAATAAGGAGAGAAATATTTCTATGTATTGTGGATTGGAATAAAAGAATTATAAGAATATTGAATGTGGGAAAATTTTGATAAAGGGAATAAGGGAAATAAGTATTTACCCACATGTTATAATTGTGGATGGAAACATCATGGAATATTATTAAAATGAATGGGAATTTGGTGCAAATTTAAATAGGAGGGATAAAATTCTTATGATTGAATGGCTAATGAAATGTATTCCAATTTACATTACTTCAACTATAATGACATTGGAAACTATGAATATCAATGTCCCGTGAATCAAAGGAATATACACCAAAATAATAAAATAGATCAGGTTCAAGACAATACAACTTCCATGAATGTAGAGGAATGATTAATGTGCTTATTTTTCTATTCAATTATTATTTCAAATGAGTATTTTAATTAATTATTTACTTGTTATAATAATTTTAGAATATATAAAAATTATACTGTAGTGTATGTTATTATGTATTTGAGGTCATATGATGAATGGTACCTAGAAAAAGTGACTCATAAGAGAGTTAAACTTTTTGAAAAATGTTTTGTTGAGGGAAAGACAACCCTTAACAAGTAACTGATATAGAGATATCAATTTAAGTATTATATATTATTGATTTAGATTATTTAAATTTGATATTAGTTATTTCTTTATATATAATGAATGGACTGTAGACAAAGTGGTGGAGTCTACAATATTTTGGACATAAGTAATATATTCAAATTCATATGTTTTATATAAGGAATAAGGATACATGAACGTATTCAATAAGGTTTTATGGTAATTAATGTTATTACCTTGATTCAAAAAAATGAGAATGTACTCATATGTTTAAATGAGATGATTAAGAGGCAATTCATGTTGTTTTATAAGTTAATTATAGAAATTCAGTGGTCTTCTTTCAAAACTGACGTATCATGATATTTTGGAAAAGATAACCATTTATGAAATATTGGAATTTAATATTTGAAAAAGGTTTTTAAAATTATTTTACCCTATGATAAAACATGTTTCATTAAATGAAGTAGGAATAGTTAACAAAAAAATTGCATGATATGATTTTGTTTATATAAATTTATCAAGTACTCATATATCCGTAAATTATTATCGAGTGAAATAATTTCTCTACTTTAGGGAAAAGATCATGAAACAAAAAAATGTTATCCTAGTACCTTCTTTTCCGATGTGGGTTTTCCACAATGTTATTTTCTAGTATTAACCTTTTTTTCTTTTTCAATGTATAATTTAAAATTGCGAGGACACAATTTATTGAAGTAAGGGAGAATGTAACACCCCAAAGATTTACAAATACATTTAATACAAAATTTAATGCACACAACACATAGAAAAAAAGATTTTTTGTGATAGAATGAATATTTATTTATGATATATATTTTTTAAAACATATGAAGAAATAAATAACAATCTTATAATTAATTTTTTTAATATAAATAATTCATAACATATAAATTATATCTTTATTGATTTTTATTAAAGAACTATTTTCATTGTCAATGTAGTGTTTATACCTTGTGGGAAAATAAAACTTGGTTCCTTAACTATTATAATTAAGAGATAAAAATTATATTATTGACCATTTTATTAATTATTATATACATTTTATGTTTTTGGATAATAATTAAAAGGATAATAATTATAAAATATTAATATTTTTCAAATTCCCATGAAATTCTTGTGAATGGAAGGAAAAGAAATTAGAAAAAAAGTTAATAATTTTTCTTTTTATGTGTGTGGGGGAATATAAATAATAAAAGAATGTAGAATTTTATATTCACCCTAATTAATTTAATTTTATGATTGAAATTTATTTTATATTTTTATATATGATATAATTAACATTAATGCTTATGAATCTTTGATACAGTAGATATCAAAGAATAAGAAAAATAAAATAATTGTTTCTTATTGAACTTATAAGAATTATTACCTAAACCATATTTTGGATAAAGTTTTTTAAAAAGGCAATTTTCGACTATTATCAATTTAAAATTTGAATTTGGGATATTTTAGACCTCACATGAATCACATTAAATCCTTTATAATATATTATTTCAAATTAATGTTAGGTTTTCATATTATAGTTTTAAATATGTATAATATTCTAATATGTGGTTTTAAAGAGGTATAATTTGAACAAGAATAGTATTTGGAAATCAAATATAAATATATTTCACAGAGAATGTTATTTTTAGTTTATATACTACAAATAAATAGCATTATAGTTTTCACCAAGACAATGTAGTATTAATTTAATTAATGAGTAAATAAAATTATTGAAATAAAAAATAAAAAATAAATGTAATTTTATGTATTTAAGAAAATAATAACTTATTAACTACAATAATATGATGATTATATGAAATAATGAACATTTTTTATTGAATTTGAAACCTTTTATTTTTTTTAAATTTATCGTTATGAATAGTTTTCATTTTGACAACAATTACTTTTCATGAATAATTTATTTTATTTAATTATTAAAAAAAAATTTAACAAGTTGAAAATGATAATATTAATTCTAAAAAATAATACCCTTAGGTATTGAGGATGTTTAAATTCATAAACCTAATAATATATTTATTATATTTTAATAATTTATGTAATTACTAAGTTACCCCTTACATCACTCCTAAATCGAAGCTCCCTCCTTCAAAAATATTCATCCACTTAATCCTTCCTTCTTATATAAACTCTACAAAATTTCCTCCTCCTCGTCTTTGAAAACATTCTAGTCATTCTTTCCTTTCAAAAAGACCTCTTCCAAGAGCCTAAATGATGTATTAAAATGGAAATTTGCAAGAGGTAAGATTTATTTTTCATCACATTCAAATTTGTTCTCAATTATATATTATCCATAACACTTATAAAATGATTAATGATAACTAAAATATGATATGTATACTGTAATTTTGTTGTTCTAATGTTATTTTCTTCTTGAAATATTTTCTTTTTTTATTCATAAATAATTATATCATTCTTCCTAATGTGCCAACTCACCGTATTTGGGAATGAAGTGTTTTTGTTTCATGTTACCGCATTCATGGTATGTATTAAGTCAAAAATAATTGTTTAAAATGATCTAAGTATATATATATATATCAATTTGGGATTATTATTTCTTTTGACATGGAATACCATAATAGACCAAACATGGAAATAATGAAAAGAACACACTCGATACAAATGAAATAACTAAATATTTTTAATAAATGGATGGAAAATTTTAAAATAAGAATATGTTAGGAATTATATAATTGAGTTCAGTTCTATAATAAATTAATAACTCTAATAAAATCATTCTAAAGCTGTATATAAAATTTTTTAAGGATGTCGAACATGAGGTAAGGTATATCTTTAATCAATTTCTATTCATTGATTTAAACATCTATGTCATTGGTTAGGTTTTCCTAATAATATGTGTGAAAAAATATAATTTATTATACTGTATATCCACTTATATTTTGAGGATTTATATTTTTCAAACACAATTATGTCTATGACTTATCCTCAGTCTAATGATACGATATTTGTATGATTTATTTTCTAATCACCATTTTCATTCTGGCCATGCCCTCCTTCCCTATACACAAATATAATTATTCCTTATTTTTATAAAATTAATATAAATTATAAATATATCATCAATAATCTGGTATCCAAATCATTTAATCATCACCTAATTGGATAATAAATGGTTGACAATATTTCCATCTTAATTTTTCAGGATAAGAAATCCTAATTAAAGGGAACTTCCCGAATTCAATCCCATTATAAAGTTCACAATATAATATATTTTAATACATATTTTATTTTGACAATAGAAAACTTTTTTTCAAGAATTATTATCTAGGATTATTTCTAATTATATGAAAATAAACATGGCTTTTAGCATTAAAATTTCTTTAATATTTTTCGAAAACTGCACTGAAATGTATTATGTCAAATATTTTTTAAAACACTTTTTACACAATTTCACTTCAATGGGACGTCTATTTTTCCTAAAATATTATTTAAATCTCCTTAAAGATTCTTTTCAGTGATATAGATGTTTAAAATATGATTTCATCACAAATAATAATGTTTTTCTAATATAACTCTTCTTTCCAAAGTAAAAAATTTTACTTTTAATGTCTCATTTTTACTTCTAGGATATATAAGGCTTATTCAAGACTATTTCCTTATGTTTCTTTTATATTCATACCTTTGATATATAATATCATTAAATATATTATTACCATAATATTCCATGTTTCATTTGATGTTTATATTTATTTTGATTTAAATGATTCAAGGTTGTATGTGACACATTGGAATGTTTAATGATTTTATTCTTAAAAGAATTTCTCAATGATTTTGTTTGAGTAATTTCATATATGATACATAAAAGTGATATGAGAAACGTTTATTTTAATATATCATTTTATTAGATATATGAGGAATGGATTTTACTTAGTACGTTATAGGATGTGCCTACTATATCCCCTCGATGCATTAGTGGGTCTCATGAGATAAATCATAAATGGATTTTGGACTATGCCTTAACTATTTATTTTCAGAGGTCTTGTATGAGGCCTTGAAGATATGTTTTTTAAGTACTTAATCTTCATTTCATCCTTATGATATTAATAATTTATAAATACTGTGATTATTCTACTTGTAGAATATCAATGGTGAAGTTTCATGTGATTGTTTATATGGAGTTATTTATTCAGCTTTTATTCTTTCAATATTTGTCTCATGATTACATTTTAATTACTTGTGTTATTATTTATTCATCATAACTTATTGAGTATGATATATATTATTCTATTTTTCTTAACCGTAATGAGAATCTTAGCTCAACCCATTCATTTGATTCTTTTCCCGATTATTCCAAGAGGTACATTATGAATGACTCGTAGGGTTAATCTATGAGTTCTTGGGTGTTATCAATGGATTTTCTTTATTTTTTTTCCCTATCAATTTGTAATTTAATGTTTATCTATGTAATTTAGTATCCAAAACTTCTTAATTTATTGGTTCTTTGGGATGTTATTCCTTATAATCATACCAATATAATAATTTAATTCACTGATTCCATGCTACTAGGGTCGGGGTCCTTACATTTATCCTTATAGTACCATTTCATTAGAAATATAGAACCCAATATATTTATTTTTTAAACCTCATCCTATCAAATTGGAGCTCTACATTTCATCCCATAAAAGGGGTTCATATGGTTTCATATGAATTCTTGAGTGAATGCTATTATTTTACAAAAACTCAACAAGATGAAGGTTTTGATAAGAACAACCTTTGAAATATAGTGAACATGATCTAAATATATCCTCTAGGGTTTGAATTATTCTTTTATACTAACCACCTATTTGTGGTTAATAAGTAGTTTTAAATATCGATTATAAATCATGTGATTTATGAATTCTTTTCCAGAACATTTAGGTAAACCTCATATCGCCGTCTGATACCATAAAATGTGTTACTCCCTAACACTTTACCACTTATTTAATGTATATCCTAGAAATATATTCTAAAGAAAATTCTTCTATGATTTCAACGTAGGGATCTGACATTGTATGGTGATCAAATACCACCAATATATAATTAAACAATTTAGAGATTTTGTGTAGTACAATGAAAAAATCCATAGTGATCGTCACCCATTATCATTCTAGTGTGGTTAATGGATACATCATACCCTTTGACTCTTCCCTTTTAAAATTAAAGTGTAGGGATACCATGCACAGGGATACTGACACTATGATATCTCTCTTTATTCTGACCCACCATACATATTATTTTAATTCCCTATACATAATCATACATCCAGGATGAATAGTTAATGAAGAACTATAAACATCCTCAAACACTATTTTGTCAAAGCTATTTTGGAAGGATCAAATACATGGTTCCTGAACCATATCATTCCATCATTATAAAGGTTATACTTCAGAACATTTATAGTAATATTTTGCATCACTATATCATCCTTCTAAGCCTCCTTAATCTTCACATGGAAAGAAGTTTATACATTCATTTGAGAAAGATAATATTCATCTACATTCTTCTAGATTTCTAGATCCATCCTTTGAAAATCGATAAATATTTGATCTTTTTTGATCTGCATCATGGATAAGCTAATGTCATCCTTCAAACTCATAGCATTGTCCACCCTATTTGCATTCTCGAGGTTCTAATGTATTTAGAAGTCATAATCCAATATCAACTCTCACCATGTTCTCTAGTTCATGTTCAACTCATTCTGTGTAAATATTTATTTCCTAATTTTACAGTCGTTAGATATATCACATTTTTATCCATACAGATAATGCCTCCATATCATTAATGAAATCATTATTCCTACTAACTCCAAATCATGAGTTGGGTTATTTTTTTCATGAATATTTAACATCCATGAGGCATAATAAATAACCATGTTATTCTACCTAATAACATATACCAATCCATTCTTGGATTCATTTCTATAGATTACAAACCCTTCTCCACTATAGGGTAATGTTAGTACAAGTTCATTGAATAATCTTCTCTTCAATTCTTGGAATATTTTATCAGATTCATCATCCCTTAGGAACATAACACCCTTTCAAGTTTACATGGTCATGGGATTGTATAGTCATTAGAAATTCTCAATAATCCTTAGATAATATCCAGCTAAATAAAGAAAACTACAAATAACAGTCATTGTGGTAGGCCATGACCTAAAATAAATAGCCTTTGTATTTTATGGATCGTCTACAATTCTATCTCTTGAAATTACGTGGCACCAAAATGAAAAAAAAATCAGCATAAATTCACTCTTTGTAAATTTTTCATTTAGATTATCCTTCCTTGTGGTCATTAGTACAATTCTCAAGTGATCATAATTCTCTTAGTTTCTCTTTGAATTTATAATAATATAATCTGTAAAGACTACCATAAAATGGATGTGGTAATTCTTAAAGACTCTATATATCCAATATATGTAAATAGTAAGGGAATTTATAAGACCAAAAGGATTCAATATATATTCATATTATTAATACATTGAATGGAATGTCATCTTTTCTATATCATCCTTCTTGACCATCAATTGATGATATCTAGAATGAAGTTCAATATTGGAATATCGTTGAGCTCTATACAGTTGATCAAAAAAGTTATCTATATGAGGAAAAAGAAACATGTTCTTGATTGTGATCTTGTTTAGATTTTGATAAATAATGGGGATTCATGTTGACCCATATTTGTTTTAGAAATAGAACATGTGCACACTAATGTGACACATTTCTAGATGAATCACTTATCATGGTTTTCATAAATTTGTTTCTTCAATTTTTTCAACTCAATTAGGGCCATTCAATAAGTATTATTTGTAATAGGTGTGGAAACAGCTGTGAGTTCTATTGAGAACGTGGCATCATGTTTTGGTGTAAGGATATGATTTTATTTTATAAATAGATCCAAAAATTCATGAAAAATACTAAAATCATCGATGTTGAATTTATCACTAAAAATATGAGATAAATAACCCTTTTAAATGGAAATTAAGGTGTATACTTTGGATTTAATCTCCAATTTATATTCATTATTATCGTCACATTGATGGATTATTATAAGAGGGTTGGAAATAAAAAAGGTAACATCCCTTCCACGATAGTTGATCTAGTATTTATGAAGAGATATCCAATCCATGCCTAAGATGTCATCAAATTCAAAAAAATTAATAATGAAAATATTTTTAGGAAACACATTCCCAAAAACATCAACTATATTGGAATCGTAGGCTTAGGATGCAATTATCATAACATTGTGGATTTTCGATGTTAATTCCACATATAACTATTTTGGTGGAATCTTAGCACCATTATAAAATTCTATAGAAAGGAAATATTTGGTAGATTTATTATAAATTATAATATTATCAGTTTTAGAGTGGATGGTATGTGTAACATTCATCACTTAATTGTCGCACCCCTAATCAAAAACAGTGATTGCATGGGATTTCCCATTTTCCTTCGACTGAATTGGTTAATGTAGTCGATCATCATCAATAACACTTGGGTTTGGACCCTAGTTTTAATAATTCACATTATCATTAAACTATTAGTAATGAATAAGGGGATTTACATTCTTTCTATATTTTTATCCATTAAAAATTTGTTCTATATTTGTCGCATATTTTCAGAAATCAAATTTTCAGTGACCATACTTTATTCACATAAAACAGCTATTATACCCCTTAAGAGAAATTACTCCATGTATGTTTCCACATTTTGAGCATAAAGGAAAAAAAAATTATCTTCTCAATGGTTCTTAGAGTTTCATTTTAACTCCATATTCATTTTCATATCAAAACCATGAGATTGAAATATGAATTTAACATCATTTAAACCATGATTACACAACAAACAATATCTCCATAGCTTATAATGTATCTTTTGGCCAACTTCCTTCATAGACTATGCTTCAACCCACTAAAGATACTATCAATATTACATTTGGTATGGATGATAATTCTTAGAGTATAACATGAAAGTATAATGAAGTTATCCTCATAGGTTCCAATATATTTATCATCAATTAATATATACTCAATAAACTATTTCCCCAACTTGTCTTGATAAATATAAGGAAAGTAAATATCAAAAAAGATGATATTGAATTCATCCCAATCCGTGGATTCAATCTCATCTTGTATCAGCGTATTCATTCTTAGAGTCCACCACTTCTCTTCTTGGACTTATGAATGATAATTACCTAGAATAAATTTCTCATGCTCTTAACACTATAGAACATATAATATATTTCCGATAGTAATGATCTATTGTTTTGAAATAAGTGGACTATAATTACCTATGAATGAAGGGGGTCCTTAACTGAAAAGGGACTAAAATATATTTGATCCCTCCTTGGATCATTTGGATTTCAATTAAGATTCATATATTGGGAAAGTTGTGTGATCATAATAATGATGTTTTTCATTCCATCTCTCTTAACTATTGGTTGCTCAAGAGGACAATAGTTTCATTGTCTATTACATCACCACTAATGTTTTTTTTCAGGTTCTATCTTTTTAATAAATTCAAAGGCATAGATTAAGAAACAATACTCATAATGATGAAGAACATAATAATGAAATTCCTCATATAATATAAATATCTTTCAACACCATCTAAATTATATCACACAATAGTTTTATCCTATGTTAATCATAGCCAAATTCTATTTAAATTAATCATGCTTGTTTGTGATGAGTATGTGAATTTGCAAAGAATATCCCCTAGGAGTGTCAAACCAGGGGTGTGGAATGGTCAATTATCATGTTCCTTATTACCTCAAGTCAGTCCTGGAATATCAATTCTGTTTTGTCAAACATAGGTATATCGATTCCAGATCTATATCCACTTATAGTATCCTCAGCGGGATGTATTTCAAAAAAACCACTCACCATATAATTTTCTAAATTTCCAGGAGATTTTTGAATACATTTACTAATCCTTATACTTATCCATATACATGTCCTTAGTTTTCTCCCAACGGTTTTGTAATTCTATCTCCCAAAGGATAAATAAACCTTCTCTTTGATACCATCTATAGGGAACCACATTTTTACTAAATCTTTATTATATAACATTTTTAGAATACATAATTCATTATAAATATTGATAACCAAATAATATGTTAGTCTAGTTAATTTAGAGACATGGAAACTTAAACACTAGTATGTAAATGAGATTCATTATCTCCCACAAGTTTCTTCATCATTGATATCTATCTTATATACATCAAACATAATAAATATCCTCATAACATGGAGGAAATAAACATAAAAAGGCATAAGTGAATATTCTCAGTAAGGGTAAACAATGGATATACATAAGAATAATCAAGATTATATGGTTAGGAGAACTTGATAGAGAAAAGAAATGATCATATCATGTATATCATGTATCATAAACATAAATCACAACATAAATCAAGGGATTTCATAATATAAGAATCCCAAGGAAATAAATAAAATAAGCTATGAAAACATAATATAGCATTAAACCATTGAATATTTCCATAAATATAATCACATATAATGATTTCAATAGTAGTGAAGGCATTTCTACTGAGGCCATCATAGTGGAAAAATTCCTTTACTGAATCGGGTTCACACCCCTTTAAAACTCTATATTACTAAACTAAGTTCACTCCTCAATCCAGCCCTATAATATTCGAAGCGAGTTAATTTTTCATTACATAAATTTATATCTCAAAAGATTAATATCACAACCTAATGAATTGAAGGATATATAGGTCCCACCCATATCATAATAAAAACATACATACATGTGCCAAAATACCATAAATAATGAAATCATAATCCATGAAATGAAATGGGTTTCATAAACATGAAATTATAAGTTAACTTCTGGAAAAAACCTTATTTCATAATAATTTTATCTAATCCAAAACAATGAATTTAAGTGTGTTTCAAGATCATATAACCCATAGAATAGAAACAAGTTTCATTAACCTAATTCTTTCAATCCATAATCCATTTATCGAAAGAATATGAATTGAATCATTGCATAATTTCCACAGAAATTCATGAGTTACACCAATATATGTATCAATAGATTTAATTTTACTCAAAAGATCTTTTAAAAACATTTATTTTAGAAAATATCCATTCCTTTTAGAAGAAATATTTTCAAAAAATAAAACCTTTTCAAAAACCTTTTTATTTGAAAATAGTATATGAAATGTATAATGGAAGCTTTGAAAACAATGAAAAATTAAAATTCCATTATTCCATGATAATGATCCTAAAGGATAACTGGAAAACATTTTGAAAACATAGTTTTTGAGTAAAACATTTTCTTCATTGAAGAGAGAAAAACAATCAATTTTTTATTTAAAACATTTTCTTAATTATAGTAAGTACCAAAGAGTGGGAAAATGGTAATAATACAAGGAAATATCTTGAATCAACATAGGATGAATAAAATGATGTGTTTTTTTACAGTGGGATCATAATATATCAGTAAACAATGAATAATAAAAAACAATATTGATTAATGATGATATTTTCTCAGTATTCTCATTTTGCATTGTAAATTGGAATTATATTCTTCATGTGCGAAATGTAAATTTTAAGAAGTTTAAAATGTCATTAAAATAAGGAGATCTGTGATATATCAGTTAATATAGAATTATATATCCCGTGAAAAATAATTTAGGTTCATAAAAATTGTATGTATCAAAGAAGGTAAATTGAGATTAAACAATTTTACATAGTTGGTAACTTGGGATACATAATCCCCCTGAAAGAAAGATCATAAAATGGATATAAAAATATCAATAAATTCGAGTATATAAATCATATATTTCATAAAGTGGTAGTATATACACAACAGAAAATGATTGGGTGGGGAATAATGATTATATTTCACAAAAAAATTGAAATGATGTTTCTTTTACTTGTGTCTTGACTCTCAGTGTTCTCATACAACCCTCTTATGAAATTGGGTATCTTCTTTTTGATTCTATAAAATGGATTCAATGGATTTTTTATGCATAAGGGGTGGATCCAAGGATGAATATAGGGAAATTTAGGAGTGTGTTGGGCATAGCATGGCCGAAACCAAGTGGTTCGAGAGGTGTGATAAAGCGGGGGGAGATGAGGCCTTTTATAGCAGAGAAAGAGTGCTACTCTTGTAAATATTTGATGAGATAATTCCATTCATTTTATCATGTTGTAAGTGAATCAAATAATAGACTAAATTCAGGAAAAGGGAGTACATGGTCGAAATATTGGACCGAAAATAGATCTTGGACATTTTTCTAGGTCCTTAGGGGTTTAAAAGTTATGATTTATTTTTTTATTAAGCTAATTATTCTATTAGTCATTATAATTAATTTTTATAATTTTCACTAATCAATTTGGTCAAAAAACATACCAACCTTATTATACATCATAAATTATTTTGATTTCAAATAGATAATCCTTTCATCAAAATTAAAATCATATAAGTGGTAGAAATAATATAAATTTAATCATATGGTCTGGTTTATAATACAAATTTTTAATGTAAAAACGTTCAAAAGGTTGCTATTTTTTAATATTAAATTCCAATATAAAATTGACTCAAAAACCAAACTTTGGTTGATTTATAAAAATATAATCTAATTGAATGTTAATAAAATTTATAAAATAATGTATCCTTATAATTATAATAAATGAAAAATTATTTTAGAATTAAAATTTATTAGTTTTAATTATTCATCTAAAAATGATATTTCATAGAAAAATCCAAAAAAATACCATAATGCTTTTTTAGACAATCAAAATAATAATTTGAAGTTTATTTAAACAAATTCAATTTTAAAATTATTCTAAAATTAATATTATTATTTTTCAATGAAGGACATTAAATTTAGTTCATTTTAGGAAATAATATTTTTAATCATATAAGTACTTCTGAAAAATACATTTTTCATTATCAATTAGGAATTGAAATGATCACTCTAGTGTTTGTTGGGCCTACTAACTCCAAATAGTGATAAATTTAATTTTATAAAAAATTATGGACTTTTTTATAATGGGAAGAAATTTTATATGTTATATTTATGAAATAATATATTCTTATTATATTATAAAATCATTTCTACCTTATTACCATCCAATTAACATGAAAATGATAATGTCGCTCATGTGTATGTGTGGACTGCCACCTCGATAGTTGATGTGATTTTTTTTCATTTCCATTTTACATGCATGGTAATATAGAAAGATAATATATATATATATATATATAATCTGTTATATTATTTTTTGTATCTTTTGTTAAAATAATATTTATCATTATTTTTATCTTTCTCCCAAATATGAAAACAACATCATGCGTACGTTTGACCTACCATCACCATGAATGGTGTAAATCAGTTTAATATAAATAAATTTTCTGGATGTTTTTTTTCAAATTTATGCAATTAATATATATTTAATTTACATCATTAATAGATTTTTTTTAGTTTCTTGAATGGTGATCATACCATATTGGTTGGAACTTCCAAACTGAACCTTTCATGAAAAACAAAATGGTTAACAACTTCAAATAGATGATTTTAATAATTAATTACTAATAAATATGTGTTAAAATATTATATGTGGTAAATTTATGTAATTATATGTATTTAAATTAATTTTTATATAATACTTCTAAATTTAAATTTATTATATAGGATTTTAGAGTAATTTGGATGTTATATCGACATGACATATAAGAATCTTATCTCACTTTTATTTATATGATTCATATTCCATATTCAACTGTTTTCAATTTATGGGGTGAATATAATTCCCATTAATTCATATTATAGTTATTTTCTTGAATTCCATATGAATTTACTAGTACATATTAAGTTCTATTTTTCCAAATGCTTGGATTCTGAGTTTACCAAACTGGATAGGGTATATCATTTACTTTTTTTTATTGGACATATTCCTTATTATGAACATATATTCAATTTTGATGTGTATATATAGATGTATATATTTATATTTTATATCATATTTTTTTATGATCATGATAATAAATGCTCTATTTTAATATGTTACTTTATGGGGATTATAGTTAAAAATTTACTATGTGGATTGAGATTTATGTTTTATTCTAATTTTAATCTTTAAAGTTTATACTTCTATTTAAATTGAAGGAAATTATATGATCATTATCTGATAGACACCTTTAATTTTATTCAACATATATTATTCAAGTAGTTTTCATCTAATAGTTCCATATTCATTATTTTTATTCATAAAATGATTGAGAAAAATTTTTTAAGAAAAATTTATTTTCTCTCTTCTTTGGTCGATAATCTTTTCACTTAAATATCAATATTTGTATAATATATACATGTATGAATTTAAAAATATATAATGAATTTTATTTTTATTTTTACCCATGTTTTAGTTTTTTAAATTTTTTAAAAAAATTGGCTATATAATAATTTTTTTGAATGTGGTACATTGTACTTTTACTAAAAATGTGAAAGGAGATTATGTTTTAACATTCATGACATGAATGAAATTTTCCTCAATCACGATTTCCCAATGAAAAAAATTATCATTTAAATTCTTCAAAGGATCATTTCAAATAATATTTTTAACTTATTATATAAGAAATTATTATATTTTAAAGATGTGTTTTCAAAATGAAATGGTAATTTTATTGGATAAATTTTCCAAATGGTCTTTTATAGTAATTTATCAATTAAAATAACATACTTTGATGTTACCTTTGATTTACTATCGATGTGATCAAATGATACCATCTGTTATCAATATCTAATGGATTTATGATTATAAGGTTGATATGTTTATGAGACTAATTTATTTTATATAGTTTATGTTATGATGTAATGTTGACATGTTTATGAAACACATTATTTTTCATTGGTTTCTGATATTAGATAAATGATTTATCAAACTATCACCTGAATATGAATGGATTATTGTTCTTTGACTTTTGGTACAGTACACATATATCCATCTAATACATTAGTTAAATATGGATACACTACTGGAATGTGGGTTTTTCCCCACAGTTACATACCAACGGTTTCATAGAACCGTTGGTAAAGGAGGTTTTTCCCAACAGTTCATTAGAACCATTGGCATAGTTGTTCCCGGGGAGGTTTTTTCCCAACGGTTCTCATGAACCATTGGGATAGATGGCTTTTACCAACGGTTCATGAGAACCGTTGGGATAGGTGTGGATAGGTGTGAGGTTTTTGCCAACGGTTCATCAGAACTGTTGGGATAGATAGCTTTTCCCAACGGTTCATGAGAACCGTTGGGATAGAGGTATGCTTTGGGGAGGTTTTTCCCAACAGTTCTAGAGAACCGTTGGGATAGTTATGCATATGCCAACGGTTTTTAAAAACCGTTGGCAAAGGTTCTCCCCCAAATTCCCAGCCACCTGTTCTCTCCCCCATTCGCGATACACAACCATAAAATGGGAGCAGCAGCCGATTTAGGCGATTTTGGAGGTACTGACAGCCGGACCTTGAATCTTCCAGCTCTTCTTCAGGTTATTCTTCTTCTTTATCTGAAAACGTATTCAAATTTTTGGATAGTATTTAAACGTATTTTCATTTTTCCCATTAGTTTAGGCTATTTTGGTGCTACTGCCGGCCGGACCAACCTAAGGGTGAGTTTTCTTGAAAATTCCTTTTTGGATTTTACCCCTTGAACATGGGATGTCATTTGTGAAAGGTTATATAAATCGAATTGATTGTTCAATTTCTGAATTGAATTGTAAATTAAATTAATTAAGGGTATTTTATGGTTTGCATTCCCCTTTTAACACATGAATGCCAATTATTTTTTAACACATGTTTTAATTGTATTGCCTTGCCAATGTGAGTAAAGTAGAGACTATGCTATGAATCTATGAAATTGGATTGAATTTATCTTATATTTTATGTTACCATGTTAGATATATTATAACTAATGCATGTGATATCTTTATAGTCTTGTTAGTAGTGTTCTATTAAAAATTACCATGTGAGTGCTTGAATTTTCATTGAATTTCTAGCCATTATGAGTTATGTTGAGACCATGATATGGAATTGATTGATTAATCAAGGGAATCTCATTATCTTGTCATTACAACATGAGTAAATGAAGCTTCATTCTTTTCAGGTTATTATTTGATTGAGTCGCCATTTTGAGGTGAGTTGTAGTAAATACCTTTGTTTTTGACCTTGGTATGTTTAATGAATTGTTTAAATGAAATGAAATTCATTAAATGATTAATAGTAAATAGTGATACATGGATTCTATTAGGATGCCAGGTATATAATCTTGTTTCTATTAACATATACGATTTATGTGATAAATGGATTCACAGTGGAATTCCACGGATAGACTCATTTCATTTAATATTGATTAATCCATGGTTGATACATGGATCCAAGGGAGGGATTCCATAGATAGACTTATTGAATGTAGAATTATATTCCAATTGATACATGGATTCTTATGATAATTCCATAGATATACTTATTGAATGTAGAATTATATTCCAATGCTATGCGTCTTGTGTGGTGGTGGTGTGGTTTATGTGATTTATGGTAGTAGTGAAGTGTGTGATTATGTAGTTAATGTGAACCCATAGGTTGAGTATTTTGTGCTATCTATATATCATGTATTTTTATGTTATTTCTACACATTCCCAACCAAAGTTGGATAAACTTACCAACGATCAGAGGTTTTGAGTTATGAGTATTTTTTCTAATATCTAGGATGGTGGTTATATGTTTGGATAGCTACCATGTCTTCCCTACTCTTCCTTCAAAAGTGATTGACCATGTGTTTTTAGGCAAGATGCGATGTGATTGTCCATGTGTCTTCAGGTGAGATGTACTATGATTTCCCTAGTGTTTTTTGGTGAGGTGTGCTGTGATAAGGCTATAATAAGATGTGGCATGTGGTTGGGGTCATGTAGGGTAGGAGGATGGCACAAGGTTGATGTTATTCATGTTCATGATACCCTACTAATATTGGTATGGGATGAGTCTTGCTGTTATGTGATATAACACATTAAGTTCTTGTTGGTTTTACATTTTTTCAATAACACATTTGTATGTTTTTTTTACATGTGTAGTTGATACCTTGATTATTTTATTCCTTTATCGTTTACTTAAATGCATTTTCTATTATAGTTAATGCCTATTGAATTGTTTATGACAAAATGACTTATATAAATTCTTTTTACAAAATGGACAGAAGTTGGATGTAGGAAACCGATCGGATCTCAGACGATTTTCAAAAAAAATTGGAGGGCTTTATAGATTTTGCATTTCACAATGCTTCGGATAGTGGTCGCATACACTGCCCATGTTCCAATTGTGTTGGTAGACCTTGGTTGAGCCTTGAAGAAGTTAGCTACCACATAACCAAAAATGGGATTCAAGCAAACTACTTTCTGTGGTATCACAATGGGGAGAAAACGAAATCTCAAATTGGTGATGATCGAAATGGAAATACTGGAATGGAGAATTTGTTAGATGATCGGTTTCCGTTTATTCGTCATTAGGAAAAATAAATGATTTTGACTCAAGAAGACTTCGATATGTGGACAGCTGATGCATCTAGTGAAAATGATGATATTGATAGGGTGAAAAAATTGAATGATGATGCCACGACTCCAGTATATCGACAATGCGATAAAATGAAAAAGCTGGAATTTTTAATCCGATTATTTCATGGGAAAACTATGTATGGTATTTCTAATACAGCAATCGATTACATTCTTACCCTCTTGAAGGATTTACTTCCATATGATGCAGATATTCCCTCAAACCACTATATGGCATGGAAGTTAGTTGAGGAACTTGGATTTTCAAGAAACAAAATTCATGATTTCCCGAAAGATTGCAGTTTATTCTGGGAGGAAACCGCTGAACGAAATGAATGTATAGAATGTGGCACATCCCGTTGGAAGTCAAAATCTGATGGAACACCATCTCGCATTCCACAGAAAGTAATTTGGCACTTTCCATTGATCCCCAGACTCCAGAATCGTTTTATGTCTGATGACATATCAATAAAAATGAGATGGCATGATACCGAGAGAAAGAAGACTGATGATGAGTTGGTTCATCCTGCAGATGGATTTGCATGGAAGAGATTTGATGCTCGACATCCTGATTTTGCAGCTGACGTGCGTAACGTGAGGCTGGGTCTTTCATGCGACGGTTTTAATCCGTTTGGGCAGATGCTTACTTCGCACAACACATGGCCAATTTTTATACACATTTATAATCTTCCCCCATGGTTGTGTATGAAAAAATCTTTCACTTTCATGAGTATACTCATATCTGGTCCTTCTGATTCCGGCATTGATATTGATGTATACATGCAACATTTAATAAAAGAGTTGAATCTTCTTTGGTATGTGGGTGTGCGCACATACGATTCATGTTCGAAAGACATATTTCAGATGAGCGCTGCGCTTATGTGGACAATCAATGATTTTCCGGATTATGCAATGATGTCTGGATGGAGCACGAAGGGAAAACTGTCATGTCCAGTTTGTATGAAGAATACACAATCCAGAAGACTGAAACATCGTTGTCGTTTCAGTTTTATGGGACATCGACGATTTTTTCCAAAGGATCATCCATATAGAATGAATCGCCGAAGATTTGATAATACTATAGAGACCGATGATCCACCTCAGCGTATGTCTGGAACTGATGTGCTTAATGAATTGAAAGATTTCAGTTTTTCATTCGGTAAGGGTCAAATGAAATCTGGAAAGAGAAAGAATGTTTCCACAGAAACCTGTTACAATTGGAGGAAGAGGAGTATCTTTTTTGATTTGCCTTATTGGTCAACCAATTTGCTACGTCATTGCTTAGACGTAATGCATATTGAAAAGAATATATGTGAAATGTTTCTTTTAGTTCTTCTAAATGTCAAGGGGAATACAAAAGATGATTTACGATCTCGACGTGACTTGGTGGATTGGGGCATCAGACCAGAATTGCATCTTGTGCGTATCAGTGAAAAAAATGGCAACTTCCATGTGCTTCTTATGTGATGACACCTACTGAAAAAAAACAATTTTTGGAAGTATTAGAGACTATTAGAGTTCCTGATGGCTATACATGCAACATATCTAAATGGGTCAACAGAAGAGAGTTGAAGCTAAAATCTTTGAAGACTCATGATTATCACGTTCTACTGCATGATTTGCTTCCAATAGCAATCCGTCATCTTTTGTCCAATAATGTAAGGGTGGGTGTTATTCGGTTGTTCCATTTGTTTAGAGATCTTTGTGATAAGAAGTTTTCCAAGTCTTTCTTGCAAAAAATGTTGACAGATGCCCCATTAATTTTGTATGAGTTGGAGAAAATATTTCCCCCATCATTTTTCACATGCATGTTGTATCTGACTGTCCATATTCCAACTGAAATACTTCTCGGAGGACCTGTTTCTTTTCGTTGGATGTATCCAACTGAAAGAAATATGTTCACATTAAAGTCTTATGTTCAAAACAAGAATCATCCCAAAGGTTCTATCTTGAACGGTTACTTAGCTCAAGAATGTATGGATTTCTGTTCAATGTATTTGTCTGATCTTACTATAAGAATGAACAGACCAATGAGAAATGAAGAAGAACAATATGAGAAAATTGAACCCAGTTTTCCATCACTTCCTCAAACAGGAGGAATTCATGAATCATATACATTGAAGACATTAAGCCATGAAGAGCGGGAGATGGCACATCGCACAGTTTTGTTCAACTGTGTTTTGTTCGATGACTATATCAGGTAACAAAATTGAATATGTATATCATACATATATATCTGTTAAACTATTCATATTTTTTTATCTACAGGGAACATAAAACAATGATAAATAGGAAGCATCGTTCTTTATCTTTGAGAAGGAGAGAGACTTTGCATAGCAAAGAGTTTTCTTCTTGGTTAAAATTGAAGGTAAAAATATTACTGTTTAAATTAATTATTTCAATATTTACTTAAGTTTAACTGTCATTTATATTGCAGGTATTGAGTTTGTCTACTGACTCTGTCTCTGAGGAAATAAGAGCTTTGGATTTTGGTCCTAATACTGTGGTTCGTGACTGTAAATCAATTGTTATCAATGGGTACAGATTTATTGTCACTGAACGATCCAAAAACATGAGAACACAACATGATGGTATTATGGTTACTGCCACAACAGATTGTTATGCCAGTGCATCAGATAGTAGACCGCGAGTTGAAAATGTGGGTTATTATGGAGTCGTTGAGAAAATAATAATATTGGATTATTACTCTCATGGACGAGTCACAATGATGAAATTCCATTGGTTTGATTCGATGACGAGACATGGAACATTTATTGATGATTGTGGATTTCGAGTAATTAATATGACCCGCACTCTTGCAACCGAAGAACCATATGTGTTGGCATCAATGGCTAAACAAGTTTTTTATGTCAAAGATCAACTTCAACCTGAATTTGGTGTCATAGTTGAAGTAATTCCAAGACATATTTTTGATGATGCTGGTGATGGAATTGGCACTGTCCCTATTGCCATTGGAACCAATCCATTTATATCTTTTGATCACTCCAATAGCTCAATTGTCAGAGTTGATTGTGAACCTGAAGTTGTGGTTGGAAATATATAGAATCATTCATCCATGTTCTCAATTCTTTTGGTTTACCTCTAGTTGGGTTGTTAAGGTTGGTAATATTCATAATTATTTAGTATTGATCACAAATATGTTTTAGCTGACTTGACCGTTATGTGAATTTTCAATGTTTATTGGTTGCTATTTTATTTGAATTGAATTTTCTAATTTGGAATTGAACTGTATTGAAACCAAATCAAACACTATTTATAACTTGGTGAACATTACAACTTGTATGTTTTATTAAATTCATTCAAGCTCTTCTAAAACAATTGATAGCTAAATTACCAATGAATCCCCTCATTCCCTCATATTTATAGTTTTTTGGTATACACATTAATTTTCTTTTTCTAATTAATTACATATTTGTTTTCCAATGCAGGAAATGAAGCCAATTGAAGAGAGACGAAGAAAAAAAATGGCAGAGAACAATCGTCGGATCGAGGAGATGGGCATTCCACCATTAGTGCCTACAGTGAGTACTTTATTTCAAATATATATATATATATATATATTTACAGAATATATAATGTCATGTGATTAATTTTTTTGTAAACTTTTTTGTAGGATCCACCATTATGTCGACAGTTATTCGACGAGGAGCCTAGTACTGGTCCTAGTACTCAGGCCGGTGGTACGAGGAGGGTTCGTACCAGAGGTGGACGTAGAGCTGCGCGTGCCCGATTAGACCCTGCCCCTCCCACTGACATTTCAGTCTTCCCACATTCTGATCCCGGTGTGTCGTTAGGGACACACGGGATATTTAGACCTCCCATGTTTTCTCTACCTTCTGCATCTTCTGCCCCATCATTTTCACATCCCATGATGATTCCCACTCCCCAGTCAGCATCAGGTCATACAGCTGTTCCATCTTCTTTTCCTTCTACTTCTGTCTCTCAGAGCTTTTATATTCCATCTTCTTCGACTCCTGTTCCACCAGAGGGTGTTCCATCAGGTTCTGTGGATCCGGCGCCACTCATTGATTAGACTACCGCAGGTATATTTATAAAACGCTAACAAATTTTTATAGCAATATTTATTTTCATTATAACATGTTTTGATAAAATATTTGTTTTTCTTTCATGACAGATACATCTACTGACAGGAGGCGGGGGCGGGGCCGTACACGCATGCGTTCGGTGTGGAACCGTCGCACACAGGTTATGGTGGAATATAATGAAGACAATCAGATGGTTGAGAAAACAGGGCATCATTGTTGGAGTTTTATGGCGACGCTTGCCAAATACTCCGACATCATTCCCGTCAGCCCGCTGTCATGGAGACATTTGCCACATGAGGTCAAAGATAGTTCTTGGGCAGAGATATGGGTAAAAAAATATGTTTTATTTAATGCCATGAATTATTTTTGTATTTATATGAATTAATATTTTGATTTCTGCTTCGATTTAATTTTCCTGATGGTGAGGGTGCACGACTGGCACGTCTAAAGGATTTAGTCGAGCTTTGGAGAGCCTACAAGCATGAGCTGTATATTGGTTGGCGTGCTAGAGTTGGCACTGAGTTAGAGGCGGTACCAGTCGTGGATGAATTTCCTATAGAGCAGTATCGTCAGATGATTACTCATTGGACGAGTACCCAGTTTATGGTATGAATTACATTTGAGGTATTTAAATAATAACTTTGAAATTTTTCATTAATATTATCCTTTTCATTATCGAATTTTATTTAGGAATCATCTGGAAAAAATAAAAAAACATTAATGCAAAAAAATACCTCCATACACTAGGACGCACGACGATGTCGGATCATGAGAGGCAGCAGGTATGACAATTGTTTATAAGTTTTCTTTACGACTTACATTTTCTTTTGTTTCCTCAATTATTTAATCATTTGCTAAAAATTTTATATAACTTTTGTTTTCAATGTCATTGTAGAGGCAAGTACAAAATATTGAAGGACGTGTGCCTCGAGCAAAACTGTTTTTCTCGAGTAGACAAAAAAAGGATGGAAGTGCTGTCAATGAAGCGACTCAGCAGCAGATTGTAAGTTTTAATCTGTTGATTTTATATTTTAATATCCATTTTTTAACTTAATAATATATTTATATTTGTAACAGGATGCTTTAGAGGCCCTCGATGCCCAAGAAGCAGACAATTTTGGGCCATCTGATCACTTACATCAGGTGTTGGGAGATGATCATTCTGGCAAAGTACGCTGCCGACCTAGGATAGCCCCGACAAGTTATTGGCCTGCCTCAGGTATGAGTTGTAGTGCCACAGAGCTGCAGCAAGTTAGGGCACATGCAGAACAGGCTGAGAGAAGGGCCATAGAGATGGCAGAACAGTCTGCTAGGAAAAACAGTGCATTTATGATATTTATTGAAGTTCTACGTCCAACACTTCCAGCAGAGGCCAGCCCAACGATTGATGAATACATGTCGTCGATACATTCTATATATGGTGCACCAGGTGGAAATTCCAGTAGTGGTCAGGCCGATGTCCAGCTTGAAGATGATGATGGCGAGGAGTCTGATGCGGAAGAGGAGGAAGATGAGGAGGGCGAGGAGGAGGGCGAAGGCGAGGAGG
Source organism: Viscum album (assembly GCA_963277665.1). NCBI lineage: Eukaryota > Viridiplantae > Streptophyta > Magnoliopsida > Santalales > Viscaceae > Viscum > Viscum album. The sequence goes on along the minus strand of OY728127.1, from coordinate 1,644,016,540 downwards.
AAGGCGCTGTGGAGGGTGAGGACGATGACGAGGACGATGACGAGGGTGATGATGATGATGACGATGATGGTGATGGTGATGCCGATGTGGGACATATTGATCCGTTACATTTTTGACTTATATTACTGAGATTTGATGTTTAATCTATTCTAGTTGTTGGTTTTATCTAGACTCGTAGTATAGTATTGGAGTTGAGTTATTTTTATATATTGTCTGTTTTTATGGATGTTGTTGTCTTTTAGTTGTTGTGTGTTTGAGAACTCCCTGAACAACCCCCCTCATTCTTGGACCCTGTACAACCCCCCCTCCCCCTTGGACCCCGAACACCCCCCAAACACCCCCCGGACAGCCCCGCGGACAGCCCCCTGGATAGCCCCCCGTACAGCCCCAACCCTCCACCCTGGACCCCGGATAGCCCCCCGGACAGCCCCCGGACAACCCCCCCACCCTCCCCCTTGGACCCCGGACAACCCCCAAACACCCCCCGGAAAACCCCCTGAACAACCCCAGACAACCCCCTGAACAACCCCTGAACAACCCCCCGGACAACCCCTGAACAACCCCCTGAACAACCACCGGACAGCCCCCTAAACAACCCCGGACAACCCCCTGAACAACACACAAACACCCCCGGACAGACCCCGCACAGCCCCCCCACCCTCCTCCTTGGTCCCCGGACAGCCCCCCGGACACCCACCGGACAGCCCCCCCGTACAGCCCCCGCGGACAGCCCCCTGGACAGCCCCCCGTACAGCCCCCCGTACAGCCCCCCGTATAGCCCCCACCGGACAGCCCCCGCGGACAGCCCCTGGACAGCCCCCGGACAACCCCCCCCCCCCCCCCCCTTGGACCCCGGACAACCCCCCCCCCCCCAAACACCCCCCGGACAGCCCCTTGAACACCCCCGGACAACCCCCTGAACAACCCCCTGAACAACCCCCGGACATCCCCCTGAACAACCCCGGACAACCCCCTGAACACCCCCCAAACACCCCCGGACAGACCCCGCACAGCCCCCCCACCCTCCTCCTTGGTCCCCGGACAGCCCCCCGGACACCCACCGGACAGCCTCCCCGGACAGCCCCCCGGACAGCCACTCCACCTTCCTTAATTTCATTAGCTCTGAAATGTTTCATAGCACGATCAACAAAAATCTAATCCATACTAAATATGATATAAAAATATTCTATATGAATTTCCATAAGATTTTAAGTGAAAACAAAAAGTGACATACGAAAAACTGACCAAACGTATTCGAAATGTGTTGATTCTTTAGGACAACGATCCATGGGTCATATGTGACGTGTACGAATCAACCCCGCCTCAATCCGAGTCGCGGTGTGGCCGGGATCAGTCTAAGTGGCTCTCTTTTGATTAAAATGGACATCATTTTAAGTACATACGGAAAACCGACCAAACGCATTCGGTTTCCATTGAGAACGATTCATGGGTTATATGTGAGGTGTACGAATCATCCCCGCCTCAATCCGAGGCGCGGTGTGGCCAACACCGCTCTAACTGTGTCTGTTTTGATTAAAATGGGTAGGATTATAAGTGAAAAGAACTGGCATACGCAAAACCGACCAAACGCATTCGGTTTCCATTGAAACTTTAGGAGAATGATCCATGGGTCATATGTGACGTGTACCAATCAACCCCGCCTCAATCCGAAGCGCGGTGTGGTCGGAACAACTCAAACTGTATGTCTTTTGTTTCAAAAGGACATCATTTTATGTGAAAAACATCAACTGGCATACGGAAAACCGGCCAAACGCATTCGGATTGTGTTGATACTTTAAGACAACGATCCATGTGTCATTTGAGACGTGTATGAGTCAACCCCGCCTCAATACGAGGTCGTCCTCTATGAATTTGACCGTTTGACGCCCGTTTTGGCCGTTTATGACACCAGAACTACATTGTCAGTCACCGCGCGCACACGGCATGTCCGATTGACGTGCCATCTGCTCGACCACTTCATAAATCACTCACCCATATTTGTCGTCTGATTTCAGGCCATTCTGAAATCGTTCGGCCTGTTTGGACCCCCCTAACGCGCGTTTATGAAGCGTGCGCATCACTTAAAACACGAATATTGAGCCGTACCGCGCAAACCGCATGTCCGATTTACCTTCCGTCTGCGCGTACACGTCACGAATAATAATTAGAATGTTTCCCTATGGTTTCAGGTCAATATGAGGTCGACCTCTATGAATTTGACCGTTGGACGCTCGTTTTGGCCGTTCGTGACACCAGAACTGCGTTGTCGGTCACCGCAGGGACACGGCACGTCCGATTGATGTACTGTCTGCTCGAACACTTCATAAATCATTGTCCCGTACTTTTCGTCTGATTTCAGGCCATTCTGACTTCGTTCGGCCCATTTGGACCCCCCTCACGCGCGTTTACGAAGCGCGCGCATCACTTAAAACACGAATATTGAGTCGTACCGCGCAAAACCGCACGTCCGATTGACGTGCCGTCTGCGCGTACACGTCACGAATAATAATTAGAATGTTTCTCGGTGGTTTCAGCTCAATCTGAGGTCGTCCGCTATGAATCTTACCGTTGGACGCCCGTTTTGGCCGTTTATGACACCAGAACTGCGTTGTCGGTCACCGCAGGCACACGACACGTCCGATTGACGTGCCGTCTACTTGACCACTTCGGAAATCACTCACCCGTATTTTTCGTCTGATTTCATGTCATTCCGATTTCGTTCGTCCCGTTTGGACCCACCTCACGCGCGTTTACGAAGCGTGCGCATCACATAAAACACGAATATTGAGCCGTACCGCTCAAACCGCACGTCCGATTGACGTGCCGTATGCGCGTACACGTCACTAATAATAATTAGAATGTTGCACGGTGGTTTCATCTCAATCCGGAGACGCGGTGTGGCCGACACCACTCAAAGTGTCCATCTTTTGTTTCAAAAGGACGTCATTTTAAGTGAAAAGCATCAACTGGCATACAGAAAACCGACCAAACGCGTTCCGAATCTGTTGATAATTTATCCCAACAATCCATGGGTCATATGTGACGTGTACGAGACAACCCGGGATTAATCCGAGTCGCGGTGTGGCCGGGATAAGTCTAAGTGGCTCCCTTTTGTTTAAAATGAACACCATTTTAAGTACATACGGAAAAATGACCAAACGGATTCGGTTTCCGTTGAAACTTTAGGAGAACGATCCATGGGTCATATGTGACGTGTACGAATCAACCCCGCCACAATGGGAGACGCGGTGTGGCCGAAACCACTCAAAGTGTCGGTCTTTTGTTTCAAAAAGACGTCATTTTAAGTGAAAATCATCAAGTGACATACGAAAAACTGACCAAAGGCATTCAGACTGTGTCGATACGTTAGCAAAAAGATCCATGGGTCGTATGTGATGTGTACGAGTCAATCCCGCCTCAATCCGGGGAGCGGTGTGGCCGACACCGTTCTAACTGTGTATCTTTTGTTTAAAATGGACAGGATTATAAGTGAAAAAAACAACTGGCATACGCAAAACCGACCAAACGCATTCCGAATCTGTTGATAATTTATCACAATGATCCATCAGTCATATGTGACATGTACGAGCCCACTTGGGCTTAATCCGAGTCGCGGTGTGGCCGGGATCAGTCTAAGTGGATTTCTTTTGATTAAAATGGACATCATTTTAAGTACATACGGAAAACCGACCAAATGCATTTGGTTTCCGTTGATACTTTAGGAGAACGATCCATGGGTCATATGTGAGGTGTACGAATCATCCCCGCCTCAATCCGAGGCACGGTGTGGCCAACACCGCTCTAACTGTGTTTGTTTTGTTTAAAATGTGTAGGATTGTAAGTGAAAAGAACTGGCATACGCAAAACCGACCAAACGCATTCGGTTTCCATTGAAACTTTAGGAGAACGATCCATGGTTCATATGTGACGTGTACCAATCATCCCTTCCTCAATCCGAGGCGCGGTGTGGTCTAAACAACTCAAAGTGTATGTCTTTTGTTTCAAAAGGACATCATTTTAAGTGAAAAACATCAACTGGCATACGGAAAACTGGCCAACCGCATTCGGATTGTGTTGATACTTTAAGACAACGATCCATGGGTCATTTGAGATGTGTAAGAGTCAACCCCGCCTCAATCCGAGGTCGTCTACTATGAATTTGACCGTTTGACGCTCATTTTGGCCGTTTATGACACCAGAACTGCGTTGTCGGTCACCGCGCACACACGGCACGTCCGATTGACGTGCCCTCTGCTCGACCACTTCATAAATCACTCACCCATATTTGTCGTCTGATTTCAGGCCATTCTAAAATCGTTCGGCCCGTTTGGACCCCCCTCACGCGCGTTTACGAAGCGCGCGCATCACTTAAAACACGAATATTGAGCCGTACCGCACAAACCGCACGTCCGATTGACGTGCCGTCTGCGCGTACACGTCACGAATAATAATTAGAATGTTTCCCGGTGGTTTCAGGTCAATCCGAGGTCAGACGCTATGAATTTGACCGTTGGACGCCCGTTTTGGCCGTTTATGACACCAGAATTGCGTTGTCGGTCACCGCGTGCACACGGCACGTCCGATTGACATGACGTCTGCTCGAACACTTCAAAAATTACAGTCCCGTATTTGTCGTCTGATTTCAGGCCATTCCGACTTCGTTCGGCCCGTTTGGACCCCCCTCACGCGCGTTTACGAAGCGCGCACATCACTTAAAACACGAATATTGAGCCGTACCGCGCAAACCGCACGTCTGATTGACGTTCCGTCTGCGCGTACACGTCACGAATAATAATTATAATGTTTCTTGGTAGTTTCAGCTCAATACGAGGTCATACGCTATGAATTTGACCGTTGGACGCCCGTTTTGGCCGTTTATGACACCAGAACTGCGTTGTCGGTCACCGCGGGCACACGGCACGTCCGATTGACGTGCCGTCTGCTCGACCACTTCAGAAATCACTCACCCGTATTTTTTGTCTGATTTCATGTCATTCCGACTTCGTTCGTCCCGTTTGGACCCACCTCACGCGCGTTTACGAAGCGCGTGCATCACTTAAAACACGAATATTGAGCCGTACCGCTCAAACCGCACGTCCGATTGACGTGCCGTATGCGCGTACGTGTCACGAATAATAATTAGAATGTTGAACGGTGGTTTCATCTCAATCTGGAGATGCGGTGTGGCCGGCACCACTCAAAGTGTCCGTCTTTTGTTTCAAAAGGGCGTCATTTTAAGTGAAAAGCATCAACTGGCATATGGAAAACCGACCAAACGCATTCCGAATCTGTTGATAATTTATCCCAACAATCCATGGGTCATATGTGACGTGTACGAGCCAACCCGGGATGAATTCGAGTCGCGGTGTGGCCGGGATAAGTCTAAGTGGCTCTCTTTTCTTTAAAATGAACACCATTTTAAGTACATACGGAAAAACGACCAAACGGATTCGGTTTCTGTTGAAACTTTAGGAGAACAATCCATGGGTCATATGTGATGTGTACGAATCAACCCCGCCACAATCAGAGACGTGGTGTGGCCGACACCACTCAAAGTTTCGGTCTTTTGTTTCAAAAAGACGTCATTTTAAGTGAAAATCATCAAGTGACATACGAAAAACCGACAAAAGGCATTCAGACTGTGTCGATACTTTAGCACAAGGATCTATGGGTCGTATGTGACGTGTACGAGTCAATCCCGCCTCAATCCGAGGAGCGGTGTGGCCGACACCGTTCTAACTGTGTATCTTTTGTTTAAAATGGACAGGATTATAAGAGAAAACAACAACTGGCATACGCAAAACCAACCAAACGCATTCCGAATCTGTTGATAATTTATCACAACGATCCATCAGTCATATGTGACATGTACGAGCCCACTCAGGCTCAATCCGAATCGCGGTGTGGCCGGGATCAGTCTATGTGGCGCTCTTTTGATTAAAATGGACATCATTTTAAGTACATACGGAAAACCGACCAAACGCATTCGGTTTCCGTTGAAACTTTAGGAGAACGATCCATGGGTCATATGTGAGGTGTACGAATCATCCCCGCCTCAATCTGAGGCACGGTGTGGCCAACACCGCTCTAACTGTGTCTGTTTTGTTTAAAATGGGTAGGATTATAAGTGAAAAGAACTGGCATACGCAAAACTGACCAAACGCATTCGGTTTCCATTGAAACTTTAGGATAACGATCCATGGGTCATATGTGACGTGTACCAATCATCCCCGCCTCAATCGGATTCCACATATAATTGTCATCTAAATTTTAAATTGAATTATATATGAATTATGTATGTTTATGAATTGTAATTTAATTATGGATGTGTATAGTTTCAGGATCCATTATATGTTAAATGTGTATGAATTTGTTCGTAATTGTATATGTATGTTTTATTTTATTACAGGTATAATAGTTGGATCGAAAATGAGGTGAAAATGAGGCCTGATGAGATGAGAGGTGCCTGATGTACAGGGGAGAGGGGCTGTGCAAATTGCAGGCTGCTGCAATTTGCAGCATAGGGTATGCCAACGGTTTTAAACCGTTGGCATATAATCCTAAATAAGTTTTTACCAACGGTTCAATGAACCGTTGGTAAATATCTATTTTCTTAACGGTTTAGAACCGTTGGGAAAGAGTTCACCCATGGAAAACTATCCCAACGGTTTTGAAGAACCGTTGGGATAGTTAAGGTATATTTGGTTTTCCCAACGGTTTGGGAGAAACCGTTGGGAAAAACTATTCCAACGGTTCACCCAAACCGTTGGGATAGAGTGCCTTCTGTCATCCTACCCCAACGGTTTCCAGTAAACCGTTGGGAAAGGTTTTCCCCATGGATTACTTCCCTATGGTTGGGAGAACCGTTGGTATATGATATACCAACGGTTAGAGGGGCTTTCCCAACGGTTGTGAACCGTTGGGAAATAGTGTATTTCTAGTAGTGATATCTAAATAGGTAATACAGATAGCAATGTAGAGAGAACATGGTTTAGTATATAACATTTTAAACTACAATATAGTTGGGAGGAAACCATGAATAAGGATTTAATGGTATGGGGAGTGATCCCAAATCACTATAATAGTCTTGGTTATGATCCTTAACTATGGAAATTACATTATATTCTTAAGTATTTTCCTCAAACCTATATCTTATACCAATGTTAAGTTCTCATAGATCACATTATTTATTTTTTTATATGATTTTTATCATATAAACACCCATGTTTTATGTCATGACTCCTATTTATATTTAATTATATAATTGGTATGGTTTTAAAATGTTATGATTATAATATCATACCATTACACACATTTTATGGTTAGTTTATTATTTATATCTCCCTTGTGTACAATTACATAGAATCCTATACCACACATTATTTTTTTCTTTTTCCCCAGTATATAAAGAATAGTATTGACTATGACATGTTTAAAAAGGGTTGTATTTTTGAGAACTAAGTGCGAGATGATTTATAACATTTATTTACTTGTTTTTATGTATCCATTTTTTTGAAGACACTACACATTTACTATTAGTGAGATATGATTATTGTGAAATCTATTAAATATTCAACTAATTTTTTTTCAAATTAATGTTTAAAATGCTTGGTTCAATATAACTGATATCATAGGTAGGTTTAATTACTCTTTTAAACTATGGTTAGAAAAAATTTGTGAGAAAAAAAGGTATATGTGTATGTATAAGATAATATTCTAATTTTTTATTGTGGTAGATATTATGTGGTTCTCATATAAATACATTCTAATATGGATAATACAAGTGTTCATTGTTTTGGAATAAATGCATATTGGGGTAATTAACCCAAAAAGATTTGGTTGAGTATATCTCATGTATCATTCTGGTGCATAATAATACACCCTCACTATGAACCTAGTTAGGAACTACCATGGGAAATAAATTATTAATATCATTTATTATTTATGAGCTATTACGATGGATTTTAATAGTTTATGACCATGAATGACCTTGTTTTATCCTATGGTGTCCTAGATTTAATTGAAGGTGTAATGATTAAATATCATATAAATAATTTTAATTATTATATGGTTTTCAACTCTAGTAATTGTTGATCCTACAATTCATTTTTGGTTATGTCATTGGATGGATCTCGAAGGATATCTATTAATGCAGAACAAGTCATAGAATGGATAGATTGTATAGATAATAAAAAATGTAAAATGATAGATGGAATGAGAGGAATTTGGATTATTCCAAAGCATATAATTTTTATTCGATTTAAAATCATTGCATGGGTGAAATTTTTGACAATCCTATGAAGAGAAAATTCAGTTTCATAAAGACCATGGAGAAATGAAGAGTCAGCTTCCGACATATTGAGAATGTGGGAATTTCCATGGAGGGAAGTGTCTCAATGGTATGGGAAAATGTTTATGTTGTTAAAAAAAATAAAATTTCGAAATTACTTAGTAATTAAAAATTTTGTGTTCTATAGAGTGGTGTGAAAATAATTATATGTTACCATTATTATTTCAATTTCATATTTGTGGGAAATAAAATCACTATCCAGGTTAATGGACTAATACAAGAACAAACTCCTACACCAAGAAATTTCCTCTGTTATTTCAATCGTTGATTCTGAATAAATAAAGATATTATGTATTGGGATTATATAATTATGCTATTACAATTATTAAAATAATGAATCATATAAGTATTGTTCAAAATAATTTTCTCGTTAATAAATCTACAGTATTTGTTTAACGGTGCAAATAACATAAAAAAGTAATTTAATTAAGAGGTAATATTTTTTTAGTGAAATAAGTGACATGGAGAAAGGTAACCATTATTATGTTCATGATATTGAGAAATTAATTTTACATTGGCATAAAATTATTTTTTTGATGTTGAGAAAGTAAATAGGATAGTTTTGTTGACTTTCAAAATGATTAATGATTTCATGAAAAAGTATAATGTGTTATATATTATAGAGTTTAGTATATTTTTTGATTTATCGAATATATTTGCTAATAATTTCTAATATCTATGAAATATGTGTGGTGAGTCAATTTTTTGAGTCATCTATGTTTTCATTGAGGTTTTGAGGTGATTTAATTTATTACCTTGTTTTTGGAGAATATTAGATCAATGTATTCACCTATTTGTTATATGGAATTACGTGATACCTAATGTGGTTTGGTTGATTAATATTAATTTTTATTAAAAAAATTGGTAACCCCATGTATAATATTTTTGTATTATGAATTTGGATAAAGATATATTTTAATGTATTTTTGGATAACTAAATACGGAATAGTTTATATTGAAATTTCGGTATTATTTTTAGAGATTGGTTTACCATTTATCAATATTGGTAAAACTATACCAATACATTTAGTTTTTATAAATATTTATATATATATAATAGGAATAGTGTTTCACTATGTCATGGTTCTTTTGATGCATTATATATAAATTTTACCTCTTTAAGATTTATAAAATTGTCTTGAATATTCAATAATAGTAGTAAAAGATGATGTGGAAATCGAACAAAGAACAACCAAAGGATGAAATTACACTTGTGATATTGGAATCAATCATGGAGGTTTTTTTTCTCTTCTCTATATTATGAATAATATAATACAAAAATATTATGAAAATTATGATGAAATAAAAATTCACTTTTACATTCTTTTCTAATGAATTTTAGTCCATTCACCCCTTATTGATTTATGTTTTTTCTCATTATATTTCTCATTATCATGTTATATGGTAGTATCTATTAGTCCTTCTTTGTTTATTCTATCATCATATATATATATATAATAACATACCAATATTTTTATTCATATCTGGTAATCAAATTTTGTGTTATTTAAGATAACCATTATCTTGTTCACATTCCCATTTTAAAATATTTTTTTAAATTCTTTTGATGGTTGTGAATTTTAAACTAAGGTTTTTTTAAAAATTGAACCTCTTATGAAAAAGTTAAAATTATGATGGAAATTTTAATTTATGTTTGTGATAATTAAAAATACTGACAATTAAATTTAATATTAATAATAAACATGATAACAACCTTAACACCCAACATCGTGCTTTAAGGAAATTGATATATATTATAAAAATTTTAATATTTAATGTGATTTTGATAACCTATAGATTAAATTGGTGGGTATTAATATGTGTAATAAAATTCTGAAATAAATGTATAATCATTATCATAAATAAAAAATTATTGTTTCTTAATAAACTACACTCATTTTTTAGTTATATCATTCTATTCTTTAAAAGGTCATTTTCTTTAAAATTGTTTTTCATTACATTCTGTGCATGGAAATAACAATTAATTTATTACACTTGTTGAAATTATGTTTTATAAAATTGATATTATTTTTTAAATCACAATATAAAATTATAATAGGTAGTATTTCTTGGGTATTTCTAAAATGAATGGTATTTCAATGAATAGTGAACAATATTGATTTTTTAATGTTGTCATTTCATTCCATTAAATCAAGTAATTTAATGGAACTATTATATTTTTTATTTTAATCTAATGTTATATATGTTAAATTTTATTTATACTAAAATAAGTGAAATTATTTTTAATCAACAATTTTCGTTATTTTTATATAATTTAATTTTTATACAAAATCAAATTTTCTAATAACTATTTTTCATTATGATTTACACATTTACATTAAAATATATTTCATCCACTTATTGAAATTTATATTGAAAAAATGGATAAATTATCTGGAATAATTAGGTTAAATAAATTTATATAGGACCGTTTTATTTTTTTCATAATTGATTCTAAACATGGAAAATATTTGTTACCTCAAGAGAGATAAAATCACTAAAACTAGGTTAAAACTAGGAGACAAGGTTATCAAATCAACCCAATACATTCATTTATTTCATTATATTGTTTAAATTAGTCTATATCCTTCCAAAATTAATATATATGTCATTATTGTGACATTATTCCCTTTATATGAAATCTATATTACATTAAGTAATGAAATTTATAAAAATGAAACTTTCATGATTTTAGTTCAATTTATATATTAACATCATGGAAAATAAATTTTTTAATGAAATTTAAATTAATTTTTATACTAAGAAACTAATTTAGTTATAGAAAATTGTTTATAATTTTTAGTGATTACATAATTACCTTTAATTCATATATCATTCTGTAACAATTCTTCTGAATTAAATGGAAACAAGATTGAAAATGATTTTAAAATCAAAATAATGCAATATTTTTTTTAATCAAAAATTGATTTAAAAGAACATTGTGGTAAATTATAATGTATAATATATTTTTATTTAGTTTATTTTTGAATTAGAATGTTTTCTTATTGTATTTTAAATCTAGTAAAATAAATTGTATCAAAAATGAAACTAATGATATTTTTTAAAAAGTAATATTTTTATAAAATATTTAAAAATATTAAAAATAATACAAGTGGAAATTAATTATGATAAATGTTTTATAATTTAATTTCAATTCCATTTATGGAAGAATTTTTAACTTATATGTAATATTATAACCCATTATGATTTGGAAAATTGTTAATGTGGTTAGGTTTAAAAATAGTTACTAATGTTGTGAACCGAGAAGATAAGTTTTAAAATACAACATAAACCAATCCAAATTTTATTGGAATAATGGATAAAAGTTTATTAGATAATATATTCAAAATTATTTCAAAATGGTATATGATTCAGAAGAAAATAAATTTATTATATTTTAATATTTTAATGTATTCCATGTTTATCCTCTCTCCACTTATAAAAAGACACCGCTCCTTCTTCTTCTTTACCCCACATCAAACAAACTATATATAAAAATTCATAAACAATGATCTTATAAAATTCACAATACATTATGTTTATGTTATTTTATTCTTAAAATTTCATTACAAGGCTCTTTAAAAGTGGTCTATATAAGGTATACTGATGAAGATATAATAATCTTATACAACCACCTTCAATTTATTTCATCTTCTAACACCTATAAATATATGGTAAAAATTATTAAATAAAAACAATTGAATCTTAAATATACATAATTTTTTTTATAATATTTCCTCCATTATCCTCTAACTTTTACATAAAATAGAAAGGGTATGTATCTCTCATGGGTATGTGTGGACTACCTCCTCTGTGTAGTGATACAATTTATCTTCCATCACCATTTTTCATGGATGGTAATTATAATTTGATCAACGATTATATATGATATATATTAAATTATTATTATTCTAGTATTATAACATCATACCCATGTACTAAATTACAAACCCATCAAGAATTGATAATAATGCTTGTGTGTACCTGTGGACTACCACTTCCACGAATCAATCTGATTTTTGTTTCCTTTCAATTGGACATATATGATAATAAGGATCAATTTAATGTAAATATATTCAATATATTATATTATAATAATTATATAATTAAAAAAATATTCATCTTCATTTCCTTATTTCCAATTAAAATTTAAATCAATATTCATTCATATAAATGACCTAATTTCTTGATGAATGATGTAAATAATTTTTCTATCAATACATTTTATATATGATTTTAAATATATATATATATATATATATATATAATATATATATATATATCATATTTATATCATGAAAAATAGTATAGTTATGATGTAACCAAAATCATAGAAAAAGGATTGGAACTACAGAATTGAAACATCCATGAAATATGATATACTAAACATAAAGAAAAACAATTTTAAAAATCAATTACTAATAAATTGGTGTCAAAATATTATAAGTATAAGGTATCTAAAATTAAACATTACATTTCATGATTTTTAATTAAATAATTAAATATCATAAATTTTAGTATCCTTATGGAATAGATTTTATATAAATTTTACATCATATTTACATTAAAAAATATTACATCACTTGGTATATAGTTGAACATCGTATCCATTTTTACAACAATTTAAAACCACTAATATATTAAAAGATTCCTTTTTCAAAAATATATTTTCCAATTAGATATTGACCATATCCTTATCCATACTCATCATTAAAACCCTTTTAAAATAATTTTAAAACTTATGGAGAGCCCCAAATCATTTACAAGGGACAAAATAAAAGAAAAAAAGAAATATTGTTAGTCCATGAGTTCTAATAAAAAAATTAATTTTTCCAAAATAATAATTGGTTTCAAAAAAATATTCATGCCCAATAAATAATAATATAAGACAAAAAATTATTAAAATATTTCATATGAAATACTAGAAAAAAAAAATTAGACTCAAAATGTTTTCATTGTAATCATGAAAAAAACTTAGTAAATTTTTATCAAATTTACACATGTTACCCTTATGTGGTTGACTATAATTTCCATTAATCACATTCTGATTATATTACCTTGTATAATTAAAATTTTCTATTTAAACCCATAAAAATAATTGTTCAATAATGTATTTAACAAGTTAAATCCTTTATATCTAACCCATATAATTTTAAAAACCTACACTATAAATCCCAATAATCATTTAGGAGAAACAAAACTGGTAAATTTATATATCTCAATAATTTATTGATGGAATATATTTGGTTGAACAGTCATTGGTTTATAAAGTAATCACGAATCCATGTATTATAATGGAACCAATTATGATCATATGAAATCCCAAAGAACAACATCAAAATAATAACACATGAAATACTGCATTTTCAATAATTATAATAATAATAAATGTTATTTTAAACCATAAGAAAACATATAAATATATTAAAATATCCATTTAATTTAAAATTTCTTTTAAAAATTAAACCAACAACAAAAATTCATTCATTTAATTTAGTAAAACAAGGATTCATATCAACGGATCTAGGTACCAAAAAATATTTATGGTGGTGGTAAAAATTGTTGACACTATATACATTAAAATATAATATTACTTTTATATTTTTTTTAAATTATGTTTATTAGAAATTATAAAAATATTTAATTTGAAAACCATTTAAATTAAGTCAAAATTGACCTAAAATTTCCATTATAATTCATTTATTACCATACAAATACATCAATAAAATAATATAATAATATATATATAGAAGAAAAATATTTTTAATGTATGTAGTAAAGCATTCAAAATAGATGTTTTAAAAATAAGTGTCCCTTAACCAATATTCTACTGATCACCTACCTTATTTATGAACTTGAATAATTGAATTATGATTATATTTTATTAAAAACACTTTTCTAGTATATTATTCCTTTTTGTTTTAATTATTTCCATTTTATATTACAACACTTAATCATTTATGATCACATCATATTCTTTGCTGATATTCAACTCATGTGAACAAATGATTTATATAAGTTTACTATCATCAAATGGGCCATTATTACATCAAATAAACAATATAAAATGATTACATATTTTATACATTAATTAAACCTTTAAAAAGATCATTGAATGATGGGTGTAAAAAATTTACTACATTATAATAATATATATGGTTGACAATATATATGCATGTGTAACACTTTCTTTTTCCAAATATCATGAAGGGAAAAAAGTTAAATGTCATTTTATCAATCTAGAATTATGATATTATAATAATTAGTATATTTTTAATGAAATAAACATATATATAGTAGCCTTGTGATGTGTTCATTAATGACGAATAACATCACTACATGTATATGGTATTCCAGAGGTATGCATGAACAACAATATAATATTTAAACGGATGGAATTGTATGAAGTATTTTGACACCATATATACCAAGAACGATAAAAACAAGGCCTAACAAGGCCTCAATTATTTGGGTAAGTATATTAGGGATAGAAAGGGGTTTGTATTTTTTGAACACGATTTATCAAAAGTTATTGTGTAAAGGGGAGATGAGGTTCTATTTTATAAGTCATGGGAGGAGAACTCATAGAATTAATTATATTATGAAATAAATATAATACAATTTTCATTGAAGAATATTTTCAAAATATATTATTTGTTGGATAGGGTTAGTTGGGGACTAAATAATTTCATATAATAAAATTTTGATAATTTTAGATGATGTTTTCACCCTTATCATTTTTTTCTAGGACCCCATTAACTCAATGGTCACATACCATAATATCTTGTTATTTTAGAATAAATGAGGTAATTAATTTAGTATACAAGGAAAAGTAGCCCATAAATTGATTATTATTAATATTCTGAAACATTTAACATCCACCCGATCAATGATATTATTTTTAGGAATATTAAGTAATTAAATAAAAATAGTTTATATTTCAAAATATCATTCATGTCATTTTTTAAATATTCATTTAATTTTATATTGAAAATAAAATAAAAGGAAATGAATTTAAATATAATCATTTCAAAAAACAATACTAAGTTATATTTTTCTAAAAATAATTTAACCCAATTATTCATTAATATTATAATATTTTTATTATTTTTAATATTCATTTATTGAATTTTTTGACTAATTTAATAAATATTGTGACAGTGTTGAGTAATAATTTAATTAAATTATTTCATCCGAAAACATGTGAAAAATATTTCCAAATTAAAAAAATAACAATATTTAAATGTTCTATTTAAAATTTAACATATAATGTTTTCACTTTAAAAAAATAGTATACATATTAAATTAAAGATAGTGTCATTTTCTACGTTATATTTATATAAAAAAGAATGAATAATTATTAATGAAAAATGTAACATGAATGACATAAAATATAATCATATATGAAAATGGTCAAACTCCAATTGTAATTTATATTAATTTCAAGTGTGGTGGTCATTTCAGTGCTTATCATATTTATTGTAACCTTAACTACCTAATTTACCCTTACATTGATCACACATATTTACAAAAACTGGGATTCAAAAAAAAAAAAAAAAAATATTTAGATTTAAAAAATTTGAACCTCATGATCCAATATATGGAATTATTTTTTCAATAATATAATTCTTGAAGTGGTTGAAATTTGTAACGCCCCGACCCCAGCTACCTAGAGTCGGTGCATTAATTACATAACATTGGCATGATCACAAGAAAGATCAAATCTCGAAAGACCGATTGGTTTAGTAGCCTTGGAAACACTAGATATATTCATAAGTTTTACATTACATCATAAAATGAAAAACTAATACAACAACATAATGTTTCCACAATCCACACTATTAACCCCTCATAAAATCCATTCAGGTCATTCATAACTTACTTCTTCACATCCTGGGAAAAATAAAACATAAAAAAAAGGGGTGAGCTCAAATGCCCAGTAAGGATAACAATAAAGTGGAAACTTTCATAAATAAAAATAAACATTTAAGGCAATGTATAACTAAAACAAAAGCCTTTTAAATACGAACTTTCAACATGGTATGGCATAAATAAAATGAAATAATTCCATTTACTTATTCACATGGATATTCTACTAAATGAATAATCACATGCAAAAATCAATAACCACTTTCATAATGTTGGAATGCATAATGCCAGACTATCATAACCACATAGCCAAGGCCTCGTGCCAAGACTACAAATAAGATTTTGTCAAGGCCTTGTGCCAAGACACTAGTTTGTCTCATGAGACCTACCGATGCATCGAGGAGCTATAGCGGGCTCCACCCATCACTTATTAAGTCCAATGCATTTCCATATGAAAAGGTTTAAACATAACATAAACATTCGTATTAAAACTAGCATACGAAATGTCAATACTTTCACAATAAACTATGAATGGTATAAAAATAGCACATCCACATTCAAACATATCATAAAACCTTCAATACAATATAGAAGTTTTGTATCAACTTCAAATAATCTTAAAATCCATCAAAGGATGTTGACATAGATGAAATCAAAATTCTTTTTAAAGAAATATCTACTTTTATTTTGAAATCATTTAAGATCCATATAAAATAAAACATTTTCTTTGAAAATATTCTTATAAGCTTCTAAGGAAAGCTTTGAAGATTTTATAACGGCGTAAAATAACCGCACCCGCCGTATAAGTTAAAAAAAACATTCTTACCTCAATTCTGTCGAAAAGGTTAAAAAGGACCTTGTTTTGAAAACGACGGAAAGATTCCTTTATAAACCTCTTATAAAAAGTCAAAAAAGGGTATAAATGACTTTAACCCATATTCTTGTAAATAGTAAAAATGTTTTGAAATACATTTTTAAGAAACATGGATGTGGATGATAAAGAGATCCCAGTAGATTATTACATATAAACAACCTCGGATAATGAAGAGATTGTGAAATAACCCTTACCTTGTACTTTTCCTTGGTTGGGGTAGGTTAACCTCCTGTATAATAGTGAAATAATTGTTACTAAATTATACAAGAATCATATACATTAATATGATATCATATATGATCTTTTAATATTGATTTGATAATAATATCTTAGTATTATCGCCGTTTCGGGTGTTAACTTACTCATTTTCTTTATATGTTTTGTTACATAAGTCATGTTTGTTGTATATTATTCATATCCAGAATGATATCAAGTCCTTAAACATCATTTTTAAATCATTAAATGATAATTATACTTGAATGGATACGATGGAGAATGAATCTCATCGCGTTCGTGGAGACGGTAGTCCGTACGTACGCACGAACGCTACTTCCATTTAATTTTTATTTTAAAAGAATCAAATCCAAATGATACATAGGTATATTACTATTCAAGTATAATATAATATTTTATATATGTTACTTAAGTTCATTAACACCATCCTTTATATGTTCCATGTGTGGTATGAACGAGTCATATCATTTTAAGGGGGCGGTAGTCCGCACTTCCTCAAATGAAATTATCGTATGTATATACAACATGAAACGAATAATGGTATGAAATAAAATGGAATTACAGAAGCTTATATATAAAATATATATCATTAATATCATATTTAATTATAGTTCCATCATAATGGCCACCATGAGAGGTGGTAAGATGTATTTGAACAATCATCGATTCGTGAGGCGTTAGTTTGCCTTCCACAAAAACATTATGTTCATCATCCATTAGATGGAGTTGTGTGTATGTGTAGTTTGAATACTTCTTATAACAACATCCTAGTATATTGAGGATACTGGTGTTGTTACAAAAGAAAGGAAATAAAAAGAGTTTGGGGGTTGGAGAAGCAAAATAAATGAAAATAATTTAAGAGAAATCGTTACCTTTAATCTAGGTAACTCACTTTGGTTGGAACCAAAGGACTTCTTGAAATGCTTTCTGCCTAAGGGGGAAGCTTCAAGGAGGAGGAGAGGGATTTGGGGAGCTTAGTTGGGCAGAGTTTGGACGAGCCAAGTGGCTTGAGAGGTGTGAGGAAATGAGAAGGAGGAGTGTCCTTTTATAAGAGGGGTGAGGGGCACCTTTGGAAAAGCTAGAAATATTAATTTATAATAAATTCATATTCGGTTTCTAATGGCTCCAAAATTGACTATTCAAAGGTTAAGGTGGGGATAGGTCGAAAACAACTCAACCAATAGAATTTAGACAGGTTTGGGTACTTATATGAACCTTATCTTTAAGTATTAACTCTAAGTTAATTAGTTTCACTTTTACAATGTCTCTTTGTATTTTTATATTATATGGTTAATAGACTTACCATATACATAAAAGAGACCCCCAAGTGGTCCATTAATTATTAACCTATCATAATATAAGTCTCTTGGCCTAACCTTAGATTTTTAAGAATTTAATATCAATTAATAATATAATATTTTTTTTAAGAACTCTTTTATGTCAATTTTGACACTATTCAATAGTTGATTTTTTTGAAACTCATAACAGATTGATTACTTCGAAAAAAGTCAATTAAATCAATCCTAATATATCATATTATCCTAGAAAATTAGTGTAATTCATTAAAAGTTTCATATTATATTTATTTGGGTATTTATAATATCAATTATGTTAATTTTCTACTATTTTAGTAATTACTGCATCATCATTGTGTCATAAATAAAATAAATTATTTAATGTCTAAAAATTATAAATAAAACATCATTATGTAGGAAATCATTTTAGCTTTCTAATGAATATTTATAATCGAAAATCCAACATGTATAACCCTATGTAAAAATTTTTCTTCTAAAAGATGTAAGCTTATGCCATTTTTATTTTTATTTTAACTTTATTAATATAATGTGTCCCTACCACATACAAGTGGCTCCAAGGGGTCCCCAAATTGACCCAAGGATGCCCATGGTCGGGTATGTGTCCACCAATAAGGTTAGGACACGTTTTAGGGTAATTTTGTATTATTATAATATTATGTTTTAACCCTTATTTACCGGATTTACCCTTTAACCATGGTAAATAAAATATTTATCGCAGTAATTATTCAAAATGTCTAAAAATAAAAGTTACCTATTTACACAATTTGAACATCCTGATTCCAAATATGGAATCCATTTTTCTAAATTCAAAACACAGAAGTGGCAGAAATTAATTTAAAATTAATTCCCGCTGTCAAAACAAAAAGCGTGTTTTTAAGAGATAATAACTATCAAAAGATTGACATTTGTTTATGTTCGGTTTAATTGTTAAACTATGTCAAATGATATACATTAAATTGAATGGTAAAAATATATTCTAAATATACTTTAAAACCACTCAAATTCATAATTTATCACTATTAATTATTGTGATTAAAAAAGTTGTTTTTAATTAAAATTTAGAAATTTTCACTATTCATCAAAATATGAAAGTTATCCGAAATGTACCAAAATTTCACCCTAGGCTAATTTTGATATTCCGAATCCAAAAATAAAGTCCATTTTGAAATATAGAATATATATGATTTCAAAAAGTAGGTATTACTATTCACAACGGCTAGTTTAATTAGTTGTGGTGTGTGTTAGAACTCGAGGTTGCGTACAACACACGCTATCGCATTATTCGAAGGGAAACGTACCGTAGAAGCTTGGGGTGTTACATTCTCCCCTCATTCAAATAATTGAGTCCTCGCAATTTCTAGGGTATTACTGCATAAAAAGACTCGGGTGGTTCTTCATCATAAGTTCCTCGGGTTCCCACGTTGCCTCTTCCATCTTATGGTTTCTCCACAAAACTTTTACCAGACGCGTCGTCCGGTTTCTCAGCACTTGTTCTCTTGTATCAAGAATCCTGACGGGCTCTTCGCAATAAGACAAATCGGGTTCCAGTTCTAATTCCTCATAGGTGAGTACATGCGTCGGATCAGGCATGTATTTCCTCAATAGAGATACGTGGAACACATCGTGAACTTTGAAGAGACTTGGCGGCATTGCCAATCGGTAAGCTACAACCCCAATTCGTTCTATAATTTCGAAAGGTCCGATGTACCTGTGACTCAATTTACCTTTCTTACCAAAACGTATGACTCCCTTCCACGGAGATACCTTCAGGAAAACATGATCACCGACTTGAAATTCCAAATCCTTCCTTCGATTATCGGCATAGCTCTTCTGCCTACTTTGAGCTGCTTTGATGTGATTTTGGATTACTTTCACCTTTTCCACCATTTCCTCCACCAGTTCTGGGCCTACAAGTTTTCTTTCACCAACGTCATCCCAACAGGTTGGTGTACGACATCTCTTTTCATATAACGCTTCATATGGTGCCATCTGAATACTCGAATGGAAGCTATTGTTATAGGAAAATTCTACTAGTGGTAAATATTGATCCCACATACCCTGAAAATCAAGTGAGCAAGATCTCAACATGTCTTCTAAGGTCTGAATAGTCCGTTCTGATTGTCCGTCTGTCTGAGGGTGGTAAGCAGTGCTCAAATGAAGTTCAGTATCCAGGGATTTCTGAAGACTTTTCCAAAATCTTGAAGTAAAACGGGGATCACGATCAGAAACAATCGATAGGGGTACTCCATGATGTCTCACAACTTCATTAATGTATAGTCTTGCTAGACGTTCCAGGGGTAGATCTTCTCTTATAGCAAGAAAATGTGCTGACTTGGTAAGACGATCAACAATAACCCATATTGCATCGTTCCTTCTAGGAGTCTTTGGTAGCCCCATGACAAAGTCCATTGTAATATTGTCCCATTTCCACTCCGGTATGGGAAGAGGTTGCATGACTCCTCCAGGCTGTTGCCTTCCAGCTTTCACTTGTTGACAAACCATACATCTTGACACAAAATCAGCAATCTCCCTCTTCATGTTGTCCCACCAAAAATGTTCCTTCAAATCTCTATACATTTTGGTGCTCCCAGGGTGTATAGAGAAATTGGAACTATGAGCATCATCCAGCAATTCCCTTTTTAGATCAGGTATATTGGGAACACAAAGTCTCTTCCCGAATTTCAAAATTCCACCTTCATACGCAAAGTCTCTCAATCTCCCATCATTCACAGCTTTAATCTTCTTTTGGAATTCTTCATCATCAGTCTGAGAACTCTTAATCCTTTCTAGTAAAGATGGTTTGGCAACCATTTGAAAAAGCATTGATGTTTCACCTTCCCTGGTTATTCCCATGTCCATCTTCACTAGCTCCATGAAAATTGGATCCCTTTCAATTCTCATATTGTTCAAAACTCCATGGTCTTTTCTACTCAAAGCATCTGCCACCTTGTTTGCCTTCCCTGGGTGGTAGTGTATCGTACAATCATAATCCTTGAGTAATTCAAGCCATCTCCTTTGCCTCATGTTGAGTTCTTTTTGTGAGAAAATATACTTCAAACTCTTGTGATCAGTATAAATCTCACATTTTTCACCATAGAGGTAGTGCCTCCATATTTTCAAAGCAAAGATCACTGCTGCTAACTCGAGATCATGAGTAGGATAGTTTTGTTCATGAATTTTCAACTGTCGTGATGCATAGGCAATAACTCTATCATTCTGCATAAGGACACAGCCAAGTCCTTTCTTTGATGCATCACTATAAATAACGAACCCATCATTCCCCGATGGTAGAGTCAATATAGGAGCATTGACTAATCGTCTCTTTAGTTCTTCGAAACATTCTTCACACTCTTTTGTCCAAACAAATTTAACCCCTTTACGTGCGAGCTTCGTTAATGGGTTATCCAATCGGGCAAAATTCTGGACGAAACGTCGATAATAACCTGCCAAGCCAATAAAACTACGTACCTCAGTTATACTTGTAGGTGCTGGCCATTCTTGGATTGCCTTGGTCTTAGAAGGATCAACAGAGATTCCATCTTTAGAGACAATATGGCCAAGAAAAGAAATCTCCTGAAGCCAGAATTCACACTTGCTAAACTTCCCATATAATTCATGCCTCCTCAGAGTCTTCAAGATAATGCGCAAGTGATTTTCATGATCTTCGTAGGTTTTGGAGTATACCAATATATCATCAATAAATACCACCACAAATTCATCGAGATACTCCTTGAAAACTCTATTCATCAGATCCATGAATACAGAGGGTGCATTAGTCAATCCAAACGGCGTTACAGTAAACTCGTAATGCCCGTACCTGGTTCGAAATGCTGTCTTCGGAATGTCTTCCTTCTTCACACACAACTGATGGTATCCAGATCGAAGGTCAATCTTTGAAAAGTATTGAGCTCCATGCAGTTGGTCAAATAAATCATCAATACGAGGTAGGGGATACTTGTTCTTTATCGTTATAGCATTGATCTCCCTGTAGTCGATACATAACCTCATAGATCCATCTTTCTTTTTAACAAAAAGAACAGGGGCTCCCCATGGAGAAACACTAGGGCGAATAAATCCCTTATTACTCAATTCCTCTAGTTGTTTCTTTAGTTCGACTAGCTCTACAGTGGCCATTCTATAAGGGGTCTTCGATATAGGCCTTGATCCAGGAATCAAATCAATAGAAAACTCAACTTCTCGTTCTGGAGGATGTCCAGGTAAATCTTCCGGAAATACATCTACAAATTCTTTCACAATAGGTACATCCTCCATTTGAACATTCCTTTCCTCACCGACAGTTATTTCATTCTCTTCCTCCCCGATAATTGAATTAAGTTGAGCTACAGGGGGTGGATCTAAATAAGAATTAGGTGGTGACGATTCTGCTCTAAAAATAAGGTTCTCCTTATCATTATCATCAAGAATCGTAACCTCTTTCTTCTTACAATAAATCTTCGCATCATAGTCCGAATGCCAGTCCATACCGAGGATTATATCAAACTCAATCATAGGTATGACGATGAAATCAGCAGATAAAGAAAATTTATGTGCTCTAATGGGGACTGATTCACAAAACTTTGTTGCAACAATACTTCCCTTAGGAGTTTTAACTGACAACTCCCTTATTAAATCAAATTGGAAATATCTAATTTTCTTAGCAAACTGGGAAGATATGAAACAATGCGATGATCCAGAATCAAATAATGCATTTTCTAAACTTGAGGAAACCATTAAATTACCTGCCACCACGTCTTTCGGAGCTTCTACCTCAGCAGTAGTGATAGCATAAGCCTGGCCTTGATCCCTTGGCCTTTTCTGAGGTAAGTTCTCCTGACGCTTAGGACATGCATTTGCATAATGCCCCATCTCCCTGCAATTGTAGCACTGAACATTGGTAGCTTCCTTCTTCCCCTTGCAATCATGAGCTTGGTGGCCTTTTTCACCACACTTGTAACAGACTCCCATTCCCTTCAGGCAAGCACCGGGGTGTCTCTTCCCGCACTTACCACAATATGGATATTCAACCTTTCCCTTCTTCCCCTTATTTCCATTCCCAGATTGATCAGCAGGTCTCTTCTTCTCTTGCTTTGCTTTAAAGTCATAAGACATAGAGAATTCCTTTTCGGTCTTGATAGCACATGAGACAATGTCTTCGTACGATGAAAAGGATTGTGAGACTAATGCTCGACGGAGAAATGGTTTTAACCCATCAAAGAAACGATCAATCTTACTTCTTGGGTTGCGAATATAATCACCAGCGTACCTCGCTAACCTTGTAAAGTTAGCCTCATACTTTGTGACATTCTCATCCTCCTTTTGTCTCAGACTCAGAAATTGTCTTTCCATATATGCTCGATGGTCGCGAGGAAAGTATTTTTCTAAAAACAGATCTTTGAACTCCCTCCATTCCATGTTTGATACTTCATCATCTTCCTTCATGTTTTGAATCAATGACCACCATTGATCAGCATCTCCAGTGAGGCGGTAAACTGCCATGGTAACTTTTTCCCTTTCACTACTCCCCAAAGCCTGAAATATTTTCTCTAGGGAAAATATCCATTGCTCAGCTACTAAGGGATTTGTACTCCCATTGAACGTTGGTGGTTGTTGTCTCATGAATCGATCTAACATTGAACCTCCACGCTGCGGATCAGGGTGCTCCATATGGGTAAGGTTATTATTCATAACCTGAGTAAGTTGTCCCAGTACGGTGATTAGCTGATCAGCACCAGTTGCATCACCATCCCCACTATAATTATCTTGAGCAGGAGGGAAATCCCTACATGGAGTGCGTGCATTGATACGGTTTCCATTTCTTCCACTAGGCGCCATTTCTAAAAAAATGGCATAAACTAGATCAGTTTATGCATCAAAATACATAATCCCATAATTATAAAACACTAAACATAAATTGAACTATCTATGGATATAATCCATAATCATAAATATGTTTTCTTTGAGGACGTATATACTCATAAACCCTTCATAATGATTTGTAAAGAAAGTGAGAGTTATCCTAAGCATATCCCCCGGGAGTGTCGTAACCAAGAGTGCAGCAAGGCCCGTTGTCGTGCACTAGTTCCCGTTCGAGTCTAGCTCAAAGCGGTGTTTTTGGGTTTTACCCCTAGGTACATCTGTTCCAGAGCCGCCTCTACCTGCTCGTATCCAGACAGGGATGTATTGCTCGGAAAACTCACAAAATCTCTACAATACCAAAATTCTAGGAAGTTCTTCTATACTAATCCTCAAAGTTCATCTTAGGTATACGTGCTCTAATCAGAGTTTATCTAAATCTAGCTTCCAAGGTTTGTACTAAACTTCCTCTGATACCAACTGTAACTCCCCGACCCCAGCTACCTAGAGTCGGTGCATTAATTACATAACATTGGCATGATCACAAGAAAGATCAAATCTCGAAAGACCGATTGGTTTAGTATCCTTGGAAACACTAGATATATTCATAAGTTTTACATTACATCATAAAATGAAAAACTAATACAACAACATAATGTTTCCACAATCCACACTATTAACCCCTCATAAAATCCCTGCAGGTCATTCATAACTTACTTCTTCACATCCTGGGAAAAATAAAACATAAAAAAAGGGGTGAGCTCAAATGCCCAGTAAGGATAACAATAAAGTGGAAACTTTCATAAATAAAAATAAACATTTAAGGCAATGTATAACTAAAACAAAAGCCTTTTAAATACGAACTTTCAACATGGTATGGCATAAATAAAATGAAATAATGCCATTTACTTATTCACATGGATATTCTACTAAATGAATAATCACATGCAAAAATCAATAACCACTTTCATAATGTTGGAATGCATAATGCCAGACTATCATAACCACATAGCCAAGGCCTCGTGCCAAGACTACAAATAAGATTTTGTCAAGGCCTTGTTCCAAGACACTAGTTTGTCTCATGAGACCTACCGATGCATCGAGGAGCTATAGCGGGCTCCACCCGTCACTTATTAAGTCCAATGCATTCCCATATGAAAAGGTTTAAACATAACATAAACATTCGTATTAAAACTAGCATACGAAATGTCAATACTTTCACAATAAACTATGAATGGTATAAAAATATCACATCCACAGTCAAACATATCATAAAACCTTCAATACAATATAGAAGTTTTGTATCAACTTCAAATAATCTTAAAATCCATCAAAGGATGTTGACATAGATGAAATCAAAATTCTTTTTAAAGAAATATCTCCTTTTATTTTGAAATCATTTAAGATCCATATAAAATAAAACATTTTCTTTGAAAATATTCTTATAAGCTTGTAAGGAAAGCTTTGAAGATTTTATAACGGCGTAAAATAACCGCACCCGCCGTATAAGTTAAAAAAAACATTCTTACCTCAATTCTGTCGAAAAGGTTAAAAAGGACCTTGTTTTGAAAACGACGGAAAGATTCCTTTATAAACCTCTTATAAAAAGTCAAAAAAGGGTATAAATGACTTTAACCCATATTCTTGTAAATAGTAAAAATGTTTTGAAATACATTTTTAAGAAACATGGATGTGGATGATAAAGAGATCCCAGTAGATTATTACATATAAACAACCTCGGATAATGAAGAGATTGTGAAATAACCCTTACCTTGTACTTTTCCTTGGTTGGGGTAGGTTAACCTCCTGTATAATAGTGAAATAATTGTTACTAAATTACACAAGAATCATATACATTAATATGATATCATATATGATCTTTTAATATTGATTTGATAATAATATCTTAGTATTATCGCCGTTTCGGGTGTTAACTTACTCATTTTCTTTATATGTTTTGTTACATAAGTCATGTTTGTTGTATATTATTCATATCCAGAATGATATCAAGTCCTTAAACATCATTTTTAAATCATTAAATGATAATTATACTTGAATGGATACGATGGAGAATGGATCTCATCGCGTTCGTGGAGACGGTAGTCCGTACGTACGCACGAACGCTACTTCCATTTAATTTTTAATTTAAAAGAATCAAATCCAAATGATACATAGGTATATTACTATTCCAGTATAATATAATATTTTATATATTTTACTTAAGTTCATTAACACCATCCTTTATACGTTCCATGTGTGGTATGAACGAGTCATATCATTTTAAGGGGGCGGTAGTCCGCACTTCCTCAAATGAAATTATCGTATGTATATACAACATGAAACGAATAATGGTATGAAATAAAATGGAATTACAGAAGCTTATATATAAAATATATATCATTAATATCATATTTAATTATAGTGCCATCATAATGGCCACCATGAGAGGTGGTAAGATGTATTTGAACAATCATCGTTTCGTGAGGCGTTAGTTTGCCATCCACAAAAACATTATGTTCATCATCCATTAGATGGAGTTGTGTGTATGTGTAGTTGGAATACTTCTTATAACAATATCCTAGTATATTTAGGATACTGGTGTTGTTACAAAAGAAAGGAAATAAAAAGAGTTTGGGGGTTGGAGAAGCAAAATAAATGAAAATAATTTAAGAGAAATCGTTACCTTTAATCTAGGTAACTCACTTTGGTTGGAACCAAAGGACTTCTTGAAATGCTTTCTGCCTAAGGGGGAAGCTTCAAGGAGGAGGAGAGGGATTTGGGGAGCTTAGTTGGGCAGAGTTTGGACGAGCCATGTGGCTTGAGAGGTGTGAGGAAATGAGAAGGAGGAGTGTCCTTTTATAAGAGGGGTGAGGGGCACCTTTGGAAAAGCTAGAAATATTAATTTATAATAAATTCATATTCGGTTTCTAATGGCTCCAAAATTGACTATTCAAAGGTTAAGGTGGGGATAGGTCGAAAACAACTCAACCAATAGAATTTAGACAGGTTTGGGTACTTATATTAACCTTATCTTTTAGTATTAACTCTAAGTTAATTAGCTTCACTTTTACAATGTCTCTTTGTATTTTTATATTATATGGTTAATAGACTTACCATATACATACAAGCTACCCCCAAGTGGTCCATTAATGATTAACCTATCATAATATAAGTCTCTTGGCCGAACCTTAGATTTTTAGGAATTTAATATCAATTAATAATATAATATTTGTTTTAAGAACTCTTTTATGTCAATTTTGACACTATTCAATAGTTGATTTTTGTGAAACTCATAACAGATTGATTACTTCGAACAAAGTCAATTAAATCAATCCTAATATATCATAGTATCCTATAAAATTAGTGTAATTCATTAAAAGTTTCATATTATATTTATTTGGGTATTTATAATATCAATTATGTTAATTTTCTACTATTTTAGTAATTACTGCATCATCATTGTGTCATAAATAAAATAAATTATTTAATGTCTAAAAATTATAAATAAAACATCATTATGTAGGAAATCGTTTTAGCTTTCTAATGAATATTTATAATCGAAAATCCAACATGTATAACCCTATGTAAAAATTGTTCTTCTAAAAGATGTAAGCTTATGCCATTTTTATTTTTATTTTAACTTTCTTAATATAATGTGTCCCTACCACATACAAGTGGCTCCAAGGGGTCCCCAAATTGACCCAAGGATGACCATGGTCGGGTATGTGTCCACCAATAATGTTAGGACACGTTTTAGGGTAATTTTGTATTATTATAATATTATGTTTTAACCCTTATTTACCGGATTTACCCTTTAACCATGGTAAATAAAATATTTACCGCAGTAATTATTCAAAATGTCTAAAAATAAAATTTACCTATTTACACAATTTGAATATCCTGATTCCAAATATGGAATCCATTTTTCTAAATTCAAAACACAGAAGTGGCAGAAATTAATTTAAAATTAATTCCCGCTGTCAAAACAAAAAGCGTGTTTTTAAGAGATAATAACTATCAAAAGATTGACACTTGTTTATGTTCGGTTTAATTGTTAAACTATGTCAAATGATAAACATTAAATTGAATGGTAAAAATATATTCTAAATATACTTTAAAACCACTCAAATTCATAATTTATCACTATTAATTATTTTTATTAAAAAAGTTGTTTTTAATTAAAATTTAGAAATTTTCACTATTCATCAAAATATGAAAGTTATCCGAAATGTACCAAAATTTCACCCTAGGCTAATTTTGATATTCCGAATCCAAAAATGAAGTCCATTTTGAAATATAGAATATATATGATTTCAAAAAGTAGGTATTACTATTCACAACGGCTAGTTTAATTAGTTGTGGTGTGTGTTAGAACTCGAGGTTGCGTACAACACATGCTATTGCATTATTCGAAGGGAAACGTACCGTAGAAGCTTGGGGTGTTACAAAATTAATTTAATATGAAAAATAAATCTACAATGAAAAACCATTTTTCATAAAAATTCCTTTAAGTGTAAAAATATTTTTCAACCAAATTAAAGTATAAATTAAATTATAATGTTCATAATTATATTATTTATAATCCAAAGGAATAAATAACTTTTTAAAACTAATCAATAAAATATTTTTTAAAATTTAAATACATGAAATGAAAATAATGCATAAAATTCAATTAGTTCCTCCCTAATCATTGAGATATCTAAATATTATGATAATCGAAAAATCACCATAAGATAATTCTGTATTTCTCAATAAAAACATATTATAATTTTTAAAAATTAAAAATCCAAAATTTTATATTTACTACTTTTAATTAAACTATCTAATTTTTTTGGCACCAAAATTCCATCTGATGCCGCAATTTTCATGATTTGGTAAAATCAAATCCACCGTCTGACATAAAAGTCCATTATAGAAATGAAATGGTTGGTGTATGAATTCTTCATTGTATGAGAGAATAAAATAAATCCACATGAAAAATACTTATAATAAAAATATAATGTTATTTATTATTCATTCCCCATGGTTTACCATGATAGCCAAGGCAACAATTCATATGGAAGAAGAGATGTGCGTTGGAAATCAACAATACACGTAACATTCCATTCCTCACAAAAACCTTATCCAAAACAAATATGACATCAACCATCAATATTGGGAGAATTATATCTCTTGAAATTTAATACACTATGCATAAGTCGCATCCACAACTAGATTCATACACACCCATCTCCAAATAATTTGGCTACAAATAGAAGTCCCCCCTTCTTTGAGATGACTCTCAGAAAGAAGAAGCATTTCTCTACTATGCTTAATTCCAATATTCATTAAAATTATGAAACATCGATCCACTAAGTAAGATATTGATGTGTGATAGAAATCCTATAGGACCACATCCCATTGTTGATGGGTCCTCATCCAACCTCTTTCATTCTATGTTAGGTGAAAAAAATATGTTCTTATTTCACGCTAACTTGAACATTCAAATGAAAAATGCATGCATACACACCCACTATGACCCTCCATGGCCTACCCTTGTAATAGATTATCATGATTGGGATCACTTTCATGAAAATTACAATACCTTCATCCATATATTGTGTGAAACCCTCAAAACCTGTGTGCAATGACATCTAAGTCCCCTACCTGACATCACATATGCCTTCAAAAACTTTCTTCTATGAATGGTTACTATAACCCTGGATTCTTAAAATCATGGTAACACTAATTCTGACCACATGAATTTCCACTGCACTCATTTTTTCAACCTGTAATTTTCAAAACAATTCCCCTCATAATGGCAGCTGAGATATGGACATGTTTGCCAATCATGTTTGAAATGATTCCACCCGCATCCAAGTTCCATTCCATAAAACATCTTCGCATGAAATCATATTTATATGATGTTCAAAATCATGAAAAAATCATCATCATATGATTTTAAACTATATTCATAACCGTCATGGTGAACATAGGACGATCCAAGTGTGAGTTTCATGGGTTGAACTCTAACAGTATGACATGTGTAGCACTCACATTGAATCAATTCCTCATTTGGCATACCACATAGAGTAAGCCACGATATTTCATACGAGGGTAGAAATCTTTCTCCTCTACACCTCCCTAGGATACAAAAAAATTCTAGGGTATGGGAAATCCAATTTATGTTCCTTCTTCCTATTGTCCCATATTCTGTCACCCAGACGGAAAAGTGGATCAGGTGACCTTCAAATCTACCACTTCATCTTATTTCTCAAACCGAGAATGGCTCAAGTGGGATTAGATGTTAGTAGATATCATGACATCTACATGATCACAAACCTCCATTGGGAATATTTCCTAGTATTATCCCCAACATCAAGCTCACATGGTCATCCACTTATGTGTAAGCCCTAATAACCACTCACAACATTTTGGACTGACCTATAGGTATAATTCCTTACTTGTTTAGAACAACAATGGATTTAGATTTATATATAACTTGGATTCATATGATTCCTCTTTGAGGTCCCATCACAACATCCCAATTATCCCAAATTTTCATAAGTCCATATCATCAGTAAGATGATGCCCCTCACCTTAGTGAACTCATCTGTTCTTGGTTCCTCGACCAACTGAATATGTAATCCCCATTTCATATCAAACCAATAAAATCATCGAGGATGGGAAGATTCAACTAATAATCCCCACACAATCCCTCAAAAAAGATCCCATCATAACATGAGAATCATTTAAAATTGAAGATAAACAACATGTATTGGTCATTTCATACGACCATAAAAATTTCCTCATGAAATGTGGTGTTTGGTCCTTACTCACTAAGTATAATCTTTATGACACCTCCATGAGGTTCATTCACAACCAATGGAAAACCTATGTGATACTCATTAAAAGAACACCACCCATATCCACCTTAAGAGGCATTAAGATCAACCTTCATGGATCCATCTCAAGGGGTTTCCTGATTCATTCATCCTAGAGTTTCTTCAATGGGAATTTTGGTTTTCCTGGATCTGTATCAAGGATCATTCAAATCCATCAATCATATATTTGTGTCAAGGGGTATTCTTGTTCACCTCTTGCATCTGTATAATGGGTAATCCAGATCTATATTTCATAGGTTTTCCTCAATGGGTTTTCAGGTTCACATCACCACAATTAGTCAACTAGGGTGTTCTGATCAACCCATAATTATTTTTAATCAAGGGGAGTTCTAGTTCACATCTTGGATTCACCTCAAGGGGTGTTCTGATCAATCCAATCTAGATTTTCCTAAATGGTAATTCTTATTCACATCTCAGATCCTTCTCAAGGGTTGTATCAATCCAAACACCCAATATTTTACTCTTGGGGCCCTCCAGATCACATATTCTAGGTCTTCCTCATGGGGTGACCAGTTTTATCTATCCTCGAATCATCTCAAGTGACATTCAGATCCAACTCTATAGTTAACATCCATTAGGCATTCCCATTTACTGTTAATCTATTCAAATTTGATATCATCCTACTAGGGGACACACAACGTTGATACAACTCAATTGTATGTTCCAATCAACATCTTCTCATCTCTATAAGATATTAATCTCACATTTTATCCCAAGAAACATACATCATACAAAAATGAAATGTCTGAGGTGAAATCTAGGAAATATATTATCCCATTCAGTCTACTAAATCATTCAAATAGCGTGATTCATAAGGTGAAATCCTTGGAAGATATGTGGCCATGGTATCAGATACCTCATACAAAACATGGGAATAAAGTGGTAAAAGTCTTGGATAATATACGCCCATAGCATCTACAACCTAATGAATATCATGGGATGTTTTATGTGAAATAATTGGAATATGTATGCCTTCATTGATAGATATTCTATTATTAATATGATATTCCTTGAGTACCATGCCTAATATGACTACCTTATCTTCCATCATATGGGGAAGAATATAGGTTACTAATGCTCCCCACATCCAGACATTCCAATGATGAAAATTGGGACTACTCTCATGACTGATGCTTCCTTACCAACCTAGAAAAAAATAATGTCAAGATATAAGAAGTGTAATTAACTGAAGTCTACAAAGATATGGTGCTAGAAATATTACCATTAACATGAATTAAATATATACGGGAGACTCAGACTATCTAAAACATTCCATTGATGACTCTATTAAAGGAGGAACCAATATCCCATCACCCTATTTTTTATCATGGAGAAGACAATGATGAAGAAATATATGAACACCACCATTATTTAAAGAGCTCAAATGTCGAGTAACAAGAATGGTAAGAAATATTAAAACCTGGGTGGTGGCCCCGATGAAAGAATTAAGAATAGAAATGGTGAACCAGATGAAAAACTCTTTTCATAAACATGGGGACTAGTACCATATGAGACATTAGCATATTAGTATGTCATTATATCCAACTATATGATGTTAGAACAACCTAGAAAATAGTTGGTCTTGCATTGAACTCACCAGAAAATAAGGTTGTAAAATTTGGGAATTTTTCAGTCTGTAACATTTTATCATGGATCCCTCTCTACCTATTAATGTTTAGACAACATTGGGGAATTGGAAATCGATTTACATACACATGTAATAGCATATAAATCCACCAGTTCTTTAGGACCCCATCCATAGGTAATTAATAACCAAGAAACCAAAAGCACTAGGGTAGGATGGATACAGATGCGGAAATCTCATATAACTCCAACCAAGATACAGTCTTATCCATGACTACGACTATCAGCCACCCATGCCGCATCTCACTCAAATATATCATTTAGCGATGGGTAGTGGACACTCCCATATGTTTGTACGAACATGAGAGGCTCATTCACATAAGGAAAATGCCTTGAAAAGACAAGGATGTTTTGAAACATCACTGAAACCACTTCCACAAAGAGCCACATGGGTAGAAATGTCTCCACACCCTAAAAGAGTTATACATCACGAGTCTCTCCATGGAGGGATCCTATGACATTTTTCCCTATGCGGAATAGGTTGTCGATTTAGAAGTCACCATAGATATGGATAAAACTTATAATCCTCCAAAGAGGTATCTTAATAGGCCTCATCAGTGCTGACCTCAACTAGTCCCTCTTTCTATAGAGTGGGTGGAATTAACCCCTACTCCACTGTCCCTTGTCCAAACTACGTGATAGAAACGTCGATCAAGAGCATAGGAGAGCACCCATCAAGGGGTATCATCTTCTACAGATCTGGTGGCCCCCTCCAAAACAATCACACTCCACCCAATCCATATCCTTGATAAATAGGGATACATATTTTCTATATTGGTATCCAAATATCTACCATCATGTATGAATTCTAGGTTCACCATGTCAATAGTTTTCCCCACTATCAACCATCATAGCATGACCCGTGATGATGAGATATAGTATGGTTTTCTTCACACACCATCATCAACTCAAGCGCATGCAATACCCACTATTTGAATAAGAATTATAGAGTCCTCCTCCATACTCTGAGTTAGAGAAGAGGTCCTCCCTGCTTCATTGAAAACCAAAGTCAACAGCATCTCCCCAATACCACCTACAATCATGTAGGCCTTCCCTATGCTCACTTTAGAATGAATGATGACCTTCCTCATCATTATAAAAATGTTTGCATAGGTCCTATCAATGTATAACGGTCACCTTATCCCAATGAAATGACACATCCAAGAATGGAGAACAATTTACGCTGAAGGTGAAATACCACAAAGAGCCAAGTTAAAATTTACCTTTTGGGAAAGATCGGTTCAAAATATTTAGATGACTCGATAATGGAATCTCTACCATGGACTGTAGAGACTTGGGATAGATCCTGATATATGATTTTTTTTCTATCTAATAATATTAAATCCATATGATCCCTAGAACCCTCCCCAAATACAATCAGTATGAGAATGTTTTGTCTCCCTTATAGTTACTCATAGAAAAATCAACTCTGTCATGGAAATTCTCCCTCTCTACCAATGCCCAAGACAATAGAGAGCTATTATATAATAGGATAGATGATGAGAACTGATTGGAGCCATTATATAGTTCCAATAACAATTCATAGGAGTAAGGGGTGACTAAACCATTCTATTGGGATGCAACAATGTGGTTTCTACCACCCAAAAGAGATGACCCAGTGTGCAATTAACATGTAACTGATGCAGTAGTTACTCTACCATCCAAATAGATATTGTGCTGGTCAACATTGTTGCCACTTCCTATTTCATATATAGAGCCTATAAAATTATATACATTTCAAGACTAGGGTCCCACCTATGAGAAAGAAAGACTCTGGGAGACCCTATCAATATATTAGTTTTCAGTGGCATTTTGGGAAAATGAAACATCCAACAATGATATTCTGAAGTCCCTCACTGAGGCCAATTCCATGGGATTTCACCAAAATATTTATACAATACTTCACCACTTATGTGTCTATTAGTTGGTCTATGTTAGAAGTAGATAAAAATAAAACACATCGACCAACAGTTTTGATTGTCTATGTTGGAAGCACTCTTAGGGTCTCAGAACCTTGCATCACCTAGCTAAAACGGAAATATACAACATACATGTGTAAAAATCTTCATAGTTCTCCATAGATTCATGGGAGAGGAATCTATGTATATTTAGATATAGGACTAGGGATGGTAAGCTACACATCACTACAGACCTATCCTATGACATCCTGGACTACCCAATGATATTGAGTATATTAAGTTGGTTATATTTTATGGTAAACATGGTTTTTCCCAAATTTTACCTGGATCGGGACATCAATGCACGGTATGATAGGGATGACCCACCCCTAGGGAATGTACCACACCATATGGACCCTGATACTTGTATCCTCACCTAAAAAATGTAGGAACTCAACCTTGTGCTACCAAATGTGATGGTACCTACTAATATACACCTCAAAAATGATGAGGAATAGATTGGGCATTCCCATCCATTTGATGCGTCCTAGGATGCGATGAAACTAGCGGATAGACCCATTATTTTTACCAATATATACTATGATTTAGGCCAGAAAAGGTTCATCAATATTCTCTTTATTGGTGGGCACCAAGATTATGGTTCAACCATTCAAGATCCCATTTCTCCTTCATTGGGGCATAAACAATTTCTCTTTATCCTGTTAAACTCATTCGAGCCTTGTAGTCCCCTGAATCTTGACAGAACAGTGGCACGAGTGTATGGAAATAAATTGAGATATTAATCAAGGAACCCACCCATGTAGTGTGATCACATTACCCTAGACCTAGATCAATTTGCTCCATGTGTCATCAAGTCTTCTTTAGGAGTTGATGGTCTTTTAAATGAATTTGGGGTTATGGGTCATCATAAAGATAGGAACCCTCTCTTGGATGATTTTATCGGATCTATTAATTCTCATCATGAAGACCTAGAGACCTGATAGATAGTAATCCCACCTGATGTAAATCTATACCAAACATAGTTTTATGGAATGTGAACACCCCCAGATATTGGGAATCCAACATTTTTTCCCTATCAATGGAATGGGAGACCCATTTCATCTTGTGGACCACTACAACACAATGAAAATTCCTCTATTGGGAACCCATGAGCATAAGGAAGCCTCCAAGATATGATTCTTTGTAAGAAAATTAGAGGACCTAATTTTGTATGTTATATCTAATTAAATACAAGGTCCTTTACAAGTTGGATATACCATCATAGGTAGTTTCTATACTAGTTCAACACCATTTTGTGCATAAAAAACTTCGAAAACATCTTCTAGTGAAGAAGAAATCATGATGAGTGTATCGAAAATTATTTCTCTAGGTGGAAAGGCCTCACATATCTACTTAAAAAAATGCTAACAAAGGAGATGATATTAAAGATGTGTGTGGGAAATGACAAAAATAATTAGGTACGTACACTCAAAATGTATAAATTCCCATGTGAGTTTTTTTACTTCTCTAACAAGTAATACTTTTTAGAGGTATCCTCATAGTAAGATAAATATGTATATCTATTGCTCATACAAAATTTGTTATGAAAATCTGACAAGGTAGAAAAAAATTCCTCAATACAGGTGAAGGCCCCATAGCTTCTCAAGATATGGGTCTATCTACTAGAAGAACTGTGTTGGGTGAAGTATCCTCACTAAGTATGTAACGAACCAATATTTCATTAAAGGAAATTATTATTGAACTAATTAAACATATTATTATGGTTATGTGAACTTCATTGGTTTAATGTTTCTTTATTTTAAAATACCATTATGAATTGTGACTCTTGCTAATGTAGCCGTTGAATAGTGGTCACATGATTAGTATAAATATAGGGCTTCAACAAATCCAATTTACTCAGACAAAGGAAGTGAAGTCCACATCCAATAGATTTTACCCATACAAATCCCATTTGTCAGATCTCGGAAATGTGGTGGCCTCATTAGGCTTTGCTAATGAAAAAGTCCAAGCCGATCTTGAACACGTTATGATTAAGAAGAATTGACTACGGGAGAAGTGGAAGTTAATAGAGATGACCACCCGGGCAATTATTCCGAGCCGCCCCAAGAGTCAGTCACCATCACACACCTAACCCTTCAGTCTTATTATAAGGGGTTATGTAACATGACCCTAGCACTATGACTATGTACATTATTTTTGTATAAAGAATGTGCATTCATTTTATTATTGTTACATTGTATATAGTTTTTAAAGAACAAATAGTATTTTCTGTTAATATTCAAATAAGAAAAATATTTTGATGAATTAATGTATGTTTTAATTAAATAATATTTTAATAAAATATTTTTATTAAATTACATTTTTTAAATATAAATGATAATGGATTTTATAAATGCAATTGTAATTTTTATTAAGGTTTGAAAGCTTATATTGTCAGAACCCATGAATTTGTGGTAAATATTAGTTTTTATTTTAAAAGATAAAATTCAAATTATAATAAGATTATTCAGATAAAACGAAAAATATTTTTTGAATCAGGACGTTGAAATTGTCCAACAGTGAATTTTTCATAATTTTCTGAGACGGTGGAATTTTTGGGAAAAAATTAAATACCATTTAAATATATAATTTGTTTTATGAAATCATAATGACCCAATAGTTATGTAATGATATACAATAAACAATATGTTCCGCTAAAATATATTTTAGCCTTAAAATATTGAAATTTTCGATTAGATTTATTTATTTTAAAATTCTTTTTTGGACCCTCCAAAACATATAAAACATTTTGTGTTTTTAAATTGTTTTCCTCATGAGTGTGACTCATATCCACATAATAAACCATAATATTTTAAGATATTATGAGATTTTCCTTCTAAAATATCAATTTTCACTACCCTTGGGAAATAACCATGGGCAAAACCCATTGGCTGGTTTGTGGTTTAGATTAGTTTAATGCGAGGTGTCCCAAACCAAAATAATAAATAATTCCTTATCTTTTATAATATAAACCCACCCATTCCCCAATTTACACTTCACTAAAAGCCTTTGGAGTTCTCCCAACCGCTTACCTCCTCTCTCTAGAATCCTCCCAAGGATCCTCATGATCCCAATAAGCTTTTATCATGCCTCTCCCTTTCTATTGGGATCACACTTCCATGTAAGGGATTTCTTCCTTTCTCATTTTCATCAAATCTTCTTTAGGTTGATATTCCCTTTTTTTCAATTAAAAATGTTGGGGTATGATATTTCACCTCCCCCATACTTCCCTATTTATTTATGGATGATTGGAGACCCCTTTATCTCTCATTAATTCCTCCCATGTGCACCTGTTATCATGCAGCAATTCCGTGAGAGATTTCTCTCTCCTATTTTACATCCAAGTAATTCATTTGTATTAGGCATATAAATTCCATTACGTTTATTGGTACATGTATCTATATGAACACCTTTATGTCTATTTCATGTAAATATGATGAGACACCCATTACTCTCTCATCAATAATTTTCATGAATCCTTATGTCACACCATTATGCTGTCGAAATTGCACTGTGTTTTTCCAATCCTAGATCATTGTGTACGGAATACCATACCCATGTATTTATTAATGTTATTTAACTTTATAAACAAATACATATTTAATGTTACTTTCATTTATTTATTCTACATCACTTAATTTTGGAATAAATTAGGATGTTGATAGATTCCATTGTCCATGTGGAACACTTATGCATGAAATGAAATGTTTATGAAGGGTGAACCCTGATAGAGATCTAATGCATTGGCTAAAGTATAGTATCAAGATAGGTATTGTTCAATGAGTGTTGAATCATGATAATTTCATTTAAGCGAGGTTTAATCATGCTTCAAGTTCAATGAGGGTTTACTAATGCTTCATGTGCAATGAGGGTTTACTCATGCTCCAGGTGCAATGAGGCTTTGATCATGCTAATTCACGTTAAGGGTTACTGCCACATTTCCATGTTATGATTTTCATGCATTATCAAGCCTTTATGATTATGTTTATCTAGTTCTCCATTGATATTCCAATATTCCAACATGTATTGTATTCCTCGTTTTATTCCACATTTATTCCCTTACTAGGATTTATAGCTCACCTTTTTCTTATGCATGTCCTCAGGTTATCCCATGCAATGTTAAATACGAGGGAATGTAGTGGTCATGTAAAGGACATTTTCAATAAATATATTTTATTTCATTTTTTAAGTGGTTATATAATTATCATAATTCCGAAAGACACTAGACCTGTCAATATTCTATGTTGTAACAAGTGAATTTTATGTAATAAACTAGGTTTATGTGTGTAATAAAGAGCATGGTTGTTATAGTTGGTATCAAAGGACAGGTTTTGTTATTTTTTGAATTTGGGTTACAAAACCCTATTGAAGACTTAGAGTCAAGAATAAGTATAATAAAAACATCATTAAGTATTAGGGAGTTTTGATTAAGTGGTTTATCAAGAAAATATATCTATTTCTTGGTATGAGTTGGTAGAGGTGGCTTTGGCACAGATGTATCCTAGGGGTAAAACCTGAAAACACCGCTTTAGGCTAGAATCGAACGAGAACTAGTGCACGACAATGGGCCT
Source organism: Viscum album (assembly GCA_963277665.1). NCBI lineage: Eukaryota > Viridiplantae > Streptophyta > Magnoliopsida > Santalales > Viscaceae > Viscum > Viscum album. The sequence goes on along the minus strand of OY728127.1, from coordinate 1,643,976,987 downwards.
TGTTGCACTCTTGGTTATGACACTCTTAGGGGAAACGCTTTGGTAAATTCACAATCTTAGTATGAAACCTTATTAAGGGAATTAAAAAAAATACCCTAAGAATATATGTTAGAAACTAGATCATGAATAACATAAATAGAAGCCTATTGATTCATAAGTTAATGAAATAAAAGTTATATATAAGTCATCAGTTTTTTCCATGGATAACTCTTTTTGTGTTACCTATGAATTTCCTTTTACTCCAGCCAATGGCCGATAATAGGAGTACTCGGTCAAATAAAGGATTTGAAGATCAATGCAATGACTATGAAAAAGAGATGCCCAATCCAATGGGAGCATGAATCGAGAACTTTCTGACACTTATCTCTTAGTTAACTCAACCAATGAATAGAAACATGGTTTAAGGGCAACGTTCAACCACCCCCCCCCCCCCCCCGAAAAAGAACAAGTCACTATAGAGAGTTTCATGAGACAATGACCTCCTACATTCAATGGATCGTCTGATCCCTCAATCTCCAAACAATGAATCAACTCCATTGAAAATATATTCTCCATCCTTCAATGTTTCGAACAAGAGAATGTTATTTTGGCTGCAAATCATATGGGAGGTGAGGATGATCAATGGTGTACATTGATTTACCTCAATATCATGACAAGTCAAATTAATTATTATTTTAAGATTTATTTATAGTCTAGGGAAGACCCTATGTCGCCTCTAAAGGATCTTTGATAGTTTTTTATTATGATTTTTAATAATAATTACTAAAATAGGGGGGTGGTTTTGAAAATAGATTTCAGTAAATTACTTAATTTAATAGTTAAATAGTTTGTAAATAAAGGTTGTGTATAAATACTTATTAGAAAAGAAGTTCATTTCAAGTTCACTAAATATCATGGTGAGTTCATCATTCTGAAAAATACAAATTGCTTAATAGAATTCTTTGGTTGAGGGTTTTCATGATCTCAACATCCCTCTTTCCTCTTAAATGATGGTCAAAGAACCACCCCTTGACACAACAATCATGTTTTCATGGTTTGGGTATGAAGCATAGATATTAAAGGATAACGAATCATACTGAAATCTTTTCTATTTTTTGATAAATAGGACTCTTGTCTTGTCCAATCAGAACAACCCAAGATTCCCACTTGAAATCTCAAACCAATCAGTGTTGAAATAAAAAGTGTTTCACGTAATTTAAACAATAGAAATGAAATCAGAGAAGAATCATGTCAAGATAATAAGTAAGTGAAATATTTAGCACACAAATTACACAAAACCAGTAGAGGAAAAAGTATTTTAACTCCCTCCCAAGTTTGTGTATCTCCCTCGAAATGATCATCCACCGTTTAGCACGCTATCGAGAGGAGTAAGAGGCTCGGGTGGAACTCCCTCTTAATCCTTGATTCCCCTATGAGCATAAGGGACTCTAAAACTCCTTGGATTATGATAAGTATTCTTTGGGTCTCCAAAATATTAGATATTTTCTTCCTGGCTAAACTTTCAAATGAGGAGCCCAAGGTTCCATTTTATAGGAAAATGGGAGGGTGGTTTTGAGCACATAGAATTATTAAAACCAATTTTCATAGGTGTTTCAACCTCCAGATAGCTGTATCTGGATTTGGAGATAATAAAAATGTTGTGTCTCCAACACTTGGTTGTCTCCACCGAACGTTTGGCATAAATTTGACACCTATATCCTCAGATATGGATAGATCACTGCACACAACTTTTGGCATCATGTAGATTGAGTGTTTTGGACAGATCAGGTCGGTTGGGCCCCTAAATTACCGAATGAGTATTGGGTTCCTTTATAAGAAATTTCTCCAAATGTAATTTGGACAAGCCCACAATATATCATCCCAATTTGATGCACGTTCTAGTATAAGTGTGCTGATTAATCCACTGGTGTGCTTGGATCCTGTGCAGTTTGGACCATTTTTATTGGACACCATGATGGGCCCTCCAAATCACCTCCTCCTATAGTGGAATAAACAAAACAAGTGTGATTTAAATTTTTTATAGTGATAAAAACAAAATAAATGATTCAAACATGGAATGTAACTTGTCATTTTTTTATAATTTTCAATATAATACATGTTCAACACAGTGGTGTAAAGGTGAAAATTCCACAGTGAATCATGGTATGATCACACCCCCACACCTAATCATTTGAACTCCTTGGAAAATATCACAAATCTAAATAAAATGAGGTATATAAATATTCCCATCATCATGAATATTTGACATTCGAGGAAATTTTAATTCATTAATGTAATGATGTCAATGCATGAACCACACGAAGGATTTCTTCAATTGGAAAAAAGTTGTCTCATAAATCATATCAAAATGAAATTCAAAGAGATCTAGGTCACCAACATGATAAAGGAATTAAAAATTCAACCATTTCACTAACAATCCATGTGGGTGTGTGAAAACCCTTCCAAGATATTCTTTTAACTTCTTATCTAATTAATATATGTTATTTTAAAATTATTCGGCTTTAAATGAATTTTCACCAAACCATCCCTACATCCTTTGCAATCATATTTCTAGACCCGGTCACTTAAGATTTCCCAGAAGTAAAACCATAATCTCTTGACCTAGATATTTAAATATGTTTTACATTTCATCAATCACCTCATTTATCCTTTTTTGAGAAGTTGCATTTGGAAAAAATGTCACACACATATATCAACCCTTGTTTGATCTCCTCACGAAACTAATTGAAATAGTTATAATAGCATAAAAGGTTGAGGAGGAATGGGTTTTTACATGCCCAAGACTCAATTTGTTTATGGGAGTAAAATAGTTATACATTAGGTACACATGCATTGGTCAATCTGATCCAGTAATGAAATAGATCGGATAATGAACAAACGTATGAAAATACCATTTAAAGCATAAAAATATTAACCTAACATATATTTACATTATATTAAGTAAGAAATATTCACACTTTTTGGTTTGGTGAAAAAATGTATGGAGATATTAGTGACATAGTTTTCACAAAAACTACTCCCACAAGGGGAATCAATCATCTCAAATGTTTCAAAGGGATACAACCATTTATATCATTGATAGAAAACCAATTCACTAAAAACCACTCTCTGACCATAACTTCATACCAATATTCTCTTTCCCCATTAATTATGGTATTTTTACATTCCACCCCCCTTATGGTCACCAAATCATCAAACATTGAAATTTTTTATGGGGAAAAAATAAAAATACCATAAAGAAGGCGAGAACAAAAAGAAAGAAGAAAGACAATGAAAATCTTAATGAACTCAACAAGTGGGGGAAAAGTTAAAATACCATAAATAAGGTGAAAAAGAGAAGAAAGAAAGAAAAAAAATGATGAATATTTTATCTAACCCAAGATTGTACCCATCCCCCTACATGTAAAATGTGCAGGGTCCTCACTGTAACAGTTGACAAGGTAATAAGGAAGGATAAAACCTGCTATGTTTCACTAGTATGTTTCTTCATGAACATGGAGTTACTCGGTTGGGAACTCCGGAATGGCTTCATAAAAGTGCATCAGCTGCTTCCCATTGATGGTGATGGTTTTCTTGGTTTCTTCATTTTGAACATGATCAACTTCATTGGAGATACATTAATAACAATGTATGGTCCAAACCAGCGAGAATGAAGCTTACCTAAATGAAACATTAGCCTTGCGTTATAAAGGAGGACCTTCTTCCCAATTTGGAATTGAATATGAATTATAAGACAATCGTGGGAAGCCTTGGATAACTTCTTATAAATCCTGGAGTTTTCACATGCATCTCTTCTCATTTCCTCTAACGCTTGAATCTAAAGCTTCCTTTGGTCACCGACACATGAAAGAATAGAATTTAATTGTTTTATGTCCCAGTAGGACCGATTCTCAATATCAAATAATATGTGAAAACTCTTTCCAAACACAAGATTATTAGCTGACATTCCAATTGGAGTTTTGAAAGTAGTACGATTGGCCCATAATGAATCATCAAGTCGAATACTCCAATCTTTTCTTTTGGTTTGAACCGTTATTTCAAGAATATATTTTACATATCTATTTGATACATATGATAGACCATTGGTTTGTGGGTGAAATGTAGTAGAAACTCTATGACCGACCCCCATAGTGACACAAAAGTGATTTCATTGTTCAGGTGTAGAAATGAGAACCCTAGTAACTGATGATGAACCTGGGTAATCCAACCCTACAGAAGATTTGGGTTCTCAAGAATTATACAACTACCTTAGAATAATTAGTACTTATAGCTCATGACTCTACCCATTTTGACATGTAATCAACTGCCCGAATAATTTATATGTTGCCAAATGAATTAAGAAATAGACCCATAATGTTAATGCCCCAAACATCAAAAATGTCATGAAAGATAAATGGTTGTTGTGGAAATTCATTTATTTTAGATACATTAAACATTCTTTGAAAACGATGACAAGATTAACAAAAATCATGGGCATATTGGAAAAGTGTTGGCCAAAAGAGGCCAGAATCAATGGCCTTGAGAGCAGTCCATTAGGGAAAAAAGTTCCCCCACAAGCAAGAGTGTGGCAGAATCTAAGGATAGACTGAAACTCACTATCAGGAACACAAAGCCTAAGGACATGATCGCTACATGTGCACCTAAGGTAGGGCTCATCCCAAATGTACCAACGAGACTCATGTTTTATATTACTGGGTTGGTTTTTATTGAAATCATTTGGAATTCGTGATACTACCAAATAAAATACAATTCAGCATTCCATGGAATAACATCCTTCACTCGGTATAATTTCTCATCCGAAAACATGTCATTAAAGGGAATACAGGGGGATGGTTCAATTTTTGAGGATGGTGGAATCCTACTGATTTGTTCAGACACCACATTCTCAACTCCTTTTTTATCTCTAATTTCTAGATTAAATTCTAGAAGGAGGAGCATCCAGTGAATGAGATTTTCTTTTTATTCCGGTTTCTTAAGGAAATACCAGTGGCCTGCATGGTCTGATAACACAATGACTTGGGATACCAAAATGTATGACCTGTATTTTTCCAATGAAAAAAAACAATGTTATGGAATTATTTTTCAGTTGTGGTGTAGTTTTCTTGGGCATGGTCCAAAGTTCATGAGGCATAGTCAATGACATGTGGAGCTTGATCAACCCTTTTTGACAAGACTGTCCCAACTGAATAGTTAGAGGAATCACACATGATCTCAACGGTAAATCCCACCGAGGTAGTTGGATTACCAGGGGCGAAGTAAGACTCCATTTTAACTTATTAAAATATTCCTCAAATTCTTTATCAAAATCAAATTTCTTTTATTTTTTGATTAATCGGGAGTGGGGAGTTCTATTTTAATAATTTCATGAATGAAATGACAGTAAAATCTAGCATGACCTAGGAAGGACCACACATCTCATACATTTTTGGGGAATGGTAGGGAAGAAATGACATACACTTTTGATTTATCTACATCGGTTCCATACCCAGAAATGAGATCCCCAAAACTATACCTTTTCGCAGCATGAAATGGAATTTCTAATAATTTAATACATGATTAATTTCAATGCCGAGATGTAGGACTATCCCAAGACAACTCAAACATTCATCAAAACATGATCCATAAACAGTGAAATAATACATTAATACTTCCATGCAATTCTATTGGTAATCCGTAAAAATACTAATCATGCAACGTTGGAAAGTAAGAAGATCATTTCACAGACTAAATGGAATCCTTATATTGGAAAATGTACCAAAGGGGCACATAAAGGTTGTCTTTTCCTAATCCTCGAGGGAAATATGGATCAGAAAGTATCCAGAATACCCCTCAAGAAAACAGTAAAGGGACATACCCTCTATCCTCTCTAGCATTTGGTCAATTAATGGAAAAGTGATATGGTCCTTCCTATTGTGTTGTTTTAGATGAAGATAGTGTATACAGACATGCCAACTATTCTTCACACGAGTTGGAATCGATTAATTTTTTTCTTTCTTGATTACTATATGGCTGGTCTTTTTAGGAACTACTTGAATGGGACATAACCATTAGCTTTCAGAGATGGGGTAAATGATTCCAGCAGCCAATAATTTTGTTACCTCATTTTGTACAACTTCTATGAGGTTTGGGTTCAGTCAATGTTGTGGTTGCCTCACTAGTTTAGCCTCATCATTTAGAAAAATATGATGTGTACAAATTTATGAGCCAATACCCGGAATAACGTCAAGTTTCCAACTGAAAGATTGTCTATACTCCCTCAAAAGTTCAAGAATTCTCAACTCATGATCAAGAGGGAATGAACAAGCAATGATGATGGGAATCGTTTTTCAATTCTCATGATATGAATATTTTAATTCAAGAGCAAATTTTTTATGTTCAAATTTATTTGGATTTTGGATTGATGGGAGTATTTGTTAAAGTGTTAGATCACAAATCTCATCTAACTGATCAATTGTACCATTATCGAATTAGGAATGAGATTTTACAAGCTTAGTTGTATCATTGATGTTCAGTTGATCCTGAGTGTTCAAGAAATCACCATCCAATTAACAATCATGTCAATTTTCTAGACCACTACAAAAATCAATGCATGAATCATTTCCTAGCATTTCTATCAATTCAGAAAACTCAGAAAGGGGCTTTGGGGAAAGAAAAGTTGTTTTAGGGGTAGGGAGAACATCAATTGAATTAATAGAGAGAGAGGAATGTTCTTCTAAGGGGTGCTTCCTGTCATCAAGGACTTTGAAATGGACTATTTCACCCAAAACAATTAAATATATAATGTACCATTATGGACATTAATTAGGTCTTTGGAAGTTTTCATGAAGGGTATCCCCAATATAATCGAGGCATGTCCATTCATCATATCATTCTCCATTTTATGCACATAAAAGTAAGTTGGAAAATTTAAATTTTCAACCCTCACAAGAAAATCCTCTATCACACTATAGGGGTGTGCGGTACTCTGGTTAGCCATTTGAATATTAATTCCATTGGGTTTCAGTTCCCCGACCTAAAATGTAGAGTAAATGGAGTGATTCATCACATTTATAGAAGCATCTAATTCAATCATAGCATTAGGAAAATAATACTCCCCTATGGTGCACAAAATTTCAAATGTGACACGATCATTGCACTTGGTGGGATGTGATGTCTCTATCAATGATGAAACATTCCTCCCCATGATCACCTTCTCATCTCGACGAATTCACCTTCGGTGTGTAAAATTCTCCTTTAGAAACTTGGCCTACGGTGGAGTTTTCTTCACAGCATCAATCAATGGTATGTTAACCTGTACATTATTTAATATTCCCAGTATTTCCTTATCAACTTAAGTTTCCATTTTCTATCCTGGTTGGGTGGCCCTTTGAAGAAATGGAAGAGGAATGGTTGGGCTAGGTCACTCATAAATATACACACTTTTTTCCTTTGGATGTGATTTTCTCATGACAAGGTTCTTCCACATTTGGAACATTTTTAATTGTAGGGATGCATGTTTCCTTAGGAGGGGATGTCTCTAATGGAGTATTAATTTTACATTCTATTTTTTTCCACTCCTATGGGTGATTACACTAACATTTCTTTTATCCCTAGTGTTAACTACTGGTTGAGAGGGAAGTTTACCTACACCGTAACTTTGAATTTCACCCACTAAGTTAGCTAGTTGTCCTAATTAATTTTTTAGGTATTGTATGGCTACCTAAGTGGTTTTTTGGATTTGAATATTGTTGGAATCCATTTCATTCAACATATCTTCTTGGATAGGATCATGTTTTGGAGGGGATTGTTGCAAAGGCCTTTTGGGGTGGTTGAGGATTTTTGGGAGGTGGGGGTGGATGACTACTCTACACTGATTGGTTCCATTGCTGTTGAGGTTGGTTTGAATACCCCCTTGCCTATAAGATTGTTTCTCCTTCCACTTAGTTTTGGATGAATAATAACGATCCTTCCTAAAGGGTTGGTCATAGGGGTGGCCCCGAAATATTGCCTCATAACTCTCAGAATTTTCTCTCAATTGGGGGAATTTGTCCAAGTATTGGGTGTCAGAAGAACATATACCCCAATGGGTGGGAGGATGAGATTGGGATTTCCCTTGAGAAGAAAAAGTTTTCAAAGAAGGGTACATACCTCTTCAAACATTGTGTCCACCTTCGTCTCAAATTCAGTACTTTGTACCTCATGGACACCTTGAATAGGTACATTGGACCTTGAACCTATTTGTTGGGTGTTTTTATGCATGTTCTCTATTAGGGTTCTTGCAGCAATTGGGGTCTTGTCAACTATCACACCACCTGCATCTGCATCAATCATATTTCGATCAATAGGGATTGAACCTTCATATAAATATTGAATTAAAATTTGATCAATTATTTTGTGGTGTGGGAAACTTGATCATAACCTTTTAAATCTTTCCAAATATTCATGTAATGTTTCCCCTTGTGATTGCCTTATCCCAAAAATTTCATTCCTTATTGCTGCAGTTCGAGAGGCTGGGAAATATTTTTCAAGAAAAAGGCGTTCCATATCTATGCATCCACTTATTTGGGATCATAATATAACCAATATTTTGATGTGACTTCTAATGAAAAAGGTAATTCCCTTAACTTTAATTGTTCTTCATCCCCATTTGCAATTTTTAATGTAGAACACACATTGTGAAATTATTTTAAATTCTTATGTGGATACTCTCCAGGAAGTCCCTAAAATTATTGTAATAGATGAATTAAACTAGATTTTAGTTCAAAATTGGATACCTCTCCTTGTAATTGAATATAGGTGGGTATGATATCATCATCATGCGAGGTTAGTTATTTTAGTGTTCTACAGTTTTCAGCCATGTTATTCATTTTAATTTCACTTTTACTGTGAGTTCAAAAATAAGAAGAAGAAGAAGAAGAAGAAGGATCAAGATGAGTGTTGATGTTTTCTGCATCCCACTTCAAAGGTTCCTCTTATGTACCTTGGGGGTCACTGATGTAGGATCCTCTCCGATTCGGGGTTCGAAAGGTTGTAAGTATTCCGGAGTAGAATGCATCATGACCCAATCCTAAACATGAAATAGATCATAATACCAAAATATAGATATATGTATAAGATAAAAACAAATAAATATTCACAAAAATTACAAAAAAATTATAAAAAATACGCACTAAAACCAAAATTCTCCCCGACAACAGCACCAAAATTTGACAGCACTGTCTTGACACATCAAATTTATTATGATTTTATGATTGATTTATAGCCTACGGAAGACCCTAGGTAGTCTCTCAAGGATAATTGATAGGTTATGAGTATGTATTTTTTAATAATAATTACTAAAAGTGGGGGAGGTTTTGAAAACAGATATAAGTAAATTACTTAATTTAAGAGTTAAATAGTTTGTAAATAATGTTGGTGTATTAATAATTATGAGAGAAGAAGAACATTGCATGTTCACTACACATCTTGGTGAGTTCATTATTCTGAAAAAACACATGGTTTAATGGAATTTTGTTGTTGATGGTTGTCAAGATCTCAACATACCTCTTGCCTCTTAAACGAACCCCAAAGAACCACTCGTGGACACAACAATTGTGTTTTCAAGGTTTGCGAAACAATCATAGAGAATACATGCAAAAAAACTAGACGGAAATATTTTTTTTTGTGTGAGACAAATAGGACTCTTGTCTTGTCCAATCGGAACAACCCAATATTCCCATTTGAAATCTCAACCAAATCGGTGTTGAAATAAATAGTGTTTGACTTATTTTTAATAATAGAAATGAAATCAAAGAATAATCATATCAAGATAATAATCAAGTGAAATATTTATCACAAAAATTACAAAAAACAAGCAGAAGAATATATATTGGGACTCCATAACATGTTTTTGTAGCTCCCTCAAAATGATCGTCCATCGTTTAACTCACCATCGAGAGGAGGAGGAGACTCGGGTTCAACTCCCTCTTCTTCCATGATTTCCCTATGAGGATAGGGGCCTCTATGAAGTCCTTGGAAGATGAGAAGAATTTTTTGGGTATTGAAATTACTAGAGCTTTTCCTCCTAGCAGAACATACAAATGAAGAGCCCAAGGTGCCATTTTATAGGAAAATGGGAAAGTGGTTTTGAGAACAGAGAATTCTTAAAACCACTTGTCACGGGAGTTTTGACCTCCATAAATCCTTCTCCTGATTTGGAGAAAATAAAAAAGTTTTATATCCACGTCATTTCTATCTCCCCTGAATGTTTGGCATAAATTAGACACCAATATCCCGATATATGGACAGATCATAGCATACTAATTTTGGTATCATGAAGATTCGGTGTGTAGGATAGATCAGGTCGGTTGGGACCCAAAATAATAGAATGTGTCTTGGGTTCTTTCATAAGAAATTTATCCCAATGAAATTTGGACAAGCCCACAAAATATCATCAAAATTGGATGCATGGTCCAGTTGTAGTGTGCGGATTAATCGACTGGTGTTCTTGGATCCTACGCAGTTTGGCCCATTTTTCTTGGACATCATCATTCAACCTCCAACTAACCTATTCTTGTAGTGGAATCAACTAAACAAGTAACATTTCCCTTTTCAACAGCGATAAACACAAAATAAATGATTCAAAATTTGAATGCAACTTGTCATTATTTTTATAATTTTCAATATAATACAAGTTCAATATAGTGGTGTAAAGGTGAAAATTACAATGTGAATTGTGGTACGATCATTGATCAAAAATTCAAATCCTGAGGAAGAGATCAATGAATTGGAATGGATGTATTCCCCTATAATGTTTTTTGATAAATATTTTACGTTCATCCTCCAACTTAGGAAGGATAGGGACTTCCTTTTCCTCATGAAAAAACATGATGAATCTGTCAGTGCTTTCGAGGAAAAATTCACAAAGCATGCACGATATGCCACCGACTTAGTAGTTCCCCCAAATGTATGGCTGACCACTTCTTTGGTGGAATTAAATTTAGAATATGAAAACTGATGGAAATTTGTGACATCAACAGCTAAGAGTAAATTGTCTGATGTGCCCTCATGGTCGAAATGGATATTAGAGAATCAAAGGTGTATCATGGGGATAAGAAGCATAAGGTGGACTTCAATGATGGTGGTCTGATGAATAAATCCAAAGGCGGTGTTAAAATCTATCACCCCACATTCCAAAGGTGCATAATGAAGAACCCCATAAATTACATAAAGGGGACGGCGAAATTCATTAGGTGTGGATGATGAGGGAACCTAGCTGTTAACTATCGACAAGAGAAACTTACGACTACAAAAGAAGAGAGGAACACTCTGTTCGAACCTCAATGTGTTTTTCATTGCGATAACTTCCATGAACTAGGGTATCTTGCTAATTAGTTCCCTAATCCAAGGGTTTTCAGAAGCAACCAAGAACCTCCAAGTCAGCAAGGCAGAGTGTTTTCCATCACTATAACTGAAATGAACCCCGACAATGAAGTTTTGATAGGTACACAAGTTATTAATTAAAAAATAGCGAACGTAGATTTTGATTCAGGTTCTAAAATTTCTTTTATATCCCAAAAGTTTAGTAGAACAATCCCAAAACCACCAAAAATCATGGAAATAAAGATGTTGGTGAGTACAGAAACTGGGGCAATCATTGCGTCCCATGAATATAACTCCTCCCATGTCTTAATCTGTGGATTGAATTCCCCATAAAACCTTGTCATACTCCGTCTGGTGGAATTTGATGCAATTTTTGGCATGGTTTGTATTTCCATATATAGAGACAACATAAATTTCTTTGAGTGGGAAATCACTTTCAATGTGGAGAATCGACCCCCATTTCTATACAAGTGCAAGGAGGAACATGAATCTTCATTAGTTCCATAATCCCAAGTGTGGACATTATTGCCCAATGAGGATGAGTATATGGATTATATGATTGAGTCTAAGGAGACAGCTATCATTGAAGACATGCCTATTGTGAGGGAATTCACTGAAGTGTTTCCCAAGGAATTGTATGGTCTTCCTCCTATAAGAGATATTGAATTCTCAATTGATCTTATACCTGGTGAGTTCCCAATTTACATGACTCCATATAGAATGGATATTGTGGACCTAGAGGAGATGAAGAAACAACTACATGACACTCTAGATAAAGGTTTTTTATGCCCATGTGATTCACCATGGGGTGCACCAGTCCTCTTCGTCAAGAAGAAGGATTGGTCAATGCGCCTTTGGATCAGTTATCATGAGATTAACAAAATCTCCATAAAGAAAAAATCTCCTCTCCCATGAACTGATGACTTTCTCGATCAGCTTTGTGGAGCACAATACTTCTCCAAGGTGGATTTTTGGTCGGGATTTTATCAATTAAGGGTGATGAAGGAAGATATCTCCAAGACTGCTTTTTTTACAAGTTACTGGCACTATGAATTCATTGTAATGCCTTTTGGAATCACTAATGCTCCATCAATATTAATGTACAAGATGAATATAGTCTTTAGGTATTACCTCGTCAAATATGTGGTAGTATTTATAGATGAAATTCTGATATACTCCACAACCAAGATGGATCCTGAGGAGTATTTAAGAACTATACCAGAGACCTTGCGGAAGGATAATCTAAATGAAAAGTATAGAAAGTGTGAGTTCTGGTTCAATTAGGTCTCATTCTTGGGGCACATAATCATAATCAATGGGATATCTGTGGATCCCACCAAAACAGATGTAATTGAGGGATGAACAATGCCAAAATCAGTAATGGATATCTGTATCTTCTCAGGGATAGTTGGATATTAAAGATCATTTTTGAGAAATTTCTCACGATTGTCCAACCCTCTTACCAATCAAACTCGGAGGGGATTAAAGTTTTCGTGTAGTGAATAATTCGAAGAAAGAATCAAGGAATTAAGCAGGAGGCTTATCACTACACACATTCTCACTTTACCCACAAGTGGAGAACATTTTGTGGTATTCAGTGTTGCTTCGAAGAAGGGTCTGGGATGTGTGTTGATGCACAATGAAAAATTCATTGCCTATGATTCAAGTAAATTGGAAGTTCATGAGCAGAATTATCCAACACATGATTTGGAGTTGGCTTCGATGATCTTTACTTTATTAATTTGGTGGAATTATCTCTTTAGGGAGAAGTGTGAAATATGTACGGACCACAAAAGCATCAAGTATATATTCACACTAAAATAGTTGAACATTTACCAATGAATATGGTTAGAGATGATAAATGACTATGATTGTGCATTCCATTACCACCCTGGGATAGAAAACAAGGTGGTAGATGCTCTAAGTATAAAGGACGCAGAAATTCTATCATTGGTGAGAATTGAGAAGGATCGACTCTCTTAGACTTGATGAATATGGACAAGGGAGTCATAAAGAAGGGAACATCATCAATCGTTTCACTAATTATTTCTCATCTGTATCTTTTGGAAAGGTTAATGGATGCTAAAAAGGATTATGTGGGAATTTAGAAGAGAGTGGATGCTATCAAAAAATGGAAATCCATGGAGTTCAAGGATAATGAAGAAGGAATTACGAGATTTGGGAAAAGGCTTTGTGTTCCATCATGTCCAGAGGTGAGGAACAAACCCTTGAATGATGGAAATAGTTCAAATTTACCAATTCACCTAGAAAACACAATGATGTATCGATATATCTGAGAACATTATTGGTGAAATAATAAGAAGAAGGATATCATTGAGTATACATAAAAGTGTCTGGGGTGTTAGCAAGTGAAGGCTGAGAGACAGAAGTCTTAGGGGATAAAGCAACCATTACCCATATAAGCATGGAAATGAGGGAACATCACCCTGGACTATGTCACCAGACATTCGAAGATACCCAAAGGCAATAATGAAATTTGGGTTGTTGTGGATATTCTTACAAAGTCTGCACACTTCATTGAAATTTGGGAGGAATTATTATTGTATCAACTAGAATAGATATACATCATGTAAGTGGTAAAGCTAAATGTATTACCACTATCTATTGTATCCAATCGAGATACAAGATTCCCCTCTATGTTTTCTAAGTGTCTTCAACATGCTCTGGATACTGATCTGAACTTAATTACGGACTATCATCCTCAAAATAATTTCCAATCTGATCAAACTATTCAAACACAGGAGGATATTTTAATATCATGTTTTATGGAATTCAAAAGAATGTGGGACCAACATCTTCCACAGGTTGAATTATCTTATGATAAGAGTTTCCACTCGAGCATCATAATGGAACCTTATGAAGCAATGTATGGGAAGATGAGTGTAACAGTAACTTGTTAGGATGAAGTTAGTGAGTGTAAGCTGCAAGGAATAGAAATGGTCGAATATACGGTGTAAAAGGGGAAATCCATTCATCATTATATCAAGGTAAACCAGTTTATATAGAAGACTTATGCAGATAATTGTAGATGATACCTTGAGTTTAAATTAAGAGACATGTTATTTATACACATATCTCTATAGAAGAAGGTCAGGATGTTTGGAAATAAAGGAACGTTAAGAACAAGGTACATCGTCCCCTTCGAGATTCTTGATCATTTTGGGGTTGTGGCCTATCAAAAAGCACTACCACATACCATGGAAAATGTACATGATGTCTTTCATGTATCCCTCTTTAAAAAGTATATATTAGACCTTTCACGTATACTATCTTCAGAGGTAGTGAAGCTAGAGGAAGATCTTTCTTACAAGGAGAAACGGGTAAAAATCTTAGATCGTAGAGAAAATGTTCTACAAAATAAGACAATTCCCATCATCAAGGTGTGGTGAAAAAACCACAACTTTGAAGAAGTGACTTGAGGAAGTAATGAAGAAAAGCTACCCCCATTTGTTTTAGAGTGGGAAATGGAAGATTCAGGGGTGAAATTTCATAAGGGGGGAAGATTGTAACAAACAAAACATTTATTAATTGAAATTCATCTTGATCTAATTAAATGTCTTATTATGTTTATGTGAAATAATTGGTTTTATGTTTCTGGATTTTAAAATATAGTAATGAATTATGACTGTTGCAAATATAGACGTTGAATAGTGATGACATGATTAGTATAAATATAGATCTTTAAGAAATCCAATTTACTCAGACAAAGGAAGCGATGACCCCATCTAGTAGACTTCCCCACACAAAACCCATTTGTTGTAGCTCAAAAAGGAGGTGGAATCATTGGGCTTCACTATTGACCAAGCCCAAACCGAGCTTGAACATGTTAAGCTTGAGTGGTACCAACTATGGGAGAAGTGTATTTCAATAGATATTACCACCCGTGCGATGTAATCCGAGCCACCACAAGAGTATGTCACCATCGCACACCTTACCATTCAGTCATATGTGGGTGTTATAATGGGTTGTGTAACAAGACCATATCACTATGACTATGTACATTATTTTTTTATAAATAATGTTCATTCATTTTATTATTGTTACTTTATAAATAGATTTTAGGGAACAAATAGTATTTTAGTTAATATTCAACTAAAAAATATATTTTGATGAATTTATGGATTATTGAATTAAATAATATTTTAATAAAATATTACTATTAAGTTACATTTTATTAAATATAAATTATCATATAATTTTAGGAATGAAATTATATTTTTTATTAAAGTTTGAAAACTGTTTTTGTCAGAACCCATGAATTTTCGATAAATGTCGGTTTTTATATTAAAAGTAAAAAATTCACATATTTAGAAAATTATTTAGATCAAATTTATACTATTTATTAAATCAGGACGTTGAATTTGTCCATTGGTTAATTTTTTCATAATTTTCTAAGACACTCGAATTTTTGGGTAAAAATTAAATACTGTTTAAATATATAATGTGCTTTATTACATTATAATGACTCAATAGTGATGTAATAAAATACTATAAATATTTATTTCATCAAATATATGTTTAAGAATTTAAATAATGTGATTTCAGATTTTTTTAATGTATTTTAAAAAGCTTTTTTGGACCCTCCAAGACTTATAAAAGATTTTGTCTTTTTAAATTGTTTTCCTTGAGAGTGTGACTCACCTCTACATAAGAAACCCTATTATTTTAATATGTTAGGCCATTTTACTTATAAAATATTTTTTCCACTCCCCTTTGGAAAAACCATGGGCAAAAAATATGTAATGGTTTGTGGTTTTGATTAGTTTAATGTGAGATGTCGCAAACATGAATAATAAATAATTCTCTCTCCATTACAATATAAACCCACCCAAGCTCCATCTTCCTCTTCACTCAATGCCTTTGGAGTTAGACCAAACCCTACCCTCCATTCTCTATAATCCTCCCAAGGTTCCCCAAGATCCCAATAAGCCTCTATCAAGCCTATACTAAGCCCTTGGGATCACACTTCCAAGTAAGGGATTTCTCCCTTTATAAATTTTTTCAAATATTTTTTAAGTTGTTATGTCCTTTTATTTTCAATTAAAAATGATAAGGTATTATTTTAAACCGCCTCCATACTTCCCTATTTATTTTGGATGATGGGATTCCCCTTTCTCTCTCATTAATTCCTCCCATGAACACCTGTTACCATGCCAAAATTCCATGAGGAATTTCTCTCTCATCTTTTACATCCAAGTAATTCCTTTGTATTATGCATCTAAATTCCATTAAGTTTGTTGGGCCTTGTATCTCTGTGAACCCCTTTCTGTCCATTTAATGTAAATATGTTGAGACACCCAATTCTCTCCCGTCTACCATTTTCATGAATCTTTATGTCAAGCAGTTATGTTTCCGAAATTGCACCGCATTTTTTCATGCCAAGATCATTGTGTAGTGAATACCATACCCATGTATCTATCAAGGGTATTCACCTTTATAAAAATATATATATTGTATGGTAAATTCATGTATTTATTCCACATCATTTAATCTTGGAATAACTTATGATATTGATTGATTCCTTGATCCATGTGTCATACTTATGCATGAAATTAAATGTTTAAAAAGTGTGCGCCTTGATAGCGCTCCAATGCATTGGGTAAAATTTAGTATCATGAAATTTCACGTGTTATGATTGATGAATCATGCTAATTAAAGTGTAAAAAGGTATTACTTATGCTTCAAGTGAAATGAGGGTTTACTTGTACTTCATGTGCAATGAGGGTTTACTCATTCCCCATGTGCAATGATCCTTGGTTAATGCTAATTATATGTTATGTGTTGCTGACACATTTCCATGTTATAATTTTCAGGCTTTAGCAAGCCATTATGGTCATGTTTCTCATGTTATCCATTGATATGCCTATTCTCTAACATGTATTGTATTCCTCATGTTATTCAATGTTTATTCTCCTAGTGGGATTTAAATCTCACCATTTTCTTAGGCATGTCCTCAGGTAATCCCAGGAAATTCCAAGTATGAGGGAATGTAGTGGTCATGTAAAGGATGTTTTCAACTGGGGTGTTGTATTTCATGTTTTAAGTTGTTATGTAATGATCTTAATCCCCAAAGATAGTAGAACTATTTATATTCTATGTTGTAACAAGTGATGTTTTTGTAATAAATCATGTTTATGCGTGTTATATAGAGTAGGGTTGTTATAAGATACCACCTCGCCTAGTTCAGAACCATCGGGTACCTCCTCGTCAGTTAAAGTAACCTAGTAGGGTGATTGTTGATATAATCCCACATCATGCTCCCGCACCTCCTTATGGTCATGATCATAGAGTGACCATTATATCCATAAAATATCTTACCTATTACTTTAATGACACATATGCCACCATATATTTTCAATGTTCCATGGAGTATGGGATTCTATATATTGAAAAACACATGATCCCCTCAAGTGCTGGATGCACTAAATGCCCCTATAATTTCCCTTACCACATAATCCCTATAAATACAATCATGGAATGTTATGTGTTCATCCAATGGCTCTAGGATCTAGATGATAACAATTTGGTTAGGTTTGGTAATATTATGAAATAGGAGGAACACATATTTATTGATCCTGAAAATTATAGTGAGGATTTTGGTGAATGGATACTGGTTTCCAAATACGAGAATTGTAATTATGAAGACCAGTTCTCCCACAGAGTAGATTCTTATGCCCATTATTTCACATCTCCCTGCTTACTCCATCAAAAACCACCTAAATTCACAAATTATTCTCTATCCATTTATTCCACATATACATCCCAAACCTCCAAATATAAGAAGTGTAGGTGTCGATTGTGCATTGGAAGGGATAATCCCCTATGAAATCCAGATTCATTATGTACTCTCACTAATTTCACATATTTTATTATGGTAATTGATATCAGGGACCACCCATCAATAGAAAACCCCTATAATAATGATATTAGTGGATGTTGTTGAGTTAATAGAACAATTCATACTATCTTATAATGTGGAATAAAGGCCAATCCCTTCAAGTGCCTCTAGTCGATAAACTCGATGAGGAGGTCCAAAACATGGAAACTATAAGAATAATTATTCTATGGCCTTTATCCGAGTTGTATGTTATATTGAGATCAAGTAAAATATGATTCACATAGCTCAAATAGCATTTTAATCCTATCCCTCTTCATCAAACAAACAACTAAAGCTAACCATGCTATCTTAATGGGATGAACAACCACAAGCACATCTTGATCGACCATGTACAGTTAAGGCCATGCCTCAGCCATCTAATAGTTAACTAATATTGGTTTTGTGAATGTAATAAAATGAGTAGCAAGTTAATTTATACACCATGAAAAACATAATTGTTTGGCCCATAGTACGTTTCATATTTCCCGCCAAAGAGAAACCCCATATAGGTAAAAATGTGCAGCTTGAATTCATGTACAGCATACTGAATCACCACTCCGTCAAAACTATAAATATTTATATCCTTTAAGGCCACATCTTAGATGAAGAAAATGCGAGGCCCTTAATGAACGAATTCAAAATCTACCTCCAGTTTTTAGTTGAGGTAGTAGACGCATAGGATTACATTGATGGGGATGTTGGGAAAGATGAATTCCAAGACATAAAATCATTCTCAAAATAAGATGATAGATCTCTCAAGAAGAGACACACCATCACACTGTACATAATAGGATAATGAAATGGAATTGAGATTTTCTTTATTATATTCAACATGAGTTTTAGAATCAACCATATCCCAACCCAGATCTTCCATTGCTTGTGACTAATAGAAGTATATTTGAGTCCCACTAACATGAAGATTTAGGGTTACAAACACATTTGGTAGAAACCGTGTGGTAGAATTTGGTTGATGGACCAGTTCAGTGGATTGATATCAGGAACTGAATTCATGGATATCTCACAATATACCACATATAACTCATTAGCGGGTAACCCATGGATTTATATGTATGAAACTATTCCCTACACATATCACCAATGCCTCATATACTCTCTCAATGATCAAGTAAGTGTGCTTCAAGGTGATGTGCCCCCCTTTGACTCTTGTGAATCCCACTATATGTATCCCATATATTCTGATAGACTATAGAATCATATTTTTACCACTGGGGTTTAGTGAACAACTATAACAAGTGGTCCATTGGAATACGTGGATGATACATTCGTTCTCCCAATTCATCGATTGGAGACCAAGACCACAGACATGGGATGTTGCCTTTTCATTTTTGGGAGGATGTTACTTAACATTTTTATGTATAAGGAATATAAAAATATTTCCTCGTACTCCTACTTAGGAATGGCACAGTGATACTAGAATCCCCCACCCTTATGAAGTATCTAGTGGTTCTACCTATGGAGAACATCGTAATACGTTGAAACTTTTTTTCTAAGATATGTTTAATGGATAGAAGACAGCCTTTAAAAAATACATTGTTATTAGGAGTTGACCCCATGATCAAATGCTTTATGGGATTAGCTCTACATCCTCTATCCCCAAGGATTCAAAAGAGTGGGAGTCCCCCTAGTCAGGATTTTGTATCCACCCAAGAAGGCACCATTTCTCCTCCAAAATCAGTTGTGTTAGATGAAATTCATATAACTAATTCTCTTTTCTTAAATGATTAGTATGTTATAGAAGAAATCCTAACATATTTGAAGAGGGTCACTCCACCACTATCGATGACTTGGTAACTGTGAATCTCAATACTGAAACAGATCCAAGTGGAATGATGGAATGTTCATCTATTCCCTTACATTAAAAAAATAAGTATGTAGATTTCTGGAAGAAACATCATGATTTATTCAGAAGGATTTAGGATATGATGCATGGAAAAGACCCTCTACTCTGCATCTACCATCTTGGTCTCCCAGTGAGTTATCATAGGTTCAAGCATTCTTTGAAGAAAACAGACCCCTCTCATGGTGAAATGGTAGAGGATGAGGTTGATGATATTATAAAATACCACTTCTTATAGAATATTTATACCCATAAATGGATAGAAAACCTATTTTCAGTAAGGATGATGAACGTGAATTACGGTGCCTATATGGACATTTTTCACCTCAATCGCCATTGAACGAATACTGATTTTCCCCTTCCACTGATAGTGTTGCAATCCAATGCTACAATCATGCTCCATGATCACTCCTTAATTTATATATACTTATAAAACAATCAAATTCAGATTGCCCATGAGGAATAGTAGTATACCCATTTAAAGGCACTGTTAGGGACCATTTGTTGTCAGTTGATGCCCTTCAGATTAAAGAATGTAGGAACCATTAATTAGTAGGCACACACCACATATTGAAACGATCACTCCTGATGTTGGTGTAAGGTTATGTGGATGAGGTAGTGGTAAAATCCATCAATCATCAGAACAATATAAAAAATATTTAGATCGTGTTTATCTTCCTATGCTGCCAAAATTTGAAGATAATCTTAATTTAGTGTTCTTTTGAGGATACCTTTTGAAATATTTTATTTTTATTATTATTCATAGAGGATGTTAGATCTACCAATTTAAGATCGAATACATCATCCCAATTCCTCCCCCAAGAAACCTACGAGGGCTCTAAGACCATAAAAGACAATTATCTTGCATATGTTGATTTATTGTTAATCATGTCTGTATGTTAGGGACTATTTGTGGCTCATGATGTAAGGCGCAAAAAAAGTTGGATGAGGGGTAAAGGACCCACACTGAGGAATTAATTATGTTTCTCGTAGAACCACATGATCTGATACCACCAGTATGAGGACATCCACTTGTCATTTAACTCAATTGTATTTTTTGAAATACTTTTTTTCAAATTAATTTGATTTATTTGATGTGTTTCATTACATGCCATATTGATAATTATTTTCATTAAATTAAATAACTCTTTCTATAATTAGTTATACACATCCTCAATATAATCATGCTCTATGAAGAACATAAATTTCTATTTTCTCTACACAAAACGCCGAGGAAATCTTATGGCATAGACAATACTAAATTTTCTCAATAGATTGTGTAACCCAAAAGACTGAGTGTTATCAAAATATAATTAATTATTAAATTATTATTATAGGATATGAAATTACCAATAAATTTAAGATTATAAGATTAAATAACTTATGAATATATATTATTTAATTCATTGGTTAACTATTAATTATAATATAATATATAAACCATATGAATATACTGGTACTACATTTATTAATGTCTATTTTTATGTGAAATATATAATTTAAATTAATAAGAAAAATTAATTAATAATAATGAATTATGTTAATTAAATATATATATTATATATTCAAATTTGTTGTTTTTATAATCATCTAATCGATTTTACAGATAGAAGATAAGAACAAACCATGTTTTCTGCTTTTAAAAACTATATTTTTATAAAGGTAGTATTACTATTTTTAATGTTGAACCCATATTAAATTAAATTTTTGATACTTTTATTAATGAAATATGTCCTCAAAATTTCATCTTTTTATGTGAAACATAAAAAAAAATTTTGGATGAATTTTAGTATTTTTCTGTAACGATTAATTTTTAAATGAATACTTAAAAGTACAGAATTTCGATTCAAGACATATTTTCCATCTAATTCACTTATAATGAAAAAATATATTTTATAATTTTTAGAAATCTTAATTAGATAATAATACTATAAATTAATCCAATTCAGGTCATTAGAATCAATTTCACTTGGAAATTGGGAAAAACTTTGGTAAACCATAGGACATTTTTACATTAAAAACTCATAGTGTCATCCTGTCAGTAGGAATAGTTTTAAATTAATTTCTACCACTTATATGATTATAATTCAGAACAATGGATTAGAAATTTGTACAAATAATAATATATAATTTCAAATGTGATCCAATTTGTTTTTTTAATAGACAAATTGATTTAAATTAATTACAATGATAAAGAGAAAACATAGGATGAAAAAGTACTAAACCTCAAATTTAAAACACAAAAGGCCTATAAACTATTCCAACACCAATTTTATGGTAATTATTCATCCATTAAACATCAATTATGTTTTTTTATTGGTTTTTCTTATTTATTTTATGTAAAAATATGGGTATATGTAACATGTTTTCAAACATGCCAACTGTGTCTTTTCCCTTCCCTATAAAATTCCAACACCTCTACCACTTCTTCACACCTCCCAAACATCATTTATTCTGAAAATATCAATCCAATAGACTATAAAACATCCATCCAGTCGACCTACAATCCCCCCATTTGGAATTATTAAACCTTTGAATACTTTGGGAACAAACAAAAATGAGTTACCTAATTAAGAGGTAATGACTTGTCCAAGGCTCCATATTTTTATTTTATTTCTCCACCCACCCACAACTCTATTTATTCCATGTATATATTAAATAAAAATCATATTCAATATAATAGTAATTTTTATGATTATGGTTCGACCTACACTTTCATACACCTCCATCTAATTCGTAACGATCATATTGTTTATTTTCCCGGCTAACTATAGCCTCCAAAAATGAAGATTGTTTATTATTCCTTACCTCCTCTCATGGTGGAAATTATAATTTAAAATCCATATTTGTATGTTATATATTATATTTATTATCTCATCATGATTATTTAATAATTTTACAACACATATATTTATACTTAGTGAAAATATGTTATTTTTGTTTCCGGAAGTGTGGAACACTACCTCTTCAAAGAGATGTGACACATTTACACACTACATAGAATGTATTATGGATGTGATTTGGGATAATATATGATATATATGATATGTAAGTTATAAATTAAAAAAATTTATATATATAAATATTATATATAACTTCTCTCTTTCAATAGGACAATAAAAATTGAATTAACTTTCTAGCGTACATACGACAAACTATCTCTGTGAATAACATATTCCATTTCATAATTAAATATTATATATATTATTTTCACAAACATATACTGAATTAAATGATATTTATACAATGATTTAAATTTTTGTAATCAATATATAAGTATAGGTACCATTGTTATATCGAATTTAGACACATGGAAGAACAATGTGAATATTACCAGAAGTGAAACATTAACATAATATTATTATCAAAAAGGAAATAAATAGTAAAAATAAAACCATATATGTTATTATAAATAAATATAATTTTCTTTATATGATTTATAAAAAATTTATATTCATTATAATGGTGTTTTTAATGAGTATGATGAGAGCCATGACACAAGGTGATGTGATTTCATCTCACTTTTTATTCTTTAAGTCACGTGCTTTATTCCCCACCCATTCTTTTTGTGAGGTGTTTATAATTATCAGGGATGTATTAAAATGTTATTATACATAAATTTATGGGTATTAAAAGATAAATTATATCATCTTTATTTATTGGGGTTAATGTTTCAAAATAAACCAAATCTGTAGGACTTTGTTTTCTCAATTTGTGTACTTGGAGACACATGTTTTATTATTCACATACATTATTTTATGTGGCCTGTGTACTTATATTTTACCAATTTTATCATCAATATACATTATTACATTATATTTTTATCTTCATGTAATTTTATTTTCTTACATGGATATTATTATACAAAGAAACCATGTTTTATGAATTCATTGAAACAATCTCATTGTCTTTCAAGATTTTGTATGTTTATGCTTACATTGATGAAATATTATGATATATCTTTGAATAAATCTAATGAATTGTATTATGCTATTATTATTAAGTATATCTTCATGTTTTAGTTTATTTTTACCAATATACAGTACCTATGATATTTAATAATAGTGTTATGAAAATTTTATAGTATTTCTCTCTTCAAACAGAAATTTATTTTATTCAAAAATAATGTTTTCAAAATTGATTTATAAAATTATTTAAAGTGATCACTGATTATCATTTAAAATAAAAAATTATTTAAAATTATTTTTGATGTTTTTCAACTCATTTTTTAAAATTTTACAAACAAATTTTCAATGAAAAAGTTTTTTGAAAAAGTTTTATGTTTAACAATGTTTTTTTAATGTAGAAATGATATTTTTCTCTAGAATATGTATAAAAATATATTCAAAATTTATTTAACAATAAGATAACATAAATTGGTTTAACAAATGCCTTTTAATAGAAATTATTCAATGTTTTTTACATATTCTTTCTCTGAGTTGATTGGATTTTAATAGAATGATTTTTATGAAAGTCATTTATCTTTCAGAGGTTATATACATTGGAATATTTCTTCTTTCTAAAGGTAATGTATATATTAAAATGATTATGACATTTATAATTTTTTATAGTTTATGATATTACAACATGTTTATAATACTATTTTCATTTAAAAGGTTAAAATATGAATTTTAATGATAAGGATCTACATGTATTTATTATGTATTTATGATAAGGGTAGAACCAAAATCTCCCTCCAATGCATTGGGAAATGATAAATGTTTAATGAGATAAAATGGAACATCTGATAGAATCCCATGAATAATTCAATAGGGTACATGGGAGGACATCCCATACCCAAAACAAGAGGGTACATGGGAGGTTGTCCCATTATCATACCAAGAGGGTACATAGGGGGAATTCCAAGCCCAAAAAAGAGGGTGTACGAGAGGACATTCCAAACATGAAGAAGGTACACAGGTTGTTAACCCCAACCTAACATGATACAAATTAATTTCTAGACCTCTTTTAGATATGGTTATTATATTATTATGTGTCTTCCTAAGTTCCATGATTATTCCTATTTTATTCATTCATGGTTTATGTTCTTCATTTCATAATGATTCATGTGTTTTGAACCTCTATGATTTATGCCATGATTCAGGTTTATGATCTTTGAAATGTGTGGTATGATCTTCTATTTTAATGACCATGTTCTAAAACCATTCTTCTCATGATTATTCTTATGTATATCTCTTCATTACCCTTACTGATCATTGGAGTGCACCCCTTTTTAAATATCCATACCCTAGGTAATAAATATATATATTATGTTTTAAATGTTTAAGAAATTTTCGAGTTAATAAGAACATAATGAGATATGATGTAGCTCATTTAGGTACCAATGTTTAGGTTTCCATGTTTCCAATGGCACCAGACTGATACTGTCATTTGGTATCTATTTGTAGAATATTTTTAGAATTTCCAAAATGCTATATAAAGTTAATGTATGAAAAGTGAGGGTATATATAGTGGTTATTTGATTGAAGGATTAGTTATAATTTGTAAAATAATATGAGAAAACATTATTGAGATCCCTAGGTATATTTATAAGGATATATCTAGGGATGAATTTAAGGATATGTTTATAGAATAGTAAAAGATTGTGAAAATGTCCCTAACTTTTGGTAAATGGTAGTGATAGTGGTTTCATAGAAATACATACCATTATGGATATTAAAAGTTGATGTGCCTCTAGAACATATATACTGAGGTGTGAAAACTCTAACAATATTTATTGGGCCTGAATTAGGGTAATATGGTACATGTAAATGGGCCTTAATTCACAACTTTTTTTGACAATCCTGATAAATATTCTTAGGGAATTCACACACCCTTTATAAACATTCATGAAGGATTTAAATTGAGGATGAATATGAATATTGTAGTATAAACCTATTATCTCATTGATTAAATAATTATGAGCCATGATTTAGGCACCCTATAATTAATTTTTCAGGATTATATGGTATCCTAATAAGATAAATAATTCTTATAGTATGGCTTCAGGATTAATCCATTGAAGAAAACATGAAGTAACATAGTTAAAATTTATTTTTTTTGATTTTTAACGTATGGGAATTAATTGAATCAATTCTCCATGTTGAAATCTTGTATGTTTAATTAAGATGGTGGTATGAGTATTGGATATAAATATAGAGATAATGAGACTGCAAACAACATGTGAAAGGTATGTGATGTTCCTATAGTATTGTTTAATTTAACAATAATAATAAGGATTATATTGAGGTTAAGGAACCTTAATAATGATTCATATTTCATATTTTATAAATGATGTATTAAGTAATAAGATTACGAATCCTTATTAATTATTCATGAATAAGGTTGGATTAATGATGTATTTATGTTTATGAAGTAAAATTTTATGTTATATGAATCATGAAATATATAATATTTTTTTGTAAATTTACATTAATGATTGAAAAGGACATATTGAATGGGGATGAATATATAGAAATATAATTTCATGGAATGATGATATTTTGATTTTGGGAAGGTAACCATAAATTAATTCTTGATGATGAGATAAAGTTGTTTGGATAATGATTTGTTGGATATTATTAAGTAAATTGGATGGTATGTATTATAATAGAACTGGTTGTTGAAAAAGTGATCTATTTCATCATGGATGATGTTTTCAACTCCTGGGATTTAAAGAATATTTCCAGAAATCATTGGAATAATTACACTTGCATGTTTCTAAAAAGGATTTTTGCAAATTAAGGTTGTTACCATTTTTCATAGGAATATATAACTATGGTATTCACCTATTTGATATTTTACAACCAATGAGTAATTTTTGACCTATGTGGGAACAATGTTATGCTTATATCATGACATTATTTTCAAATAATTTAATTTTCATCATTGGGATGTGATATAAGGATTACCATTTATGGAATGTTTATGTTAATCATTAGATGATGTCAGTAATATTAATATTTTATCTATTCATATGAGGATTTATTAATATTGAATATCATGTTCAAACTATATTTTTTGATGATAACTTATGAAAAATTCAATAACATACCATGGATCTCATGATATGTTAGAGATTCATGAATGAAAACATCACATTCCTTTTAAGAGAAATAATTGATGTGCATCGATAAACAAAAAAGGGTGGCCCTATCCTGAAATCATGAAAGAATATAATTTATGAAAATTATTCAACTTTATGAAAAAATATCTTGCAACCTAAAAAATTACCTTCAACCTTCATATTTGATGAATTAGAAGGTCCCTTTGGTCATCGTAGATTTATGGCATTGTGATTATTAACTTTCTCTAGATATTATTCTCTTTAAATCTCTATCAGAACATAACAGTAATATTTCTCTTCCTTGTCCAATTCACTTCCCAAATTTTTTCTCTTAGGTATGAATCTCATTATGAGTTAATTTTTATAACTATAATGTTTCCAACATTCCCATATTAAGAGAAGTTTTATAATTTTTTTATGATTTATGTTTCTATGAATGATATTTTATGTATTAAACCTTTGATAAAACAAAATAATTTAATAGGAGAAATTCATTTTAAGGGTTGTAGAATATAATAGCCCATGTTTTTTGTGAAAAACAGTATTTCAAATTAATTTAATCACTTTGATATTTTTTATGTCACACCACTCTAGAAATTTTTTATTTTATATTAAATAACTTTGTATCGCATTCATTATACCCGTAACATGTTAATAATTCACTAAATATAATATAATATGTGGATTTATCTACATAGAAAATCATGGTTATCTTACATTACACATAAGACTAAACTACTTCAACGTCTTTCATGAAACGCATAACCAAGTGTTACCGAGCAGTAATTCATTATTAAAATATTTTCATTAGATGTGAAATGAGAAATAAATTTAGCATTATTGGATTAAATAACTTATGAATATATATAGTCTAATTAATTTTTTAACTATTAATTAGAAATGAATATAGAAACTAGATGAATATTAACTGATTTTATAAAAGTCAATTTTTATGAGAAAAAGATGATTTATATTAATAAGTTCAGTAAATTACAAATAGTAAACAATATTGATCAAATTTAAATATTATATATTCAAAGAAATATATTTTATAATCATCTAATATATTTTTTAGATATAATATAAGAGAACCTCAAATCTGATGCTTTAAAAACAATATTTTATAAAGAGAGTTTTACTACATTTTAATGAAGAACCCATTTAAATGGAAAATTTTGAAATTTTTATAAATATAATATTTAGAAATAAATATTAATTTCCAAAGGGAAACATAAAAAATAATTTTTTATTAGGTTTTTGTATTTTTCTATAAGGTATCATTTTTTCATTAATAGTTACTAGTAAAAAATTTTATTTCAACACTACTTTTTTGTATAATACTTTTATAAGGTTCAATTATATTTTAAATGTTTTGAAAATTGTAAATTGAAAATAATTTTATAAATTTTCCATATTATGTAATTTTATTCAGTTTCACTATGAAAATTGGTTTGAAAACATAGTAATCATCTGGATGTTTTTACATTAAATCCTCGCAATGTCGTCCTTTCAACTGGATTAATTTTAAATTAATTGATGCCACTTCTATGATTAGAATTTGTAAAAATGTATTTTATATATGGAATAAACAAATTTTATAATTATAGTAATGTTCAAATTTTTTTTTAAAAGAAATATTATTGAAATTCATTCAATGTAATTACATCGATTACGAAAAATATTAGGTTATCAAAGTATGAAACATTAAATATAAGACACAAAACAACCTAGAAACTTGACCATCAGCCATTTTATAAGCATAATTAAGCCATAAGTCTTCCATTAATAACTTTTTATTGTTTTTTATGACATTTATTTGGTAAAAAATGGGTTACACCTAACTTGTTTTAGAAAATACTATGTGTGTCCTTTCCCATCTTTATAAAAGGCCACTATATATCCCTCTTCTCCACACATCTAAAAAAAATTTGTTTAGAAACTAATTGCCCAACCCACATACCAAAATCCTTAGATTTTAATTACCATCATAACCTTGGGAATAAAACAATCAATGTAACACTTTTATCATAAACAAAAAGGAGTTACCCGATTATGAGGTAATAACTTCCCTCAAGCTTCGTTATTTTATTTTATTCCTCTCCCCATCCACTATCTTTATTCCATGATTTTATTAAAAAAATAGTATATTATAAATAATATGATTTTTCCAAGCTAATGTTATACCTAATATTATATAAAACACCCTAAAATGGGTATCAAAAATATTTTTTATACGTATAATGAACAATCACCTCGCAAAATGATTATTGTTCATTTCTACTTACTGCCCCTCATAGTGGAAATTATGATGGATAATAAATTCATTAATGACATAAATTATATTTATTATGTATTTAATATTCTGTAATAATTTTAAAAAACATATCTTTATACAATCCATTTTTGTGTAAATATTGTAATTTTGTTTAAGAAAGTGTGGACTACTACCCCCTCAAAGCGATGTGATTCGTTCACACATTACATGGAATGTTATAAGGATGGGTTTTGGAAAATATATGATATTGATGATATAATAATAATACTATAATATTGATATATATATATATATATTCATATATATACAAATTAACATTTACCTTAATGATTTCAATATGAAAATAAAAATGGAATCAATGTTCATGTGTATGTACGACTTACCATCTCTGTGAACGGTGTATTACATTTCATAATTATATATTATATAGATTATTATAATAAATATATACTAAATATACATGATATTCATATAATTATGTAAATTTTAGGAAACATGATATAAATATAAGGACCAAATATATAACAAATTAAGACACATGTGATGAACAAAGAGAATATTTCTCGAAGAGTATCCTTAACATAGGATTGTTAAAAAGTAGGAAATATAAAGTCATTTGAAAAAAATATTGTATTATAAAAAAGAATATTTGAATTTGAATTATTTATAAGAAAATTTTATTTGTTAAATAGGAGGTTTGAAGGAGTACGGAGCGAGTAAAGACACAAGGTAAGGGGATTTCATCTCTATTTTTATTTCTGTGAGATACATGCTTTATTCACCACCCATTCTTGTTGTGTGGTGTGAATAATAGCCATTGATGTATTAAATTTTTCATAAAATTAAATTTAGGGATATTTACCTATCCCCTTTATTATATTTATTTCACGGGGTTAATGATTCAGAAGCTACCAAATCGATAAGGTAGTTTTATCTCAATTTTCCTTATTTAAGTCACATGATTTATTATGCACCTATATTCGTTTTTTATGTGTGTTTACTTACATTATACATGTTATATCATTAATATAGATCGTTTCATGAATTTGTATGCTTCATGTAATTTACTTTTCTTACCTGGGGTGTGTGATCACATTTTTCCATGTCATAAGAGTTTATTGAAAAAATCACATAAAATTTCCCGACTGTTTATAATTTTCCATCCTTTAATGAAATATTATGATCCATATGTCAAGAAATATCATGTATTTTCTTATCATATTAATAGTTATTATAACATTAATTTGTAGTACAATTTTCCAACTCTGTGTTATTAATGATATTTTAAAAAAAATATGAAAATCAGTCCACATTTCTCACTTCAGTCAAAAATACATTTTATTCAAAAACTATGTTATCAAAATGATTCAAAATTATCCATGAAGAACATTTTAAATGAAAAAATTATTTTGAAAAATCTTTTATTGTTTTCAAATATTTATTTATAAATTTTTCAATAAATTTTCATTGTAAAATGTTTTCCCTAATGTTTTATGTTGTGTAATTTTTTTTTCAATGCAGGAAAGTTATTTTCCATGTGAAATGATTTTAAAATATCATTGAAAAATATTTCCCATATACAATAACATCCATTAGTTATAGACATTAAATTTTGGGAAATTATTCAATGATTACATTCATATTATTTCTCTGAATGGATTTGGTTTTTATAGAATGATGTTTTCGAAAACTATTTTTTTAATATGGGTTATACACTTGGGAAACCTACTTCTTTTCACAGGTTATAGTTACGATGAAATTATTATGAAATATATCTTTTTCATATGTTATGATATGATTATTTTTTTATAATACACATTTCATTTCATGGATTATGATATTTTTTTAAATGATCTTGAGGAACATGTATGTATTATATTATTATGATATGGGTGGGACCTATATCTCTCATTAATTAATTGGTTAAAGATAAATGTTATATGAGATCAAAGGGTACATGGGAGGGAATCTGAACCCTGAAACAAGAGGGTACATGACACTACACTCATATCCTGAAATTGGAGGGTACACGATAGGCAATCCCAATCCCAAGAGGGACATATAAATTATTAAACAAGAGGGTAAAAAAGAGGAAATCCCAATACTGAATCAATAGGGTTAATGGGATTGAATCACAATACCAATGTAGGTAAATTAGTGATTAAAATAATAAATAAATTATATAAAGTCCTTGGTATAATACCTTGACATAGGGTTATTATAACCTTATTTTTCTTCCAAATTACATGTTTTAATCATATGTTATGTTTTTATCGATTATGTTCTTTATTTTTCTATCATTCATTCCTTAGGAATATTCATGATTTATGACATGATTCAGGTTTTCATATCTGATATATATGGTGTGATATTCTATTTTCGTAATCATGTTATCATACCCTTATTCGCATGATTATACATACAAATCTCCCTTCATTAGCCTTACGGATCAATTTAGAACACCCATTTTTATATTTCCTTCCACCGGGTTATGAATATATGTATAATATTTTATGTGTCTATGTATGGTGATAGAGAATAATAACTTAGTGGGAGATTATGTTGCTCATTTATGTACCCATTTTTATGATTCCATGTTTCCAAAGGAACTAGAATAATACTGTATTTGGGCATCAGTGGGTATAAGAATTCTGTATTCTGAAAAACTTATATAATTTTAATGTATGAAATGTGATGTTCATTATAGATATTCTATGTGATAGCCATGAAAGTGGCCCTAAGTTCCCTATTTTTCTATAAGAACAATGAGTGTGGACCTCATTCACATGTTCCCCAACATGATGATCAGATACTACCCTATCGAGAAGATTTCCCCCACACAAATATTTTCAGTTTATAAATTTGGGAATTATCTACAATGTCATGATATATATCTTTTGTCTTGTGTGAATCCAATAATTTATATTATAAATTTTACCTTGATGAAGGGATGTCTATAATATTGGGATGTTATCATTCTATAATACTACATCAGTTTTTCCACATAGAAATCTATCCAAGGTCCGATATTAGTTATCTTTTTATTCACACATCTAACCCCTAGAGAATTTCCCCAATATTTTTATTTACCAGATAATTCTATACCTTTAGTGGAAAATCCCATGATGTGGTGGAAAATTCATTCTGCTGGTGCCTCCTAGATCCCAACTAGAATAAATCTCAACAATCTGAAGTTCAATAATTTAGTCTTGAGGATCATCATCTTTACACATGCACATTCCATTTAACCATACTCATTCCTACTTTTATAATTCTTTACCAATAATGAGGTAGAGTTTCAATCTCTCATTAAAAACCTCGATTTAAATCTAAATATTGGTTTCACGTGTCTGTATATGTAGGTAGACTCGCAATTAGTCATCATGAAGATTCATGTTGACAATATTATCCTATATCTTGAGCACATGCCCCCGATTGAGGGAACTCTCCAACTAATGGACCATTTCCCTTCTATTTTAGAGGTGACCCATATCCCTCAGTTGCAGAATGTCCCAGATGAAACCATTTATTTCAAATCCATATTTATTTCATAGCATCACTAAGATAACATGTTCAATGATGTGGAACGTCTAAGGTTCATCAATCCCATCATCCCTGATGATGATGAAAACACATCGGTTAGCCAAATTACTACGGGTTCATCTATGACAAGACCTCCGGGTACCCATGCACTAGAAGGATTAACTTATTGGAATCCCACTTTCATTGAGTATTTCTAGTGCAAAGATCTCCCACTAGATCAATCCAAGTATCAAGGATTTCTCTGGCGTGCAATGCAGTTCACACTCCATAGCTTTTCCATCCTCGGGTAGACTCACTACAAAGAAGGGATTGATGGAATTATCCTCTATTTCATCCAAGTAAATAAAATTCCATTTTTATTCATGAAGTTAATTATGGTAATTATTTATCTCATCAGTAAGGAATGAAGCTATCCCACTATATTTGGAGGCAGGGCTACTTCTGGCCCACCATGGTCCATTACTACATCCAGTATTCCAAGAGTTGTCATGCAGTCAGATTCATCCCAACTTTGTGCTTCGAGCACAGATCCCCCCCCCCACCACACAACCACTTATTATTACCCATTTTAATTTTTGGGAGTCCATTTCATGGGTACATAACTACTAGCAACAACTATCCAGTGTAGACTCATTTTGACCATGATAGATTTATTCTCCATGTGGGAAGAAGTAATTCCCAAAATTAAAGTCATGTCCTAATAAAATTGTAAATTTTTTAGATCCGACATCATCCACAATTTTGAAATACATCATTCTATTCTCACTGAAATGGGAACCATATTCTAGGATTTTCATCTGAAAAGGATATATACCATGTATAAAATCCAATCAAAATTTAATCCCCTATATCAGACGTAAGAAAAAGGATACATCTAGTCATTCAACAAGAAGATATATGTCATTTTTTAGATGATGGTGGGATAGAACAAGAAATGTTGTCCAATATAAATACCTAATGGCATATGGAAATATCAAAGTATGAATCTACATTCCACCATGGTAAATATATATTCCCTAGCGTAATGGAAAAAAAGGGAAAATTTTCCCATCAATGTTTATTTTCCATCACGTTGAAAAATTATCTATGACCATCAGACGGTAGAAATAATAACAGTTTATTATCTTGTGGAGATATAATCCCATGAATAGAACATTCTACAATCCTTGATAAATATAGAGATACAGGAGAACAAGACATCTATAGTGTTCTATTAGATGATTTTCCTTTTCTTCATTATCTAAGGTGAGACGATACAAGATCTCAAGAAGCCAATGATCCCTGGAAAGAAGCTTCCATCATTGGAGGCC
This sequence comes from Viscum album, assembly GCA_963277665.1. Lineage (NCBI taxonomy): Eukaryota > Viridiplantae > Streptophyta > Magnoliopsida > Santalales > Viscaceae > Viscum > Viscum album. Next base: position 1,643,942,697 of record OY728127.1, on the reverse strand, counting down.
ATGTGGAAAGGACCATAAATTATTGATAAATACTATCCCAATGTCGGTTACTCTTTTATAACTATGAAGGATACCACAACACACCTCTTACAACCACCAGGTTTCTCAAGCTCTATTTCACATAAAGGTCTGCCAACGCCTAATCTGCATGATGATAAGCTTCATTGTACCACTATCCTAGTTGCATGACATTATACTACACACTTATCATTGTCCCCAATATACATCATTAAACAGTATGTCCAAATCCAAAAAGTGTTAAACTACACAATTGTTAGAAACTCTATGACCTTAATGTAAGATCCCATTGTCAATGAGATATGACCATAAAATATTTTCAATATCAGGTCCCTTTACAGTGAGTCAAGATGGGTTTTATTCATCATCTTTTTGGGAAGGTCCTATTACAATGTCTAATACCCCACCCACTAACATTGTCAAATATATAGCGTTATAAAACCTTGATTTTTTTATTCCACATGGAAACTCCCTTATCCTTTTCCACTATTCGACTCTTTTCCATTCTGGATTTCCAATATCTTTTAAGTCCAAAGTGTTCCCATTTATGATAATGGTGCATGGGTAAAAAGTCATACATCAGATCATGGGAAACACATGCACATATATTATATGAATAATGAATTTCCCCTATTTTGATCATGTTGAATGTTTAATTCTTCATTGGCATTCCCCATCCTTGACTATTCTAGTAGTAGTGCACTTGTGTCCAAAATGGTCAAATGTGGTCCCTACCCATTATTCTCCCCCTTCACAATCCATATCATGACCATCTCAACATCCCTCTATTACATTTCACTATTTTTTGGAGGATCACTCAATCCCCAAGTGTTTCCCCTCCATGGATTAATTTTCATTGAGTTGGCAGTTCAAAGGTACTTTCACACATGGTATTTTTATACCCTTGATGTAAACTTTCATGTGACAGAGAAATCCCCCCACCAATCTTTGTTACCCGTACAATAATGAATATTGTGGGCTAAGGAGTCATGGTATGTTTTTATCCAGATAGTGGTGCTTAAAAACCTCATATTTATGATCTCTATGACCATAAAGTAAGAGTTACATTACAAGATTAATGACATTAAATTTTGTGTGAGTTTTCCTTGGGAATTTGTTGTGTGGAGTAGGCCTCCTATGACCACCATTCAGAATAGTTTGTTCTTGTTGTACCATGCATATCCCTTTTCGAATACTCCCTATTGGGCCCAAACTCAATTACATTAAACTATCTTACCCATGGTTCCAAACTCTATGACATTAAAATAAAATCCCATTGGTCCAAGAATTAAGATCTTAAGATATTTTCCATTATGAGTTCCATGCAACATGATGCTAAATTGTTTGAAGTTTCTAAAATCTATGACCCAAAAAAAAGATTATTAGTTTGATCACCAGCACTTTAAATTGTATTTGGTTCATTTGGGGAAATTATTATTTAGTATTGGGGGTTCTTGTACCTCATTCACGTTAGGTTTTTAACGAAACAGCACTACACAAACTCATTTAAGACACTCCCTCATCATGGAATTAACTCAATGTCCTTAAAATAGTAGTTAACATCCTCAACACACAAAATTAATCAATATTCCAAAACTAGAACATTGTAGCATGCCTCTTAAACACAAAATAGATTGTGATTAATACATTTTAAATTCGGATTCCATGTATGATTACTATGGGATGGCCAAAAAACAATATCCCAGGTCCCAATTATGGGATTCCCCACAATAATCAGTAGATTCCTCAATAATCCAACCAAAAAGCATTCCCCCCACTTCTGTTTTCCTTTTACCACATCATGTTCTCATAGGAATGTGTGGAAAGATTATTTCCCTCATGGGATACGTAGAGACACATATGCATTTTTTGTTTGGGCCCAACTGCATATTCATAAACCCTTCACCCCTTGACCCTGATTTTATTCCATGAAATATGAACCTAAAATAATGAATAGTTTTCTCTCTGGTACTTTTGTGTCATGTGAAACTCCTTTGGATCCATTCAGATAATGTTTTATCTCTTTCATGCCACACATATACCCCCAAAAAAACCTTCACTACCATAGTTTTTTTATCATTAATTTTAATATATTTATTAGGGTAGAAGACTTATCACCCTAAACAATGTTTTTTGTCTCTCAAAACTTCTGTGATACATAATCCCTCTATAAATCCATTCATGTTTCATTTTACATATTTTTGATGCACCATATTCCTTGTAGAATAATCTTTTTACCACCCATAATTCATTACATTAAACTGATCACCCCCTTTTTCGAACAAATTTAACTTAAACTATTTTAAATGATACATATTGTAGGACCATAAATTGTTTGAATCCACACTAACAATTATGTGTTCCTTTATTACCATCATCAATTGAATTGTAGTGATGCATTGGCATTACATCTTCGGTCCCAAATTCCAATATATTGAATTTGAATATGTTATATGAAGTCTAATCACTACATAAAGTCCAACTATAATTCTTCAAGATATAAGGCCCATTTAATTTCATTGGAACATAAATGTGCCAATAATCTCTTATATCATGATATAAGAAAGAGACATTATTAGAGAAGGACATTAAACTACATCATGACCCTAGAAAAGTGTGGGATGTTGTTGAATAAGAGATGGTTTACCGTAAATAAAATCCAGATTCCTCGTATCCTAATATGAGAAGATTCAATATCCTCATTTGAGAGGGTATCCCATTTAAGTCATCAGTATTCCAACAAGTTTTGTTCTAGAACAATGTGGGTCTTGACTTCTATCCTCATGGAATAAATAGTTACACATGAATAGTTTATCATAGGTCTAACACCTCAATCAATTCTGTATGGAAACCACACTTTCCAAATTTCCCAATGCTAACATGTGGTATAGTTTTTTGATATTTTTATGCCATATAGACCCTTTATACCATCATTAACATTGGTTTATCACAATTATATGGCACAAAATATTCTATAGGACACTCGTTCCCCTTTTAGTCTATGTGGTTTACCGTAAACTACCAATCTCAATGTCATTAATTCCTAATGTTAAATTGCATTGCCATGCCAAAACAAACTATGATTCCTCATGAAAAGTATCAGATGAAGACAATGGATCAAAAAAAATTGGATTCCTTTTATAGTACGATGATATAAGAGTTCCCATCATATCATGTTTCAACATTCCTTCCAATAATCCCATTTGAAATACTAAAATGTGATGATTCTCAAAACCAAGAGCATTAGATCCCACACAAAAATTCCCTCAACCCATCTCTACATATCAATTCTTTTTATATTTGGGTTACCATCATCATACTTAACCAAATGGGAAATCCTATTGAAATGGTGTCTGGCCAAGGCTCAACCTCTATCATAGGAAATTCTTTGATTTATTCATGCAAACAAATGTATGATCATATGTTCCATACATAGTCAACAATAAATTCTACATTTTCTCTTCCCATTCATAACTGATGTGATTATAGTCCCCAGGATTCGAATATGTTCAATATTTGATACCTACCCATTGGTCACCACTTATCTAGATCCTTATATTCTTGATTCACATACACGTTAACTTCCAATTTTCATGGTGGAATTATGACACCCCTAGTGTCACCCTTCAGTGCCTCCATACACATTAGGAATAAAATTTATTATTTTGGTCATTCTTATGCATGTATCCTTCTTACCCTTACCTTGAGCTTCCAAGTGATCAAAAAATCCTCTATCAATCCTTTTTCACATGGAAATACTGGATCACATTATCGTAGGATTCGTGGTAGGATGTGTACCAATGAAGTCAGGACACATGAAATTATAGTACAAAATACAGACATTAAAATGTGTGGAAATCCTTACAAGAGTACGTATTATGCAAACTGACCTCCTTAACCCCCATTCATGTTGGGTTTTTCAACGTGCTACACTACACATATAACTTTGGAATACCTCTAGGTACAATATCTATAAACATAAACTATGAGTAAGATCTATATTAAAAAGTGATTTTATGAGAAATCTGGAGACCAATTAAGACCATTCACATCAGGTAATTTGTCCTTGATGACTTCTATATTCATTCTATACCATTACATCTATTCCATGAGACAGGAAATCATATTGATTTATATGGTCTTGGACACATGACCTTAAACTATTTAGAACATCCCATGCATGTGATATTAAAGAGTGAGATGCATCTAGATCACACAACATTAAATTGTACAATGCAATGTCATCACTGTATGATGTTAAAACCGTTTTTATATCATCCCCATTACATGAAGATAAATTAAATGTCATCCTAGACTCTTCCCTTCCGATGCTGGCCATCAACCACAACATCCATGTTCTTGATCAATCATTCAACATCTGAGATAACACTTCCCTAGATGACTAGTCTAAATATTCTTCAGACTAAATTGCTCAAACCAATTTGTTTCAAGCCAGAGTGATATAATTTTAGGAGTGTTGGAATCCATTTTAACATTCCAACAATTCAATTCCAGGATTTGTGTGTCCCTTATTTGGATACTCATTCTTCTACCGTTTTAGAGGTACCCACATGTGGAATGGTGTTTGGTTAATGCTCACCTACTATCTGGGGTAAATATCATGCAGGAAATTTATGAAATTTTGAGATTAGTCCCTTGTTTTGAACATCTTAAATAGTTAACCCTCAATTTTTTGCAACCACACCTTAGATAAGATATATATAAGATGTTTTTAGAACAAGGTTAGAAGTAATCCTATATAATGAGGCCACTCCCTATGTGTTCCAAATTATGACATTGAGATTCACATTCTCTATTATTCGATGTTTGAGTAGAATTCAATGCCCATGTTTTTACTCCATTCATGAAGTATCACACATTGGAATTGAATGCCAGTTTTTTCAAAAGCCACATTCTTTAATCGCAACCTCTCTAAGTCTTAATAATCATGATGGTGAATAGTAAAATGCATATACTAAGTGTCTTATGATTATATGATACTGTCATACATATGATAAATCATATTTTTCTCATTTATTTATCACATCGAGCATGAATCTTGGGAGCTTTTGAATTGTACCTTGGTTTTCTCATTAATATAATTGAATGCCACTATTAAAGTTGGAAAACAAGTGTTACTATAAATGAAGAAATCCTTAAAAAACAATGTCATATAGATAGGTCCATCAACATCTTGGAGCCTCCCTAGAGTCATGTAAAAAAATTCCCCTATAGATCTACTCTTGTAATAAAACATTGTAGTTCCTCCATCATCTAGCGTGTTGTATCCATGTCCTTCTTCCACCTCTTGAGATATACTTCTTCATAATCATATTTATAAAAAAGACCTTCACATAAGATCTTTTATCAGTCTTATTCAGCTTGGAAATAATCTATTTGATGAAATGTGATCATCATCATCTCCTAGAATTACGTTAGTTGAGCCCTATGTTCCATAACAACCTTTCACAGATCATTGAGAAACGTATCATGATCATTTATTTTCTCCTCCAAATGTAGGATTTTTTGATTTACATCAATAATATTTTGAATACTTTCAAATAGATGATAGCACCAAGTATCCACCTAATGTTTACTCTCTTTGTGCTCTTATTTGTGAGGAAGTCGCAGTGTAGTCTATGGAGGTCGTGAGAATCAACCCCTCCAATTCTCATGTTATGTAGTTAGTGGTAGATAGACCTTATCCAGCTCATCAAGTAAGGTTCCCATGTTAGTTTGATGAAACATTTTATATTCCACCACCCACTACACTAGGCAATGCGATTTTATTTATTAACCTCATTTTAAAAATCCTTGTCCTTTTTAGGAGGTATGGTCTTATATTCAAAAGAGTTCATATGAATGGTAGAAGAATGGTCCTCATCATGAATATATTTTGATGAGATAGGATAAAAATCATGAGGTCATCCATCCAATCTTGACCCTTCTTCATTATCATGACCACCTATATCCTCGGGATCCTCCCGTCTAGTGGCATCACTCGTAGTCACAACAAACTGTTCATCCAGAAAAAAAATGGATTAGATTGACAGATTGACTCCTAAAGGAATGGAAGGAATATTAGATAAGGACCTTTGAATATCATGTAATATTCCTCACATTTGTAATGAATCCTTTAATTATGTTCATATAATTATAACATGAAATCCAACCAAATAAACAAATTATATGTTTGTTTTTATGAAATCAAAGGACATATAAGAGATATGCATTGGATGATGGATCCTTTGAGTCATAGTAGGAACTTACGAAACATGAGACCCTTCAGCACTAGCCTATATTTCAACAAAAAAACACTAATTTCTCATGAATCAATTGGGATGTGTCTACCTGAATTAGGAAAACTCATTGATGCAAACGCTCCACGGAAGTCCTATAAGGGCCAATTGAATCAATAAATGTACTTACCTTGATGTGGAGGAATTTCAATGATGAGTAACTGTGGAAACTATACCTCCCTAGTAGTGTACGTCACCATTTGGATGCTAGGGAATGTTATCCCACAGATAATTGAATAGACCTAGGGATTTAATGTTTCCCCCATAACCACCTCGGTCATCCCACCACCTACCTCAGCCATGGGCACATGCGATGTAGTGTTATCCTACAAACACATTAGTTCACATACACCCCATCATTAATGGTTTCCATTCAAATATACTAGATTATCCTATACAGAAAATTATATAGTTATAACTTCTGGATAGTTGAATGGAAATGATCAATAGAGGAATGTTTCTTATGTCTTACCTCAAGGAAATTTACCATGTCTTCTTGAGAGGATGTGATTTTATCACATTCCTAGGGACTCCCTTAAGGAGTAGATGAGCCCTATGATTCCACTTAACTAGAGATATATTCCTCCTCATTTCTATATTACTCCACATATGATGATAGATTTTTAGATGTTTACCCCTCTCATTCTACTGTTCTCCAAGAATCACCTGCACTGTTGTGGAGGAGGTTTATACATCCCCTAATAACATGCGTATGTGTCCATGGTTATCATATATAAATTATTCCAGTGTAAGCTCACATGTCCATCCATTGATAATGATGATGAAATTGTCCCCCAAGCCATCCAAAGAGTGGGAAGATAGAATTAGCTATCACTTATAGCATGTTCCTTTGAATCTTCAAAGGTTCCTCTCTAGTTATGCTATTATTGACATGAATTCTATATTATACCCCCTAAGGATTATTTTTAGACCATTATACTCTTGTAGTATATTGTGTGGAAACCCATCACTACATCCCTTATACGAATCCATATTGAGGTACACCAAATTCCACAATTTCCCCTCGAGGAGAATCCCACCTACTCCCTTTCTGATCTCGCTCCATAATCACTTTGCCAACAACCTAAATTCGCTTCAATAAGATTGTCTATAGATATGCCTCCAACTAATTCCTATAATAGTTGATCGATATTCCATCATTGCCCATGGTTGGAGGAAGCACAATTATTTCTAATGATCATGTGCTCACCATCATGCACCGTAGTTGATAAAGGATATAGTAGTACCGATCCACATGGTCCCCCCTATAGAATTTCTTAGTTTATTTTTTGAGGAACCTAAACTGTCGGTCAAAGTGGGAAGGGATGTATGTGTCACTATAGACATGGAATTCAATTAAAACCACTATAACTCCACCTATGAATCTTTATATGTACTCTTTATGTTCCCATGATCAATTTTAGGTTAAACACCATTTGAACAACCATAGTTTAGAAGAGGTTCAAGTTGTTGTTCGCATGGTTTGTAATCCAAATTGTACCCCTTATTCATCAAACATCACTAGCCTAATCATAGTGATATTTAGAAGAGATGAGAACATGCTAAAATTCAGAGGGATGATGGAATTCAGGAATTCATAACCCGCAAAATTCTCTATGATCCAACCATATAACAAATAGGACAAAATTTATATCCTCCTTGATGTTTTTTCTCCCACAACATGGACTGGAGGGATATAAATCCTGGCCAACATAGGATCCCCCAATCGACTCTGTTACTGACCACCAGAATTTCCACCACCACCATCATCCAAAGAAGAAGTTCTATCCCTATATCCCAGACTTTAAGTGACCAATCATTGATAAATGTAAAAAGTAACATAGTGTAATAGACTACTAGATCCCATCTCTCCACCATACTATATTTGCATCACTCAAACTTATAATCCATTTATATCGATATTTATGACCTAACCATCATCCTCTATGATTTTGTTAGTAACTATATTCTTCACTGAAGAATCCTCAAAGTTGATTACTTCTTCAAAATCATGTTGAACCACTCCTTGAATGGGATGTTAATATGGAATATTTGAGCTTTCTTCCCCTTTTGTGATATTGCCTCCAAAAAATGTTGTGATGGGAGAGGAGTCTGAGGCCTATCATTCGAGGTGCTTTTTGATTGAAAAATATATTCATACAAGAACATTTCCAAATTTAACTCCACCAATGATGTGTATTTTTCCAAAAAACTGATGTTGACATCCCCATGATAAATATGGAATGCGATCATATCTAAGGACCATCAGTAGAGGAGTTTTGGGACCAGCTCCCATTGATGATATTAGTGGAACTACAACATCCACACTACCTTGAAGAGTACAATTTGGAAAATATCTTCCCCATAATCTATGTATGTGTAATGTTCATAGTACCTCATGTCCCACTCACTAGAGAACTTGGTTCATGGTTGTAGGTCTGAGTCATTGTTCCAACCCAATATATTGTCCTCCATGCCACTCTGGAAGATGGTAGCATAGTGGTTCTAAAATTATTCATTCTCTGACATGTCACCCATGTCAATATTAGTTATCCATTAAGTACATATGTGGAAAATATTCATATGCTCCTTGGAAGAATGTATGTGAATAGTGATGTTTTAGAAATTTAAATCATCCTTTCATGTAAACCACGATCGTAGTGTGCTAACCTCTGATGTTAGGATGTTGACCTCATCTTCCAGCCAAATATTTCATAGTTGAAGATAGTTACTCATTTTTTTAAACATATTTTATTTTTCTATCATAGCCATGAGCACCAGATTATTAAAAAAAACCCCTTTTATTGGGGATTTGAGAATTTCCAAACATCTCATCATTTTTAGTAGCATCAAAAACATCCATCATTGAGGGGTTCTATTGGTTGTACATTATTGATGAGATTTTATAGTTCATGAGAGGTGCGTGTAAAATGGAAGGTTTGGCACACAATAGGTGATTTTATGTAAAAGTTTGGCATCATATGGACAGTATAAAGGCATGTTCCTGGAATCACATGCATGAAAAAAGATATTCCTTGTGGAAGAAGTATCCAAATCATTAATTTCAATGAAAAGGAAAGATTTATGTGCATGATACAAGGAAACCTATTGTGAAAAATGTCATGGTTTCAAATAAGTGACCACTAATTCTAATAATAGTCATGGAAATTTTTCTTGCACATGCCCAAATATGTGTCTAATGTATCAACTCGTGGATTTTATTCTCACCCATTGAATCAAGTCTGTCTCATTGGAATATCCCTTTGAACCTAAACATTTATTCCTCTTTTAGGTTTTATTTTGAAGGGTGAATTTGTTTGAACCAAAATTATCTCATAAGATATAGAAGGCATGTTTTGGGAAAATCAAATCCACTATCTAAATATATATACCATTCAAAAATTTATATTGGTGGTTCACACAGGTTTTGATGATTTTTTAGAAGACTGAAAACCATGTGAAAGATCCTTAGGAATCCATTGAACATATGTCTCTTAAATGACTACAATATTATATGGACATCAACAAATATTTATTATATGAATAGAAGCTCAACCCCTTCTCTACGAGAATTTAAACTAGAGTCCTACTATGCATGAAAAACTCCATATTCTAAATGTGTGAATGGAATTGGATGACCTCCAATAGGATCAAAATATACTATTAACATGGAATGAGAACCTCCTTGAGAATTACTATGGAAGTAAACCATTAAATTTATTACAGGGGAAAGTAATTTTTATCCTCTTTACCTCCTTAGAATGACAAAACAATAGATTAGATGTACACTCCAGTTTCTAATATCTCATATCATTCTACCAGTAGTATTACTAGATCTTGTGATGTTCTAAAATACCACTTCTTATTTATAACACTAATTATATACTAATGTTGTCTTAGTGGTCAGTGGCGATCATGATATTGATTTGATATGAAACTACACTATGGAACTCCAATATTGTATAAGCCCTAACCTCCAACTCAAATGGTAATCCTCATGAGTTTAATCCCCATCAACCATACTCACACTTATGGAATCCTCATTTGTTATTATCTATATATTATTCATAACTATGTAGGATTTGATTCCCAACCAACTGGGTAACATATGGATACTCCTCAAGGTTTAAAACCTACATCCAAATCTACCATGATTTTCTTTAGGCCATATCCCTAAAAAATTATGCACCTAACCTTAAAGAACACATCTCTTCCAATTTCCTCAAGGAGTTTAAATTGTAATCCCCACTATCAGTCCAATGAATAGAAATCATCATGTGACATGAATAATCAATGTGTAATCCATACACCATATCTCATAGACATAGCCTTTGTGATGTTAGAATATTTACCACATGATGATAAAATTAATGGAATGTTCATATCACCTGACCATTAATAAGGCATAGAACAATGTTGGTTTTTATCTGTATCATCTAATTCGGGAACATAAGATTCATCCTTGATGGTCAATCCTAGAAAATAATAAACCTATGTGCTATATACTAGTGATACACATCCATTGTTCTCCTCAAGATTCATTCTAATCAACCATAAAAGATCTATCTCAATCGGTTTAATAATCCATCGAAAAAAATTTTACTCAATGGGAATTCTGGTTTATCTCTTAGATCTATTTTAAGGGTTGTTCAGATCCATAAATCAGATATTTTACTCAAGGGGCATTCTTGTTTATATCATGGATTTGTAACAAGGGTAGTTATGATCCTTCCATCCCAGATTTTCCTCATAGAGAATTCTAGTCCACATCGTCATTATCTCCCAATGGTCTTCCTAATTAATCAAAACTGTATTTTCCATTAGTGGATTTATAGTTCACATCTTTGGGAACCTTCTCATGGAGTGGTTGGATCCATCCAAACTAGATTTTCTTCAAGGGTTACTCTGTATCACATACTACATCCATCTCAACAGGAATCCTGATATATCCTTCCTAGATTTACCTCAATGGGAATTTAGCCTCACATTCTCGATCCATTTCAAGGAGAATCCAAATCCATACATCCTATATTTTCCACAAGGGGCATCCTAGTTCCCATATCATGGTCTTTATTTATGGTGTGTAATAGTTTATCCATCATGGGTCCATATCATGGGTTGTATTGATACATCTCCTAGGTTATCCTCTGTAGGTAGTTCTCGTCCATTGCAAAATATTCCATGTTTGACATCATATATCATTAGGATAAACGTTTTTTATCCTCCTTTACTAGGAATTCTGATAAACCTATTATCATCTCTGCTAGATGTTATACTCGTCACTTATCCCATGATACATTGCTAATAAAAATCATTGGATACCTAATGTGAAATCCAGGGAGGAAATGTTCCTATAAAATTTACTACCACATATAAAATATAGGATTCCTAAGGTGAATTCCTTGGAAGATATTTTCCCACAGTTTCAGCTACATCGTAAAAAACATGTGACTAATGAGGTGAAATCATTGGAAGATATTATCTCATGGAATTAGCTACCTCATAAAAAACATGGGATGAATGAGGTGATGGAATGTGAAGATATACTCCGTTGTTAGATACCTCATCATATACATGAGATTACTTGGGTTCTCCACCCAAGAAAACTCTATGAGATACCCTTCTATGAGGTAGAATCCATGTGACCAATGCACCCAACATCATGAAATTCTAGTAATGCCCAATGTGGATACAATCCACACTATGGGTTTTTAGACTACCCAGGCATAAAACTTTTTACGAAAAAATAGTATAATTAGACTAGATCTCTAATGATATGTCTCAAAGAATAAATTCCATGATGATGACATAATTCTATGAGGCAGACTAGGACTAGGTGAAACGTCAGAAGGAGGATTCCATGGAAGGAGGAATAGACATCCAATCATCTTGTTTCGATCAAGGATCACACAACGTTGATGAATGTGACGAATGTATACCACCTTTGGAAAGCATGAATTATGTGTGACAAGAACATTGGTGCACATTAACATGCATGTGGTGGATCTAGTGAAAGCGCCACAAACAAATACATGTTAACAATATTAGTAAGACCCAATATATTCTATTTTGACTAGATAATTACATAATATAATTATAGTGAATATATATGTAGAAATTGTATATTATTAATATAAATAGGAAATGGAAATTCGTTATTCTATAATTACCTTGTAGTTACATTATTTCCCATATTGAATATTTTATCCTCATGATTTTAATGCTTTTATAAACAAGTGAGGATATTTTTTATTTAATACATTTTTTGATTCCCATGTTTCTTATTTCATCATATGGTTATTTAAAAAATTAATATCATGTTGAATTACATTATTCTAAAACACAATTTTTTAGTCTTAAATCGTATCAGGTTATTCCTGATAAGAATATTTGTTTCAAAATGAACAACTTCATTGAATAAAACATGAGAAACAGCTGAAAATAGTTTCATAACAACCAAACATGAAATAATTCATATACCAAGTATAAAATCCTAGGTAAGGCCACTCTGTAGGAAAATTGATTCAATATTCTCAAATATTTTATATAGACCAATATATTGTTAAAATAGCATCCCCTTCTTACCAAAACACAGAACACATTTGAATAGAGATACTTTAAGAAAAATAAGATCACCTACCTCAAAAGAAATAGATTTTCCCTGGTAATCAAAATAAAATTTCCACATACATCATGACTTTATCAAGTGATACTAAATCATAATCACCTTATATTCCATTCTATCTAAAAAATCATGACTCAATAATTTTATATCCCCAACTTCATTCCACGAAACTGATGTATCACAGTGCTTTCTAAATAATTCCTCAAAATGATCCATCAGTATACTATGTGTTATTATAATAAATGTATAGAAAATTTAGATGTCAATAATTACATTACTTGGTTATCAAATAAACACCATCAAATAATATCCTCTAATTTATTAATCATTTACTCTAACATTCCATCAGATTTTGGATGAAATGTCATTCTAAATTTTAATTCTGAAACCAAAAAACAACTAATGTATTTTTAATAAATTAGGGGAATATATGTGATCATGATCACATAATTTAAAAAGTGGTACACCATGTAATTTAAATATATCTTTTTCAAAAATTTGAAAATGTTGTTACAATGACCTATTATCTTGAATTGGAAAAATTGAGAAAATAAATTTCATCATTCAAAAATAACCAAAATCACATTATTACCCCATGATGTATTTGGTAATACAATTGTGATGTCCATGGATATATTCTCTAATTTATAATATATCACTAGAAAGGGTCAGATCATCCCCTTAGTTAATTTTTGATCGGTTTTAACCTATAATATAGTCAAACATTTCATATTTAAATCCAAAATATATTTATTAATTCCTTCCCACACAAAATGTCACCATAGGTCCCGATATATTTTTCTGCTAACTAGATGAGAAAATAATAGAAAACTATATGCCTCCCAAAATAGTTATTTCTTAAAATGATGCCCCATGAAATAACTAATATTTTTTTAAATATCAAAACACCTTTTTTAACAATATTAAATATAAAAATACTGGCTTTCCTAACCAATTATACCGTTCCCAATAAATCATTCCATCATTCCAAATTTTCTCAATTTTTTTTTATATATGATAATTCTAACACCTAAAATAAAATAGAGGGAATTCCTACATGAAAATTTTATAAGGAAACACTCATTAATTAATTAAGCAATGGATCAGAATCCATTAATAGAAAATTTATTTTAGAATTATCAATTACAGTCAATAACTAGGTACTTTAGTTTATTTACCAAGATGGAAATTTATTGAATAGTAGTAATATTTTATCAACACTTGTCATATCCTATATATAAAGTTCAACTCTTTAAGAGTGAATGTATACACCAAAATTTTGTGATCACTAACTATTTTATATATTACTCAATATAAATGATTTCACTATTTATTTGTAGAAAACACTATAGTGTCCACTTCAAAATCATTTGAAGGATTATTTTTCTCAAGAAGCTTTTCGTGTTTTGAATCATATGAAATTTTCCAATCATTAGGAATTAAAATTAAACCTAGTACCTCTATGAAATAATATTTTAGATAAAAAATCAACAACTTATAGATGATTAGGAATAAAATGAAGAATTCAAAAAATTTATTTTCAATTCACTAAAATATTCCTCAAATTCTATTTACCAATTTACCTAACCTCTTTTCCTATAAAATCATTTAGTTGTCTACATAACCATATAAAGTTCTAAAAAACCACAACTAATATACTTTTAATAGATAAATAATACGTATCTTTCTCCTATTTATAGGACCTGGACATTCTTCAACCACATTTGACGTATCTTAGGGAATAGTTACGCTATATTTATATATTATATATCCATGGAATGAAATCTACTCTATCCAAAAGTAATATTTTCCAAATTATGAAAATATCTTAATTTAATTAATGTGTTTAAGGGAAATGCATTAAATGTGTTTCGTGGTCCACAATACATTAAGTGTAATCCAAAATATTATCAATAAACACAACCAGAAACCTTTACAATTATTCATTGAAATATCCATTCATATGATTCAGGAATATATTCAGACCATTTATCTTTCCCAATGGAACAATCACAAAATCACAATGTGCATACCTTGAATAAAATAATATATTAGGAATGACATCTTCCATCACTATCAGCTGATGGTACCTTGACCTAGGATAAATCATTGAATTATAATGTGCTACCTATAGATAATAAAGATATTCACAAATATTAGGCATGAAATAATAATTATTAATAGTGATATCATTCAATTCCCTATAATCTATGGAAATCCTCATGGAACCATCTCTATTTTTTAAAAACAAAATCGTAGAACACCATGACCATGTTTTAGGATGGGTGAAACCATTTTTAATAAAATTTTGTCTCTATTTTTTTATTTTAGTAATTTCATCATGATGTAGTTGATAATGGGGTTTTTAATTTTTTATAGTAATAGTAACTAAGACAAAAGTAAAATTAGTTTCCTGATAAAGTATAATATTAGGTAAATAAATACTAAAAACATCCAAATATTACTTTACTACCATTAATTTATTCATAAGATTCATAGGCTTATTTTCAATAACAAGATCAAGATAAATTTAGTTTCCATTAGTAATTTGTTTCTTAGCTTGTCTCTATGTTACTAAATGTATAAATTGATTGAATTATATAAATTAATTCTTATTTTTAAAAGTATATATGTTTTGAATTGTCATCATTCTTGGTATGATTAAATTAAAGTTAATCCACACCTAAAAAAACATCTTGTTATATAGTGGGAGAGATAATTAGGTTTTAATGGATAACCTATCACATTTTATCATAACAAGCCATTTTTAAATTATTGTTTCATTTACTCTTCCAACATGTGTTTTATACAAAAGTGATGACATAATTTCCTTAGATTATGTTTTCATTTTACTAGAAATATTTTTATAAAGGAAAAAATGTGTAGAACTTTAATAGAACAAGGAATTATAATAATTTTAGTATACATGTATCATACAATTTACTATGTCAATTGATATCACATAATCTACCAAAGTTGTTTCAATGGATTTCACGACACCCAAATACATATATAAATTCTTATTCTCATCAATAATTTTCTTATTTAGACACATATCTACATAATGACCCACCTCATTACAATTAATACACCATACAACCTCTTTATGCGTTTTTTTCTTAACACTATATGGGTCATTATTGCATAATCATGAATTGTATGTCCAATATTATCACATGAGAAGTACTACCCAAATTTCATAATACATACCTTAGAGTGATTTTTACCACACCAATTATAAACAAGAAACATGATCTTCATAACAACATATTTCTATGGTGAATTCAACTCCATTTTTCCCATCTCAATCTTTTCTTTTTCTTTTTTCATAGAAAATATTTCCTTTAAAAACTCCATTTGTACCATTTCAGAATGTCAAAGTAGTATCTAAAAACATTTTAATTTTTTTATAAGACAATTTCTATTTATATATTTCCCCAAATGAGGTCTAATAATTATTTATTTTATAAAAAATATTTTATATAAAATTTGATGTATACTATTCCAATTGGGGGACGTTATCTTTATACGTGACCAATGAATTTTCCACATTTTATCAATATTGAAAAAAAATTATTTTCCATCCTCAATAGACTATCCATATGAAATTATTTCATAAGAAAACATGTTATAAATGTGACACATTACAAGGAATAAATCTATTCTATTTCTCTAGAATTATAAATCATTTACCATAATTGATTGGCTTCACCTTTAGAAGTTCAAAAGAAAGGGATACATTTAGATGATATGAAAAACCCATCAGTGTTAATATATTTTCAAAAAAATTAATCCACCCCTCATATAGTTTTATGTCAGATGATACACTAAGTGTTTGTGGGTGTAGTATTATATATATATCTACCATTGACAAGTTCCTCTAAGATATATTTGGATATCCTATTGCATAGAACCCACAAAAAATTATGGGATGTTTCAAAAAATCATTTAATGAAATATAGTAATTGTTTCCAATTCTATTAATTGA
Source organism: Viscum album (assembly GCA_963277665.1). Taxonomy (NCBI): domain Eukaryota; kingdom Viridiplantae; phylum Streptophyta; class Magnoliopsida; order Santalales; family Viscaceae; genus Viscum; species Viscum album. Next base: position 1,643,925,767 of record OY728127.1, on the reverse strand, counting down.
TGGTTTCTAATTTTAAATGATATTATCCTCGTGGTTCCTTCTTACTTCAGCATCCATGTTTCCTCTGTGGAAAACCGTTCTGAAAAATCCTTTTTTATATGAAATATCATGGTAATAATGAAATGTTTTATCCTGAAAACCATAATTTACAATCTCTTAATACTATTTACCACCATTATAAAATCCTATAAAATTATCTAACCCTTTCATCTAAGATGAAATATAAAGAACCGACCCTAAATAATACAAAAAGTTTTGTATTAAATCATTAATTAAATATCATGAATTTGAGTTTCTTTATGTATTATAGCTTTTTACTAGGCCATAAACCTTCTATAAATAAATATTTTATCACGTAGTGTAAACTTCCGCTTAGTTTCATTTTTCCTATAATATAAACCATGCTAATTAAAAATGTCTTTTCACAAAACTTCTTCTTAAATTTAATCCCAACCTAAGACTTGTCCATATAAATTAAATATTTAGAAAAACACTTCCAAATTTGGTATGTGAAAAAAGGTTATTATACAAAATATAAAAATATAAAAATAAAAATTTAAATCTATTAAATTTTATAAAAAATCTAGTTTTCAAAATGAATATTTTGAATAAAATAATAGTTCGTTTACCCAAAAAATCCAATTATCGACCAAAAATTTTCATAATTAATTAAAAACTCTAAATTATACTTATAATTGATAATCATGAAAAAACTTTTAATAATTTTTTTCCAAAGTTATATATTTCACATGAAAGAGGTATCATATACATTCATTTAGTCTTAATCGCATTATTATATGTTTTGAAGTAATGTTATTTCCATATGAACCCTTATAGAGAATATAAAAATAAATTATATAACTAGGGAAATAATATCACTCTGAGAAATTTAATAACCTACTTCTTAAATTCTAATAATCATTTAGTAGAATCCTAACTAGATAGCACAGTCTCTTTATCCAATGCCTTAGAGAGAAATATCAGGCACACATATCCTTGGTTTATAGTAAAACCACTGGTCCTTGATGTATAATAGGACCAACCATCATAAAAAATAATTTAGGTTAACTATTATATATTTATATCAAATTTAATAATTGAGTTCTCATCGTCATAGTCATAAAACTATTCATTTTCTCATAAGAAAACATTTCAACATATTGAAATATATTTTCCACTTAAGTCCATTTTTGAAAATACATAAAATAATGGGAATGTGTTTTTATTGGAATAAGACAAGGAATCAAATAATGGATTAAAAAAATCAAAATAATTTTTTTGGTGTAGGAAAAATTTATGAACACCATATATTTGAAACAGACAATTCATTTTGACTTTTTGACAAAGTGTTATTTAAAAAATATACAAAAATGTTATTTACAAAAACCAAGTAATGAATGTAAAAAATGTGACTTAAAATGATATTTATAATTCCTTAATTTAAATACATATAAATACTTAAAATAATTTCATGTACATGTACTTGGAATAAAATGATTTAGAAAAATTAATCATTAATAAATTTAAAATGATACTTTTAATGTAATGTGTCCCTTACCTTGAGTTTAACAAATCATATATGTTTTTTATATTCATGAATAATGAAATTATATTAAATATTGAATTTATTAATAATTTTTATTAAGTTTATTATTCATTTAATTTTATTTATTAAATTTTCATATTCAATTACATTATCTGGCATGTTCACATTGGATGTTTTGATGATATTCGACTCATGTGTCCAAAATGAATATGAAAAGTTATCTTTTGTTCCATGTGGTAATTTTTAAATTTTATCATAAATAATAATCCTATAATAATTAAAAATTTTATACATTAATATTACTATAAAAAACTACAATATACGGTTTGGAAAAATTATCTATATTAAAATCGTATAGACAGTTTGTTGTACGTATGCATTTTTAAGGTTTTGTTTTTCAATGAGAATAAGGGAAATACAATAAATAAAATTATCTATTACATATTTACATTAAAAAAATTATTATCATATTACTGTTTAAATAAACATATATACAGTATCCTTGTTATGGGATAATTCAAAATGAATCACAATGCTTCATATGGATGGTAATCAACATGTATGTACGAACAACATTAACATATTTCGATGGTTGAAAAGGTAAGAAAAAAGATGATATATTTCATATCAAGATTTATAAACATGTAAATAATATCATATATTTTGATTAAATCCATCATTATGACCATCCATACGATGTGCTTATAGAAAACAATCACACCAGTTTGCTAGGTCGTAGTCTTCCATTCACAAGACTAAAACATTCATTTTCCATTTGATGGAAGATGAGGTGGATATATGTTAATTTATCCATAAAACGTTATATAGTTATATGTAAGATACTATATTTATACATTGATAATGTTTACATGTTATTATATTGATATATAATAATAAATAAAATGAAAAAACTAAGTTAATAACTATACCTCTTCGAACAACCTCGTTAGTGTTACACATAATGCCTTGAATGGTTTTATTTATGATCAATAAAATTACACTAGGGTTATTTTATGTATATTATAGAGATACATGGATATATAATTTACAAAATATACTTATAAATATGTGTGAATAACAGATGATAATATGTTCCATATTATATGTGTGTGCAAGGGTACTTTTCAAATTACATGAATATTTTAAGTAATATAAATTAATTTTCATTAAAAAATGGATCCATATTGTTATATTGGAAATATAGTATAATAATGGGTATACATTAATTCATTGACTAATATATTGAAATTTTCATGTGTTTTTTTCACTCTTAGGTATTTCTTTTCACCAATAGTTATCCCTTTTAAAATTTTATGCATTCTCAATGTTTTTTAAAATAAAGGAGTCAAAAAATTTAGATAAAAGGACACAGGACCAATAAATAGACCTTGGATACTAATTTAAACCATTAAAGATTCCATAGTATGATGATGATATTTTAATAATTTCAATTATTTTAACAAAACATTATTTATTATAAAATACAATTAATGTCATTTTTTGCAACTATTCTTTTAATTTGAAATTGAAAACAATGTGAATATAATTACCTAGAATATAATCTTTTCATAAAGACCAAAAAAGTAATATTTATCTAAAAATTCTTGGAAACCAAATAGTTCATTCAAATTATGTTACATTAAATATTTTTAAATTCAATTTTATCACTATTCATTTAATTGAATAACTTCATAGTTGGTGTGGGGATAAAATATATGTTAATTATGTCATAATATATATAAATAAACTAATATGGAAAAATAATTGCATTCAATATGTAAACTTATTAACTAACAGAAGGTGTTATTATCCTAGGCAAAAAATAATATAGACATTAAAATCCAAAATGCATCATTTTTTACTTTATATTTACTTATAACATATAATTTATTCTCAAAGAAAATTACCAAAATATTATCAATGTTTATATTACCGGATAGGTATTGTCAAACCACATTCATATAATAGATTAAAATAAAATTTTAAATTAATTTTTAGTCCTTATTATATTATCTTTAACCTTAATTTTCTAATTTACCCTTATTGAGATGACAACTATTTCTTACGGTTGCTATTCACAATGACCAAAAAAGTGGACATATTAACACAATTTGGAATTCATGATTTTAAATATTACATAAATTTTTAATGATTCAATTTTTAAAAAAGAAATAAATTAATTTAAGATTAAAATGAGAAATGAAAAGATAAACAGTTTTCCATAAAAAATCCTTTATAAAAATGTTTTCATTCCAAATTCATGCATTAAATTAATTCTGAATGCCATAATTGGATTATTTTTTAATCAAAAATAAAATAGAGGATTTCTTGAATAAAAAAATTAATTTTAATTTCTAAATACATTTAATGAAAATTTAGTGTCAAATAAATTCAATATTTTTCTCTATTCATTGAACAATAATATAACATGAAAATTTCTCTAAAATTCAGACTATGTTTTTTCTTATTAGATGATTTGGAAAATAAAATTAAGTTTACCACATTAAAATTAGAAAATATAGAAATCGAGCCTTTATATTAAACCATATAATATAGTAATCCTTATATCATATAAATAAAAACATTATATTTAGATTGGAAACATTCTTATTTTTAATATATTTTGTATATATCTATAAAACATAATTAATGACTATTAATAAGTCATGAAAATAAATTATTCTAACAATAACATGATTGGTAAAATAAGTGGATAAAAAAATATATTATATGTATATAAATTATTCTGATATATATATAATGAATCAAATTTTTTAAAACCTGAGCTCAGATATATTTCCATGAATGTAAAAAATGAGGTAAGTGTTTTTCAACTCACATTTATTTCATTGAGACGTATTCTATATTCACAAATTGTTTACTTTTTGGGATTTATATACTACCCATGGATGACTTGAATTATTCTGTTCCTAAAAACGATAGGTATTTACTAATTCATAATAAGGTTCTTTATTTTATTTGATTTTTATTTAGAGATTACCTATTTAGTAAGGGTTTATCACCTGAAATAGAATTATTTGAGAAATACATTTTTTTTATTCACCTATAATTCATTATGTTCTTTATAAAAATACCTTTTACATTTTATATTATGAATCTATTTATGATCATTATATTTAATGCTTCATATGATTTCATTATTTCGTTGGTCTTAAAATTCCAAAGATTAAAATTTAGAAGAAAATTTGCATTTAAATCACATTTAAATCTGGACTGGTTCTGCTTGAATTTCCATTGAAAGAAATTGAATGACACTCATTTTATAAACACATTTCAATTTATTATACTCTATTAATTCCTAGTATTTTCATGTAATTGAACTTTTTTTCTATCTCTTGGGTATATAAAATGATTGAGATAATGTTTATAAGAAATGCATTCTTTATTTCCCCTTTCATCGAGTTGCCTTCTGATGTAAGATGGCATAGCTCAAGTTTGAGTTGTTTTGGGGTTGGGATTTTTTAAGACCCCACTATTTGTATGAGGTTTAGAAACACTAATTTCTTCCAAACCCCCATTTTAACTTTATGGTCTGGCCAAGGGGTTTTGAGAGGTCATGGGGTGTTTCGAAATAGTGGGACGAGATCAGGAAATACAGTCATGCGACAACAGTATGACCAGCTACCTGACGGAAGTCCATAGAGTAGCATGTCAGAATCATATATGATAAAAACGCATTAGAAAGATATTGAGAAATACTAGGTATATGATGGGATGCATATGACTAATCAGAAATGTGTCAAACTTGAATTTTTTAGCATTATAATTATTTATTCGCAAACGTGAAATAGACCATAATTTATGAATATAGTATCATTACTTTAGTTATTTTTCTACTCATCATGGTTTTTGATTATAACTATCTCATAGAAACTCTATTATTATCGTCGTTCGTCGCATTGGAATTCCCATGATAGAATATCACTCAATTACATTATATGGTCATTTTTTAATATTGAATTATTGTTGTGTATGGTATATTTGAACCTAGAGAGACTTGAACATATGTTAATCTAATTTTTTAAAACTATTTTTGTGATCTTAGAATATCCCATGATTTTACATTTATGAATTTTTTAGTATAACCCTATTCATATTATTAATTAAATTTTAATGATTTATTTAATGATATATTAAAATACAAAAGTGGGTAGGGTTACACATAATGATATAGTAATTAGGTGTGGAATTTCCGATCTATATGTTGACCTTAGGGATCCGTACAATTTTTAAATCTATAGGAAATATGATTGGAAATATGAATATAGCATAATAAATCAACATTTTGTGTACTATGTAGTTAGATACTATGGTAATTGTGAAATAAAAACTTGTTTAAAATTATTGGACGTTTATGTTGGAATGAAATTCCTTGTTGGACCACCAAGGATTCATAAAAATTGATATTTTCAAAGAATAAAATGGACATGATGTGGACTCCATTATGATATGGTATGCATTGGGTAGGGAAGTGGATTATACACATATTTACAAAATCAAATTCTCTGCGGTGACTCCCCTTTGGTTTCTAGAAATAGCAGCACTTATTATATTCCATTAATGAATGTCATGGATTTTAAGGGATACATTTATTGAATTTCATGGAATTTGATCCCCAGTTTCATCTCATTTATATCGGTTTTGAATTCCTTGCGTGTGAGACGTCGATTCCAAACTTTTCATGCTGCTGAATCTCATGGGTGGTCCATTGAGTTTGAACTGAACTAGTGTAATTTTATTGGGAAATAATCGAAGTGTATTCTAATTTAAACATAAATATTCCGCTATTTTATTATGATATTGGTTTATATAGTTATTAGATATGGAAACATATTAGAATAAAACACCTCATCTATGATTAGATACTGGTGTATGATTATGTCAGTAGTGTTAGTCCAGGTAAAATTTTTTAGACCCAAGAATCAACATAATTACTTTTAATTAAAATTATTTTTTTTATCTAACATAAAATATATACATAATTTAAAACAATTAATATATATGGTAGATTTAATTTTCATTAGACCCAATTTTTTTGTGGTCTACTATGTTTCAACCACATCCAAATCTATTCATGGTTGGGTACCACGGAAAAGTTCAGGGATGCATGTTGAGATAAGGTAAAATGATCTCCATCAGATTATTGATGATATATATTGGTTTTTAGATATGACCAATAATATAGGATAGAGATGTATAATTCTATGTTTTTCTAATTTTTTTATTCATACCATTTTTATTTTTAGGGAATATTTACTATACCTAACTATACTTGTACATATATATACACACCAGATATGTTTGTGACAATAACATGTTATTCTTTGGGTTATAAAATGGGTTGATATTACATATTTAATTTATTCAGATTTGATGTGTTGTATGTTACATTATTTTAATTGTTTTTATAATCTAATATGTGACCATAGTATCCCCATTGTATGATGTTATACATGTTCTTTTAGATATATTCCTTTAGCATACTAGAAGGTGCACCTAAGGCCATGTGGCACACTTTCTTGAGTAACTAGTTTAGTGGATTCTGGGTCAGTTCATTTCAATATATATCATAGTGATCTAAACAAGCTATAACATATCTTATAGATTATTTCACTCAAGACACACTTGTGGAAGGTCAAATTTTTCTTGGTCTTACGAATACATCAGTGATATACACTCATTTCCAAAATATGAAAAATGAACCTTGGGTGGAATACTCTAACATATTTATTTATGTTTTATAATTTAAATTGTGTTTTAGAGATGTTTTTTCTTATGTTAATACCCCCAATTGTTATATTATTTTTATGATTGTCTCATTTAGTACTTATAATATTATTTCTTCAGTATATATCAATCAAATTTACATTATTGTTACCTTATAAACAACCTATCCATCTAAAAAAAATTAAAAATAAATATATAATAAAATCTTGTTTTTATATGTTCGATTAATGGAAAATGATAGAAACAGTATATAATGATAGAGTTGATTTTCTGGAGAGAGACATCATTAAAGCATCAATATGCCTAATGTTTTCAAAGAATGTTCTAAGTTTTCCACGAAATTTTTGTTTTATCCAGTAGGGAGTCAATTATATATTTCCCAATATCAATTCAACATATATGATAGTTTTAGGACACCAATAAAGAGATATAAACGGGTTTCATTTCACACATCAGTTATTTTGACTAACAGTTTAAATATTTGACCAGCTTTCTATACAACATTGAGTTGGAGATTTATACCATGTATTACTCATAAAACTAAATTTGTTGAGGCCTTAAACGGCAGTATTTTAGTTAGTAAGACATTAGAAATATAATTGAATTTGGAGAAATAAGGGGTATTCCCAAATATATTCTTTATCCTTAGGTATATTGTTATGAGTATGATAATTTAGTTGGCCATCATATAGGTCAATGAGCCCAAAAAGTTATACAAAGCCTAGGGTATGTTAATTTTTTTTGTTCTTGAGTGTAGAATTACTATTTGAGGCCTAATTTTCTTAATTTATATCTTTATATATTTTTTTATGATTTATTATATTTGTAGTAATTTATTAGAATTTAAATTTTTATATATCAATAAAATAGTTTGGGATAATTCCAGTTCCCTTAGTATTATCTACAGTCGGAAGAGATCAACCTATCATTTTTAATGTACATGACTGTAATGAGATAATGATGGGGATGTATATATCATTGGAATATTTAATTATTTTTACATATAAAAACATATTATATCATTCTTTAAACTTAAAATTTCAATTTGATATATATTGTTTTTTATTACCCATAAAGGTGAGTTCCTTTCTTTGATGTGGAGGGAAACAATGAAGTGATCCTTGATCATACGGGGCATCAATTGTATTAATATTATATAGATACTATATATTCCAACATGTAACATTTTATACTATGATATATCTAGGTTTTGTTTGTGGTTATTGCAATAGTTGTGGAGTTTTTCAATAATTTATTTTTTTATGTGGTTGTGGTGACACCCCCTAGACATGATATAGTGTTTGGGAAACTATTTCAACATTGTATTCTATATATAGTATTCTTTCTAGACATAATTATTCCATCTATGTTATAGTTGGTTGGTTTTTATATTTATGACACATTCCAAACTATTTTAATCATGTCCATTGTATACCCATCGGTTTCTCTGTTTCTATTGAAAAAGTTAGAGGATATCAATTCTCTGAATATTTTTTAATTAAAAATAATTGAATCCTACAACAATGATGAAAAAAATATCCCCATCAATATATATATGACTTATCTAAATAGCTAATAAGATTTTTAAACATCTCAAAGATTGATATGTGTTATGAATATCCATATTTGAGATTAATGTAGGTTGATATCTTGAATTTATTAATTAAATACTGTTATAGTCACATTATGTTTGTTTCAATCCATTTTGGAGTCATGAATGTACTGACTATTTTGTGATACTAATTAAATACATTTTACTATACTTTTTGGATCATTTTTCAATATTTCATGTTGATTAAAACCTCAAATATTTTAATTCTAAGAAGTACCATTATGATAATGTGAGGAACTTTCCAAATAGTCTTAGGTGACATCAACCCTCTTTGGGGTTTTGAGAGTCGTAATTCGAGATGTGAGAGGTGACTTTCTTAGACATGCTATATCTAAGACCATTGTGGAAATTATCTATTTTGGGTTTTCATAGTTATGAAATCACGAATATAATTATGATATCTAGGATCTAGTTCATATAGAAGTATTTTTACCCAAATTGTGTTGTATAACTTTCTTATCAAGGTGTATTTTGGGTCTACGTATATCATAAGAGCATTAGATATATTCTCTCTCCTTATTATATAAATATCTACTTTTGGTGGTGTGTTTAGTTATTCTATGATTATGACTTCATGTTCTACTACACACTAGAGAATGATAATTTATTAATTAATGCTCTAAGAAGGAATTTTATTTCGGATGTTTCTAGTTATTCCAAATATAGTTAAATTACAATATACGAAAAAACTCCATTTCATCATTAAATATTTGAATTCAGTGGTTGGTGATTCAATTATAAAATTATAGAAAATTTATTGAATATTTAGTAGGTGGAATATTCTTATCTCGAATATCATAAGGGTATGTTTTAAGAAGCCTTTCATATATAGAAATTCATGTAATAGGCTGTCAGAAGACTTAAAAATAAAGTGTTTAATTTGGGGAATCATCTTATTTTAGTGATTTTTGTGATGTTGGACTTTTTTTACTTTATATAAAACATTTCCCATTTAATCTTACCTATAATCCTGATGTATCAAACCTTGAAATTGGATTTTTCAAAAATTTTGGGAATTTTTTAATTTAAATCTTTAAGCCTTCATGTATGATCTATCTAAAATTTTAGGTCTATCAGTATTTTCATGTTGGTTTGTTAAAAAAAATTAAATTCCATAGTGTATGTGGTATGATGATGGATTTAAATATTTATTTTCTTTTAAAAATTGGTTATTTGTGATGTTATATGAGTGATTATATATCATTAAATTAAGTCGACTCATTAATTAGTGACTTGGAAGTTGAGTTTTGTTGATGATTTCTTAGGCCCAATTATTTAAGAGATTATGATTTATGATAGGGTAACATTAATTATCATCTATAATCATGATACTAATTTTACTTAATGATTATGTATAGGTAATTGGATGGATTTTGAAACATTTTTATTCACATTTATTTCATTCAATCAGTAGAAGTATGGTCAAAAAAAGAAAATGATCAAGGCATTAAATGATATGTTTTTTACATGTGTTCTAGACATTGGAGGATTAAGGGTTATTCAAAAACCATTGGTTCAATTTTACTAGGATTATATAAATAAAACTTCCATTGGTATGGCTATATAAAATAATTCTCTGAAACTCCTTACTAGTATTAATTATATTGAATTGTGGTTGGTGAGTAAGTGATTCATATCCAAATTTGATTAAGATAAATACATATAAAGAGAATGATATTTTTAATAATATGAAGGTGGATCATGTAAATCGTGCCTTCTATAGATATAATGAGGTCAAATAAGAAGTTTTATATAATATATCCCATTTATTAACGAATGATTAAATTCTTTTTGGTGATTGGAGGTTTTGTAAATGCAATAATATTTCTTGTCTTTTTTTGACCCTTTTTAGGATATGGATCCTTTTAATGAAATGTAAAATTAATTATAACTTCCTCTATATATGGTTTAATATCATTATATCATCCATTATTTGTAACTTTTTATGCAATATAAAGATTGTCTCATGATAGTGATTACAAGTTAATGTTGATTCGACATTCATGAAGGGGAAGGTTGGGATTATAGATCATCTAGACAATATTTGGGATGGGAATGTAATTACAGTGGGGTATTTCTTGTGGATTTATGTGGTTTTAGAGAATTATATGTGTGAGTATGATTTCTACATGGGTTATATATATATATCTATATTTGTTTGAAGATAAAATATATTTTTTGGAACTATTATGATTGAAGTGGTCCATGTTTTTTATTCATTTGGATGTTATGATGATTTTATTGATGTGGTTTTATAAATTGGTTATGATTTTACTGATAGATTGATTATTGTTTTAGATAATTTTCTTAATTTAATAGTTCAAGGGGTTTCTTTTCCCCTTTATTTGTTTCATGTGATTATCATAAGGTAAAATAATGTAAGAGTTATACATATAGAGGCTCGAATTATATTTAATCCAATACACTAATTTTCATCATTTTCTCAATTATTGAGAAGGGTATTATATGATGTTTGGTGGAATATTATTTGGTTTTTATATTTTTATATAATAATATACTTGGTGAAGAAAAATGTGTTGTGGAATAATTGGGGAATGAGTCATGAGATAATGGAAGAATTGCATTGTCAAAACACTCATTTATAAGTTATTGTTTATGAACAGTTGTTATAATTAGGCACTAATAATAGCATAGGAACCCTGTTATTATTTTAGGTATATAAATTCTATAATTTCTAATGACAGACTATTTCCCCATAGACAAATTGGATTCCACCATCCGACTCTCCCATAAGACCAAGAAGATCATCAGACAAATGACTCTCCACCAATGAAAAAACACATTATTTTAGTGTTCTTTTAAATTAAAAAAACGAATCCAAGGATGTAACCATGGGAATCCCTCATCCTCGAAAATCTCTTAGACAAGTTCATTTTGTTGTTGATTAATAATCATGAATTTTAATATATAAAATGTTTCATATTTTGGTATTTGGAAATAAAATTTAGACTTTTGGCCATATAAATTTTATGTTTGTATCATAATTAATACTGCCCTATATAGAATTAAATCCTTGTTGTGTACCCCATATATTGACCCAAGTAGTGATACAACACGTTTGGTTGGTTATGTCTCCAATACCATTGTACGAACTCAGTCTTGCTATCAACACAATATCCATATTTTTTGTTTGGAAATTGGCACATGGACCTTAATAAACTGCTAGATTCCCATTATTTTCATTTTATTTCCCCTAGTTTTACCCATAATTCTTAATATAATCACTATAATAGTGATATGTTATATAGAAAAATATTTTTTTTTCATTTTTCCCCTCACTAACAAAACCCCAGGGAAACTTACCGAGAAGTCATCCATACTAACACTAATATAGAAAATCCTTCCAAAAATATGAAGTTATAATCATGTGGGGTTTCTATAATAATGGTTCCCCTTATTAAAAGGGATAATATCTTTTATTCATTAAAATGTTTAATTTTTTGTGATGTTAAACTAGTTCCATAATGGTATGCCACCATGAAATTTTCTTCCACAAAGTATATCACACTATTTTGATATGTGACCCCCTTATTACTATTTATTATTGAATAGTAGAATAATGATAGTTAGAGAGTGAATATTTCAGTTGTTTTCACTGTACTATACCAAATATATACATCCAAGAAATAATTTTTCCATCACATACCAAAATGATAAAATAAAAAATATATTTTTAATTCAGACATCCTAATCCTCTACTTTTGTCATCTATTTCCTCTCATGATTCCTTAGTGATTAGAGGACCATTATAAGAAATATGAAATATTTGTGGTGTATTATACTCTAATTATTTTTCATGGTTGGTATTTTCTGGATATAGATTTCTGTTTTTTCACTTAAATTATATTATCGTTTCATACAGTTGATATTCATACACCCCCTTTGTAATAAACTATAATAGAGGTATTTAGTTTGGTTTTTTCACTTTAGTTTTTATGGTTAATATGTTGGTGTATTGTGGAGTTTGAGAATCAATTCCTCCATCTTCGTATATGGAAGTTTTCTAGACATAATATAATATAGGGTATTCAATGTCTCTTTTATTTTATTATTAATTATGTTTTGTATTCTCATTATATCCTTCCTAAGATAAATGGTTTATATTTTGAAACATAATTATAATAATATAATTAGAAATTGTAATGTGTGATGTTATTTTCATGCATCATATTTATTTATTTTAATTTATTAATTTGTTTTCTGAATGGAATATTAATATTATTTTCTTAATTTTTTGTTCACATGCCTCACCATATGAATAGTTAAAAAATAAATTAATTTTGGAAATGTGAACTAAGATAGGAATATCCATAATCCAAGGATTGATAATTGTAATAGATTATAAGTTTATTATTTAGTGGGATGTTTTGTCGCTATTTTTCGGTGTTAGTGAATATGGTAATGTTTCTTAGTTAGAGGTGTCCAGGACGTGAATATGTTTTTGAGAAAAATATAGTATTAGTTTTAATTTTTATGTGGTTGATCCTGACGTAGGATAAGAGGGTTATTACCTATTCATTTTGGGATTTCAATTAATTATCTACCACCATAGATTTTGTTCATTCAATGATTTGATAAAAAAATTTGGTTTCTAATAATTTACTATATATTCTAGGATTTATTTTATTCCAATAAATGAAATCCTTTAATTATCAACCTCTTTGAAATACTAAATTGGTCTTAATTTTATATAGTAATAGTAGTTATATTTTTGGTGGATGATGGGAGTTTCTATTATGGATGATGGTAGAAGGTTGATACCCTTTATTAATACATAATCTAATATGTTTTGGATTCAGTAAGAGGTTATATGGATATAGTGAATATAAAAATATATATGTATGGCCTTATATGTATTATGGGGATGATAGTACTAAGACATATGGCATGGGGTTATGCGGGTTACTAGTTATGTGGGAAAGTGGATATGAGATACATTCAAATTTATTTTATTTGGTAATATATTATGCTATTTCAATGAATGTTTGGATATGTGTGCTAAGGTCGGGTTCGGGAATTAATCTACCATATATAGGTAATGACTTGGTTCAATATTTAATAACTGATGCATTATTATTCTTCATTGCCACTATGATGATTTTTTGATGGATTGATCTAGATGATTATACATGTGTGATTAAGGAAATATATATACATATTCAAATTACCATGATGTAGTATGTGATTTGGATAAAAATAACATGATAGTGAATTAGAGTTGTCCAGTTCATAGAGAGTTGTTTCCATAGAAAATAATTCATACTATATTTTGATGTTTATTTTTTTGTATTGAATTATATCCATTGTGGTAATGGGTTATTATATATTTGAAACTATTTAATAATAGTTATATATTATGTTATGATTGTTTATATGTGAAAATCCTCATATATTTTTATTTTTTCACTTTTAGTGCTAGTCACCAACACATGTCATATTAGATGTGAGTTTTTTGGTTCACATTTTTGTTCACTGTATTCCAAGATGGGGATCCTATAGAGGCTTATTATGAAAAAAATAAGGCATATAATATTGCATAAAAGTTTCATTTTTTTTATTTTGATTCTCCCACCGAGGGGATATGGTATTCATCTCATTAAAAGTTACTATTTAAATACATATAATTCCTCAACATATCCAACAATATTTCTCAAGATTAAATTAAAACGTTGTTATTAATTTTTTATGGATTAAACATAAAAGGAAGTGAATAAAAATATTTATTTCATTATGATTTTAATGGAACTGTATCTATACAAAAATATATATTAATGGATGATAATCATCATTATAAATATTTAACATGATGTTTTCATTAAATATACCTAAAAAATTATAATTAAATTAAAATGAAAATATTCTATCTCAAAAAACCTAATGTTTTCATATTATTGAAGATTAATAATTTACAATATATTAACTTATATATTTTTTCCAAATAATTAATTTAATTTTGGTAATTATTATTTAAATTAAATTCTGTAAAAGTATTTAATAATGAAGCAGAAAACCAATTTCTTATATTTAACTTTATATAACATCATTACAAATTACCTCTAGGATCATAATCTACTATGGGTCCCACAATATTGAATTAATATTTATTATTAATTGAAAAAAATAATCCTCTAAAAATTAAATATCATTGATATCTTTTACATAAATATTACGAAAAGAAGACTATCATAGACAATTGAGTTTTGAGGAGTGTAATAATTACCATATATCAAAAAATATTTCCTTTTTTAATATATATCTTTTAAACATATTATTTACCTTAATAATACCCTTTAAAATAAATCTTGGTTTAACATAATAATATCTTACAGAATATTATAATTATAATTTATAATATTATTTATAATTATTTGGAGTGGGTATATTTTAGCATTAAAAAACACCAAAATAAGAGATGTGGTTGAATAAAAAAAACATAACCTTTTTAGATATATATAATTTTCATGATTTGATTTTATAATATATTTATAGTCTCCAATTATATTCTCATCCTTTATTATGTTTTCAAAGTTTATTAAAGTATATAAAATGAAATTTTGATATATAATTCTCATTTATTTTTTACTATGTCAAACAATTTTAGATTAAAATATAGTATTAAATTTAAATAATGGAATGTTTTAATTGGTGGAAGAAACTTTTAATTGGTATTTCAAATGTCAATTATTTATTTGAACTAAAATAGTTAAATTTAAATTTCACAATACATATCATTTATAGTAAATGGTATATTCTTATAAGTTGTTTTTCTGTCCCAAATTAAATTAGATATTTAATTAATATAATATTTAATGTATAAAAAATAAATAATATTTTTAAGAGAATAATTTATTTAGTGTTTAAAGACATTTAAAAGAATATATAAAATGAAATTATAATCAAATAACATTAGGATTAGTAGTAAAATCATAAATTTTTAATGTCAACAGATGATTAGGGATACAAAATTCAATATCATAGTTATATATCCCATTTATGTATTTTATATTTCCCAATATTGTTGATGTATATTTTAAAAAATAATAATTTATTCTTGCCAATATTTCTTATACTCATTAATTGTACCTCAATAAAATATTTTGAGAAACAATGTAACACATTTTTTGCGTGTTTTTTCAAATCTAAATAGATCTGATATAATTTTTTAAAATTATACATTTGTTTTATTTAATTAAATTTAATAATAACATTAATATTAACAATATTATAAACTATTACTATGATCATATTTTTATTAGCATACGAAATATTTGTTATATTATTTTATACTCAATAAAAAATCTAATATTTTGAATGTAATGTGATATAAATTTTGATTTGATGTAACTATTGAGGACATGAGTCTACTAGAAACTATTAAATAATAAAGTAACCATTTATATGTGATAATAATTCCTCTATTTTAGAAAAAAGACTTTAGGGATTCTTAAAAACTGTAAATTGCTTGTTTTTTAAATTTAAAACAACATCATGATGTCAATGAAATTTTATATTATACAAATTTTCATAGGGTAAAAATGAATTATATGTATTAAAATTTATAAAAGTAATATCAATAATTTTGTAATATTTGAATAGATTTATAAAGATACACCACATGATACCCTATTCTGAAAGACAAATATTGGGACCTGAGACAAGATACTAGAAGGCCTAAATCAAATTACATGATTATTTTAGTCTAAAAATAACCATCAACTGTAAATTTAATGTAGGGGAATATTATTTCAATGATTGTAACACCCAGAATGATTCATTCCCATGAATTTTGTTTCCTAATTTATAACCATCTAAAAAGATTACATACGTTACACCTAAGGGGGTAATAAGACTATCACAAAACCCACAGATAAAATTAATCAAAAAAGACACATGCCAAAATCACCACTAATGTGCTCAAACCAAAATCCATCATCTGTTATACCAAAACATTATTGAGGTACTATTTGTAACAATTTATGAATATGTATTATAGAGACAATAATGTACTATTTTTTATTATATCACGGAACCACATCTCTACCAATCGATGCATGCCAAAACATATTCTCTTTATGTCCCCACAATAAAATCATTGATGAATATCTATTATCAAAAAATAAGGACACTAAAAAAAATTATAGCATGAAGATAAAAGTCATGATATATGGAAATACACTTTGTTCGAAGCCACATGTTTAAATTAAATCCATTTAATATAAATTTAAGAAAATAAATTGGACAAAAAATTACACAATAGGTATTAAATAAAATAACAAATAAAAACAGAAAAACAATATGTTAGAAATTTGGTTTATATATCCAAAATAAAACATATAAATATAATTAGATATAAATATTCTAAAATTTAAAGTGTAATACCATGACCCTAGTTATCCAGAGTTAGTGCATTATTTAAAAACATTGGAATTATCATAAGAGATCATGTCTCGAAATACCAAATAGTTTAGTAGCCTTTGATGTACTAAATGCATAAATAAGTTTTAAATAACATCATTAAATAGAGAAAAAACAAAATTGTATCCCATTTTAACACACTCATGTCATATAGCCTATTCCGGTAGGTTAATAGTAATATACATCTTCGCATCCCAGTAAAAAATCATAGAAAGGGGTGAGCTCATATGCTTAGTAAAGATACCAATATTAGGAAAACAATCATAAATAAGCATAAACATTTAAGGAAATAAAGTAGACTAAAAAACATTCCTTTAAACATATATTGTATCATAATATGGAAAAGATAAATCAAATAATTCCATTTACTTATTCACACAGATATTCTAATATTCAAATAATCACATGCAATATCAAAAGCTAATGTCCTAATGATGGAATACATAATTCAGGACATCATAATGACATTTTCAATGCCTCGTGTGAAGAATAAAAATATTGTTTTTTTCAAGACCTTGTTCCAAGACACTAGTTTTTCACATGATACCTATCGATGAATTGAAGAGTTATAGCAGGCTCCACCCATCAATTACTATGTCCAAAGCATTCCTTATATTAAAATATGGAAACATATCATAAACATTCGTATTAAAACTAGCATTCAAAAATTTAATAATTTATCCATAACCCATGTATGGTATAAAAATATCACATCCATAGTAAAACATTTAACAAAACCTCTAATACAATAAATCAACTTCAAACAAAAGTAAAATCTAACAAAGGATATTGATATAGATGAAATCAAAACTATTTGAGATAAATATCTCATTTTATTTTTAAATCATTTAATATTCCTGTAATTATAAAAGAACACATTTATTTTCAAAATATTCTTATAATATTGTAAGGTAAGCTTCGAAGGTATTATAATATAAGAAAATATCTGCAACCGCGGTATATGATAAAAAACATTCTTTGCTTAATTTGTTGGAAAGGTCTTAAAGTACATCATTTGGAAAGCGGTTAAAATATTCCACTCAAAAATTTTATAAAATTTAAAATGAGTGTATAAATAGATTTTATACATAGTATATTAAATATTAAAAGAAATTAAATACATTTTTATGAAACGCATATGTGGATGATAAAGAGGTCCCAGTAGACACATACATATAAACAACCTTGGATAATAAAGAGACTGTAAAATCAACCCTTACCTTTTAATTTTCCTTCATCAAGGGTACATTAACCTCCTATATAATAGTTAAATAATTGTTATTAAATTATAAAATAACCACATACATTAATATGAATTCATATATGATCATCTAATATTTCATTGTTAATAATATTCCAGTAGTATCATTATTTTTGGTGTTAACTGATTCATTTTCCTTTATATTTTTTTACATAAGTCATGTTGGTTATTGATATGATGTATTTGATTCATATACAGAATGATATTATGTTCTTAAACATGATTTTTAATCATAAAATTAAAATTATTCTTGAATGATTTCGAATGTGAATTAATCTCCACACGTTCGTGGAGACGGTAATCCGTACGTAAGCACGAGCGACTATATCCTTCTATTGATGTTGAAATTGTATGTAATTGGATGGTATGTCATATATACAGAATCATTAACATGTTATATTTATTATTTAAATCAATTATACTCATTATTATACCCATCCAAATAATGATGTGTTGAATAACAATCTACAGCACGACGGGGAGACGGTAAGCCGTACGTACGCATGTTTGGTGACATTTTCATCCATAATATGGATAAAAAATAAATATGGTTGGACCATATTTATAATAACATCATAATATGTATAAGGTATTGGAGTTATTATTTTGGTGTTGAAAAAACAAAGAAAGTGGAAGTGGAAGAAGAAAAAAGAACATTGAAATATGTGATAAATTATTACCTTTTCTTTGGGTGCTGCATTTTGATTTGATCAAAAAGGATTGATTTATTTGTCTTCTGATCAAATTATGGAATATAGGTTTAAGTGTGGGGTAGTTGGTAGGATATTTTAACTAGGTTTGGCTGGGCCAAATAACATTGGAGGTGTGATTTTGAGAGAATGGTATGTACCCTTTTATAAGATATGTGAGGGTCACATTAGGAAATGATTGAAATGTTATTTTATTATAAAAACATTTTGTTATGTAAGGTGTAGAAAAGATTAATTTCAAGGATAAGGTCGGGATGGGTCGAAAAAATGTCAACCAAGTCGCTTTAGATAGGTTTAGGTCACCATATTAACCCTATCTATTATATTTAACTCCTAGTTAAATAGTTTAACTTTTAACATGTATTATTGTATTATTATAATAAATGGTTAATAATCATAATATAAATAGCCTAGAGAAACTCAAGTGGTTAATTTTTGACATATCTATCCTTATCTAGGTTCTTTGGCCAGGGATTATATTTTTAGTAATATTATATAATTTATTAGTATAGTATTTGTTTTAAAAACACATTTACGGTAATTTTGACAGTATTACGTATTGTGTTTTTCTGAAAGTCAAAACAACTAAATCAGTTTGAACAAAATTTATTTAAGCATCTCAATCATGTCATATTATCCTATAAAATTAGTTTAATTCATCAAAAGTCTCAATTTACATATATTTGGGTATTTATAAAATCCAAAAATTTAATCTTTTATTAGTAAGACAATTCCTACATCATCATTGTGTCTAAAATAAATTTAATTATATAATATTTAAAAATTATAAATAAAATACCATTATATAGTAAATAGTTTTATATTTCTTATAAATATTTATAGTCATATTTATCTTAAGTATTACACTATATTAAATATGTTTTAGTTATTTAAATTTGTATTTATCACTTTTAACCCTTTTTCAAATAAAATAATAATAAATGTCCAAATCTAATGCATGTGGCTCAAAGAGGATCATATTTTATTCCTATAGTTTATTTGAGTAGATATACACTTATCCAAAATAATTATAACATTTTATAGGGTAATTTTAATATCATTTTTATAATTAATTACCCTATTAACTTTTAACCATGGTAAATAAAATTGAAAAGTTACTATTCACCAGAAATTATTTTCATCTTATTGAACCACATTTTATTTACTGATGTAAATTGTGTCTCTCATATTTCTGGAATTTAATTCATAAAATTGGAAAAATTACATTTTATGCAAATTTTCAAATGTGTCTAGAAGGTGGGTAAAAGACATTTAAATGTTCAATAAAATTTTATACATCATATTTTATTATAAAATTACTCCAATTATTTAAATTGAACTTATATTGTTATTATGTATCTATTTTGAATTTATATAAATTTAAATAAAATAAATAATTATTTATAAAAAAAGTATGTTTTAATAAAAAAATGAAGTGTTTTTCACTATTCATCAATAATTGAAAGTTTTTAGATAAATGCCAAAAATTCATGCTTTGCTAAATTTCATATTCTGAATCCCCAAATCAAGTCCCTTTTGACAATTAAAATTTATAAAATTTCAAAAATTGTGTATTACTATTCATGACGGCTAATTTGATTAGTCGTGGTGTGCTATAAATTGTAGTTGCATACAACACAAAATATTTTATTATTAAAAGAGAAACGTACAGTGGAATCTTAGGGTGTTACATTTTCCCCTCCTTTAAATAATTTTTCCCCTAAATTTCTATAATACCACTGCATTAATTGATTTTGGTGGTTCATCATCATATATTCCTCGACTTCTCGTGTTGCCTCTTCAATATTATGGTTTCTCCATTGATCCTTTACCTGACGATTCATTCGGTTTCTCATCACATGTTCTTTGGTATCATGAATCTTGAAATTATCTTCATAATAAGATGGATTAGGTTCCAGTTTGATTTCATCATAGGTAAGTAGATGCATTGGGTTAGGAATATATTTTCTTAACAGTGATATGTGGACCAAATCATAATCTTTGGAGATACTTTGAAACATTTTCCAACGGTAAGATACAACTCCAATTCATTCTAGAATATCGAAAGGTTTGATATACATATGAATTAATATACCCTTCGTATAGAATATTACAACACACTTCCATGGAGATACCATTATGAAAACATGATCTTCTACTTGAAATTCTAAAACCATTCTTCGGTTATCAACATTTCACTTTTACCTAATTTGAGCAGCATTGATGTGGGTTTGGATAATATTCACATTTTCTGTTGTTTCCTAATCATGTTATGGTCCTACTAGTTTTCATTCACCACATCATACCAACAAGCTGGTGTATGACATCTCTTTCCATAAAACGCTTCTTATGGTTCTATATGAATATGTGAATGGATGCTAATTTTATAGGAAAATTCTCCTGGAGGTAAATATTTACCCCACATACATTGAATGTCAATTGTGAAAGATCTCAACATGTATTCTATGGTTTGAATAGTCCATTCTAATTGTACATCAGATTGAGGGTGGTAAAAAGTGTTCAAATGAAGGTTAGTATCTAGGTCCTTCTAATGTCTTCTCTAGAATAATGATGTAAAATGGGGATCATGATAAGAAACAATCAATAGGGGTACTCTATGTAGTCTTACTAGTTCATTAATGTATAGCCTAGCTAAATAGTCACGTGGTAAATCTTCTCTTATAGTAATATAATGTTCTGACATGGTATGGTGATCAACAATGACCCATATTAAATCATTCTTTCTAGCAGTATTTGGTAACCCCATGTAAAATTCCATTGTAATAACATCCAATTTTCACTAAGGTATGGGAATAGGATGCATAACTCCTTGAGAATGTTTTCATTTAGCCTTAACCTGTTTCCAAACCATACATATAGACACATAATCAGCAATCTCCCTCTTTATGTTGTCCCACCAAAAATGTTTCATAAAATCTCTATATATCTTAGTGTACCATGGTGTATAGTGAAATTGGAGAAGTGAGAATCATCAAAAAAAATTACCTTTTTAGATCAGGTATATAAGGATCACAATGCCTCCTCCCAAATTAGAAAATTACATCTTCATATATGAAGTCATTCAATCTATCATCATTCACATCTTTACTTTTCTTATGAAACTCATCATCATCATTCTGAGAACACTTTATCCTTTTTTGTAAAGTAGGTTTTGCATCCATTGGAAAATGTTTCGATGTTTCACCGTCCTTGATTATTCCCATTTCCATATTTAATAGATTCATAAACATTGGTTCCCTTTCAACTCTCATCTAGTTCAAAAATATGGTATCCTTTCTGCTCAAAGAATATTCCACCTTATTTTACTTCCCTAGTTATTAGTGTATCGTTCAATCACAATCCATTGGTAGTTAAAGACATCTCCTTTTCCTCGTGTTGAGTTCATTCTATGATAAAACATACTTCAATCTCTTGTGATTAGTATATATTTCACATTTTTTCACAATAGAGAAAGTGTATCCATATCTTCAAATAAATTATTATAGTTTCTAACTCAAGATCATGAGTGGGATAGTTCTGTAAATGAATTTTTAGCTGTCTTGATGCATATGCAATAACTCTATCATTCTTCATAAAGACACAACCAAGTCCTTTCTTTGAAGCATCAAAATAAATAATAAACCCATCATTCCCCGATTGTAGAGTCAAGTTTGGAGAATTGACTAATATTTTCTTCAGGTCATAAAAACATTCTTCCCACTTTTTTTCAAAAAAAAATTAACCCTTATATGGATGATCTTGTTTAAGGGCTTAGCCAATCGAGAAAAATCATGTACAAAACACAGATATTAACCTGCTAAACAAATAAAACTGTGTACCTCAGTTACACTCATCGATACTGGCTATTCATGTACTTCTCTTGTCATAAAATGATCAATATAGGAAGCATCCTTAGTGATAATATTACAATGAAAAGAAATAACCTGAATCCTGAATTCACACTTTCTAAAAATCCCATACAATTCATTTTTTCTAAGAGTCATTAGAATAGTGCGCAAGAGATTATAATGATCTTCAGAGAAATTAGTGTAATCTAGGAAATCATCAATAAATACCACTACAATGTCATTAATATATTCTTTCAATACACTATTAATTAGATCTCTGAAGATATATGGTGCATAATTCAGTCCAAAAGGCATTTCTGTAAACTCATAATGCCCATACTTGGAATGAAATGTTGTCTTCGGATTGTATTTCGTCTTCACACACAACTAATCATATCCAGATTGAATGTAAATATATTAAAAATGTTGACCTCCATGAAGTTGATCAAATAAATCATCAATGAGATGTAAGGGATAATATTTTATTATTATTATATCATTGATATCCTTGTAGTCAATGCACAACCTCATATATCCAACATTCTTCTTAACCAAATGAACATGGGCTCCCATAGAGTTACATTAGGGTGAATAAATCATTTATTACTCAATTCCTCTATTTGTTTCTTTAGTTCCACTAATTCCACATTGGACATTCTATACGAGGTCATCGATATGGTCATTTAACTAGGAATTGAATTCATGGAAAACTCAATTTCTCGTTCGGGAGGATTTCCAGGTAAATCCCCTAGAATCACATCAACATATTCTTTCAAAATAGATACATCCTCTATATGAACATTACTTTCCTCACCCATAGTTATTTCATTCTCTTACACCCCTATAATTGAATTTTGTAGAGCTATTGTGGGTGGATCTAGATAAGAATCAGATGGTGACATTTCTTCTCTAGAGAGAAGGTACTCCTTATCAACATCGAAAATTGTAACCTCCTTATTCTTACAATAAATTTTCGCACCATGGTATAAATTCCAATCCATACTGAGGATTATATAAAATTCATTCAAGGGTATGACGAAGATATCAATAGATAAATAATGTTTATATGCCATAATGGGAACTGATTCACAAAAAAAAAATTACAAGGATACTTCCTGTAAGAGTTTTGACTGACAACTCCCTTATTAAATAAAATTGGAAATATCTAATTTTCAAAGCAAACTAGAAAGATATGAATCAACAAGATGATACAGAATCAAATAAAGTGTTGACTAAATTTTAAGAAACCCCTAAATTACCTATTACCTCATCATTTCAGATCATAAACCGTAGCAGTAGTGATCACATAATCTTGGCCTTGCTCCCTTAGACATTTTGGAGGTATGTTCCCTAGGTGCTTAGGAAATTCATTTTCATAATTTCCAATTTTTCTAAAATTGAAGAATTCAACATTGAAAGCTTCAATCGTTCCCTTGTAATCACGAGATTGATGGCATTTTTCACCACATTTTTAATAGACTCTCATTCCATTCAAGAAAGTGCATGGCTGTTTCTTCCCACAATTACTACAGTATGGAAATTCAACTTTTCACTTCTTCCCCTTATTTCTATTTCTTGAGTGTTTAGTAGACCTCTTATTCTCTTTTTTTTCTTTAATGTTGTATGACTTAAGGAATTCCTTTTTTGTCATGATATCACATGAGACAATATCTTAGTTTGATGAGAATGATTGTGAGACTAATGCTCGATGGATAAATGTTTTTAACCCTTCAATAAAATGATCAATATTACTCGTTGGGTTATACATATAATCTGTTTCACAACATGCTACCCTTGTAAAGTTAGCCTCATACTTTGTGACATTTTCTTTCTCATTTTTCCACAGGCTGAGAAATTGTATTTCCATATCCGCTCGATGGGCACGAGGAAAGTATTTTCCTAAGAGAATATCTTTAAACTCCCTCTATTCCATATTTGATAATTATTCATCTTCCTTTGTGTTTTTAATTAATGTCCACCATTGATATTCATCTCTCGTGAGGAAATAAACTTCCATAACAACTTTTCCCCTTTGATACTCCCCAAATAATGAAATATTTTCTCTAAGGATCTTATCTATATTCTCTACTAAAAATGGATTTGTAGTACCATTGAATGTTGGAGGTTGTTTCCTCATGAAGTGTTCTGTCATTGACTCTCTGATTAGTGGATCATGGTGCTCCATATAGGTACAGTTATTATTCATAACATGAGTTAGTTCTCCCAATATGGTTTTAAGTTATTCAACACTTGTTGCATCATGAGCTCCACTATAATTATCTAGAGTAGGAGGGAAATCTCTATATGGATTACGTGCATTGATTAAGTTACCATTCCTTCCACTAGGCACCATTTCTAAACAATGTCTTACACTACATTAGTTTATGAATCACAATATGTAATTTCAAAATAGTAAAATACATAACATAAATTGAAAATTTTATGCATATAATCCACAACCATAAAAAAAATTCTGAGTATTATTTACTCATGAATCCATCATAATTTTTTGTAAGGAAAAAGTGAATTATCCAAAGAATGTCCCATAGGACTATTGTAACTAATAGTGCAGAAATAATCGTTGTCGTGTACTAGGATACCTCGGGTCAAGCCCAGAACACCTTGTCGTAGTTTTAACTCTTAGTTACATCTAGTCCAGATCCACCTCTACCTGCTCATTTCCATAAAGGGTTGTGTTTCTTGGAAAATTCAAAAAATATCTACATTTCCAAATTTCGAGCAATATCTTCTATACCAATCCTCAATGTCTATATTAGGTTAATGTTCTCTAATCATTGTTTCTATAAATCTAGTTTCCATTGTTTTAACTAAACTACCTATAATACCAACGGTAAGGCCCCTAGCCTAGTTACCCAGAGTCGATCCATTATTATATAACATTTTCATGATCATAAGAGGTCATGTCTCAAAATACCGATTAGTTATGTTTCCTTGGAAGTACTAGATACATATATGTTTTACATTACATCATGAAATGGTGAAAAAAACAAAATTTTGTCCCCTTGGAACACACTCATATCCCATAGACGATTCCTGCAGGTTAATCCTTATATATTTATTCCCATCCTGGAAAAAATAAAACATAGAAAGGGGTGACCTCAGATGTTTAGTAAGGAACACAATAGAGCGTAAAATATAATAAATATGAATTAAAATTTAATGAAATGTATAATACTAAATAACAATAATTTTAAACATAAACATCAACATAATATGTAAACGATAAATCAAATAATTATATTTACTTATTCAACTAGAAATTCTACTAGTCATATAATCACTTGTAATATCAATAGCTAATTTCATAATGATGGAATTCATAATGTAGGATATCATAACCACATAGGCAAGGCCTCCTACCTAGACTAAAAATAATATTTTTGTGAGGGACTTATGCCAAGACACTTTTTTGTATCATGATACCTTTCGATTCCTTGAGAATCTATAGAAGGCTCTACCCGTCACATACAAAGTCCAATGCATTACTCAAATGAAATGGTTGAAACGTAACATAAACATTCATAATAAAACTAGCATATGAAATGTTAATAAATTAACTGTAAACCATAAATGGTATAAAAATATCCATCCAAATTAAAACATATCACAAAACCTTTAATAAAATAAATCAACTTTAAACAAATGTAAAATCCAACAATGGATGTTAACATAGATGAAATAAAAACATTTTGAGAGAAATATCTATTTCTATTTTGATGTCATTTAAAAGACCCAAAATTATAAATGAAAAAAATTATTCTCAAAATATTCTTATAATCTTTTATGGGAAGCTTCAATTCTGTTATAAGGGATGAAAATAAACACACCCGCTGTATAAGTTAAAAAACATTCTTCCAATAATTTGTAAAAAAGGTAAAAAAAAGTATCATGTTTGGAAAGCGATGTAAATATTCCTTTCATAACATTATATAAAAAACATACGAGGGTATAAAAAACTTTAACCCATAGTTTAGTAAAAAGTAAATATGTTTTGAAATACATTTTTAAGAAACATATATGTTGATGATAAAGTGGTCCTGGTAGAAACTTACATATAAAAAACCTCAGATAATAAATAGATTGTAAATTAACCCTTAACTTTTATTTTTCCTTGGTTTAAGGTATGTTAACATCTTGTATATTATTTATCTCATTGCTATTAAATTATAAAAGTACCACATACATAAATATGATATCATATATGATCTTCTAATATTTCTCTGTTAATAATATTTAGTAGTATCATTGTTTTGTGTGTTAACTGATTCATTTTCCATTATATGTTTTGTTACGAAAGTCATGTTTTTTATGGATAGGATGTATTTGATTTATATCACAAATGATACTAAGTTCATAAATATTATTTTTAATCATAAAATGAAAATTAATCTTGAATGACTATGATGGTGAATGAATCACATCACGTTCGTGGAGGTAGTAATCTGTACGTACGCACGAGTGACCATATCATTCTATTGATGGAGAAATCATATGCAATTTGATTGTATGTCATATATACATAATCATTATCATGTTATTTTTTTATTTACATCAATTATACAAATTATTATTCCCATTTAAATAATGAAGTGTTGAATGACAACCACACCACGATTGGGAGACGGTAAGCCGTAACTACGCATGTTTGGTGACTATGTCATTCATAGGATAGATATACTAATAATTATGGTTGTACAATATTTATTATAATATCATAGTAACTAGATGTTGTTGTAGTTAATATTTTGGTATGGAATTAACAAAGAAATATGATGTGGATGATGATAAAACGTTGAATGAGGTGATGAAATTATTACCTCTTATTCGGGTTCTTCCTTTTTATTTGATCAAAAGGGTTCTACAGGTTGTATTCTGATCAATGTAAGGAAGCTAGGATTAACTAAGGGTAGTTGGGAGGATATTTGAGTATGGATTGGCAGAACCAAATGTCACTGTAAGTGTGATTTTGAGATAAGGGGATGTACCATTTTATAAGGGAGGCGAGGGTCACATTAGGAGACGCCTGAAATATTATTTTACTATAACATAATTTTCAGTATCTAATGGCTAAAAAATATTTATTTTGAGGATAAGGTGGGTATAGGTCAAAAAACTTCTCAAAAAATAGGTTTTACATAGTCTTTGGTCATCATATTAACCTAATCTTTTAAATTAAACTCTTAGTTAAATAATTTAACTTTAACCATGTATTCATGTATTATTATAGTAATGGTTAATAAACATACTATAAAAAGACAAGAGAAACCCATGTGGTTCATTATTGACATATATAACCTTGTATAATTAATTGGTTTGATCCTTATATATTTAGGAATATTATATCATTTCATGATATAGTATTTTTTTAAAAAACTCATTTATGACAATTTTGACACTATTTTCTATTTTCATTTTGTGAAATTCATAACAACTTTATCACTTTGAAAAAAAAATTATTTAATCAACCTTAAAAGGTCATATTATACTATAAAATTAGTTTCATTCATCAAAAGTCTAAATTTACATTTATTTGGATATTCATAATATCAATTATTTTAATCATAAATTAATAAGATAATTACTACATCAGTATTTTATCATGAATAAATTTTTATATTTATTGCCCAAAAATTATAAAAAAGTACCATCATGTAGGAAATATTTTTATCCTTCTAATAAATATTTATAGTCTAATTTATCTTATGTATACCCCTATATTAAAAATGTTTTAGTTATTAAAATTTTAATTTTACACTTTTAACTCATCTTTATGTAAATTAATAATAAATGTCCTAATCTAATCAAATTTTATCAAAGATAGTCATATTTTATTCTTATGGTTGATGGTGTTCAAAATAAACATATCCAACAGAATTAGGACATGCGTTAGGGTAATTATAATATCATTTTTACAATTAACTACCCTATTAACTTTTAATTGTGGTAAATAAAATTCAAAAGATACTATTAACCAAAAATTATTTTCATATTATTGAAACACATATTACTTACTGATTTCAACCCTAACTCTGGGATTTTTTAAATTCAATTCACATAAGCGGTAAAATTATGTTTTATGCAATTTTTCAAATATGCCTAGAAGGTGGGTAAAACAAGTTAAAATGTTCAATAAAATTTTATAAATCGAATTTTATTATAAAACTAATCTAATAATTGCATTGAAAATATATAGGTATTCTGTATCAATTTTTAAGCTAAATTAATTTAGATAATATAAATAATTTTTCAAATGAAAAGTAGGTTTTCAACAATAACGCAATGTTTTTTACTATTCATCAAAAATTGAATGTTTTAAGAAAAATACCAAAAAATCAACCTAAACTAATTTTGATATTCCAATTCCAAAAATGAATCCCATTTTGAAAAAATAAATTTTTTACAATTTCAAAAAGTGGGTATTACTGTTCATCACAACTAGTTTGATTGGTTATGGTGATCTGCAACTCGATGTTGAGTACAACACAAGATAGAGTATTAATCAAAGTGAAATGTACTATGGAAGCTTGTGGTGTTATAGAAATTTTAATAAAAATAAATTCTTTTTTAAAATCTAAATTTCTTATCAAAATTATATTATATACAAAATTACATTTTTAAAATAACATAATTGCAAAAATTATATAATTAGTCATAGATTATTAGTTATCAATCATAAATTCATTACCAATTAACAAATTTATTGATGATATCAAATCCACCATCTATGTATTTTGGTTATCAAAATCATATAATTAAAAAATTTATATGTAAAACTATTGGGAAGAAATCACACAAATAAAAAATAATAATGAATGGAATTATTTAATATGGATACATGGAATCACATATCCAAAAGAAATACACTTGGATTCAATTATAATCTAATAATTAAAGAGATATTTAGAGATATTCAATTACCAAACGATATCATAAAACCCTAACCATATATTCCAAGTTGAATAATTTGATCCTCAATTGATTTCAATTATATATAATTGATGAAGGAGTGAAATACCCTCAAGAATTTCATACATCCAATGAATGTAATAAAATTATTATGATATTTAATTGAGATGAAAATGGTGCATAAAATGAAATCTATATCATATTAATTAACATTCCTGGTTAGGACACACTGTTAGGAAAACCATTAGCCTAACCATGTATATCTACTAGATAATTATATAATGATGAAATGATAGTTTGCACATCTTTGATTACCATCCCCAAAAAAATTTCTCTTTTTGATCCACTGAAATCTATTTTGTTTACAATAAATCTCCCCAAATCATAAATTAGACATAACTCTCACATCCTGGTTGTTTAAATTATCTCTATTGTATGACTATTAATTTTATAAAATTCACTATGATTTATTCTCATTGAATAATTTAGAATAATACTATATCATTGAAATTATATTTCATATGTCTCAACCAAACTCCTCTCCTATTTCTATGAACCATGATATTATGGAAAAATAATTCCTGATTATTCTTCACTCTGGTTAAAAAAACACAAATCAGATAATGTATATAAGAATCCTATTGTTGGAACTGTACTGCAATTTATCTACAAACATTACTGAGGCCTCTTTAACAATTTACTAATTTATAAAAATGTAAAAAATTATACACAAAACATATCATTTTGAAAACACCAATCTATACTCCATTTTACCAATCCAATCAATGATTTAAAATATGAACACAATCAATTAGGAATTATTTACTTACTATGAAAACCTCATGGACCTAATCTATCACCCACATTTTAGAGTACAAAATCTCAAACATAAAAACTCTATGTTTATCATCAATGATGTCATGACCTGACCCAACGGGGCTCGAGCCGCGACTCCCCAAGCCCGCCTCCAATAGGCCAGGGGCTGGCGACTAGCGCCGAGTAGGCTATCACACACATGAGAGGCATTAGCCTAAGGTACCTGTACACACGCACCCACAAACACATCCATGCAACAGTGCAGCGATATAGAAACTGAAAAGTAAATGCGTGCATACAATCTATCCCAAACCAGAGCGCAATAGCAAAAGTACAAAGGGAAAAACAGGGCCCACCAAAGAGAACTACAAAGCACGTCCAACCTGCTCTGAAGAAGGGGAACGCTGTTACAAACACCCACCAGAAAGATACCTTGGCACAGCTCCGGTAGACACCCCGGTCCACTCGCTCACTAAGCTCCGCCTGCTCTGGGTCCTCCTGGGACTCCGTCAAAAGGCATGTGGTCTGCACAAGACACAAACATGTGCGGGCAAATCCCGTGCAGGGGTGAGTATAAACATACTCAGTAGGCACCCCAAAAACCCAAAACCCAAGGCAGCAACTGAAAGGCAACAGTCCGCTCAACCCAGCCAGAGGGAACCCAGACGAGAGAGAAACTCCATCTCGTGACCATCCTCGGCTAAACACAACTAGTCAGCTCAGCTCAAGTGTATGCCCATACATGCACCTTGAACAATCTAGATATACTCAGCTCACGCCACAAAGCCACAAGAGGTACCGAACTCATCACCAGCAACTGTCCCAACCAAGAGAGTACACCCCATGATCACTGTCTTACCAGATGACACTCATCCGAGAGATACACTCCATCGGGTCCCAAACAAACATCTCAGATGCTCACCCGAGAGACCACGCTCGTCGGATAACATCACTAAGAAAACAGCGCTGAAACAACAAAACCTCCAAACTCCTCGGATAGGGGATCACCGCTAGGGTCCGCTAGGGGATACCAAGACCCACTCCGGTATACGTAGCTCACTTACAGCGGATCACTCCCAGGGTCCGCTGGGGGATACCATGACCCGATCTGGCATACATAGTTCTCACAGATAGGGGATCACACCCAAGAACCGTTGGGGGATACCACAACCCGATCTGGCGCTCGACAGAAACTCCACACTCAGATAGAGGATCATCGTCCATATAAAGATGGCCACGATGATACTGGAACCATATCTGGTATAACTCGCGATGTAGGGGATCGAACCGACGATGTCGCAACCCTACCGAAACCACGCGCTGAGTAGGAGATCACATAACCAACGATACCGCAACCCTACCGACACCAAGCGCTGAGTAGGGGATCATATAACCAACGTTACCGCTACCCTACAATAAACATCATGCTGAGTAGGGGATCGTAAGCCTGATGATGCCACAACCCTACTGTGCACGACCCACTGCGTAGGGGATCATATTCCTGATGATGCCACAAACCCTTCGGGGTTAACCTGCTAGATAGGGGATCGCCGCCCGTAAATAAGCGGTCACAGCGATAACAAGAACTTGATCTAGGGTAAAGATTCTAGAGGATCCACTCTGGGCCCACTGGAGGGATACCACAACTCTAACAGTTTAAACATCCCATCGAGAGGATCACAAACCCATACGAAGGTTGTGATACCACACGAACCATCGTAGGAACGAACCAAGGGAGAACCATCAACCACTGCTGGTCGAAACGTCGCTAACCCGCCACAACGCCACACTGCGCACCTCCTAGACCAAAACCGAGGCCACCATCGCGTTCCACGCGAAAAAACACGCAGGATAGGCTATTTACTCGCCCGAAACGGAGCACCCGGTGAAAAAGGCACTATTCACCATAGCTAGCTCGTGCGGGGCCCACACGACGATCGCGAAAACCATCGAGCGGATCACACCACGGCGATCCCCTCAGAAAAACAAGCGGAATCGACTACTCGATCGTCCAAAACGGACACCCGGTGAAAAAGGTACTATTCACCGAAGGCCAGCTCGGGTGGGGCCCACGCCTGGATTCCGAAACTCACCGAACGGATCGCACCAATGCGATCCTCTCGGAAAAACACACAGGATCGACTACTCATCCGGCGAAATCGGACTCCTGGTGCAAAAGCTGCGTTTCTCCGCAAACGCCAAAACCCGGCCTCGTGGGGCCCGCACCCTGATCACAGACCCAACACCCGGAAACCATCTCAAAAGGTCCGCCTTACCATCAGGGTCTAAACGCCACTGACGGCACATCAATCGGACGCTCCGGGTAGAAGTTACAACGGCCCGAAGTCGTAAAATAATAAAATATTATTATTTTATACGACGTTTCTAACTCCCGGGCCACAATCCCAAACCCTTAAACCCTAAAAGTGAGTTCAAAAGGTCCGTCTCGACGCAAGGAGCGCGTCGCTGCAAACGGCTCTCAAATCGGAGTTACAGTTTGCGAGTTACGGGGGTTTAACGAACCCCCAGAAAATCCTGGTCGGACTACCGCCAGCCTCGCCGGAAACCACCGCGCCGCCGCCGGATTCCACCGCGCCGCCGCCCTGCCTCGCCGGATTCCGCCATGGCCGCTGTCGAAATCCGGGATTTCAGCTGGAAAACTTCCGGGGACCCCCGTGAGCACCCCGGTGCTCCAAAATCAGATCCGAAACATGTTTCGGAAACATCGGGACCCAAACTATACAACCCTTATAACGATTTGAAGAAAAACAACAAATAAACGGGGTCCGGGATTTCAAAACTCAAACCGCCTACCTTGAGGGCGAAACGCCGACGTTCTGCCTTAGATCTGCACTCCAGAGCTTCCGCTGCACGCTCCTGGAACGTTCGCCATCGAATTTCGAGCTCGTGGGTGCTTCGTTGGCTCGATTCGGCGGAGTGGCTGCGAAGAACGGCGAAGAACGTCGAGAGGAACGATAAGGGGGGGGGGGGGGGCAGATATTTATATCAGCTGCCCGCCGGCGCCAAACCCGCCTCGGACCCGATGCCCGAAGCGAACAAAAGTAAGGTCACCCCTATGGTAAACGCGCCGTTCTGAACGCAACGGCAGACTCATATTTTCCATCCGAGACTCCGTTCAGATGTTATTTGAGCCGACGCCCGCACACTAACTTCGCCACTTCTTTACGAAAACGCCCCTGGTGGCGTTTCTCACCGCAGGCCTGCACCCGCAAAGTTTATACCCCGCCTAGGGTACACGGCACATTCCGGACGCAACCGTGCCCTCAGATTCAAGTTATGAGCTACCGTTTAGGTGAGATCACACCCCCGCCACGTGCATAGTATAAAAATACTTAATATTTTTATAAAATTAATTCTGGGCACACCGGGCCTCGGAATCGCACGCCGTCTTCGCGCCTAGCTCTAGAATTATTCGTAGAAACATTCCAAAGTCTGACAGGGCCAAAAACCAGAGTCTCTACATCCTACCCCCCTTCGAACTTTTCATCCTCGAAAAGCCCTAAGCACAAGGAAAGTGACTGGACTCTCAACTGGGTCTCACACACCAGCGAGCTCACCAACAAACACCCACACAGGGTATTCCCAACGCCATGAACAAAACTCGAGCAATCAACAAAAGTAAAGAGTACCGCTAAATAGTTTCTATCAAACTACTGCAGTAAGTAGAAAGACACAAGGCGTACCTCTATCCATCCGCGGTGCCTCTGGGTCGACTGCCTCTAGGGCATGGAGCTATCCTCGCCCTCGACCACCAGCTCCCTGAGCTTGGCGTGGACCACCTGGGGGAGGGGGTGGTGGCAACTGGTACTGCCTATCACCGCCTCCTGCTGCACCAGCTCCGCCGCCACGTCTGCCGCCCTGCGGACCTCCTTGCTCGAGACGCTGCCTCTGCCAAGGCGGTCCATCGACCGACTCCCTCTCAGCAGCACATCGGGTCGGACAATCTCTAGCAAGATGTCCCCGACCATCGCAAGTGTAACACCGCCTCTCTTGCGGCTGACCAAAACTGGTCTGCGAGCCCTGAGGCACAGATCCTCCATCGTAGGGTCGCCTCCTGAAACGTCGACCATGTCCAGACCCCTGAGTCTGTCGTTGGCTTCCAGATGTCGATCCGACCGACGAAGTCTCAGCTCTCACGTGCCCAGAACTA
The DNA here is from genome assembly GCA_963277665.1 of Viscum album. Taxonomy (NCBI): domain Eukaryota; kingdom Viridiplantae; phylum Streptophyta; class Magnoliopsida; order Santalales; family Viscaceae; genus Viscum; species Viscum album. Next base: position 1,643,890,692 of record OY728127.1, on the reverse strand, counting down.
ACAGGGGGAATCTGCTCAGCCAGAAAACTCTCCACCACCAACGCTCGCTCCATCACTCCAGCATATTGGGCAGGCACAAGGAAACCACACCTGCCCGGATTTCCCTGCGTAAGCCCTGCTCGAAGGTCCGAGCCCTAAAGAATGGGTCTTGAACCATATCCAGGGAGTAGTGCGACAGGTCTGTAAACCTCGCTGAGTACTCTGACACAGTCATGCTCTCCTGAAGAAGCTACAGAAGCTCTTGGATCCGCACTGACCTCAGCATCACCGGATAGAACTCCTCCCTGAAGAGCCGCTCAAACTCTGCCCACGTGAGCGTCTCTTCGTCATGGGACTACGTCACCAAACTCCACCATCGCCCGGCAGAACCATGCAGAAGGCTCGTCGCTAGGACCTCCATCTGATCTGGAGGTGTCCTCACTAGGCGGAAAACCCGGGTGACTACCTCAAGCCAGTCATCAGCTGTCTGGGGGTCTAGATCACCCCGGAACCTCAAAGGTCACTTCCTCTGGAACTCGTGCAGCGCACTCAGACTGCGCGCAACCTCGTCCTATACTGCCGGCACAACCAGCAACTCGACAGGTGGCGGCTCAATTGGCAGACCACCTAGAGGTGCAACCTTAGAACCTGCACCCTGCTCCACTGCCTCTACACGGGGCGGGTCATCAGCACAAACCTGCTGCGGAACCCTCACTGGCTGTCGTCGTGGAGGCATCCTGAAATACATTCAAGACGCACCATGGTCAAAGAGTATATCTGGAGACCTGACTCAAGAAGGACAAGGAAAACCCAAAACCCAGTCCTATATGATGCATGTACCATTATGTCCCTGCGAATAGTGTATGAATTTACCGAGTCGAAAGGCAGGTTATCAGAGTCCTGGTGTATGGATATGTTGGCCGCCGCACCAGCACTGGAGTCCCTATCCTGAAAGACGAACTCGAAACATCCTAACACTACCTCTATGCAACCCAAACCAAACTCACAGCTAGACCAGCTACGCTATGAGATCCCAAAGGTGGAACCTCCTTTGATACCACTCTGTCATGACCCGATCCAACGGGGCTCGAGCCGCGACTCACCAAGACCGCCTCCAATAGGCCAGGGGCTGGCGACTAGCGCCGAGTAGGCTATCACACACATGGGAGGCATTAGCCTAAGGTACCTGTACACACGCACCCACAAACACCTCCATGAAATAGTGCAGAGATATAGAAACTGAAAAGTCAATGCATGCATACAATCTTTCCCAAACCAGAGTGCAACAGCAAAAGTACAAAGGGAAAAATAGGGCCCACCAAAGAAAACTACAAAGCACGTCCAACCTTCTCTGAATAAGGGGAACGCTGCCACAAACACCCGCCGAAAAGATCCCTTGGCACAGCTCCGGTAGACACCCCGGTCCACTCGCTCACTAAGCTCCACCTGCTTCGGGTCCTCCTTGGACTCCGTCAAAAGGCCTGTGGTCTGCACAAGACACAAACATGTGCGGGCAAAGCCCGTGCAGGGGTGAGTATAAACATACTCAGTAGGCACACCAAAAACCCAAAACCCAAGGGAGCAACTGAAATGCAACAGTCCGCTCAACCCAGCCAGAGGAAACCCAGACAAGAGAGAAACTCCATCTCGTGACCATCCTCGGCTAAACACAACTAGTCAGCTCATCTCAGGTTTATTCCCATACATACACCTTGAACAATCCAGATTTACTCAGCTCACGCCACAAAGCCACAAGAGGTACCGACCTCATCACCAGCAACTGTCCCAACCAGGAGAGTACACCCCATGATTACTGTCATACCCGATGACACTCATCCGAGAGATACACTCCATCGGGTCCCAAACAAACATCTCAGACGCTCACCCGAGAGACCACGCTCGTCGGATAACATCACAGAGGAAACAACACTGAAACAACAAAACCTCCAAACTCCTCGGATAGGGGATCGCCGCTAGGGTCCGCTAGGGGATACCAAGACCCACTCCGGTATACGTAGCTCACAGACAGGGGATCACTCCCAGGGTCCGCTGGGGGATACCACGACCCGATCTGGCATACGTAGTTCTCACAGACAGGGGATCACACCCAAGAACCGTTGGGGGATACCACAACCCGATCTGGCGCTCGACAGAAACTCCACACTCAGATAGAGGATCATCGTCTATATAAAGATGGTCACGATGATACCAGAACCCTATCTGGTATAACTCGCAATGTAGGGGATCGAACCGACGATGTCGCAACCCTACCGAAACCACGCGCTGAGTAGGGGATCGCATAACAAACGATACTGCAACCCTACCGACACCAAGCGCTGAGTAGGGGATCGTATAACCAACGTTACCGCAACCCTACTATAAACATCATGCTAAGTAGGGGATCGTAAACCCGACGATGCCACAACCCTACTGTTCACGACCCACTGCGTAGGGGATCATATTCCTGATGATGCCACAAACCCTATGGGGTTAACCTGCTAGATAGGGGATCGCCGCCCGTAAATAAGCGGTCACAGCGATACCAAGAACCCGATCTAGGGTAAAGATGCTAGAGGATCCACTCCGGGACCATCGGAGGGATACCACAACTCTAACAGTTTAAACATCCCATCGAGAGGATCACAAACCCATACGAAGGTTGTGATACCACACGAACCCTCGTAGGAACGAACCAAGGGAGAACCATCAACCACTGCTGGTCCAAACGTCGCTAACCCGAGCGACCCGCCACAACGCCACAATATGCATCTCCTAGGCCAAAACCGAGGCCACCATCGCGTTCCACGCAGAAAAACACGCAGGATAGGCTATTTACTCGCCCGAAACGGAGCACCGGTGAAAAAGGAACTATTCACCATAGCTAGCTCGTGTGGGGCGCACACAATGATTGCGAAAACCATCGAGCGGATCACACCACAGCGATCCCCTCGGAAAAAAAAGCGGAATCGACTACTCGCTCGTCCAAAACGGACACCCGGTGAAAAATGTACTATTCACTGAAGGCCAGCTCGGGTGGGGCCCACGCCTAGATTCTGAAACTCACTGAATGGATCACACCAATGCGATCCTCTCGGAAAAACACACATGATCGACTACTCATCCGCCAAAATCGGACTCCTGGTGCAAAAGCTGTGTTTCTCCGCAAACGCCAAAACCCAGCCTCGTGGGGCCCGCACCCTATTCATAGACCCAACACCCGGAAACCATCTCAAAAAGTCCGCCGTACCATCAGGGTCTCAACGCCACTGACGGCACCTCAATCGGACGCTCCGGGTAGAAGTTACAACGGCCTGAAGTCGTAAAATAATAAAATAATATTATTTTATACGACGTTTCTAACTCCCGGGCCACGATCTCGAACCCTTAATTCCTCAAAGTGAGTTCAAAAGGTCCGTCTCGACGCAAGGAGCGCGTCGCCACAAACGGCTCACAAATCGGAGTTACGGTTTGCGAGTTACGGGGGTTTAACAAACCCCCCCGGAAAATCCTGGTCGGACTACCGCCAGCCTCGCCGGAAACCACCGCGCCGCCGCCCTGCCTCGCCGGATTCCGCCATGGCCGCTGCCGGAATCCGGGATTTCCGCCGAAAAACTTCTGGGGACCCCCGTGAGCACCCCGGTGCTCCAAGATCAGATCTGAAACATGTTTCGGAAACATCGGGACACAAACTATACAACCCTTATAACGATTTGAAGAAAAACAACAAATAAACGGGGTCCGGGATTTCAAAACTCAAACCGCCTACCTTGCGGGCGAAACGCCGACATTCTGCCTTAGATCCGCGCTCCAGAGCTTCCGTTGCACGCTCCTGGAACGTTCACCGTCGAATTACGAGCTCGTGGGTGCTTCGTTGGCTCGATTCGGCGGAGTGGCAGCGAAGAACAGCAAAGAACGTCGAGAGGAATGATAAGGGGGGGGGGAGGGCGCTGATATTTATATCAGCTGCCCGCCGGCGCCAAACCCGCCTCGGACCCGACGCCCGAAGCAAACAAAAGTAAGGTCACCCCTAGGGTAAACGCGCCGTTCTGAACGCAACGGCGGACTCATATTTTCCATCCGAGACTCCGTTCAGACGTTATTTGAGCCGACGCCCGCACACTAAGTTCGCCACTTATTTACAAAAACGCCCTTGGTGGCGTTTCTCACCGCAGGCCCGCGCCCGCAAAGTTTACACCCCGCCTAGGGTAAAAGGAACATTCCGGACGCAACCGTGCCCTTAGATTCCAGTTCTGAGCTACCGTTTAGGTGATATCACACCCCCGCCACGTGCATACTATAAAAATACTTAATATTTTTATAAAATTAATTTCGGGCAAACCGGGCCTCGGAATCGCACGTCGCCTTCGTGCCATGCTCTGGAATTATTCGTAGAAACATTCCAAAGTCTGACAGGGCCAAAAACCGGAGTCGCTACAAATGATTAGTGATGGAACATTTTAAATTGTAACAAACTAATGTGAGCCATATAATGACCCAATCCTGAAATACATGGAATTTATATTACTTTTGCGGAATACATAATACATGAAACAAATAGACACCCAATAACCATATTTTTTTTAGTGAATTTGGTAACATGGAACATTATCTTCTAACTGAGTGAATGATCTTCAACGTCTCCCTTAAAGATCTCCCCTTTTCCATCCTAAAAAATTTCTATATATCCTGGGGAAAAGAAAACATAAAAATGGTGAGCTCAAATGCACAATAATGATAAGAATTAAGAATAAAAATAAAAACATAAACATAATAATGTGGAAACATAAACATAAAATTTGAATATAAAAAATGTGAGTCATGAAATAAATCTGTGTAGTATGTAAGGCATAGATCATAAATGGACATTAACAATTATAAAATGGTATCGGAATAAAACATTTAATTGTGGAAAATAAATAAGAACATAATATGATTTCCATATTTTCCGAGGAATTTATGCCACGACTATCATTGTGGACAAATTCCATTACTGAACTGGGTTTACTTTCCATTCGAGCCATGTATTACTGAATTGGATTCACTTGTCGTTGCAGCCCTGTAGTACTAAAATAGAGTTACTTTTCGTTCCATTCATGTCTATATCATGAGAAATAAATCTTTACCCAATGAATAGGATGGTGATATAGTTCCCACCCATCTCATAATGAAATCATTCTTACATGTTCCTAAAAATATAAAAACATTCACCATTGCATAACCCTTGAAATAAAATGGGATTCTTAAACAACAATTCATCATTTTACAATATATGTAAGATAAATGGATATCTTAAAAACAATTCCATCATGATAAAAATAAATTCAAATAATAATATGGATATAAAAATTACCCTATGTCATCTTATATGGAAAATAATTTTTATAAATTGTCTTAACTTAATTCCTTGGGAAAATATCATTTCATCTTGAAAAACGTTTTCTTTTATCAAAATGACGTGCAAATTTAAAATAAATGAATTCATTTTAAAGTAAAAATTAAATATTTAAAATGATTCTTCATAAAAATAATGTGTTTTGAAAGTGTTAAAATACATTGATGTAGTATATGTTATAAAAAAATATCCATGTAGTTTTGTTGGAGAAGTCCAAAAAGTAACTTGTATGGTAACCGAAAGAAAGATTTCATCCAAACCATGATGTAAAAGTAAGAAATGTGTAAAAAGGAATTTAAAATTACAAATAATAATATTAAATATTTTATGAAACATTTTAAGAAATCATTGATATGGATGTTAAATACCACAGTGAATAAACAATCTCGAAATAAAAATGATATTTGAAAAAAATAATCCTTACCTTATGTCTGATACTCGTTGTATGAGTCCAAAATTGTTTTATAAAGATTGTAAAAATAATATTTTCTTCTATCAAAATCATAATAATATTTATGTTATCATATATGATTCTTTAACAACTTTATATTACCTATTTTATAACATTTCCATGTTAATGCAACATTTCGGGTAATATTGCTTTGTTTATCGTACATATTTGACTTTCTATTCTTGATCAAATTACATAGATCAAGAATTTAATACATAGAGAATGTTTAATTTGTCAATTATATTCATAATATAATAGATATAGAAATGAAATGGAATACACTGTTCATGGAGACGTTTGGTCGTATATACGCATGATTGTTTTTTGTGTTTTCTTATCGTATTTAATGGAAGTAAGTGAATGACATATATGTATATACACACATATATATGTATCATTCTAGTAGAATTATTTTTTCATATAATTTGGAATTATTAATAATATATATTATTTCATATATTTCCTAATTATGAATAATATATATATATATATATTCATTCTTTGATGGTTAAAGTGGAGAATGAATTTGATCGCGTTCTAGAGACGGTAAGTCGTACATACGAACGAGAAAAAATATCATTATATTGATGGTTACATGGTATGTAATTGGATGGTATATCAATTATGGTTTTATATTAATTATTTAAATTAATTAATCTTATTATTATACCGATCCTAATAATGTATTTTTTGAATAACTAATTACACCACGGTGTGGAGACGGTATGTTGTACGCACGCACACATGGTGATATTGTTATTAATAGGATGGATAGAATGAGGTATATGGTTGTCTCATAATTATAATAACATCTCATCATGTATAACATACTGGATTTATTACTTTATAATGGAATTATCATAGAAATATGAATTAGAAGAAGAAAAGAACATCAAATGAAGTGGTAAAATGATTACATCTTCTTCGGGTGAGTCATTATATTTTGAAAAAAGGGATCCTTAGGATGGATATAATCCCAATTTTATGCCTCTATGATGATGTTATAGAGTTTTTTAGGGGAAATGGGCAGGGTTTGGATGACCCAATAAGATTTAGAGGTGTTAGTTAAAGAATAAGGGAGGTACCCTTTTATAAGAGGGATGAGGGGAACTTTAGAAAATAATGAAATATTAATTTATTGTAAAAAAATATTCAGATTATTATTACTAAAAATTGATTTATTTCTAGGAAAAGACATGGATGGGTCTAAATAATATAAACCAATAGGTTGTGTATATGTTTTGGTCATAAAAGTAACATTGTGTTTTAGATTTAACCCTTTTTAAAATAAGATAATGCTTACCATGTCCTCGGGTATTTTTATACTACAGAGTTGATATCATTACAATAAAAAATCAAGAGAACCTAAAACGAATAATTTATGACATTTTTTAATCACAGTCCATGTTATTTAGAAATAATTTAGATTTTTATGATTTTTATATCATTTAATAAAATAGTATTTGTTTTAAAAACACATTTTTGTCAATCTTGACACTATTTATATTTTTTTTATATAATTCATAAAAACATTATTCCATAGGACCAATGGTAATAAATCATCCATAGTATGTCAGGTTCAACCATTAAATAATTGGATTGAATCAAAATGTTCATATTATATTTATTTTAATATTTATAAATTCATTTATTTGAATCATTCATTAATGTGGTAATCACCACATCATAATTGTGTTAAACAAAATATATTTGTCTAATGTCTAAAATTTGTAAATATAATACCATGATATAGGAAAAAATTTAATATTTATAATAAATATTTTTAGTCGAAGATATCAGTTATATAACACCATATAAAAATTATTTTACTAAAATATACATAATTGTGTTACATTTTTCGTTAATTTAAATTATTTATTAAAAAAAGGAATTTTCATATCCATTTGGTTCCATGGGGTCCTAAAATCTACCCACAGTTGCCCATGGTCGGATATATTTCATCTAATAGGATTAGAACGTGGGTTATGGTAGTTTATTATTATTATAATATTATTTTTTACCTGTATGTACCAGAATTACCCTTTAACTTTGGTAAATAAAATAATTACAAAAGTTACTATTCATAATGTCCAAAAATAAATCGTACCTTCTAATAGAATATTTACCTTCTGATTCCAAAAATTAAATCCATTTTTTATAAATCAAAACCCTAAATTTCTAGAAATGAATTTAAAATTAATTCCTTTTTCCGAAAACAAAAAAAGGGGTTTTTAGAAATAATAACTATCAAAAGATTAAGATCGTTTTATGTCAAATTTGAAAGTCAAATTACATACAATGACCAAAATTAGATTAAAGGACAAAAATATAATACAATTATAACATAAAACCAAAATTATAGTCTATCTATATACATATATTATATTAAAATCTATTTTTAATTAAAATAGAGTATTTTTATCTATTCTAAAAAATAAGAATTTTACTAGAAAAATACGTAAATATCCTCCAAAGTAAATTTTGATGTTATTTGTCAAAAGAAGATTTTTTTTTCAAATTGGACTTATAAAAAGTAAAAAATGACTATATTTAAAATGGGTGTCCAATCAAAAGGCAATGAAACTACATTTTTTGAAAAATACATTTTTTATCCAAAAAAATTGATTTTGTTCTCATTCTATGTTCTAGAAAATGTGTATGATGAATGATAATGTTATATATAATTAAAAAATGTGGTTAATAATATTCATAATGGCTATTTTGTATCCCATTAAATAATAATATTTTAATAATATATCGTTGTTTAGTGAAACTCAGTATCGCGTATAATGCAAGCTATCGTGGAATGTTTCTCTTGCTTGTAAGGAAAGCCAAGTCAATGTCGTGTGTAGTGAATGATTCCCTTGGTTTTTTATATATCATAATCCAAATATAGTTCATTTATATGTTATATAAAATAATCAGTGTTGCGTGAAATAAACTCTATCAAAAAGCATGAAATTGTCCATGACAAAAGCCAAAAATAGTGTTGCAAATACTGCAAGCTAATACGTTGTTGTGTATACCACAAGCTAATATTAGTATAGAATACAAAGAAACATAAAATAAGTTAAGAAATTCTATCATATAAAATCTTGGGGTGTTAGAGGCCAACTACACAATCCACTTGTACTGGCCCACCACATGATATGGGTAAAATAGGATTAGAAAACTGATGTTGAATATAAGATAAAAAAGACGTACAACTATAGTATCAATAAGAAATAAAAAATACACCACAAATACATACAATCAAATAAAAAATACACTAAACTAAAAAGAAACGAATAACCCCACCTGAGGAACTATTTCCTCTAGACTAACCTAGTCATAAAGAAAAAAACTACAAGTGAATCAAATATTGTGTAAGAGGATCTTACCTTTGCCTGAATTTAGCTATACAACTTCTAAAAATTCCCAAATGCATAAGTATCCTGTGAGGAAAATCACTATAGGATACTAGTATAGTTTTTATATAAGTTATAATATCATGAATGAAATAATTCATGTTGTTAAAACAAAATAGTTTTAAAATAATTTTTATAAATCCAAACCATTTATAAATCATTTTAAACATTTTCTTCCAATGGTATTCATAAATCCATTTATATTATTAAACTAAAAATATTAAAAGTAGAAGTATATAAAATATAAAATCATATACATGAATCCTGAGGTAAATACATAAACACATATTCATGAAACAATCTACCATGTGAATCTATCTGATGCCAAATAAAAATAAAAATATGTGATCAGAAACCCATAATTTAAAAACAATCAAGAAATAAATAACTAACAATGTAAAATTAAAAAAGAACCTCATATTAGGCTATAACATATGAGACACTATTTACTGGACACTAAAAATCCTAAACATAGATATGCTATATCCAATAAAAATCAAGTCCTAATAGATGTTATCATAAAATTATCTCATAGTGGTGAAACACACAATAAGGAAACCCTTGTCTCTATCCCATTGCACCCAACATTCCAAATGTAAAATATTCCAATACATTTTCAATACCATTCTCAAAATTTCAAAAAACGTTTTTAAATGCATTCCAATCTATTTTTGAGTTTTAAAACACAATTCCAAATCGAGAAAATACAATTTCAAAGTATAACCCCTTTTAACAATTATTTTTCTTTTCAATGATATCATTTCAACCAATTTATAATTTCCTCTAATGAAAACAAAAATAAATTTTTCCAAGAAAACATTAAATTCCTCATATTAATAGATTGTATTGATAAAATTAACACAACACGGCATAAAAGCTATTGACTTTCTACAACAGAGACTAGAAACCAAGAGAACAACCTCCCAAATAAAAGGAATTCCAAAAAGATGAAAAGAATTGATACATACAATATCTGATAAAAAATATGTATCCAAACCATAGACACAAGAAAAACTAATGGAGAACCGTAAGGAGAACATACCTGAAGAAACACACTATATCTATAATGATGGTCATTTTTTGAAAAAAATGTCCCAAAAGGGTTGGAAGTCCCTATAATATTCCTTCATAGATTCTAGGTCGTTAAGGATATGAGTTTCCAGAATGTGAAATTAAATTTTAGATGAGTTTAACCCCCAAAATCCATATCCTGATAGTTTGATAGTGTGTAATGGATTTTCATAGTGTGTAATATCTTTACATAGCTTATAATGTCCAAGGATCCTATATGAAAAAAATACAATTTATTTTCAATAAAAAATAGGATATTTTCATTACACAAAGTATACATATTCTATAGAGTTTGAACCATAAACATCATATATCCAATTCAATACATCTTCCCTGAATCCATTATATGATATTTACTTCACTTACATGGTGTGAATGTTTATAGAGGGAAGTACAAACTATATGTTTTATGCATAATATTGAAAAAATTACCGATCTTCACCATTACCGGTATCTTCCCAATTTACATTCAATCATAATGCATCCAAAACATGGAAAATCACAAGATTGGTAAAACAATTTGTGAAAGATGTATAATAAGGTGTTACAATCTCCCCTCAATAAATGCATTCCCTCACTAGAAATCCACTAGATCCTCAATCCACAAAAAGTTAAGGGAACTACTTCCTCACCAACGACTCCTACCCCCGCATCTAGGGGCTATAATGACTTCACATAAACAAAACCCATATAAAGGAGATCAAATTACCATATCATACGTTATCCTAGTTATCTATAATCTGTCCTAAAAGCTCAACAAATTTGGTTTTTGGATCATGCGCAATATCCCATCATCCAATCACATGGGAAACATCTTGTATATACCTCATCAACTAGGAATCATGAAAAATTTCATGTATATTCATGAATACAAATTGTAAAAAATTCCGTAGTACACCCTCCCAAATAGTTTAATGATATCAAAGGGCCCTATAAAACTCAATTACAACATACCTTTCTAACCAATCTAAAGATTTCCCATGAGAGTTGAATCAATGAGAAATACTAGATCAGAAACCACAAACTCCATCAGTCAATGATGATGGTATTCATAGGATTTTTGACAAGTTTTCATTTTCGTAAAATTCCTCTAGAAAATCTACACCAACTACATCATCTCTTGAACAACACTTGGCCCTGCAATGGAAATCACTCCAAACTCTGCCTAGCATAAGGAAGATCTAAATGTCTTCCCATAAAATGCCTCAATGGGCACCATATTTATCAAATCATGAAAATTAATTTTATATAAATACTAAACAAAGTAAAATTAATTTTCCAAGATCCTATGAAATCAAGAATATAATTTTATAGCATATCCTTAAGAATCTAGATATCCCTGTCTCTTTCTATATCTCTTTTTCCAAGTGTTTTTGTATGATTATATGTTCTTAATTTAATTGGGAAACCCTTCCAACATAATAATATTTCCATAAAATTGATGTAATCATTTATTCTTTATCTGAAAAAACTATATAATGGACCATGTGAAGTGTCACAATTTCATAGGAAAACAAGTCCCTGTGTTTTTCATCGTAAATCCCATCCATGATCAGTAGTAAATGCACCAATATCATGAGTTGATCTACGATAACCAAAATTAAATTCTTACTAATTGTAGTCCATGGAAATCCAATGTCAAAAAACATGGAAATATCATCCCACATTCATACCATAATTGGAATAGGTTGAAACAACAGTACATCTCTCTCGTGCTCCACCTTAATTATATTACAAGTAAAGAATACTGAAATAAAATCTATTATCAACCATATCATCCCTGACCACCAAGTTTGATTCCTAATGTTGGATGCATCTTTTTATACCCATAGGACACAGTTTGACCAGAATGGTGTCCATTATCCCACAACTCTTATCTCAAGGAAAATAGAAAAACCAACCTACTTAAAAAGCACGATGCACGACTAGAATACTAAGACCACTCACATGAGTTCTCCCTGCTACAAAGGGTATCACTAAAGTATTTTCACTTATTGTCTTCCACCTCCATGATCTATAATAACTCAAGAAGATAAGATTCTTCTTTTATCGATGACAAGAACACTTATTCACTATCCTCTTCCAATCCTAAGATAATCTCATCAAATAAACTTATTAGATACCACTACTAAACTAATTCCTTCACCAATTGTTGTTTTAATTTTCATCATAATGAATTGTAAACAATATTTTCCTTCCCAAGGTTATAATAAATATTCAAACCAAATTCATTAACAGACTCCACTCAACATCACTATCAAAAATTCAGACCCCTTTGGGTAAAAATATATTTTAGACTCTTATGATCTGAAGACATTGTAAACAACTCTCCAAAGTGATAGTGAACCCATATTTGGAGTTCATACATAACTCATGATGAATAAAGATCAATTTTATGGTATTTCTAATCATGAGGGAATAACTAGGGAGATATATAAGTCACAACCATTTTCCTTTGCATCAAGAGACATCCCAAACCCATACTCAAGGCATTAATTAAAAAATCACAACATTAACCTAGTTCTGGAAGAATCAAAATTGGTGATAATGTAAATCTCATCTTAAGATCCACAAAATAAATCAGACACTTGTAATAACATTAAAATATAACACCATTATATGTTAAATATGTTATAAAAGACGGGACAATGGATAAGTTCATAACAAACCAACAATTATATCCAGAAAATCCCAAGAATCTATATATCTCAAACACATTTATGGTATTCTCCTAATAAAAAACATCAAGTACCTTTATTGGATCGATTGGGACACCCTTGTCATATATAAAATTCCAGATAAACATCATCTTTCATATACCAGAATCAGTCATCGAAATATTTCCATAATGAAGATAGACATTCAAGGTTTGAATAATGAAATCCAAATGGTCCGTATCCACCACCTCTAACATAGAATTCAAAAATATATCTTTCATGAAATTAAAAAAATTGTACAATAACTGATTAAATATATGATTCATAAAATCCATAATCACTGTAGGAACATTATTCAGACCAAATGGCACAAATAAAAAATGTTTTATTCCAATATCGACTACAAAATGTTTTTGTTGTTACATCCTCTTCTTAAACTCTCAAATGATGATACACTAACCACATTTCAATATTATAAAACAAATGATCCCCTATAATCTAAATATTAATATCACCAATCCTGAGAACATGATATTGTTTCCTAATATTAACCCAATTCTACTTTTGATATTCAATAAAATATATAAGTATCATATATAAAATTTTAGAAAAAAGGGTATGTGAAGACTATAAATATAATCTAGCATGAATAAATATTTTAGCATCTATGTTTAGAATTCAAAAAAAAAATTCACCATATCAAAAGGTTCAATATGGTAAGATTACGTAGAAACATAAATAACCCAAGGAAAATGTCAATGGAAAAAATCAACCTCATTCAGTGGTGGTAAACTAAAAAATCATCTATAAATACCTCACTGTGCTAACAAAATAATATAGGAGGTTTACCTACCCATAAAGGTTAGCTACATCTAGAAACATCTCTGAAAACTTATATGAGATTACACTAGAATAGAAGACAACATTACCTTCCCTTTAAATTTAGATCGACACTCACCATGAATGACATGTGTGACTCCCTTCGTAGAGAATAACATCCCCTGATTGTGATAATAGTTTCTCTAGGACATAACACTACTTGTCTACTCCATGATGATAAGAAAGTTGATGATTTCATGATAAATCCTTATGAAGCCCCACACCACCTCAAAGTCAGTTATCATGACCCAACATGTGGGTCATATTGAACCCTATTCGGAAATCTTTAGAAATGTTATGGAAGGATCCAATAATAAGGAAATAAGTTATGAAGGAAATAATTACACATCAATCAACATTGGAGATATAAAATAATGATTATAACCAATATCAAAAAAATCTGCGACTATATAAAATGTAATAAACACCATACTTCTAACAGTTCCATACCCCATATAAGATTCCAATGGTGCATCTCCAATTCATAACACATTATTTTCATATCCACTAGAACATATATATTTTCTAGAGGATTAGACCCACCACCCTTGGAAGATTAAGTATGAACCAATGAACCCTTGGTGAGAGTGGATCATGCCTGACTTCCTTGAGATATCTTTTAAAAAGATCATTGTATATTGAAAGATCATCCACAAATATGATATGTTTGTGGCGCGTCTACATTGTTAGCCTTGGTAGGACCATGCATTACACATTGGTAACAAAAAACCTGTTATTTCATTGTCATCTCCCCTGAGATAAGTCCTTCATAAAACTAACCACACTTATGAATGCTTTTCTAGATAGAAGATAAACCCAAGAAAAAAACTCAACAAACTAAATCTACACCTAACATATTCCTCCCATATGTGCCTGTCTTTGATAGAGATATTTTTTCAAATATCTCTATCAATTATGTAATGATTGATAGTGTCAAAATTGACTAAATATTAGGCATCATCCTTAAATCAATCCTTCGATCCTTCAGGTACTAATTAGTGACCAATACATGTGCCTAATGTACTGTTATATAAAAATAGTTATAATACCCCAGATTGGTACACTCCTCACGTTCTAATTCTTCGAACTCCTTGGCCCTGACCACATGAAATTTATTCGGTTATAACTTCTGATTAAATATTTACTTGAAAGAGTTCTATGAAATATCATCATGAAATTTAAATTGTGTAATAGAGTCCCACCATCTTCTTTTTTTACATGAAGAATATACTTATAAACACCAACCATATTGTATTCCTGATTCTACTATATTTTTATGATCCCTTTTATACACTTAATCCACTCTTCAATATATAGGGTTTCATTGTCTATATGAATGATAGGTGGATGAAACTTTGTCAATTTTGATACAAAATCCACCATGTGCCGTGTGTTTCAGAATCCTAGTTTAACGAAAATATGAACAGGGTGGATAAATTTATCAAAAATATATAGATAAATATATGTATATCCTGTGAATACATTCACATAGATTTGTTTCTCTGATTTGGAAGATCAATTCTTAGAGGCATTATCATGAATATGAAAAAAACCAAATCAGTCATGAAAAATTTCAAAAACCATTGTACCAAATTTTGGTATTAATAAAAAAGATTTAAAAATTAATAATATAAAGATACCATTACAAACATTGCCGAAAATGGAATTTCTCCATTGAAGTAATTGTCAGAAGTAAAATGAACACAAAATCCATGTTTCAAATCTTGTATGAATCCATTCCCACTGTAACGCCCCGACCCCAGTTACCCAGAGTCGGTGCATTATTACATAACATTGGCATGATCACAAGAAAGATCAAATCTCGAAAGACCGATTTGTTTAGTACCCTTAGAAACAATAGATATATTCATAATGTTTTAAATTACATCATAAAGTGAAAAACTACAACAACAACATATTGTCTACATAATCCACACTATTATCCCCTCATTATATCTATGCAGGTCATTCATAATTTACATCTTTACATCCTGGGAAAAATAAAAATAGAAAAGGGGTGAGCTCAAATGCCCAGTAAGGATACCAATATAGAGGAAACTTTCATAAATAAGAATAAACATTTAAGGCAGTGTATAGCTAAAACAAAAGCCTTTTAAACTTGAACTTCAACATAGAATGCCAAAAATAAAATGAAATAATTCCATTTACTTATTCACATGGATATTCTACTAATCGAATAATCACATGAAATATCAATAACCACTTTCATAATGATGGAATGCATAATGCCATACTATCATAACCACATTGCCAAGGCCTCGTGCTAAGACTACAAATAAGATTATGTCAAGGCCTTGTTCCAAGACACTAGTTTGTCTCATGAGACCTACCGATGCATCGAGGAGCTATAGCGGGCTCCACCCGTCACATATTAAGTCCAATGCATTCCCATATGAAAAGGTTTAAGCATAACATAAACATTCGTATTAAAAATAGCATACGAAATGTAAATACTTCATCCATAAACTATGAATGGTATAAAAATAACACATCCATAGTAAAACATATCAAAAAACCTTTAATACAATATAGATGTTTTGTATCATAATAAATCAACTTCAAATAAGCGTAAAATCCATCAAAGGATGTTGACATAGATGAAATAAAAACTCTTTTTAGAGAAATATATCTTTCTATTTTGAAATCATTTAAGATTAATATATTTATAAAATAAAACATTTTCTTTGAAAATATTCTTATAAGCTTGTATGGGAAGCTTTGACGATTTTATAACGGCGGAAAATAGCAGAACCCGTCGTATAAGTTAAAAAACATTCTTACCTTAATTTTGTCGAAAAGGTTAAAAAGCACCTTGTTTGGAAAACGAAAGAAAGATTCCTTTATAAACCTCTTATAAGAATTCAAACAAGGGTACAATTGACTTTATCCATTATTCTAGTAAATAGTAAAAATGTTTTGAAATTCATTTTTAAGAAACATGGATGTGGATGATAAAGATATCCCAGTAGATTTTTACGTATAAACAACCTCGGATAATGAAGAGATTGCGAAATAACACTTACCTTGTACTTTTCATTGGTTGGGGTAGGTTAACCTCCTGTATAATGGTGAAATAATTGTTATTAAATTATACAATAATATGATATCATATATGATCTTTTAACATAGATTTGTTAATAATATCTTATTATTATCGTCATTTCAGGTGTTAACTTACTCATTTTCTTTGATACGTTTTGTTATGTAAGCCATGTTTGTTATGTATAGGATGTATCTTATTCATATCCAGAATGATATCAAGTCCTTAAAAATTATTTTTAAATCATCAAATGATAATTATATGTGAATGGATATGATGGAGAATCAATCTCATCGCGTTCGTGGAGACGGTAGTCCGTACGTACGCACGAGTGACAATATCATTATTTTGATATTAAAATAATATATAATTGGATGGTATAACATATATACAGAACCATTATCATGTTATATTTATTATTTACATGAGTTACACATCATTATTATACCCATCCAAATAATAATTTATTGAATAACAATTAAACCACGACGTGGAGACGGTAAGCTGTACGTACGCACGTATGGTGACATGTTATTAAAAGGATGGATAGAATAATGAATATGGTTGTACCATATTTATAATAATATCACATTATATATAAGATACTGGATTTATTATTTTAGAATGGAAATAACAAAGAAGGATGAAGTGGAAGAAGAAATGAATTTGAAAAAGGGTGGTGAAAACATTAACTCTTCTTCGGGTTCTTCCTTTTGATTTGATCAAAAGGGCTCTTAGGTTGGATTTATGACTAAAGGATGGCCTCTAGGATTAAGTTAGGGATGTTGAGAGAGTATTTGGGCAGATTTTGGCCGAGCCAAAAGGCTTTTATGGTGTGAGTTAATGAGAAGGGAGAGTTCCCTTTTATAAGTGGGGTGAGGGGCACCTTTGGAAAAGCTAGAAATATTATATTATAATAAATTCATATTCGGTTTATAATGGCTCCAAAGTGGATTATTTAAATTTTAAGGTGGGGATAGGTCAAAAAGAACTCAACCAATAGAATTTAGACAGGTTTGGGTTACTATATTAACCTTATCATTAAGTATTATCTCTTAGTTAATTAGTTTCACTTTTACAATGTCTCTTTGTATTTTTATATTATATGGTTAATAAACTTACTATATACATCCAAGAGACTCCCAAGTGGTACATTAGTGATACAAATATCATTATATAAGTCTCTTGGCCGAAAATTAGATTTTCAGGAATTTAATATCAATTAATAATATAATATTTGTTTTAAAAACTCTTTTAGGTCATTTTTGACACTATTCAATAGATGTTTTTTGTAAAAATCATTAAAGATTTATTCTTTCAAAAAATTTAATTAATTCAATCCTAATATGTCATATTATCATAGAAAATTATTTTAATTCATAAAAAGTCTCAAATTATATTTAATTTGGTATCTACAATATCAATCATTTTAATTTTTCACTATTATGTTAATTACTGCATCGCCATTGTGTCATATATAAATTAACATATATAATGTCTAAAATTTTTAAATAAAATACCATTATCTAGGAAATCGTTTTATCTTTATAATTAATATTTATAGTCGAAAATCCAACATATATAACCCTATGTAAAAATTGTTTTTATAAACGATATATGCTTGTGTCATTTTTGTATTCATTTTAACTTAATTAAAATAATGTGTCCCTATTACTTTCAAGTGGCACCATGAGATCCCATAATCGACCAAAAGATGCCCATGGTTGTACATGTATCAACCAATAAGGTTAGGGTGAGTTTTTGGGTAATTTTCCATTATTATAATATTATTTTTTAACCCTTATTTACCGGATTTACCCTTTAACCATGGTAAATAAAATATTTACCGAAGTAATTATTCAAAATGTCTAAAAATAAAAGTTACCTATTTACCTAATTTGAACATCCTGATTCTAAATATGGAATCCATTTTTCCAAATTCAAAACACATAAGTGGCAGAAATTAATTTAAAATTAATTCCTGTTGTTAAAAATAAAAGCGTGTTTTTAAGAGATAATAACTATAGAAAGATTGACACTTGTTTATGTCCGGTTTAATTGTAAAATTATATACAAAACCAAAATTGAATTAAATGGTAAAAATATATTCTAAATATACTTTAAAACCACTCAAATTCATAATTTATCAATATAAATTATTTCGATTAAAAAAGTTGTTTTTTATTAAAATTTAGTAGTTTTCACTATTCATCAAAATATAAGTTTTATCCGAAAAGTTCCAAAATTTCACCCTAGGCTAAATTCGATATTCCAAATCAAAAAATTTCATCCATTTTGAAATATAAAATATATATAATTTCAAAAAGTAGGTATTACTATTCATACTAGCTAGTTTGATTGGTTGTGGTGTGTTAGAACTCGGTGTTGCGTACAACACACGCTATCACATTATTCAAAGAGAAGCGTAACGTAGAAGATTGGGGTGTTACATTCTCCCCTCATTCAAATAATTTAATCCTTGAGATTTCTAGAATATTATCTCATGAAAAGACTCGGGTGGTTCTTCATCATAAGTTCCTCGGGTTCCCACGTTGCCTCTTCCATTTTATGGTTTCTCCACAAAACTTTTACCAGACGCGCCGTCCAGTTTCTCAGCACTTGTTCTCTCATATCAAGAATTATGATGGGATCTTCGCAATAAGATAGATCAGGTTCCAGTTCTAATTCCTCACAGTTGAGTACATGTGTTGGGTCAGGCATGTATTTCTTCAATAGAGATACGTGGAACACATCGTGAACTTTGGAGAGACTTGGCGGCATTGCCAGTCGGAAACTACAGACCCAATTCGTTCGACAATGTCGAAAGGTCCGATGTACCTGGGACTCAATTTACCTTTCTTACCAAAACATATTACTCCCTTCCATGTAGATACCTTCAGGAAAATATGATCATTGACTTGAAATTTCAAATCATTCCTTTGATTATCGGCATAGCTCTTCTGCCTACTTTGAGCTAATTTTATCTGATTTTGGATTACCTTCACCATCTCCATCATTTCTTCCACCAGTTCTGGGCCTACAAGTTTCTATTCACCAACGTCATCCCAAAAGGTTGGTGTGCGACATCTCTTTCCGTATAATGCTTCATATGGTGCCATCTGAATACTCGAATGAAAGCTATTGTTATAGGAAAATTCGACCAGAGGTAAATATTGATCCAACATACCCTGAAAGTCAAGTGAGCATGATCTCAACATGTCTTCTATGGTTTGAATAGTCCGTTCTGATTTTCCATCTGTCTGAGGGTGGTAGGCAGTGCTCAAATGAAGTTCAGTATCCAGGGATTTCTGAAGACTTTTCTAGAATCTTGAAGTAAAACAGGGATCACGATCTGAAACAATCGATAGGGGTACTCCATGGAGTCTCAAAACTTCATTAATATATAGTATTGCTAGACGTTCCAGTGGTAGATCTTCTCTTATAGAAAGAAAATGTGTTGACTTGGTAAGACGATCAACAATAACCCATATTTCATCGTTCCTTCAAGGAGTCTTTGGAAGGCCCATGACAATGTCCATCATAATATTGTCCCATTTCCACTCCGGTATGGGAAGAGGTTGCAATACTACATGAGGTTGTTGCCTTCCAGCTTTCACTTGTTGACAAACCATACATCATGACACAAAATCAGCAATCTACCTCTTCATGTTGTCCCACCAAAAATGTTCCCTCATATCTCTATACATTTTGGTGCTCCTAGGGTGTATAGAGAAATTGAAACTATGAGCATCATCCAACAATTCCATTTTTAGATCAGGTATATCGGGAACACAAATCCTTTTCCCGAATTTAAAAATTCCTTCTTCATACACAAAGTCTCTCAGTCTCCCATCATTCACAGCTTTAATATTCTATTGAAATTATTCATCATCGGTCTGAGAACTCTCAATCCTTTCTAGTAAAGATGGTTTGGCAACCATTTGAAAAAGAATTGATGTTTCACCTTCCCTGGTTATTCCCATGTCCATCTTCACTAGATCCATGAAAATTGGATCCCTTTCAATTCTCATATTGTTCAAAACTCCATGATCTTTTCGGCTCAAAGCATCTTCCACCTTGTTTGCTTTCCCCAGGTGGTAGTGTATCGTACAATCATAATCCTTGAGTAATTCAAGCCATCTCCTTAGCCTCATGTTGAGTTCTTTTTGTGAGAAAGTATACTTCAAACTCTTGTGATCAGTATAAATCTCACATTTTTCACCATAGAGGTAGTGCCTCCATATCGTCAAAGCAAAGATCACAGTAGCTAACTCAAGATCATGAGTAGGATAGTTTTTCACATTAATTTTCAATTGTCGTGATGCATAAGAAATAACCCTATCATTCTGCATAAGGACACAACCAAGTCCTTTCTTCGATGCATCACTATAAATAATGAACCCATCATTCCCCGATGGTAATGTCAATATAGGAGCATTGACAATTCTTCTCTTCAGTTCTTCGAAAAATTCTTCACACTCTTTTGTCCAAACAAATTTAACCCCTTTACGTGTGAGCTTCGTTAATGGGTTTTCCAATCAGGAAAAATTATTGATGAATGGTCGATAATAACCTGCCAAACCAATAAAACCGCATACCTCAGTTATACTCGTAGGTTCTGGCCATTCTTAGATTGCCTTGGTATTAGAAGGATCAACAGAGATTCCATCTTTAGATACAATATGGCCATGAAAATAAATCTCTCGAAGCTATAATTCACACTTCCTAAACTTCCCATATAACTCATGTCTTCTCAGAGTCTTCAGGATAATGCACAAGTGAATTTCATGATCCTTGTAGCTTTTAGAGTATGGCAAGATATCATCAATAAATACCACCACAAATTCATCGACATATTCCTTGAAAACACTATTCATCAAATCCATGAATAAAGATGGTGCATTAGTCAATCCAAAGGTCATTACAGTAAACTCGTAATGCCCATACCTAGTTAGAAATGCTTTCTTCAGAATGTCTTCCTTCTTTACAGACAACTGATGGTATCCAGATCGAAGGTCAATCTTGGAAAAGTATTGATCTCCATGCAGTTGGTCAAATAAATCATCAATGCGAGGTAGGGGATACTTGTTATTTATTGTTATAGCATTAATCTCCCTATAGTCGATACATAACCTCATAGATCCATCTTTCTTTTTAGAAAAAAGAATAGGATCTCCCCATGGAGAAACACTAGGGCGAATAAATCCCTTATTACTCAATTCCTCTAGTTGTTTCTTTAGTTCAACTAATTCTACTGTGGCCATTCTATAAGGGGTCTTCGATATAGGCCTTGATCCAGGAATTAAATAAATGGAAAACTCAACTTCTTATTCTAGAGGATGTCCAGGTAAATCTTCCGGAAATACATATATATATTCTTCTACAACAGGTACATCCTCTATTTGAACATTCCTTTCCTCACCCACAGTAATTTCATTCTCTTCCTCCCCAATAATTGAATTTTGTTGAGCTATTGGGGGTGGATCTAGATAAGAATTATGTGGTGACGATTCTGCTCTAAAGATAAGGTGTTAATTATCATCATCATCAAGAATAGTAACCTATTTCTTCTTAAAATAAATCCTCGCATCATAGTCCGAAAGCCAGTCCATACTGTGGATTATATCAAACTCAATCATAGGTATGACGACGAGATCAGCAGATAAAGAACATTAATGTGCTATAATGGGGACTGATTCACAAAACTTTGTTGTAATGATACTTCCCTTAGGAGTTTTAACAGACAACTCCCTTGTTAAATAAAATTGGAAATATCTAATTTTCTTAGAAAACTGGGAAGATATGAAACAATCCGATGATCTAGAATCAGATAATGCATTTTCTAAACTTCAGGAAACCATTAAATTACCTGCCACCATGTCTTTTGGAGCTTCTACCTCAGTTGTATTGATAGCAAAAGCTTGGCCTTGATCCCTTGGCCTTTTCTGAGGTAAGTTCCCCTGACGATTAGGACATTCATTTGAATAATGTCCCATCTCCCTACAATTGTACCACTGAACATTGGTAGCTTCCTTCTTCCCTTTGCAATCACGAGCTTGGTGGCCTTTTTCACCACACATGTAACAGACACCCATTCCCTTCAAGAAAGTACCGGGGTGTTTCTTCCCACATTTACCACAGGATGAATATTCAACCTTTCCCTTCTTCCCCTTATTTCCATTCCCAGATTGATCAGTAGATCTCTTCTTCTCTTGCTTTGCATAAATGTCATAATACTTAGAGAATTCCTTTTCGGTCTTTATTGAACATGAGACAATGTCTTCGTACGATGAGAAGGATTGTGAGACTAATGCTTGACGGAGAAATGGTTTTAACCCATCAATGAAACGATCAATCGTACTTCTTGGGTTTCGTATATAATCTCCAGCATACCTTGGTAACCTTGTAAAGCTAGCCTCATACTTTGCGACATTCTCATCCTCCTTTTGTCTCAGACTCAGAAATTGCCTTTCCATATCTGCTCGATGGTCATGAGGAAAGTATTTTTCTAAAAACAGATCATTGAACTCCCACCATTCTATATTTGATACTTCATCATCTTCCTTCATGTTTTGAATCAATGACCACCATTGATCAGCATATCCAGTGAGGTGGTAAACTTCCATGATATCTTTTTCCCTTTCACTACTTCCCAAAGTCTGAAATATTTTCTCTAGGGAAATTATCCACTGCTCAGCTACTATGGGATTTTTACTCCCATTGAACGTTGGTGGTTGTTGCCTCCTGAATCGATCTAACATTAATCCTCCACGCTGTGTATCAAGGTGCTCCATATGGGTAAGGTTATTTTTCATAACCTGAGTGAGTTGTCCCAGTATGCTGATTAGCTGATCAACACCAGTTGTATCACCATCTCCACTATAATTATCTTGAGCAGGAGGGAAATTCCTACATGGAGTGCGTGCATTAATACAGTTTCCATTTCTTCCACTATGAGCCATTTCTAAACAATGCCATAAACTAGATCAGTTTATAAATCAAAATACATAATCCTATACTTATAAAACACTTAACATAAATTAAACTATTTATGGATATAATCCATAATCATAAAAAATGTTTTCTTTGAGGAAGTATATACTCATAAACCCTTCATAAATATTTTTAAAGAAAATGAGAGTTATCCGAAGCATATCCCCTGGGAGTGTCATAACCAAGAGTGCAGCAAGGCCCGTTGTCGTGCACCAGTTCCCGTTCGAGTCCAGCTCAAAGCGGTGTTTTCGGGTTTTACCCCTAGGCACATCTGTGCCAGAGCCGCCTCTACCTGCTCGTATCCAGACAGGGATGTATTGCTTAGAAAACTCACAAAATCTCTACAATACCAAATTTATAGGAAGTTATTCTATACTAATCCTCAAAGTTCATCTTTGGTCTACGTGCTCTAATCAGAGTATATCTAAATCTATCTTCCAAGGTTTGTACTAAACTTCCTCTGATACAAACTGTAACGCCCCGACCCTAGTTACCCAGAGTCAGTGCATTATTATATAACATTGGAATGATCATAAGAAAGATCAAATCTCGATAGACTGATTGGTTTTGTAGCCTTGGAAACACTAGATATATTCATAAAGTTTTACATTACATCATGAAGTGAAAAAATACTACAACAACATATTGTCTCCATAATCCACACTATTATCCCCTCATAATATCCCAGCAGGTCATTCATAATTTACTTCTTCACATCCTGGGAAAAATAAAACATAGAAAAGGGGTTAGCACAAATGTCCAGTAAGGATAAAAATATAGCAGAAACTTTCATAAATAAGAATAAACATTTAAGGCAGTGTATAACTAAAATAAAATCCTTTTAAACATGATCTTCAACATAGTATGGAAAAAATAAAATGAAATAATTCCATTTACATATTCACATGGATATTCTACTAATCGAATAATCACATGCAATATCAATAACCACTTTCATAATTATGGAATGCATAATGTCAGACTATCATAACCACATAGCCAAGGCCTCGTTCCAAGACTAAAAATATGATTTTGTCAAGGCCTTGTGCCAAGATAGTAGTTTGTCTCATGATACCTACCGATGCCTCGAGGAGCTATAGCGGGCTCCACCCGTCACATATTAAGTCCAATGCATTCCCATATGAAAAGGTTTAAACATAACATAAAAATTCTTATTAAAACTAGCATAAGAAATGTAAATACTTCATCCATAAACTATGAATGGTATAAAAATAACACATGCACATTCAAACATATCAAAAAACCTTCAATACAATATAGAAATTTTTTATCATAATAAATCAACTTTAAATAAGCGTAAAATCCATCAAAGGATGTTGACATAGATGAAATCAAAACTCTTTTTAGAAAATATATCTTCCTATTTTGAAATCATTTAAGAGACATATATTTATAAAATAAAACATTTTCTTTGAAAATATTCTTATAATCTTGTAAGGGAAGCTTCGACGATTTTATAACAGCGGAAAATAGCTGCACCCGCCGTATACGTTAAAAAAACATTCTTACCTTAATTTTGTCGAAAAGGTTAAAAAGAACCTTGTTTGGAAAATGACAGAATGATTCCTTTATAAACCTCTTATAAAAATTAAAACAAGGGTATAAATGACTTTAACCCATATTCTAGTAAATATTAAAAATGTTTTGAAATTCATTTTTACAAAACATGGATGTGGATGATAAAGATATCCCAGTAGATTATTATGTATAAACAACCTCGGATAATGAAGAGATTGTGAAATAACCCTTACCTTGTACTTTTCCTTGGTTGGGGTAGGTTAACCTCCTGTATAATGGTGAAATAATTTTTATTAAATTATACCAGAATGTGATATCATATATGATCTTTTATCATTGATTTGTTAATAATATCTTATTATTATCGTCGTTTCGGGTGTTAACTTACTCGTTTTCTCTGATACGTTTTGTTATGTAAGACATGTTTTTTATGGATAGGATGTATCTTATTCAAATCCATAATGATATCAAGTCCTTAAACATTATTTTTAAATAATAAAAAAATAATTATACTTGAATGGATATGATGGAGAATGAATCTCATCGCGTTCGTGGAGACGGTAGTCCGTACGTACGCACGAGCGACAATATCATTCTTTTGAAATTAAAATAATATATAATTGGATGGTATAACATATATACATAATCATTATCATGTTATAATTATTATTTACATGAGTTACACATCATTATTATACCCATCCGAAGAATAATTTATTGAATAACAATTACACCACGATGTGGAGACGGTAAGCCGTACGTACGCACATATGGTGATATGTTATTCAAAGGATGGATATAATACTAAATATGGTTGTGTAATATTTATAATAACATCACAGTATATATAAGATACTGATGTTATTATTTTAGAATGGTAATAACAAATAAGTAAGAAGTGGAAGAAGAAATGAATTTGAAAAAGGGCGGTGAAAACATTACCTCTTCTTCGGGTTCTTCCTTTTGATTTGATCAAAAGGGCTCTTAGGTTGGCTTTAGGACTAAAGAAAGGCCTCTAGGATGCAGTGGGGGATGTTGAGAGAGTATTTGGGCAGATTTTGTCCTAGCCATAAGTATTTGAAGGTGTGAGTTAGTGAGAAGGGAGAGTTCCCTTTTATAAGAGGGGTGAGGGGCACCTTTGGAAAAGCTAGAAATATTATATTATAATAAATTCATATTCGGTTTATAATGGCTCCAAAGTGTATTATTTAAATTTTAAGATGGGGATAGGTTGAAAACCACTCAACCAATAGAATTTAGATAGGTTTGGGTTACTATATTAACCTTATCATTATGTATTAACTCTTAGTTAATTAGTTTCACTTTTACAATGTCTCTTTGTATTTTTATATTATATGGTTAATAAACTTACTATATATATCCAAGAGACTCCAAAGTGGTCCATTAATGATACACATATCGTGATATAAGTCTCTTTGCCGAACATTAAATTTTCAAGAATTTAATATCAATTAATATATAATATTGTTTTTAAAAACTCTTTTATGTCAATTTTGACACTATTCAATAGTTTATTTTTTGTAAAAATCATAACAGAATGATTACTTCGAAAAAGGTAAATTAATTCAATCCTAATATTTCATATTATCCTATAAAATTATTTTAATTCATAAAAAGTGTCAAATTATATTTATTTGGGTATCTACAATATCAATCATTTTAATTTTTCACTATTATGGTAATTTCTGCATCACCATTGTGTCATATATAAATTAAATTATTTAATGTCTAAAAATTATATATAAAATACCATTATTTAGGAAAGCGTTTTAGCTTTGTTATGAATATTTATAGTCTAAAATCCAACATATATAACCCTATGTAAAATTTTTGTTTCTAAAAGATATATGCTTGTGTCATTTTTGTATTCATTTTAACCTAATTAAAATAAAGTGTCTCTATCACTTACAAGTGGCACCATGGGGTCCCAAAATCGACCCAAAGATGACCATGGTCGTACATGTATCAACCAATAAGGTTAGGACACGTTTTAGGGTAATTTATTATTATAATAATATTATTTTTTAACCCTTATTTACCAGATTTACCCTTTAACCATGGTAAATAAAATATTTACCGAAGTAATTATTCAAAATGTATAAAAATAAAAGTTACCTATTTACACAATTTTAACATAATGATTCTAAATATGGAATCCATTTTTCCAAATTCAAAACACAGAAGTGGCAGAAATTAATTTAAAAATAATTCCCGTTGTTAAAACAAAAAACGTGTTTTTAAGAGATAAAAACTATCAAAAGATTGACACTTGTTTATGTCTGGTTTAATTGTAAAATTATGTATAATGACCAACATTGAATTAAATGGTAAAAATATATTCTAAATATACTTTAAAACCACTCAAATTCATAATTTATCAATATAAATTATTTCGATTAAAAAAGTTGTTTTTAATTAAAATTTAGTAATTTTCACTATTCATCAAAATATAAGTGTTAACCGAAAATTTCCAAAATGTCAGCCTAGGCTAAATTCGATATTACGAATCCAATAATGATGTCTATTTTGAAATATAAAATATATATAATTTCAAAACATAGGCATTACAATTCATAACGTCTAGTTTGATTGGTTGTGGTGTGTTAGAACTCAGTGTTGCGTACAACACACGCTATCACATTATACAAAGAGAAGCGTACCGTAGAAGCTTGGGGTCTTACACCCACCCACGGTAACTCTATTTCATTCATGGATGTGAGCTAACCATTCCCCTTATATTCCCTTTCTATCCAAATTTCGATGGTCCATACTCTGTTCTACCCAAGACACAGAACAAAACCCATGCAGTGCTAACACAATTTAGGCTGAGCCAACCATATTATAGAAAATTGTAATAAATAAATCATGTTTAACCACATAGGCCACACAAACTGGGCCATCACATGATTTGTGTAATATTGGATAACAAAAACTTTTCATGAATATAAGAAAAATGAGACATAAAATATTAGTACAAATTTTAAATAGATAAGATACCATAAATACAAATAATACAATCCAAAATAGTCCAAAAGGGAATGTAATTCATTATCCCACATGACCAATAGTTTCCTACAAACTAACCTGAACTGAATGAGTCTACAAGAAAAGTATCCATAATTTCACTATATTCTATTAGTATTACTTGAATCCTATAATATATAATCTAAAAATTTATGAAGGAAAAAGTATGGTGTGATCCAAAACCTAGTAGGATCAATCCAAAGATTCAATACAAATATTAATATCCAGAATGAAACAATTTAATATTAAAAAATATTTCTACAAATTACATTTTTAAATACAAAGCCAACCCAAAATTCTTTAGAGTTTGAAACCCCATTTCTAAATAATTATAAACCATTTTTAAATAAGTACCCCATTTTGAAATCATTTTCCTATCCTAGAAATCAATTTAAACCATTATCACATTAATACGTTGAATAACCAAGGTAACATATCAAAAACTATTGGAAATTCATCAAGTTAACCCATTATATTGAAAAACGTACCTCAACATAGTATAAACCCTATCCTCATTAGGAAATAGTGATTGGAAACTAAGATAACAACCTCCCAAAGATAGTAACTTACTTGAAGCTAAAAACAATTGATTGAAACCAGTATCCTGTCAGAAATAAACATCGATGACACAACTAAAACAAAAAACAATGGAGAATAAAATGAAAAAAAATCCCACATAAATGCACTATAGTTATAACAATGATCAATTTCTAAATATAATGATATAAATGGGTTGGATGTATCCAAAATCATCCATGATAGCTTCTAGGTCATGAGTGGGATGTGTTGTGAAAATATCAAATAAAATTTCATTCGAGAGGCACCCTAAAAAATAAAACTCCCAATAGTTTCACAGTTTGTAATGGATTTACATGGAATGTAATTCCATATGATCATATACATTGAAAAATTATCACATTTTAATAAAATACTATATTTTATCATTACATACGTTGTACCTATTACACATCATAGAAAACATTGAAGTCGTGTATCCTTTTTACAGATTCTTCCTGATAGCCATCTTACAGTGTGTACATTGCATACCACAAATTGATTTTTTTTTAAAAAGGGAAACAGGAGCAGTACAACTCAAGGCATCCTGAATAAATGGAGGCTGAGAGAATCTCTGATAACATGGGATGTTCTACAAGGGGGAATGGATACAAGGGAGAAAAACTCCATAATGGGGATTTTTGGGGAGGAAGAGTTTGTCAATAAGTCAGCCACCCGATTGCCCTCACACCTTGTATAGAGAATCTCAATGTCACCGTAGTGGAGAACCTTTCACTTAAGGATCAGATAAATGATATTCCAGGGGGAGGAGGATGTGTCGGTGAGAGAGCTCCACACAATACTAGAGTCTGTTTCAATAGAGGAAACGGGATTGTTTCTTGATCGGCAAAGAGAGAGGCCGTTGAGCAGCGCCAACACCTCCTCCTTAAGGGAGTTCCCTAGTCCAAAGAGGGCACTGAAGGTGAAAATAACCAAGACCACTTTGTCTCAGACCACACCGCAACCGCGCATGGTGCCAGAGTCGAAGGCTCCATCAACATTGAGTTTCAGGCCTGAAATTGGGGGAATCCAGTGGACCCATCGTCCCCGCTGCCACGGGCTGTTGCGGTCCAGAGAAGCTGTCCTGGAGGAGAATAGGTAGTGAGATGGAACTTCATCATGATGGGGGAGAAGGAAAATCATATCTGACGCAAGGCACATGGCTCTGACCTGCAATTCCAGAGTGGGGCATTATGTCCCATGGCAAACTTGGTTACGCGCCCTCCATATGCACCAGCAGCCCGCCTGCGGATGGGTTGCCCTGGCCGCAACCTCATGACTGTTATCTAGGAAGACACTAAACTAGATCAAGAAGAAACCCTCTGGGGAATACATGGCACTAGGAGGTAAAAGGAACTCCCCAAGATCTCTCCTGATCCGCACGACCCACACACTTTGGAGTAAGTGGTGCAGCGTGGATTCCTCGGAGGGAGTGAAACAGCAAGCGCATTAAAAGGAAAATTAGACCCCCTTCCTTTTAATATCCAAGTCTGAAGGAAGATCCTGATTTCTAATTATCCAATGCAGGACAGAGAAATTAATTTGGGTGGCTTTTCACTAGAGACGCATCCCCCAATGGTCTCTCGTAGACTGGGCAGACGTACACTAGCGATAGGCTTTACAGAGAACTTCCTGATGGGGGATCCAGTTAAGATGCAACTATCCGGGGAGACATCCCTACAGATTCTGTCAAAGAAGGCCTTTTGATAGGGTGATATAACCGCCTCAATGAAGGGAGGGTGAGAACTGGATTCCAAGAAGGAAATTTTTTGTACAGGGCATCCAGGGAAGTCCAGCAGGCAGCTCCCCCAATCACACTACCAGAAGTTGAGAACCCCCTAACCTAGGACCCTCTGAGTGTGGCAAAGAAGCACGGGGAGATGAGTCTGTAGAGATATACAGTGGATTGAAGGCGATTTACCATTCTCGCGGAGACGGATTTCGTACTTCCCTCAAATCATTTCACTCTACAAAGAGTTGCCCTCAATAACCTCCCATGCAAGCCTGCCCTATATGAAATACATGGCATGACCCACTTCTCTAACCCCAATGCCTCCAAACTCTACTGGCCTAGCATGATTATTCCATGAGGTCCACCAACAAATCCCCTCCCCTTGGATATCCCAAATAATTCCATTCATGATCTTCTCAATCTGGATAATGGTAGGCTTAGGGGCATTAAGGGTGGATAGAACGTGCATATGTATCGAATAAAGGACACAATTGACGAGCGTGATCCTTCCTCCAAAGTACAAGAACCTATTCTTCTAGTTGAGGATGTGTTTGGTAATTCTGCCGACCAAACCATAAAAAAACTGACATCGAATCCTGCCCAAGGAAATGGGAGCTCCGATGTAGAGAATATGGAACTTTTTACTCCGAATGCCCAGGGTGGAGACAATGTTTTCCTTTCTCACGGCCAAGAAATAAGTGGGAAAGTAAACCACAAATTTATCTTGGTTCATCATTTGGCCACTTCATAAAGCATATACATCCATGATATTGATAATTCCCCTGATGGAGGAACTTCCCCCATTGATGAAGAAGGCCATGTCATCCGCAAAGAGAAGGTGAGACACTCTCGAGACATGGGCCCCACAGTGATAAGGAAGGATATGACCACTTTGGATAGAGGAGGCCACGATCTTGCTCAGTCCTGCACCAAAATGAAATTGCTAGGAGAAAGAGGGTCGCCTTTCTTATGTCCTGTAACTATTTCCAAGAAGCCACATTACCCCCCCACATAAAAATCAGGTTGAGCCATGGTGAGCTATAGCAACGAAACAAAAGTTCAATAACCCATTCAGAAAACCCCATTCTTCTCATGGAACAGATGATGAACCCCCACTCCAATGTGTCATAGGCCTTTTCAATATCAACCTTGATCATGATGTTGTACCCTCATACCTTCATGTTGATCTCACAAATCATCTCATATGAAATAGCCATTTCCCCCTAAATGGTCCTCCCCTGGATGAAGGCATGTTGTTCCTTCGCAACCCAACTATGGATAAACTGGGAAAGTCTTCTGTTGATGAGGTTCACCAACACCTATTATGTGAAGTTGCATATGATGATAGGCCGGTATTGTGCTATGGTAGTGGGGTCACTAACCTTGGGAATAAGAACCAGGGTAGTAGCAGCGAAAGCCTATGACAACCCACCTATATAGAAAAAGTTTTGAATGGCACTGATAAGATCCTCCTTGATGATACTACTAACACTAACAAAGACGAAGCCCAGAAACCCAAATGGTCTGAGGGAACTCTCATGATTTGGAGAGGTAACTGAGTCCCAGACCTACTTCTCCTATGAAGATTGTCTGAGGTCCTCATTGGTATGAGTGGAGACCACCCATGGAATTGAGCTGAAAGGATCGGTCTGATCTCGGGGATACCCATTATGCCATTGGGGGTTATTATTACACAGAAAGGTGGTAAAATTTGAGCCAACCATACTGTGGATGATGTAAAAGTTGCTAGTAAGGGACTCATCATCTTGCTGGATATTCAGAGTCTTCTGCCAATGCTTCTCCCTAATGAAAGCGTGGAAATAGGAAGAGTTTTAGTCTCCTTCCTTAAGCCAGGTGGCCTAGGAATGCTCACGAAGGCACCTTTCATGCTCTATCAAGCCCTCACTGAATTGTTTCTTCTTATGACTTAGAGAGGGAAAAATTCCCTCATCCCAGAGGACATCCTAGTAGGCCTAATCCTTCTAAATATATCTCTTAAAGGCCTCCTAAATATGATACATAGTAGGGAGGGAATCCGACCATCCTTTGGGAGCAGACTTTAGGCACCGAAGTAGTTATGGAGGCGAGTCCAGGCCCCCACCCCCCACACAGGGTTCCACCAAAGAGGAATGGACCAGCTAAAGAATGTCTGGGATAGCTGTCCAACGTTTACTAAAAAAGAATCCTCTCCCACAGGGAGAATCCGACCTGTGGTGGACAAGAAGGGTGGAGTGATCAGAAAGAGATCGGGTCAAGTGGATGACCTCTGAGTTGGGGAAGTCGGAAATTGTTGAAGGTTCCCAATGCAGCGGTCTAATCTGCACCATGTCCTACATGCTCCTCTCTGATTTTTTCACCATGTGAATCTATCACCAGAAAAAACCCAAATAAAGAAGCCCCTCCTGGTACAAAAAGGATGAGAAGAGGGCCATGTCACTATGAGG
Organism: Viscum album; assembly: GCA_963277665.1. Taxonomy (NCBI): domain Eukaryota; kingdom Viridiplantae; phylum Streptophyta; class Magnoliopsida; order Santalales; family Viscaceae; genus Viscum; species Viscum album. The sequence continues at coordinate 1,643,857,487 of OY728127.1, read as the reverse complement.
GATAGAGCTCCCCCCACTTTTTTTGATGGATCCAAGATGAAATTAAAATCACCCCCAACCATCCATGGTTGTCCCCCTAATTGAAGGAACTAAGATCCAATGATAACTGCTCTTAGAGCCGCGCCTCGAATTTAGCATATACAAAGGAGAAGAAGCATATACATAGTCTCGAGTCCACCTTGACTAAGAGATGCTGGTTAGAACCGGCCATATTCTCCACCAAAATAGAGTCTATCCAAAAAATCCAGATATGATGATTTTCTTGCTCACCCTAAAAAGAGAACATCGTCCCTACTCTTCTAGCACACTCTACAATTTCGGAAGACTTAGCCTTCGACTCAAGGAGAACCACAAGGGAAGAATTTCTACTAGACACCTCATTGGAGAGAAATTATTTCTTGACATAGGCTCGTAGTCCCCTAGAATTCCATATAATTAGTGATAGCATTAAAGAATAAGGATTCCGGTCATGACCCCAGGAGAAGGTCCGCGTTGGAGCTCTTGTGAAAAGAGCAGAATGTGTTTTTCCACTGAATGGGTACACATCCTCCTAGAGGGGGTACTGGGGGAAGGGGTGCGGGCTTCCAATACAGGGGAAAAGAAGCGGGTAGGGGTACCTACCCGATTCAGGCAGAGGGTCGGTAAAGAGGGCTAGGTGGGGGGATTGATGAGGACCGGACATTGTCGGGGACCTAGAGACGAGCCTAGACAGGAGACAATGGTAGGGGGTGGGGGCGTGCGCTAGTGCACAAAATAAATTGGTCCACGATAAAGGGAAAAGGGGGAGTTTAGAAGCACAGGTTTGGGGGGGAAGGAAGATCGCAGAAGAGGGAAGCTTTCCCATTGGAATGATTACTGGAATTGCTCGGGAAGGCAGAGGGGGAGAGAAAGATGGATGGGGGAGTCCCCGAGGGACGTAGGGAACTAACGCCCAACATGGAAGTGGAGTTAGGGGGAAAAGGGGGGTTTGGCCGAGGGGTAGGGAGAGCGGGAGGACTGGAAGGAGGTGCGAGAGGGGAAGGAGGAATTAATGGTGGGGGAGGAGGGAGTGGGGCTGGGAGTTTGGGGGACACTAGAGAGGGCAAACCAGGAGGAGGAGAATGATTAGGGGGAAGGGGGAAGGGTTCAGGCCAGGGGTCGAGGGGAGCGCATGTAACATACCAGGTAAATAAATAATAAGACATATTTCAAATTTATTAATATTTTTGAACTAAATATTAATTTTACTTTAAATGGGTTGCTAGGTTCAATTGCGTACTCGATACGCAACAACAGGTTTCTTTTAAATCTTACGTTACACACTAATAATATAATATTATTATTTTAAATTATAGTAAACTCCTGGTTGATGTATTTCCAGGAATGAAAAAAACTAAATACAATATGATTATACATTTTTGTTAAATGTATTTACATTTATCCAATAAATGTTAGAGGCTTAAATTGGGAATGAATCTAATTTTAAGAATAATTTACATTAAAAGGTCGATTTATCACCTTTTAAAGGAGAACCCTCATTAAATATAGTTTTGGTAACTTTAATACTATCTAATTGACAAAATTAAATCCTTCTTTAGAATGGGGACATCAAAATTTACATTGATTCAATTTTTGGAATTTTTCCGATAAAGTTCATTTTTTAATGAATAGTTAAAAATATTGTATTTTATTTCAAAAGTGCCTTTTAATATAATTTATTTATATGGTTAGATTATATTTTTATTTTTATTAAAAATGAAATTATAATCTATTTTTACCATTTAATCCAATTTGGGTCATTGTAATTAATTTCACTTTGAAATTGGACATAAACATGTATCAATCTTTTGATAGTTATTGTTTCTTAAAAACTCGCTATATGTTTTGATAAAGGGAATTAATTTTAAATTTAATTAATTCCACTTCTATGTTTTTAATTTTTCATAATAGAGATCATTTTTTAATTCAGAATATCATATATATCTTAGGCTGAATATTTGGAATTTTTCTGAAAAACGTCAATTTTTTATAGATAGTGAAACCACTTAGTGGTAGTTAAAAAAACTGACATTATTATTTAAATGAACTTTTACCACTTCTGTGAATTGAATTTCAAAAATCCAACATAAATGGTTGTCATCAATAAGTAAAATGTGGTTCATTAAGATGAAAATAATTTTTTGTTGAATAGTAACTTTTCACTTTGCCATGGTTAAAGGTAAATAGGGTAATTCAAGGTTAAAAGAATATTATAATAATTTAAAATTACCTTAAAACTTGTCCGAACCTTATTGGTTAAGTCAGTTACGACCATGGGCATCTTTGGGTAGATTTTGGGACCCCATTGAGCCACTTGTGAGTGATAATGAAAATTTAGATTAATTAATTTAATGTGAAGACAAAATTGACATTAACAATTATCGTTTAGTAATTAATATTTATATGGTGATAAATAAGTCTTATTTTCAACAATAAATATTATTTGGAAAGATAAAAATATTTCCAATATCATGGTATTTTTTTATAATTTTTAGACATCAAATAAAATAAATTATTTATGACGCAATAATGATTTGGTATTTACGTCATTAATAAATGATTTAAATAAATAAGATTGTAATGATTAAAATATTATCCAAAACATGTCCAATTCGGATTGGATGATTTTATTTCGACCATGAATCTTCTTATATTTTACTATAATTATTTTTGGAACATTACAAACCGAATATTATTATATTATAAAATAATATTTTTGCACTTTCCTAAAGAGACCCTCTTCTCCCTTATAAAAGGAGACCACTTCTAACCAATTCCTCACATCTCTCAAGCCATTTGGATCATCCAAACTCTTCCCAATTAAGCTCCCTACATCCCTCTCCTCCTCCTAGAATCCTTAACTTATGCATAAGGCACTTAAATAAGTCCTTTGTTTCGAACCAAAGAGAGTTACCCAAATTAAAGTTAACGGTTTCTCTTAAATTGTTTTCTTTTATTTTACTTCTCCAACCCCTAAAATCTTTTTATTCCTTTATTTTGTTACAAAATCAATGTTATAAATATACTACGATGTTGTTATGATATGGATTCGAACTACACTTACACACACCTCTATATAATGGATGAAGAGCATAATGTTTCTGTGGATGGAAAACTAACGCCTCACGAAATGATGATTGTTCAAATATCTCCAACCGCCTCTCATGTTGACCATTATGATGGAACTATATTTATATATGATATATATAATGTTTATATTTTCTTTATGCTTCTGTATTTTACATTTATAGCATGCCTTTATGTTTTCCATAGTGGGTAAATACAATAATCTTATTTGAGGAAGCGTGGACTACCGCCCCCTCAAAGTGATGTGACTCGTTAATTCCTTATGTGGGATATATAAAGGATATTTTTAATGATATTATATATGATATTATACAGGAATTATAATATACCTATGTATCATTATGTTTTAATTCCATTAAAGTAATAAATATAAATGGAATTACTGTTCATGCGTACGTACGGCTTACCGTCTCCATGAACGGTGCATTTCATTTCATACCTTCAAATGTTATGTACTATTATAAATACAAGTATATAATGGATATATATGATATATAGGATATATAAATATTTATCATAATTGTGGATATGATGAACCTTTTACCACATGAACAACATGTAATTTTAAGAAGTCCACTTTTGACTCAAGTACCAAATATCGACAAAACGAACATTATTAACTTAAACGATTACATAATGTTTATAACATGGTAATAAGTGATATAAAAGGAATAATAAACATGAAGAAGGTTCTTATAAAATTATACATAACTTTAGTTTATTATTCATGAGATTAATGAACGATCGATTCATGTCAGACACGTGGTAAGGGATCCGACATCTCTCATTATTTTCAAGTACTCTATTTTTTGTCATTTCATTTATTCTCCATGTTCTTATGTTGGAGGATGTTATTAAATATTAACCATACTGTAATTTGTATTCTAATATGATGAGACACCCCCTCTTACTCTCATCAATTCATTTTAAGAATTTTTAAGTGGCGCTGTTAGGATGCTGAATTTTTGTGATGGATTTTCTATTCTCACTTTTAATTCCGTGAGATATCCATTGTTAGACACTTATTCAATGAATGTGGTGTATTGTGTACTAACATTTGATATATATTATCATGATTCATATTATATTCATGGTATTTTGTAATTCATATTTTGGTTATTAACTTTTTTTCATATGACTTAGTTGATTATAACGTGGTAAAGGGTTTTGTCTCACTTTTTATTCTCGTGAGATTCAGGCTATATTTGCCAATATTTCCTTTTGTGTGGTGTATTTAATTCCCATGATTGTACTCTTTATGTAATATACGTTCATTTATGAGTATTTTAATCTTCATTGTATGATCCTTATTTCATGTGGCGTATGTTTTGTATGTTACCAAATCAGTAAGGGAACTACTCACCCTCCTCTTTATAAAGGACGTCTTTTGTTGTGTCCTTTAATTTACATCTTATTATGTTGGGATATGTTATTCAATATCCTTATTTATGTAAACATCATATCAAAGTTATTAGATTCCCTTTTTTATCTCATCAACTCATTTTCTGAATTTTAAAGTGACGTCGTTAGTCTATCGAAATTTTACAATGGAACTTCTTAACTCAATTTCAATTCTTTGGGATCAACATGTACTTCTTGAACATGTAATACTATGAATATGTGTGAATGACCTATTATTTTTTTACACTTAATATCCACTTATATTGAGTGTATTTATATTTTTCACACATAATTATGTGATTGATTTATCCTTAATTTAATTATACCATCTTTATAAGGGATTTAATCTCAATTTACATCTCCATTGAGACTTCATTATTATTATGCTCCAATTAACTCTTATGTGGTGTACATACTTTCCATTGGAATAATATATCATGAATAACTTAATACTCATGATATTATAAAGTTTTGATTAAATTTTATTCCACAATTATTTGTATTCAGGTGTCTCTCTTTTTGTTAAAAATATCTTTAACTAAAATATCGTTCTAAATGTTGTAAAGATTTATTATTCTAAATATTTCTCATTAATGTAAAGGATTTAAAAATGGGTTTTTTGATTTATTTATATGGACATTAATGTTTTCAAATGATAATTCATTTAAAATCTTTAATGTGGTATGGGACACTTTGATTAAAAAATCTCTTTTTAAATGGTTTTGAAAATGATTTGATAAAACATTTTTTATTTAAATATCTTGATTTGATATATTGGAATGTGGAAATGTTATATTTCCTATATAAATGTGTTATATGTTATGAATATAATATGGTTATAGGGAATGTTTTACGTATACGGGTGGTTCCATGATAAACATAGGGCGGGTGAGCCCGAGATAGCTCTCCAATGCATTGGGTAACATGACAGAGGTAAACGTGATGTTTCTCCTATGAGATTTAGGGAATATATCGTGATAGGTATTCCAAGTGTATCTCCCTATGTAGCTATGATAGATACAATGTAAGTTTGATGTGGATTCCAGAAGTAACCTTTGTGATTTATTATTTGTGTGTCATATTCATAAATCTCATGATTTCATAAGGTATGTTATGATTGAAAAGTATGGTTTCATTGATTAGTATTTATTGATGGGATAATGTTTTCCTTCCTTATTTTATAAGCCTTACTGAGTTTTTTATGCTCATCCCATGTTTTTGAAATGTTTTCCACGGGACTTAAAGATGACTGGGGTCAAGTATGGGATCAATGAAAAGTCAAGCTATCTAAAACATGGAACTAGACTTGTTTCTTTTTAAGAGTTTTAATTTTATGAAAAAAATGGATACTGAGAAGTAGGGTCTACTTGTAATATACAAGTTGTAATGCAATAGTTATGGCCTAATTCACTAAAACTCTAAACATGAAAGGATCCTCAATGTGAATTATTCATTTAATTCAATATTATGTAAAGTTTATGGTTGGGTCCTTATAGTTGGTATCAGAGGTCGGTTTAGGTAACTTTAGAGGTTAGGATACAACTTAATCAGAACTAACATTACCATAATAGTTAGGATTTTAGAAAGAGTCATATTTTTTTTATTAAGTGAATGAGTTTAAGTTAACATGAATAAGTATATCTTAGTGTTTACCCTCCTCAAAAGATATTATATGATTATTTACTGATATACTCACACTAACCTTTTTGGTTATAGTAAATTGCGGGATCTAGCAGGCACCAAAGTAACAGTAGATGTGAAGAAAACTATGACAGTTTTCTGAATGAGAAGTTGAATGATATGGGAGATATAATGAGAACTGTTGTGGTTATTCTCAACCAACTATCTGGAGTCATGAATGACCACCTGAACCTTTGTTTTTTCAGTACATCATATATTTGAGAAACAAATCCCTACAGTTGTTCAGGTAATAATCATAAAGGTAAGTGTGTTAAAAAAACTAGGTTTCCAAGATGTCGATGGAAACACATAAGAAAATGTTTCAAAAGGACAGAAAGTGGAAATAGATGTGGAAATGAAGGTCATAAAGAAAGAACCTTCCGTGGAAAAAGGAAGCATCTAGTTAACTCTAGGAAAGGGAAAGAAGTTATTTCTGAAGGATCAATTGAATGTTTTAAATGGGGTGAGCATTGTCATTATAAAAACACTTGTCCTATGAAGATGTTTTGGGAATGGGATCACCGGGATAGTAAAAACATTCATTTACCAATACCTAATGCCATTCTGGTTAAGGATGAAGAAACTGACAATGACCAGTGAAAGGTATGGATTATTTCTTAACATATGTTTTCCTATTATTGAAATCTTAGGATATGATTCATGATTTTGTTTGTAGGAAGGAATTATTTCAGAATATGTTGGTAAATAATGGTTAATTGATCATAAAGAATTTTGAATGAGTAAGAGGTCAACATATAAGGGATTTAAGAGTTATGGTAGATTTTAGGATGGTGAAATGCATAAAAGTATTAAGGCTCTTTTAATGATGGGATTACATTAGAAGACTTTTTATAGTATGTGTAACCCTAATGTTTGATATATGAAAATTTTATTGAAGGAATAATTATCTTCTCTTTTGCGGATATAGTTATAAAGAACCATTTGGGTTTATATGATCCTTGAATTTGAGGCAATTATTGGTTAATAAATTTTGGGATGCAAAACAAAAGTTATTAGATAACCTTTGTGGTTAAAATATGTTATGGTTATTTGTGATGAATTTATCTATTTTTGGAATGTTATAAAAATATGTAGTTTTTGAAAAGCGACAACACGCAAACTATGTGACAACCCGTCGTGTCGGACGAAGCTGTGGGAATTGAACCCACAACCAATGTGAGACTAGTATTTCTCTCCTACCACTGGACTACATGAAGTCCCTGGATAGTATGACTAGATATTTTTTGTTATATGATCTTATGAATCAGGAATATGTTGATTTTGGGTTATCTATGGAAATTATTAACCTATCATGGATGATATGTGATTAGGTTAATAACATTTCAGTATGAGACTTTAATATTAACTGATTTTATTTAGAGATAAATGTTAAGATTTTCCTTGGAAGACTATGTAATTAAATCCTTCGAATATTAGGGTTTCATTCTTAGTTTTTATTACTTTGAAGAATTATAAGGATAACTCTTTATTTTATGGTCTTTCTTGAACCCTGGGTTCTTTTTGTTGAATTTTGGAGATTAAGAGTAGTATTTCATTTCATAAAGAATTATCCTTTTGGTGATTATCTGATCTTATACTAAACATTTTGGATTTAGCTAATATCTAAAGACATGGGAAATATATATTTCATCTTTTGTGGGTTATGTGATTTTCTTAAAGTTGATTATAGCGCTCTTAATGTGAAAAACTTCATCCTGAATATTCATCATTTGGAGAAAATATGAGTTTCTGTTAGAAATCTAGTAAAAGATGAATGTATACATGACAAGTAAGTATATTTCTTTATTTTTTGGTTAAGCTCATAAATAAATTCCTCATTTAAATGTAACTTTAAACAAAAACCTTGTTTGTTATGTTTTCATACTGAGGAATCAAATAATGTTTAACACATCCCAAGTTTGTGATTTTCTGGTGGTTAACTTTATCCTAAACTTGTTTTCGAACACTCTCCTTCAAAACTTGACCCTTTGTTTTCTCTTCCATATCCATGTTTTCATGGAATATTATTATGGTTTTACTTGGGTAACCTTTGTGCATCTCTTTCTTTCTTTTAATGTTATAGTTTTACTGAGTCTTTTTCTGATGTGGGACTTTCAATGAAGTTTTCGAGCCCTTTTTTTTAAATTGTGAGGAAGCAATTCCAAAAGGGCAGAAGGATGTAACATCTCAAGGTAAATAAAGAATAATACATATTACATATTTTTTAATATTTTTCATTAAATATTAATTTTACTTTAAAAGTGTTTCTATGTTCGATGGCGTACTCGATATGCAACAACAGGTTTTTTGGAAATCTTACGTTACACACTAATAATATAATATTATTATTTTAAATGGTATTAAACACCTAGCCATTGTATTGGTAGGAATTAACAAAACTAAATACACTATTATTATACATTTTTGTTAAATGTATTTACATTTATCCAATAAAATTTAGAGGCCTAAATTGTGAATGAATCTAATTTTAAGAATAATTTACATTAAAAGGCTGATATATTGCATTTTAATGGTGAACCCTCTTTAAATATAGTTTTGGTCACTTTAATACATTCTAATTGACCAAATAAAATCCTTCTTTATAATGGGGACATCAAAATTTACTTTGTGTAAATTTTTGGAATTTTTCCGATAAAGTTCATTTTTATTGAATAGGGAAAAATATTGTATTTTAATTCAAAAGTACCTTTTAGTCTAATTTATTTATATGGTTATATTATATTATTAATTTTTTTTAAAATTAAATAAAAATATATTTTTACCATTTAATCGAATGTAGGTCATTGTAAATAATTTCACTTTGAAATTGGACATAAACAATTATCAATATTTTGATAGTTTTTGTTTCTTAAAAATACGCTATTTGGTTTGATAACATGAATTATTTTTAAAGTTAATTAATTCCACTTCAATGTTTTGAAATTGGCATAATAGATATCATTTTTGAATTCGGAATATCAAATATATCTTAGGCTAAATATTTGGTATTTTTCTGAAAAACATCAATTTTTGATGAATAGTGAAACCACATAGTGGTAGTTAATCTCATCTCAATAGTATTTATTTATGGGATTAAGAGAAACAAAAGTCCAGCATGAGAATGAAATGAAAAAAAATCAAGGAGGTCTGAAATAGTGCATGCCGAGGGCATCCCCTATCACAAGTTCCTCTCCCTTAGCCTTGAGAGTATTCCTGCCCTCAGGGACCAAAAAGACCAAATTTTGGGAAGCAATGGAGGCTAGATGATCAGCCACTTTGTTACCCTCGTGCCAAGTGTGAACCAACTTGATATTGATACTGATGAGGCCTTTTCATTTTCTGATAGTATATGATATAGACCAGAAAATATTATCAGTTCCAGAAAAAGCCTTAAAGAGGACCATGTAGTCTATTTCCACATCATCAATGAAGATATTATGTTGACAGAATAGCCTAAGCCCAGAGAGCATGGTTGAAGCCTCTTCTTGGAGTGAATGACCATTTCCACAATGAGCAGTGAATAGCAGGATGACCAAGCCACTGTAGTCACGGACAACACCTCTACCCCACAAGATGCCCTGTTTGGAAGAGCCGTCGGTATTCAGTTTGAGGCCCATGGAGGGAGGCCTCTAGCAGACCCAATGACCTGATATATCATTGAGTGGACCAGTAGAACCCGTAGGTCTCTGATGGAGAGGACTGAGCATGGGGAATTGTCGTAAATGATTGTTCGTTCTGAGAGATTACATCAGTAGGAAGCGGGTTTTAATGATAATAAATCTTCCATACATACAAGGTCCCTCATATATGGCTCTATTTCGAGCATGCCAAATGCCCCAAAACCCGGGGTTTAACACCAGAGCACGTTCTTTCCTCTCCAAACTCTGTTCAGGCACTCCTTGGATCCAGTGGTTTATGAATTCATCCGTAGAATGTTCTTGTCCATTGTAGGCAATAAGTTCACCGAAGAAGCTCCACGCTGCATGAGCCCAGCCCCTTCAAAGAAGGGATGGAAGACACTTTCCTCCTTAGAATGGAAGCACAGACATCTGGAAACAGAGGGTATACCCAGATTTTTGATGTTATCATCAGTTGGAACCACACCATTCCTGATACGCCAAGAGAGAAAGTTGAACTTGGAGGGAACTTTTTTATACCACATGGTCTCATGCCATGGGTCAGAGCTGTCATGTGAAGCCAGGATTTAACGAAAATCATTGGCGGAGAAGATCCCTGAAGAATAGGGAGTAAACACACACTAATCATAACCTGTGTTCATCTCAACATTCATATATTTTTCCATTTGTTCATTGTTCAACACTGCCTTGATAAAGGAATGGAACCTACTGGCCTCCCTGAAGGTTATATGAGGGGCCAGACAGCTAGGAAATCTGAGGATGGAACCAGCCCAATTATGGTGCCAAAAACAGAGGTCCCCATTACCAATAATCCAGTGAGATAGTTGTTGGAGGGAGGGAAGGAAGTCAGAAATAATAGACAAAAGGGGGGACTTGTGACTATTCCTAGTAACAAAAAATTCACTACATCTATGGTGCTTCATCCTAACCCACAAGGACCGGCCCTCTAGAGCCTCCGATGCTAGTATGGCATGCATGCACTAAATTTTTCCGTGTAGGTTTCTGATATCAATACCACTATTATAGATTTTTTGTGCCATTCTATTCCAAGATACCCAATGTTGTTTTCCATCAGAGAGAGAATCCCAGAGAAATCCTGCAAGAATTCTATCAATGGAGGTAATGAATCCCTTAGAAACTCTGATGGAAGCCATCGCGTGAACAGGAATGGATGACATCACACTATTTATGAGAGTGATCCTGCCACCAAAGGATATGAATCTATTTTTCCAATTAAGGATTTTTCCAGTGATCTTATGCACAATGTGATCAAAGTCATGGATGTGAAGAGGTTTGGGAGAAATGGGTACACCACGATATTCAAGAGGAAAGTTACCTCTTTGCATGTCCAGAATAATGCCTAAAGAGGCCACACGTCTTGATCCACATCTATTGGAGATAAAAAATTTACTCTTGGATTAGTTGATGAGATGACCACTCCAATGGAAATACTCATTTATCACCTCATTAAAGCTACGGACAGACCTACTACTGCCATTCAGGAAAAACTAGTGTGTCATCAGCAAACATGAGGTGAGTCATACTAGAGGGGATTGAACAACTCCAGTAAGAAGGAATCTGCCCATGGTTTCTGCTCCTATTTAGAAGTGGCTAAGCACATCCTGTGTTATGATGAAGATGGTAGGGGACAGAGGGTCCCCCTGCCCGAGATCACGAGTTGCATTGAAAAAACCCTGAGATTTTCCCATAAAGGAGACAGCAAGCCATGAAGCACTGAAACATCTAAAGATGATGTCAGAGGCCTAGGTCGAGAAGCCCATACCTGAGAGTACCTTTATGATGAAACTCCATTCAATTCTGTCATAGGCCTTATTCATGTCGAGTTTGATGGCTAAATTGGACCCATGTGATTTGATTTTAACATCTGATATCAACTCTCGGGCTAGGGAAATCGCCCCTTGGATAGACCTACCTTTCACGAAATCATGTTGTTCAAGGGATATCCATTGGGGAAAAATGATATATTATTTAATTAATGAGACATGATAGGATTTTGAAGGAGAATTTAAAAATACTGATAGGCCTATAGTGATGCAATGAAGAAGGATCTTTGATCTTAGGAATAAGGACCTACGTTGTTGCACTGGCCACCTGGGGAATGTTGCCTCCAAGATAGAAATCCTGGATAGCAAGAACAACATCATGTTGGAAAACAGGCTAGAACTCTTTGTTAAAGGATCCTGGGAAGCCATCCGGGCTCGGAGCACTCTCAGGGTTAAGGCTCATCATGGCCTCAAGGATCTCCTTCTCATTAGGGATTGCTTCAAGGAAATCATTATCCTGGATGGAGACATGGGAGGGAATTACATCCAGGAAGGTCGCCCTGTCACTAGGGTAGCCCTCAGATATTCAAGGGTTAATTCCTACCAGAAGCTCCTTGAAATGGGAGAAAGCCAACCCACCAACTACATCCCTTTCATCATTATACGAGCCATCCTCCAGCACCAAGTTAGGAATGTGATGTCAATGTTTCTTCTTAATGAAATAATGGAAATAGGAAGTGTTTTTATCCCCCTCACGAAGCTATTGTATCCTTGATTTCTCACGGGAAAGCCCTCTTAGGACAGAAGAATTTCCACCAAGCTGTCCTTATTACGAGAAAGGTCCTCAAACACCTGATCATTCCAATCATGCTCTAGATTGGCTTCTGACTGATCAACATTTGACATAAGCTGTTTCATATCCTTGTCAGCATGGGGTACCTGCTTAAACCAAGGCAAAATATCTTTCCATAAGCTCCTCTATTTGTTATGAAGCCTGATCCACAAGTGCCCATGTTCAGGAGCACCCCACAATCTTGTGACCACTTGAGTATAACCTTCAATGCAGGTCCATTGAAGAGAGAATCTGATGGAGATGCTAGGCACTTGTCTTGAGTACAAGGAGAGCAGCATGGGAGAATTATTATAAATGCTTTGAGTTAGGTGGGTTACCTGAGCATTGGGGTAGTCAGAAATGGCCGGAAAATTGGCCAAGCATCTATCCAACCGGCTCCAAGATCTTCGGCCTCTTCTTTGATTTTTTCACCATGTGAAGTGGTCCCCAGAGTAACCCATGACAGATAGTCCCATGCCGTCCATGAATTGGACAAACTCCAAGCTTGCCTTTCTAGGGAAGGGAACTTTCCCCTTCTTCTCATTCAGATCGGCTATGGTATTGAAATCGCCTCCAACAAACCAGGGGGAGGTACCTGGATCAAAGGATTGAAGCCCCTGCCAAAGAGAGCACCTTTTGTGGGGATCACAGCTTCCATAGAAAAAAGAGGCAAGAAAAATGTCATTTCCAGACTTGACTTTGGTCATGAGGGATTGGTCATCAGTAACAAGTAAATCAATAGAGATGTATTTTTTCAAAAAAATATAGATGTTGGAATTGGATGGGTTTCCATGCAGAATGTCGTGCATCCTGATTTTGCGGGCGAACTCCCCAATTCTAGAAGAAACCTATTTGGGCTCCAAAACCACAACAATAGAGGCCTTTTCTTTCCTCGTCTCCATGACAATGAAGTCAGTTTTTTCCCTGGAACCAAGACCACGAGAGTTCCAGATAAAGATACACGCCATTGAAACAGATGCCGCCTGGCTCTAGCCCTAGGCAATCGTAGCCCACGCAAAGTAAGAGAATGTAACATAGAATAATTTCTACCATTGGACCTTGTGAATATTCCAAATGGAGTAAGAAGGGGAGGATGAACCTGCGGGGAAGTAAAATCTTTCTATGAGGGGGTATAATCCATGGTTCTTCAACCCTTTCCATGAAAAGTAGATGCCTGAACCTCTGGGAGGGGAAAACCAGGAACACTAAGCTCCACATAGGGAAGAGGATCCAAGGACTGTAACAAGCCGGCTGAGGAAGATTGTTGCGGGGGAGGGGGCAGAACCCCTCAGAAAGGAAGAGACGAGGAAATCCTGCTTTATGAGAGGGATCACTGCAAAACAGCAGACCACCCCGGAGGATCTCTCAGAGCCAGATGTCACTGAAAAGTGGACCTAGAGAAGGTTGGAAGAGAGAGCAGTCCAAAGGAGCCTGCTACTTGTAGGAGACCAAAGAAATTCCAATCGGGCCATGTTCATCAAGATGAGATCCCATCGACGAAGAGCCCCTACAAACAATTCTCTGAGGGGCCATGGCAGTATCACACACACAATTAGGTGCGGGCCTCTGGAAGTCAACTGAACATAGACAAGGAGGAGGACCATGAGGCTTGGTCCCCATTGCAACGCGTGGAGGATGCTGATCCTTAGGGCCTCTGGCATGATGGCGATTCCGGCACTGAGATTCTAAGTGACCCTGGAGAAGGAAGGCAGGGCAGTACAAAGGAAAAATGAGGTAAACGATGTTCTGCTTCCATGAAAACAAGTCCCACACCCGCAGGTAGAGGCTATCTGAAGTAGGAAGGGATAGGTCCAGATCGACAGAGATGCACCCAACCGGGGACTCCTCACCCCTAGCCGTGCCATCGTCCGCGCATAGGAAACCACCAAGAGAGTCACAAATGGCTTTGAGGAAAGCCCCATTCTAGAAAGGCAGAGGGAGACCTGGAAGGCTGAGCCATACCACCGCACGGGGGACCTCTTTCCCTTTGTGAACATCAATTGACCAGCGCACGAGGATGAAGCGCCATCACCCCACCATCCACGGAACTTTGCACCATGCCTTCACAAAGTCCAGATCTAAGGCCAGGGCCACGCAGAAGGAATTGCGATGGAGACGCGAGATCCGGGAAGGTGAGGAGAGACCCCAAAAATCCACAAGACACTGAAAGATAGCCAGAGAGGGCAGCTCACCACCAAACCGGGGAACAAGAGTCCGTTTCAGACAACCCACCGCGTCCTCAAAGGCCGAAGCTGGGAAATCAAGGGTAACACAGGGGCCATCTCGAGACGAGACATAGGACGCTAGGGTAATCTCCTGGTAAATAGGACACACACGAACTAGGGGAGGACCACAAAGAGCCTCCATAATAGAGCACGATGGGCCACCCACCAGTGGGACCCCATTGAGCCTCATGGGAGTGATAATGAAAATTTAGATTAATTAATTTAATATGAAGACAAAATTGACAAAAACAAATATCTTTTAGTAATTAATTATTATATGGTGTGAATAAGTCTTATTTTAGACAATAAATATTCATTGTAAATTGTAAACCATTTCTTATTTCAGGGTATTTTTTATAATTTTTAGACATCAAATAAATTAAATTATTTATGACACAATAATGATGCATTATTTACCTCATTAATAAATGATTTAAATAAATAAGATTATAATGATTAAAATATTATCCAAAACATGTCCATTTCTGATTGGATGATTTTATTTCGACCATGAATCATCTAATCTTAGACTATAATCATTTTTGGACCATTAGAAACCAAATATCATTATATTGTAAAATATTATTTTCACACTTTCCTAAAGAGCCCCTCCTCTCCCTTATAAAAGATGACCACTTATAACCAATTACTCACACATATCAAGACATTTGGCTTGTCCAAAATCTGCCCAATTAAGCTCCACACATCCCTCTACTCAACCTAAAATCCTTACCTTATGCAGAGGGCACTTCAATAAGTCCTTTTGTTCAAACCAAAGGGAGTTACCCAAATTAAAGGTAACGGTTTCTCTTAAATTGTGTTCTTTTATTTTACATCTCCAAACCCTAAACTATTTTTATTCCTTTCTTTTGTAACAACACCAGTATCCTAAATATACTAGGATGTAGTTATGAGAAGGATTCGAACTACACATACAGACACCTCCATCTAATGGATGAAGAACATAATGCTTTTGTGGATAGAAAACTAACGCCTCACGAAATGATGATTGTTCAAATATCTCCAACTGCCTCTCATGGAGGCCATTATGATGGAACTGTATTTATATATGACATATATTATGTTTATTTTTTCTTTATAATTCTGTATTTACCATTTATATCACACCTTTATGGTTTCCATAGTGGGTAAATACCATAATCTCATTTGAGGAAGCGCGGACTACCTTCCCTTCAATGTGATGTGACTCGTTAATGAATTATGTGGGATGTATAAAGGATATAGTTAATGATATTATATATTATATTATACTGAAATTATAATATACCTATGTATCATTATGTTTTAATTCCATTAAAAGAATATATAGTAATGAAAGTAGCGTTCATGCGTACGTACGACTTACCGTCTCCATGAAAGGTGCATTTCATTTATTACATCCAAATGTTATGTACTATTATAAATACTTGTATATACTGGATATATATGATATATATGATTTCTAAATCATGAATATAATTCTGGATATAATGAACCGTTGACCACATGAACAACATGTAAGTATAAGAAGTCCATTTTTGACTCACGTACCAAATATCGACAAAATGAATATTAATAACTTAAATGATTACATAACGTTTATAACATTGTAATAAATGATATAAAATGAATAATAAACTTGAATAGGTTCTTAAGCAAAAGAAATTAAATTTATTTTATTATTCAGGAGATTAAATAATGATCTATTCAAGTCGGACACCAGGTAAGGGATCTCACATCTCTCTTTATTTTCAAGTACTCTCTTTTATGTCATTTCATTTATGCTCCATGTTATTATGTTTGAGGATGTACTTTTATATTCACCATACTGTAATTTGTATTTTCATATGATTATATACCCCATATTACTCTCATAAATTCATTTTAAGAAATTTTAAGTGGCACCGTTAGGCTGCTGATTTTTTGTATGGGATTTTCTTATCTCACTATTATTTCCATGAGATATCCATTGTTAGCCACTTATTCATTACATGTGGTGTATTTTGTACTGAAATTTGATATATATTGTAATTATTCCCATTATATTCATGGTATTTTGTGATTCATTTGGTGGTTTTTAACTTTTGGTCATACGACTCAGTTGATTGTAACATGGTAAAGGGTTTCGTCTCATTTTTTATTCCCGTGATATTCATGCTATATTAGCCACTATTTCCTTTTGTGTGGTGTAATTACTTCCAATGATTGTACTATTTGTGTAATATAATTTCATTTATGAGTATTTAAATCTTCATTTTATGATCCTTATTTCATGTGGAGTATGTTTTTTAAGTTACCAAATCAGTAAGGGAACTATTCACCCACCTCTTTATAAAAGACTTATTTTTGTTATGTCATTTAATATACATATAATTATGTTGGGATATGTTCTTCTATATACTTATTGATTAAAACATTTTATACAAGTGATTATATTCCATTTTTTTATGTCACCAACTCATTTTTTGAATTATAAAGTGACGTCGTTAGACTGTCAAATGTTTACAAGGGATCTTCTTAACCCAATTTAAATTCATTGGGTTCAACATGTACTTCTTGAAAATGTCATCCTATGAATATGTTTGAATGACCTCTGATTGTTTTACACATAATATCCACTTATATTGGGTGTACTTATATTTTTCACACATAATTATGTGATTGATTTATCCTTAAAGTAAGTATACCGTCTTTATAAGGGATTTCATCTCAATTTACACTTCCATTGGGACTTAATTATTATTATGAACCAATTCACTCTTATGTGTTTTATATATTATCCACATGCATAATATATCTTGAATACCTTTATTCTCCTGATATTATAAATTTTTTAATAAACTTTATTCCTCAATTATTTGAATCCAAGTGTCTCTCTTTTTGTTAAAAAACAGTTTAACTAAAATATCATTCTAAATGTTTTAATGATTTCTTATTCTAATTATTTCTCATTAATGCCCATGTTTTAAATATGGGTTTTAGGATTTATTTATATGGACATTAATTTTTTCAAATGATAATTCATTTAAAATTTTCAAAGTGTTATGGGACACTTTGATTCAAAAATATCTTTTTAAATGGTTTTGAAAAAGATTTGATAAAACATTGTTTATTTAGATATCTTGATTTGATATATTGGAATGTAGAAATTTTATCTTTCCTTTATACATGTGTTATATGTTATGATTATTTTATAGTTATTGGGCATTGTTTACGTATATGGGTGGTTCCATGATAATTCTAGGGTGGGTTAGCCCGAGATAGCTCTCAAATTCATTGGGTAACGTGACGGAGGTAAACATGATGTTTCCCATACGATATTTAGGGAATATACTGTGATTGGTATTCTAAGTGTAACTCCCTATGTAGCTGTGATAACTATAATGTAAGTTTGATATGGATTCCATAAGTAACCTTTATGATTTATGATTTGTGTGTGTTATTCATAAATCTCACAATTTTATAATGTATGTTATGATTGAAAAGTATGGTTTCAATGAATTGTATTTATTGATGGGATATTGTTCTCCTTCCTTATTTTATAACCCTTACTGAGATTTTTATGCTCATCCCATGTTTTTGAAATGTTTTCCACATGACATAATGAATAATAGGGTCAAGGATGGGATCAAGGAAAAGTTATTCTATATAAAACATGGAACTAGACATGTTTATTTTTAAGAGTTTTTATTTTATGAAAAAAATGGATACTGAGTAGTAGTGTCTACTTGTAATATTTAAGTTGTAATTTAATAGTTATGGCTTAATTCTCTAAAAATATAAACCTGAAAAGATCCTCAATGTGAATTTTTCATTTAATTCAATATTATGTAATGTTTAAGGCCAGGTCCTTATAGAGCATCCCACTGCACCCAGGAAACACGCCCGCCAGAAGGGTGGATGCTGAACACCATCTAAGAGGACCATCTGGAAGCCGACGATCTCCTGCACTCATGAACCGCATTTCCAAAAAAATGACAGGCAGAGTAGAACTGGGGTACCACTAAGAACACAATATCCTATCTCCAATCCAGGATCTCCCCAACACTAAGATGGGTCTTGGATGGTGGGGCATAAGAGATGTCCATCTCATCACAAATATGAGAATCCTCCGAACTCTGAAGGGAGAGGTTCTGATCATCCACACAGAGAAACTCCCCAATGGAGTTTCCGATCAATTCCAGAAATGTTGAACACATTAAGGGCAAGGGAAGGCTGTGTAAGGAAAATAATAAAGTAGTGATCGGCGACTCCTGATCCTGGTAAACCTCTATGGAACAATGGGAAAGAAAGAACCTCCAGTGACAGAAGGATTGGGGACATCTGGCCCAAGCATGGACGAAGACCTCTCGGGATTCCAACACAATGGCGAATGACCTGTGGTTGAGGGAAGAAACCCTAGCTGGACGCATGAGAGACCATCGATGAACAAATTCATGTAATACATTGATCGGGGGCTTGACATCCCCAAAGAGATCCACCGGGTACCAGCTTAGCTACATCGAGCCCTCCTTGAAATCTGACTGTGACACATGCACTAGAAAAACTCCACGTGATCCCCCGGAATCCCCATAAGGAAGCCAAGGGGTGGGAGGCACTGGAGGGGCTGTGGGGTGGGATTCCACCAGAACATGTGAGGCGGTGATGGAGACTTCTTTCCACAAGGTCTGCGAGGAACCGACACCCCCTAAGTCCACCTGGGGAGCTAGAGGGGGTAGGGGATCCGCCACAAAATTCTAAAACAATGAGGGAGGGGGAGGCGGTGCATCCGAACTCGAAGACAAAGCCATCCTCTGAGCTTATTCTCTTATTTACATTGCATACACCGTGTGTATGTTCCCATAAAATAGAAAAAAATCATTTATTATGCTAAAAAATTCCAGAAAATACCTATCTCCACCATTATAGGGTATCTTCCCTATTTTATTTTCATCATACCATAACTAATGAAAATTAAAATCAAAACATATATAAAAAAACCCAGATATAATGTTAATGGGGGTGATAAATGAATTTTGATTTGAAATATTTTATTTTAGAATTAATTTATATTTCAACATTATATAAATTCTAATGTGGATATGATAATAATATTATTTCCCATCACATCCCACCACCATATAGTGCGACATGGTCGACCATACATAACAAAAAATTGGGCAATTCAAATCAGTGAAAGGTAATTTTTTAGTTTGGATATATACCAATATTAAATAATATTCCTAAGACTATTTAAATAAATAGCACAACACTAATTATTATCCTCTAAAACATGTAAAAGTTTGAGAAGTGAATTTAGGAATAATGAAAAAAATTTATGTGGCATGGTTAATAAGTGAATAACATCATTTTACATTTCACTTCCAAACAAAATTCTACCACTATTATAGTGCCTAAATTTTTTATCATAAACTAGAAATGAATATAAGTACAATCATAAAATGGAAAATGGTTTTTAAATGTATCACCACTCAAATTAAGTAGATTATTAATTATCCTGATTGGTAAAACCATATTATCAAACATTACACTGAAACAACTTTATGTATTTAAAATAATCAATTTCTATCCATAAAATTTGGATACATATTTCCACTATCTACTTACAAAATATGATACTATATAAAAAAATGATATAATAGAAAATATATAACAATAAGAGTGTCTTCAGTGGATGTAGAATTCCATCATGTGATTTTTCATTTTATTATAATTTATTTATTATTCATCATATACCACATAATCCTATTATTCTTATCAAATTCAATATGAAATAATATTATTAGTCACTCTTATTTTCCACATTATAAATTCTGAATTTTAATTTTATATTAAATTAGATTTTGTAGCCTCAAATTAAATAATTTTAACTGTTTTATATCAATCATATTCATCAATTGCTTCTTGAAACTATTATATATAAATGAGGGTAATAAATGAGTATGTTGAGTAAACCAATGAAACACCATTTTGGAAACATTAGTATATAATATGAAATATAGGGTTTATCATTAATTATAGTGTGATCATTCATATCGTGGAAGGATTATGAAATTCATACTTCCATTATAAAATTCTATTTAACTATTATAGAACCACATCATCCCTTGTGGATGGAAAACATCATATATTATGTGATCATTTGAATGCTTAATTATAGAAATTCACATAAATCTTAGGCATTAATAAATGTGAGGTGAAGTTTTCTTCCTAGTGAAATCAACATATATATAACATAGTATACATTAAATCATTGTGTAGAAATTTATCATTTAGATATTTTATGGTGTGGAAATTCATTTCACCGTGAAACACATAAATCAACATACTGAAAAAAGATAAATCAAATTGATGATAGATTATGATATGGAATAATTCCATGAAGCGATATCTAAAAAAAAGACATATTTATGATGTAGATCACACCGTTACCCCATTGGTCAAAACATGATTTAATATATCTCCACACATATTTTGGTTTGATTTTTGTCATTTTCATATAAAATAATCTATGGTTCTACTATTCACCAGCCAATATATAAGTGGTTAATATTTTGTGATCAAAATCTACATTATTGAGAATTATATCCCTAAATTCTCAATTATGACAAATGGATATGGGGAATTTGAGAACTAGTTATCACTGATTGTATCTACTTGGGCCACTTTTCCATCATTATTTACAGTGTTAAAGTTGTGTACCTAATGTTGAATCCTTAAATAAGATACATTTTTCTCAATAGAAAATACAGAAAATTGAAGGGATTTATATGGAACCGAATGTTCTTATGATATGTTGTGGTTTACAATGTGATTTCTTGATGTTATCAAAGGAAATATGCTAAATTTTTTCTAGTGGGTGGAAACAGTCATTAATTGAAATGTATCCAAAATTAGTGGATATGGTTATTTAAAGTCATTATAATAATTACACATAAATAATTATGAAAATTTCAATAATGGTCATTCCAATGTTGAAGGAAAATATCACCATAACATTATCTTCATAGTTCTAATATCCTTCCTTGATCTTTTGAATATTAAAAACATATTCACCAAACATGAATTAAAATGATTCACATGTGTTTAATTTCACCTATTCATTAATGAAATATGGATCTTTTTAAAACAATATAAAAAAGATATCACAAAAACATCAATTTTAAGTTAATTTAACAAAATCCCCCTTTGAAAAAAACCTCAGTTCTTAACAATCTATCTCATTTAGCAATTGAAAACTCTTACAATAATTTGGTCCCAAATAGGTCCGTCATATTGGGATAAAAAATATCCCCATTTATTTTTTAGTTTCATCTATCAAATGAAAACAACCACTAGATACATTAAAATTGTGTAAGTTATTTAACATAATTATCCCCTTATTATACCATTGAATCATCATCAAATCATGATAAATATATATTAGTAAGACTATTGTTGAAAAGCGTAACTATGACTATTAAAAAAGTTATATTTTTGTAACATGCATTCACATTATAAATATTCATTTATCATTCACATATGATTCTATCAATTTTATCAAAATAATTCCATCCTATTTCTATGATAATCATCCCACAGACCAGATTAGTAAAATAATTTTAAAAAATAACTCCCATCATCAAATCACACACACACACAGACATTGTATTCACATAATTCTCATTTTTAATAAATTCCCATTAATATATTCTCCCTAGTATGAAAACTGTATTAATTGAAATGATTTTGTTAAACTCTCCCATTGAAAATAAAAATACAATTAAAATAATATAGGTTAAAAATTCACAATAACATAAACTAAAATATATTTTAGTATAATTACCTACACAACCCTCATACATTAAATATAAAACCTTTTATATATATTAGTGAATGCATCAACAATTATCTCCTTTGATGGATGAAATTTTATTTTCATAATTCCTAGACCTGGAAACACATTGATAATATTTTATTTGATATCAATGTGAATTTATTATAAATAATGAGAAATGTTTCTCAATATATTGGTAGAATAGGGATCATAACATCCCATTAGAAGGGTAAACTTCACATCGATGTGGAGTTATTCCAATTTACATTTCCTCCACGTCAATTTTTTTGTCACTTTAATTATAGTAACATGCTCTTCCTTTGTTGTACTCAATGAATAAACTCTTCATATTTTGGAAACTTTTTATAAATTTTATTTTATATAATAAATATCAAATAATTATTGATCATACATTACCTTTATCTATTAAGCTATTTGAATATTTATATCCAAATGATCAATAATTAATTTGATGAAATATTTTGAACATTAATTATCTATTCCGTTTATATATCTATGAATTCAATTTGAATCTATAAAATGTGTTTCCTTTTACATAAATAGAAATTTAGCACAAACTTTGACAACATATATAAATTGTTTATGTTTTAATTAAAATTTGATATAATCATTTATTTTTTCTAAACATTATAAAATTAAATTCATTTCTATATTAAAATTATAATAACATTTTTCCCTAAAAAATTAACATATGAAGAATATTATAATTACCAATTCTAAAAATGATAATATGTTATCAGTTTTATGTCTCCTACTAATATAGAATATGTACCTTCTCATGAAAAATTATAAAATAGGAGAATTACTGTTATCTAAAAAACAAAAAACATCTCAGAAAACATCTTAATATATAACAAAATATCCACACTCAAAAATTATCAATTTCTATGAAAGATTAAATTGCCTATATATATTATAAAATTTAATGAAGACTCTTAATAAATTTTTATATTGAGTATATTTTCCAATCATGCGTTTCTAAATTTTATTGACTTCAAATAGGTGACTAAAATTAAATACCACGATCATGGGACCAATTTTAAAAAATATATGGCCTTATTTGACATTCAATTAATTTAAGTATCTTATACATGAAACAAATCATCAATATTCCTGATATACACTTCATATTCCATCATTCCACATTGTATGGTTTATTTTCATTCATTTTGATTATTTTTTCATCTTTATAATGTGACAAAAAGAATGATCCTAGTGGTTAAAATACATTCAGATAATTTGAAGTTTTCATTGATATTAATTCTTTCAAACAATGAATAACATTATCAGATGTGTCTTTCAATACTTCTTATTCGATTTATTTTCTCATTCAATATTATAGTTAACACCAACTTAGTAATAAAAACATTCTTGTACTCTAGTTTTGTTATAAACTAACTTGTATCATGTGTTTTTGATATGTTATTACTTCTCATTAATATAATTTATCAACTCTTAATTCCCCAATTCCTATTTTTAAATTCATGGTTCGACCGAAAAATTAATTAGATATTCATTTTTTACCTCAATGTTCCCTAATATGAATATATTTTCATTAATAAAAATGGTATATTTGATTCCCACCAACAATTTCATCCTTGGATGAGTTGAATAAGTCCATTGATAATATCTATAAACTAATGAATAATCATACATAGCTAAATATTATTCCGAATCAAAATAAATTTGTAAAAAGTATTAGAATTCCAAAAAATAAATGATTACCCTTTTTTACTTCTCAAATTGGATTTTTTATGTGAAACCACATTCATTGAGTGTTAAAAAATCTTCACATCAACAAAATATAAAAATATTCCACATTATTTATTAAATATAATTATATTACCATAAATTTATGTGACATCTATGGAATATACATTAAATTCCACTTTTCCAAAATAGTGGTCTGTTATCACATTTCACCATGAAAATGTCTAATATACTAATCACCCTATAGTATATTCAAACAGTGGTATTATTTTAGGAAATATAATTTGGATTCATTTTTTATTTTGGATTGCCAAAAATTTTAAATAACTTAATATTTTTACAAATATCATTATTATAGAATAATCAATCAATATCATCCTCCACCAATATGATAAGATCTACAAAGAATTTTAAATTATACATCATTTCAGATATAACATATTCATATGGGGTATTTGGTTTACTAAATTCATCAATAATACTATCTATCTAATATATTCCCCAAATTTGAAAATTATATATTCAAAACCATATATTATCCACAATATATTGAATTAGAAACCAAATTACTTTTAGGCACATCATTTAAAAAAATTGTACATCATCAAGGCCTCTGAATTATTTACTGTTAACATAATAAATACAATATATGTGACTCCACTATTGAAGTAATGAAATCACAGTTCTCTAATTTACAATTACTTAATCATAGACCCAAAAATATAAGAATAAATGAGGACCAATGGGTGAAATGTTTTAATCGAAAAATTCTTCTATGAGAACTCTACAATATTACCTTGTTATATTACGTATCACATAAAAAATATTTAATTATTAAATACTACAACCTCATGAAAAATATTTTTTTTTCTAATCATTAAAAATTTATTAATACCAATGTATCCATTTATTCAATACTATAATTAAATTTAATTAATGATTCTCAAGAATTATTTATTTTTATTATCTGCAACCTCAAACAAGTTACATAATGTTCCCTTACCTCTAATCAATACACATACAATTTTCATCTCTTCCCCAAAAAAAATTTATATTAAACCATTATTCTTCTTTAATCTGAATTTTGTGAAACAAATAGGATGTTCTTTTTCAAACCATCACTAAATACATTATATGTTGATTTCATCTTTTCCACTAAAATGATTACTGAAATAAATGCTTTTATCATCAGATATTTATTATAGATAATCATCATTAATCAATTATTAAGAATAAAAATTAAATTTATGAGAAACTAATATATTTTCATATATTAATATTATCCCTAATTTGAAATTAATGGATATAAAATTTGTGATTCATTAAAGTGGAAATCAATAAATAATTCCTTTTATCATCAATTTTTTTTATTTCTTGAATTTTTTTCATTCCAAAATATTCACAATTTGGATAGTAGTGTAGTGAGAAAATGTACCTTATATTGACATAGTTAGTGAGACCATCCAAAAAACTCATCCAATGCTTGAAAATTATTTTAACCTTTTGTTAATTATTTTAATTTTTTTCAAAAAAATATAATCTCTTGTTTTTTTAATCCCTATAAATTAGTGCCTATAATATTTTCTATTTTTATAATGAAATTGGTAATTAAACTGGAAACTAAATTCAATGTTACTAAATAACCTATTACACCAATTATATCTAAATAATGAAATATTTTTCTTAAACACTATTTATTTTATAGAAAAAACCTCTTTTCCGTTAACTTTTACACTATTTTCAAGGGCTATATTTTAAAATTAAAAATTATATGTAAACAATCAAAACTCCATTATTCATCAAAATTATTCTTTTATTTTTTCTTAATATCAGTTTTTATAATAGTTTTATGTTTCATGATAGTATTATTTGAATTTTATATATTTATTTGAATTATAATTGTTTACCAAAAATATTAATTCCTACATCGATTTCAATGAATCAATGAAATAAATATTCGTTTTAATTTTGTATCCTACAAAATTATTAAAAATTCCAAAAATTTATCATAATTAAAGTTCAATTTATTCCTTTATTCAACAAATTATGAATTAAAAATGATTACCTTATTAACATTTTTGTAGTCACATCATTCATTTGAATATTCAACTTCCATTCTTCAATGATAATCTTCTTCAATTTTTCAATTTCATTCACAACATTTTACAATTTTATTTTATAAATGGATTCTATATTGATCAAATATTAACAATCATTCAATATATTAATTTTTTCCTTGTCTAATTTTAACATCCTTGAAATTAATTCCATTATCTCTCATATAATCAATAATTCCATTTTGGTTTATTCAATTATTACATAAGTCGATATCTCATCATTAATATCATCTTTTATATTAATTTTTTATTCACCACCATCAATATATGTATTTTATTCTTCATCATCCTCACATATATCATTATATTCATATATGTAATGTAAATTTGTACTTTTGTATTTATAAATATTATATCATTCATTTTTAAATAATACATGGACTTTTGATTTCATGAATACATTTTATTTGAAGAACCTCATAGATTAAAATACTCTTCTTCATAATCATCATCTTCATTTTCCTTGGAAATTTCACATTGAATTGGCTAATAGATCTTTGAAAAAATTATTTTAGTTGTAACCTTTCATGAAAAATTCAATTCTATATTCCAACACATTTTTATTTGAATCAAATCAAATTATATAATTTTATTTACATGTCATATAATTAATTAAAATCAACATCAATAAAATAAATTTCAAACCTATAGTTCTGTAAATAATTTTTAGTAATTCAAATTTCAATATAATCCCTTCTCATATATGTGAATATATTCTTATTTCTTATGAATCAATAATTATACACAAGTAATTTATGAAAAGTGAATCCATATTGTTTACATTGATTGTAAAAATAATTTATTCAAATTTTTCTAGTAATATTCATATTATATTTTCATCCACAATATAGTCCATTATCATCTCACAAAAACAATTTTATTGTGGACACATTTTTATTGATTCATTGACATATGGAAAACCCAATTTCATAATAATTTATTTTTGTGACATTCAAATTTCCATAAATCTAATGAAATAATAGATTTATTTATATTCAAATTTCCATTAAAATTTGTTTTTTATTTCCCATAAATTACTTATAATCCTAATCACATTGTTTTATAGAACATATTTTCTAAAATAGATTACCAGATAACATTATCCACATGACGACCACTATTAAATATATATATATATATATATATTGTTTTACTTTAAAATTTTCAATATATTGTGAATGATTATATATAATAGCCTCAAAAATATCAATAATGATTAAATGGTGATTTAAAATAATTCAATCCTTCTATATATAAAAATAATTTCCCAAGAAATTAGTAAACCCATTATATTTCTATTAATTAAGGTGATCCACATCCAAAAAAAATAATTAGAAATTCAAAAATAAAATATAGAGGAACTACACCCTATTTTCCAAAATTAAAAATATAAATTTTCTTTTAATAGATTATTGGAGGAGAGATATAACATTAAATGTCCCCCCATGAAAAGTGTGGATTCACTGTGAATAAATTAGTGAAATACGAAATTAACTTGAATTTAATGTTCTACATAAAATATCCTTATAAACCTAATAATGTTCTGGGAAAAATCAATATACATGAACAATAGTAATTTGATTGTAAAAATACAATAGAAATAAAATATTATTATAGGGTCTTCTGATCAAAGTGATTATCTACATTTATTACAGGAACTATTATAACCTATAATCACCCATACCACTTGAAGAATCTCACCAATTATAAAATAGTACCGATTTTTCATGGACATCAAATAAAAAATATTTATCTAAACATCTATATTGTTCTCCCACATAAATAAATAAGTAGAATAAGAAATTTGATAAGAATACACTTTTCACCTAGTATAATTTGATGTTTTTTTATTGTGGTACATCAAATTCCACTTATTCTTATTAATATGTTTTTCCTGATAATTCAAACAATCTAATTATCTATATCTTCATAGTATTAATCTCTATTATATCTATCATTTTACACACTTAAATATAATTTAATCTGATAAATAGATTATGTGACATCCAACTCAATATTTCGTGCTTGAATTCTTGTAGTTCAAACTATCTGGGACTTCTAAACACTATTTTATATGATTTATGAGGTTAATAGATAGATTATGAGCATCCATTAAAGCAGAAAATTGTCTATATCAACAAAATATATCAACTTATAGAATCTATCACGAATTTAATCATGACCCATTATATTAAAATGTAATTATCACAATCATAGTGTATCCAAAATCATCAATGTGTGGAAAATATTTTCTTTAAACATTAAAAAACCACATATTAAATATTTGTATGAACATATCTAAAAATTAATAATCATTTAAACCCGAAATTCCAATGATGAACAGAATTATAACTGTGTAATCACTATATTGTGACCTATAAATCATGATACAACCATAATCTCCATTTAAAACACATGCTTGGGTATGAAGGTAAATTTATTCATCAATATGTTTTAGGAAATGGCTAGTTTTTTCCCAAAAAAAATACTTTTATTTATCAATAATTAGAATCCAAAAAATCAATGCCTATGTATTATACAAATATGTAATTTCATGAAATAGATACTTAAAAAAAAATTATTTATGAATTTATTCACACTCTAAACCCATTCGTTACAGATGGATTTAATCCTTCTTATTTAATTTTAAAGTGTAACTGTAATCATTATGGTATGATGTTATTTTTGGTATTATAACACCACTATAAATACATTTTATTAATTATAATCTCATGCAATATCATCAATAAATTATAAAAACCTTCACTTCATATGAATTAGAAATGTTCATTTGAGTTTGGATATGATATATTCATTGTAAACAACTATCAACTTATTAAAAATAAAAGTCAACAGTGTTCACAATTATGCCACCTTAATAAAGCCCTTATTTCAGAAGCACTTCAATTTCATAGGATATATATTCTTCTACTCTAGGAACTTATACTAACACACTCTACTAAAAAATATCCATTACAATGGTCTCAATATACTCCATTTGTATACCCTTGAATCGAAGCATGATTCATCGTACTGATCCTAGATTATGATTAAGAGGAATTATTAAGTCTCCTCTGTATTTTATATATAATAAATTGATATCAAGAAGAGGACATATACTTAATGTTACACCATGATATTTTACGAGATCATCATTTAAAAAAAATGAAAAGTCTTCAATACCTTATGTGGCACAAAACCCCGATTCTTAATGAACTATAATATAGTGTAACATTATATCTTAGACATTAAATTTTAGGATTGAATGAGAATATCCCCATTTATAAAATTATATATATAATTTTTAGATTAATTATATATATTATTAAATATGTACTTAATGTTTAGTAATTTAATTATATAAATTTAAAAAAAAAATCCTCAAAAAATGTATTATTTATTTTGAGGATAAATTTATATAATTATTTTACACTAACATTTTAAAATTTTATTTGAAAAAATTATCTTCATTTCTTAAATGATCATGTAATGACTAGTATAGGTCGAATGCTTTAAAATTTTCTGACCATATTGATTTTTGATGAAAATATTCTTTTGGTTTAATGAATTTTTAGTCCTTCATATTATTTTAATGGATTAAAAAGAATAATTAGTTCATTTATATTTTTAATAATATAATTTTAGTAATTTAAATTAATTTTTTTTAATTTTTTTATAAATTAAGTTATTCTATATAAAACATATTGTCTATAAAACAAGTTTTAATTGTAATTTTTGGGGTTTGTTTTAAAATAAATTTTTCTACATTATTAAATTGAGTCATGAGAAATGAATTCCATATTGTTAATATAAATAATTAATTTTTATTAATTATTACCTTGTATTTTTTCATTATGAATCATAACATTGATAAATACTTATAACTATGTTAAGTTAAAAATGTGTAAATGATGGTTTTAACATTGATATAAGTATTTAAAATTTCTCAAATGGATTCCTATATATTATTTTATGATGATGGTTCTTTCATGTTCTTTCATATCATTAAAAAATTTCAAATTGTTTCCATTTTTCATTGTTTATATCCATTATATTATTTTACAACAATGTTAAATAAAAAATGTAACTCTCTTGACATTAATATCTCAGAAATACTTATATATTTATAAAAATGGATAACTATAGTTATAAATTTTTATTTTATCGATGAATTATTTTTTTATCATTGAAATTTATTATCAAATTTCAGGGATTTATAAATTAAATTAAATTACTATGCAATAAAAAATAATTAACATTTTAGTTAATGTAAAATTAAATAAATAGTTTTAATATAATAAAATTTAAAATATTTGCATAAATTTTGGTTCTCCATGAATTCTAATAGGTATATAAAAATTTCAAGTGATTGTTTAATGATTTATATTTAAAGTACTTTATTATTATGATGAATATTTTTAAATTAAATTAATATTTCCAAAAATGATATTAGTGAATTTTTATAATAATAAAAGTTTTTTCATTTAATTAAAATTAATAATATTCATATCATCAGACATGTCATTTTGATATGGTTGAACATGCTAAAAATTCCTCAATTATATGCCTTTATTATTTTTTTAATATTTGTGACCCTTAATTAGTAGAAACCCGTTATATTGATGTAATTGTCAAAAGGATTAATAGGGGACAAATATTTGGGGAAGTGGTAATACATCACATAAATTTTTCTAAATATTAATAGGTGAGATTATCAAATAATTTTCTTATCCTATAATATAAATATTTAAATTTTAAACAAAACTATTATAAAAATTAACTTTTATTAATTTCATACTTTTATTTAATCAAAGAGTTTCCCTCCCTATAATTATAAAGGGAACCTCCTCTCCTCTATTATACAAATGTTTTAAGCCTTCTATATCAATCATTCCCTACTATAGATCCTTAAAATATTCCTTAAACACATCTTATATATTTTCTTCGTGAAAATATGCCATACATTTAACGATTATGGTGTACGCAAAAAGAGGTTTCTCAAAAAAGTGGTATAATTTATAATCTAATTTTTTTGATATTATTTATTGTTTTACATCCCCAAAATCTATCCTTTTATTTGAACCAAGGATGTTATTTTTTGGAAATAAAGTAAGGTTTTTGGTTTTTTTCATTCCTAATATGGGATATCGAGGAGATTTTAATGAACGGGATCATATAGTCCAAGTTGTTAGCAGTATTGAAGGTGATTTCATTTACCATTATTTTCCAAATTTTTTGGGGCCAAAATTTGGAGGATGGTTTTCAGTGTGAAATGGGAATTTCATTAATTTCCTTATTGAAATTTGGGAAATTCATGAGTTTCCCAAATATGGGGTACATAACTTTCATTTATCAAAGTAAAAAATATTTCTGACGATGTTCTTTACAATTATGATAAAATATTCCATTAGAGAATAGTTATTTGTGATTACGAGATTTTTAGCTTTGTGGTCAGTAACAAAAGGATCTCTAATTTCAATGGGAAATGAAAATCAGTTTGATGTATGTCTCTACTGTAAGGAAAAGATTTGTGAAAAGTGACTTTCTATAGTCATTGCAAATGGAGTAGCACTGAGAAGACATTTTTTATGATCCATAAAATCTGAAATAAGTGGTTGATCTTTTCGAATGGTTATTCCTATAAATATATGGATACCCCACTTCATATGCATCGATTTTTTGAAGGAATATTTGTAAACGATTTGAGATCAAGAATAACATCATGAACTGAGATTTCTATGAAAAACGGTTCATCACAAAGATATAATAAGTCTTAACTGATTCAAACACTTTTGATAAAGGTTACATTGTGATGTTTAGATACTCCTCATTTACTCAGTGATTTTCTTTAAGGAAGGTTTGTTTTTCAAAGGAAATGTGTTCTATAACTAAAAAGGATCTTTGAGAAGTATTTTATCCCCTCGATGGTAGGGGTACTTTTTGAAGGAGTGTGGTTTAAAAAGGGGCTTTGTGAAGTGTAGCTTTAAACATTGTGTTTAAGTGTATAGGAATTTCAATGAGCAACGATCTTGGTATATGGTTCAAGCATTGTCTCGTCCTAAGAAATGGTTAAAGGATTTAATATCAAATAATTAAAGTGATCGTCATGTTGATAAACTAAGATAGACTTCTATTAATGTAGTGAACTAGTGGGATTCAATGGAGGTGATCATAGGGATGCAGTGAGTTATACCTGAACTTTAATAAAGGGGATGTTCATAGAATTGAGTGAATGTGGCTGACCATTTTTAATCTATAACTATTGAAGATTAGTGGAATTTGGTATGACAAAAATTCTATTTGATTATGCTCTTTGTACATAGTCCATTCTAGGGAACCATGTAAAATTTTAGTGTCATTTCATTGCATGAATTTTTCTAATTGGTTTCACAGGTTCCTACCTATGAGTGAACAATATCCATCAGTTTGAAAGAAACATTTGACAATGTGATTCACCCCTCCCCTCTCAAGTATTTCTAGTGTCCATGTAGTTTTATTAGAGGATAAAGTTTTTTGGTAAAAAATATGTCATTATCTATCCCAGAGAATTCAGTAAATGTTAGGAGAGTCCCCATCTTCGATGGATATATCTTTAAGATTTGGAAGAAAATTATGAGTACTCATCTTAAATATATTGGAATGGATGTCCATTTTTTATCAAGTGAAAAATAAAATTCACTAATCCAATAGGGTTTTCCATTATTGAAAGAGTCATGACATTTCTTGATGCAGATGCTAAAGCTTATACTTTTCACAATAACACTATTTCTTATCAGATCTATCTAAAGGTAATGAGTTTCAAATATACAAAATAAGTGTGCGAGGAACATGAAAATATATATTAAGGAGACAAAAAAGTGAATTATGAAAAACATGAAGTCCTAAAAAATTGGTTTGATGGCCTGAAGATGAACCAAGATGGGAATTTGGATTCATTCTTCAAATAAACTACTGATGTTATTGGAGAAATTCTAGATCTTTTAAAAGTAATCCAAAACATTTACATTGTAAATAAATTCTTGAGAATCCTTCCACCCCTTTATAATGAAAAGGTGTTATCCCTTAAGGAAAGGTATCTTTCCATACTTTCTCTGGATGATCTGATAAGTAGTCTACTATAAAATGAAATGAGAGTCAAAATAAAAGATGCTACAACTCGTGTAAGTAAGTAAATTTCATTCAAATCCATTGAAAAACTAAAAATTTCAGGAGATAATAGTGTTGGACATTATGAGGAAAAGGAATTATTTCCTCATTTCTATGAAGTAAAATAATGGAAAATGAAATTTTAAAGGTATGCTACCTCTAGATTGTTTTTGTTGTATTAGAGTTAGCCACATTGCCTCTCAGTGCTCAAGAATATTCGATGATAAAGAAGAGTGAAGCTGAAAACATTGAGAATATACTGAAAATGACTTTCAAAATGGGATACTTTATATCAAGAAATAATGAACATAATAAGACCTTTTTCTTGGATAATGAATATGATGATAATTAATTATGTGAAGAAGATGACCCAAAATATAAAACTAGAAACCATTCCTCTATGATGGCTACCAATGAAAATTTAGAACCATCAAATCAAAAATATGGAGAAAATCCATTGAAATTTAATTCCAATCCCAAGTTGAAATATAATAATTCATTAGGTAAGATTGATAATAAATATAATATATGAAATTAGTGGAATAAATTTATAGGAGAATAATTAGAATAAATTGATCAACATGAAGCTAAAATTGATTGATTGGAATAACTAGTGAAATATTAGTCATTAAAATTTTAATGCACAGACAATATAGTGAAACTATATATCAGAATCAATGATTTCGATATTTTCATCAATAACCTTACCTATATACTAGAAGAGAAGTCTAAAATTGTTGTGGGACATGAATAATAAGTTGTTACTCTTAGGAGAAAATTTAAAATTGAATCAAATTGAAAGTATGAAAAATAATAAAATACACTTAGGAATCTTCTTATATGATATGATACTGGTGAGAGAAAAATGTGCTTCTGGTGAAGTTTAAAATATTTGGAGTGATCAAATACCCCCTTTCATGGGAAATACTAGAATCAATTGTGATGTCAAAACATCAAATTCTACAAATAAAGTGGACTAGAATAAATAAAATATAAAAGTATACCATGTTGAAAAGATTCTAGAAGTGCTAAAAAAGAATCCATAAAATAAAACTGAATGTAGAAATGGAGATTATGCATGAGCATATAGAAATGTTAGGTGGTCAACAACTTTCCTAAGGAAGAATTCAAGAGGGGAAATTGATGTAAGAACATACTTCCTCTCATGAAGTGTCAGTTTTGTGGCTATATAGACCAGACCATATCATTTTGTGAAGTGGGGGGGGGGATCTATGTGAATGTGGAAGAAATGGGAAGTCAACAAATGATATTGGTTTCATATCATACATCTTATTTAATCAATATATTTTATGGATACTATTTTCACTATTGTAACTTTGGCCATAAAGTTGTGTTTGCGGGTAGAGGTATGACATGACAAATTTATACAATGCTTAGATACATGTCAACTCTCACCCACCAGACAATATTGTTATCTCAAAAAAGTTTTCTCCAATGGAATAATAGTTGGAATATGAACAACCTATGTACATGTTAAAGAGAATTGAATGTTCATATGTATTCTAGACTCAATCCAGTATCTCAGGAAAGAAAAGAAAAAAAATAAGAAATTCAACCTTATAGAAGTATCCCTCAATGTAACAAAGAGAAACAACACCTAGATTATTAATAGCGGATGTTCTTCCCACATGATGGGTAATTCTGACCTATTGACAATAGTAATGAAAATAGTTCATGGGATAGTAAGATTCTATAATGATACGTCGTTGAAGATAAATGGTAGTGGAAGCAATAAATTAGCGAATATAGATCTGAAGCAGACTGAAGTTCTATGTGGGGATAGTTTGCATCACAATCTCTTTTGTGCGACTCAAATTTGTGACTTAGGATATATAATGACTTTAAATCAAAAAGGTTTTAATATAAGAGGAATGACATGGATTTATCTTCTGAAAGGATGTAGAATAGACATATACAGATATCTGGTCGATAGTAATGAAAATATTTTCTATAAGAGCACAGAAGAAGAAAACCACATGTGGCATCAGAGATTGGGTCACATCAATCAGCAACACATGGAAAAGATATCCAAGCTAGATATTTTCATGTACATCGCTAACCTGAAGCACGAACAAGAAAATACTTGTGATGCTTGAAAGCAAGGGAAGCTGGTGTTTAGTTCTTTTTTGTCAAAGAAGAATAGAGAATCTAATCTTCTAGATCTCATTCATATAGAAATATGTGGCCCAATAAATGGTGTTGGAATTCATAGATAAATGTACATTTTTTCTCTTCATAGATGACTACATTGGAATGGAATGTTTGATAGTTATACATAGGAAATGAAAAGATCAATATTCCTAGAAAATGTATCCATGAATCGCTGAGAATTATACAGTATGGACCATCAATATTCTGTGATCTAAGAATAGAGTGGAATACACATCCATGGATTTTAAAAATTACCTAGAGAAACATTGAATACAACATGAGTTAGATATTGTGAGAACTCCATAAAAAATAGTGTTTTTGTGCACCAGAATCGATAGGGGATCAACAAGCCTTGAAATAAACTGATTGAGAGTCGTATCTCTAGCCGTTACTCAAAAGAAGTTGTTCAAGAGGTAGTGTACATTCAAAATAGAATAGGGCTCCACATGGGAGAGATTAATACACCATATGATCTATGGAATGGAAGGATTCCCTCTTTGGAATATTTACTTGTATTAAATATTAAATGATTCATCTAAAAAAATGAAGGATATCAAGGGAAGTATGGTGAAAATGTAGAATAAGGAATATTCCTTGGATACTCTATGAACAGAAAAGCCTACAAATGTTTCCATATGAGAATGGGCTGTTAAAAGAAATGATGTTAAAATCATTAAACATAAAAAAATCTTCAAGGTATTCTCATTCAGATGAGATAGAATATGAAGATGAATGAGAGTATGGAACAACCACGAATAAAAATGTAGAGGAAGGTGTAACAAACTCTCCGGGGTCACAATAAGATGTTGAGTCAGAAGAATAACTAGAAGAGGAAACAGTGAAAAAATAAAATAATGATGAACCTCATTAATGAAATTGAAGAGATGAAATTGATAAGTATAACATGATATGGGAATGGATAGTACCCACAAAATCATAAAGAATAATAAATACTACACAATCGGCTTTCCTGACAGTACTAGAAGAATCCTCATTTGAATAAGCTTCAATGGTTGAGTCATGGGTTAAAGCTATGAATGATAAGCTAGATCATATTAAAATGAGTGATACATGTGATCTAGTTAAGAGAACCTAAATTTAAAATGAGATCAGTAAAAATCATAGTTTCAAAAATAAATTTGATTAACATGGAAATGTGATCATAAACTAGGTGTTATTCATTAGTAATGGATATTAATAGATTGAATTCATCGATGATGAAGAAAAAATTTCTATTATGGATATACTTGAGTCAATCATGATATTTCATTCCATGGAAGTCCAAAAAGGATGTAATGTGTATCAAATTTATGTCAAGACAACATTCCTGAATGGTTTTCTTTAAGAAGAAGTATGCATTGAATAACCTGTAGGGTTCATACATTGAATTGATGAAATGTAGATCTGAATATTAAAAAATGTGCTCCCTAGAATGAATTATTCACCACAGGGGTTGTACTCTCTACAAGATCAGACCTAAAAAAGCATGAAATCAAAATAGGAGGAGTGGATCAAAATCAATATATAAAGAATTCATAAAAGGATCAGTTCATGGAATTGGTATATGTTGATTATATTTTTTTGTGGAAGCCGGAAGAGATCAGTGGATGAATTTTCCAATAACATAAAATTAAAATTTGAAATGTCGATAATTGGTGAACTAACATACATTTTAGGGATATTGGAGATTCAAAATAAGGATAGAACTATTATTTCTCAGTAAAATAATGAAATATAGAAACATAAGAAAGTTAATAAACATGATTCCAGACCAATGTTGACTCCAATTGCAGTTGGAAAAAAAACCCGGAGAGCATAGTGATTGAAATTATGTGGATTTCTCATTGTTAATGAGAATAATTGGAAACTAAATATACCAGATAGCGACATGGAGAGATATTGTCTTTGAAACATGCTAATTGGACCACTTTTGAGTAATATGAAAGATGAACATATGGAATAAGGGAAAAGAATCATGAGGTAGATTCAAGGTACTAAAAATTGTGTCTTATATTTTATTGTAGGACGTGATGATGAATTATTAGAATTTTTTAATGCTGACTAAGATGGATATGTAGTGGAAAAAATAACACTAGTGGTGGAGAATTCTATGCTGGTAAGAAATGTGTTGGATGGCTGATCAAAAAGTAGGAATGTACATCCATTTATACTGTAGCAGCCTAATATATCTCAGCAATAAAAGCATGCACTCATCTACTTTGGATGAAGTAGAAGCTGACTAAGATTGTTGATGAAATGAAACAACCTAGGGTGATTTTATATGATAATAATAGTCCAATTTATCTTATGAGGAATCATGTTCATAATTTTTGTATAATAAAATTTAAAATCATAAATCAATTCATCAAGGAAAATGTTGAATAAATCGTGATTAAAATGGATCATGTGGGAACTGATGAAAAAGTGGATGATATTATTAAAATCCCACTATCCATAGCTATGTTTGGGAAAAATCAGTTGAACCTAGGTGTCCAACCACCACCAACTGTAGAAGGAGGACACAAAATTCCCCTCTCCCTAATTGTATTTAATATTTATTCGATTTTTGGATGTTATTTAGGTTTATGGAGGAGATATGATCTAGGGGGTGTATGTTTCTGAGATCTATAATGTTCAAGAATCAGTCATTGGGATTATTTGGAATGGGGAAGAAATGACTAAATTCAATGTGGATAATATAGTGTGGTATTTTTGGTTAGAAGAAGAAGTACAATAGGGGTTAAAAGAACATGGAGAATAGAGACTTTAAAAAATGTTACAATTATGGAGAATGATGAGTTACAAAAATATAAATTCAATAAATGTGAAGGGGGGAAACATTTCATTATTATAAGGAAATGGTTAGAGATTTCATTCAAACACACAATAACACAACTCATGTCTTCTCACTTGTTATCTACACCAAGAATTGCTCCCATAGACTTAGAGTGCAGGATGTTTTGATTCTAGTGGATCTGGTTTTGATAGTTACTGGTTCCCTGATAAAATCTATATGTATATTTCAAACAAACACAAAGGGGTTTATTAATGGAAAAATGATATTGTTTTCTTTAAATATAGTATGTTTTTAGTTTTTTTTCAATCCTAATATTTAAGTTCATAGATATTTAAAGGATATAGATCAAATAGTTAATGCTATATATATTATTGAAGGTGATGTTGTTTCCATGTTTTTTCCATGTTTTTTGGGTCCAAAATTTAGAGGATGGTTTTCAACATGAACAGTGGTGTTTCATGAACTCCATATAGAAATATGTAAAAGGTATGAGTTTCAAAAAAAATGGTCTAGGAAAGTATCATTTCATAATGACTTATGGATTTGTAATGGTGTTCATTGTGATTACCATGAGTTTCACATTCGGCGATGAAGTTCTATGTGATTATGAGATTTGGAGCCTTGTAAATGGTGATGGAAGGCTCTTCGATTTCGATTGGTGTCATAATGGGTTTTGATGGAAGTCTCTACCATTCTGAGGAGCATTGACAACAGAGAATTACCATTGTTTTTCGAGTAGGGATGAGCACTATGAAGACATTTTTGATGATCCAGAAAATCCACAAATAGGTGGTGGAGTTTCCTCAATGGGAGAGCCTATAAATATGTGGATATGCCACTACAATATAATTGATGTTTAGAATGAAAAACTGAAACTAATTTGACTTCATGAATTGCTTTATATATCGGTATATCAATTAAAACTAGTTTGTCATTAAGTGACTATAAGTGTTAACCGATTCTCATAATTTTTATAAAGGGTAATTCAAGATGATGAGATATTATACATTGACTTAGTGAGTTTTACAAAGGAAATATGTTTCAAAAAGGCATTGTATTCCATGACGGAAAGGGTGCATCGTAAATGATATTTTATCCATGAAGGCATGGGTGATTTATGAAGGAGTTTGGATAACAAAGGGGATACTCGAAGGGATTTTTTGAACATTAGGTTTAAGTGGACGTGAATTTAAAAGAGCATCTACTCATGTATAAGGTGAAATAAGTGTCTCGTGCAATAATAGGGACAATGTGTTTAATTTTTAACCACTGAAGTGACCTTAAATTCAATTAAATGAGTTAGAATTATCTAATAGAATTGAGATTAGGGGATTCATCGGATGTGACCTGAGGGATGCATTAAGATATCTCTATGATTTTTTAAGGACATTTTTCCTAGAAAAGAGTGACTATAATAGAACATATGTAATCCACAACTAATAAATATTAGTGGACTTTGGAATGACTAACACACTGTCAGCATATTTTCTATTAATGTATCCCTTTTTTGGTGAACTATGTAATGTTTCTGTGTAATCTCTTTTCATGTGTTTCTGATAGGTTTAACTAGTTCTTACCAATAAGGAAAACAGATCCATCAGTTTAAAAGAAAATTTTGACACCATGATTCACCCCTCATCTCTTAGGGTGTTTCGAGGTCCTTCACCTATCAATTAAAAACCAATGAAAACAGTATAATAAATATCTATAAATGTAATTATGATTATGGGACCCAGTTTATCCACCTTATTTCTATCCTATAAACGTGAAAATGTTACTTATGTGTAGGTACATCATATCATATCCACATTACTGTGTACTTCATTTTTCATCACAACATTACTAGGATAATTATAATGAAATATATAATGTATATATAAGTTTTTATGATATTATTACCATTCTGTAAACATTATTTATTATTTTAAATTTTTTTTCAATGATTGAATTCATATTTTGAGGATGCAATTTATTAGGGGGTAAATATAAAACTCAAGGATTTTAAGAGAAAAAATATATTCTTGATTGTCTAAATGACACAATTCCCTAAACATTCATGATAATGTAAATCCATTAGAATTTATTAAATACATATATTTGACTAAATTTTAATTCTTCAATAGTTTTAAATTAAGGAAACACCAAAATAATTTTTCTTGAAAGCATATTCAACATGCAACACCGAGCTTAAATGAAAAAAATATATATATTACTGTTAAAACCTATTAATTAAATTGGTGTTTCTGAATTTCATTAACTAATTCCTGATATATATATATATATATATATATTTATATCTATCCTACCAAATATAAAAAATTCATAAATAATAAGTAGTCAATTAATTTTTAGTAAAGTTATTTTCTTTTTAAAAAATATGTTCTCTCCAAAAATATTTTTATAGGATTTCATGAGAATAATATTATTATAAATTTTCCAATGTTTTAGAAAATTTTATTGAAAAAATTAACATCATTTTTTTAATCAGAATATCAAATTTTAATTTAGGTTCAATTATGTAATTTTTCTAAAAATAATTATTTTTTAGTTAATATTTAAAAGTTAATATTTTTATAAAAATATGTTTTCATTTAAAAAAATAATGTAAATTTAACTACCTATTATTATTTAAAGTAATATAATTATTTTTTTAGTATATTGAGTCTAGTTAATTTTTTTATCAACTTTCTAGAAGGACACCCCCTCTCCTCTCTTATTCACACCATCAAACCTCTTAAGATCATCTAATACCTGACTAAATAACTTACTAAATTCCCTCTAATAATTATTTATGTGTTATTTTTGGTATAACCCATCCCTAGAAATTTCTTTGGTGGAAGCCTAAGGAGGAGAACAAAATAAGATGTAACGTTCTTCAACGAGTGTTTTTTTATTTCCTTCTAAACCTATTTCAATTGTTTTTAAATGATGATTATATAAAAAAATATTTATCAACCATATATT
Organism: Viscum album; assembly: GCA_963277665.1. Taxonomy (NCBI): domain Eukaryota; kingdom Viridiplantae; phylum Streptophyta; class Magnoliopsida; order Santalales; family Viscaceae; genus Viscum; species Viscum album. Next base: position 1,643,816,079 of record OY728127.1, on the reverse strand, counting down.
GGGACATTTAAAAAAAATATGGAAATTCAAACATCTCAACATCAATAAAATGGGTTACAAAATCATTTTTTATTTGTACAGAGGACTACCCCCTCAACAACATATGTCATTTGTACTTCCAATACAACCTTTCATGGTTTTATATGATAATGTATCTAAGGAATATATTTCATATTGAAACCAGATTTAAATCTATATATTCATTATATTATATAAAAAATATTACCTTATATTTCATAGGGGATATGATAACATCATCTTTTTTTACTGAGGACTACCACTACATAAAGTGTTGTGATTGTTTTTCTCACTAACACATTACATGGATGGACATAAGGTTAAATTTAATTATTATTTGAAAAACAAAATATATGAATATTATATTAATTTCATATTTATAATTATTAAAATATAAAATATAATTTTATTTTTTTACACTAAAAGACTATAACATCATTCATGAATGTGTAGACTACCACCTTTGTGAAGGGATGCAGCTCTCTTTTCATTACCATATCATAAGGATGAAATAAAAATAAATATTAAATGAAATAAAATTTTATATATTATATTATGATCATAATGGAATTTTATGATATAACTTACCACTTTTCCATAAAGATCATCGAAAAATGGAAACATTACTCAGGTGTTTGTACATCAAACCTTATCAATGATCGTAACGTACATTATTTTCCATGATTGTGATTAAGAATAAAATTGATATATAAATATTTTATATATTTCATGATTATTATTTTACATATTTTTATATAATAACCTTCGTGACCATATTCAAACTACCAAATTCATTTTTGACACATAATCTAAATATGCAGAAAATATCTGAAATAAACATTAATTTTTAATTAATCATGTTTACTTCGAAATAAGTTGAATAAAATAATATTTATATTAAAAATGGTTTTATAGAATGTAAATAATTTACATTATTACATTATTAAAAAATATAATTAAATATGATAATAATCGAACTTGAGGTAAGGGTTTTCTCCTCCCAATATTATTATAGTGAGATATGTTAAATATTTACCACTTATTTTGTTTTGTGGTGTATATAATACACATGAATGTATTTTATATTATTTTAATTAAACAATTGGTGAAATAGATGTCTTTATATTATCTCTCATTCTTGGGGTTTAGAGTTTCAATGTTTCCAAAGTGGTAACATATTTTTATCTTAACTTTCAGTCTTCGATATGTATGTTATGTTATACAACTATCTTTTTTTATATGGTCTATATAATTACCCATAAACATGTTACATCATTATTATCACAATTTTCATGATATTATATTTTTAATATAATTTTATTCTTTCATTTTATTTACAATTCAATGTCACCAAAGTGGCAAGATTATTGTATTAGAATCTCCTCCATTACCAGGATTATTGATAATTATGCTTATAATATTGATATATTTTGATAAATCTCTCAAGAAAGTCATGAATTATATTATAATATTTTTATTCATGATATATATAATTATAGTACATTTTATTAACTCATTTGAACATAAAATAATTGAAAAATTTATTTAAGGTTATCCGACATTATTTTTCAATTTGGTTGGAAATATGTTCTATTTCTACAAGATGTTTTTCTAAAAAAAATTATAAAATTTTTGTTACCATCCAATTATTATTTAAAAAATTCATTCATAACCATGGTTTAACTTTTTATTGAATATTTTAAATGGAAGCTCCATATTGTTTTACAAACAGCTCCTCTTTTTTATTTACTGAAAATGATAAAGGAAGTTTCTTATCATTTTTACACAATAACCTTTTATAAAATTTTTACAATTGAAAAATAAATGCTCTTTTTAATTATTATGAAATGTATATAATTTACAACAAATTTAGTAACATATCATTGAATCATAAATTTTAATTATACAAATATATTTTGAAATAATTTCTTTTTCATTATTTTCAAAAAATTCTATGTTTAAAGAAGTTTTTTACAAAGATAATTATTTTCAAAATGATTAATGATTGGAAAAATAGTTTTTCATGTAGAAATTATATGTTCCAAAATAATATATTTAAATAATTTTAAAAAATTACTGTATATTATTTCATGATTTTTTCAAATGAAAATGATTTGAACAATAATTTATGAGGTTTTATATTTTATAAAGTGATTTAAAACAATAAAAGATTTTTATTCATCAAAATTTTTTTAATGAAATTTTAATTTTATTTATATTCTTCAATATCAACAAAAATTGTTGTTAGTTATTCATGATTTGGGGAAATTTCTATAGATATAATCATTATCCATTCTCATTATGGATTAAAATTGTATCAAGGAAGTTGTTATAAAACCCATTTAATTTCCACAGGTTAATAATGTTTCATGGATATTGTTATAAAACAGATTTAATTTTTATTGGTTTATCATATTTAAAATATATTATTACAAACCTATTCCTTTTCAATGGGAGAGTTGTGTTTTTTACGATATTGACATGGAGCACATTTATTTTCCTTGGGATATCTAGTTGATAGAAAAATAATGATTATATCTAAGAGTTTTATGATGAAATATCTATGAAATTTATTAATTTTTTGGTTCAAGGAAATTATATATGACCGGTTAACCAAGATAGCACCAGGTGGCCCTGTTATAGCTTATGTGTTGGGAGAACCCAGAAAGTCCCCCAATGAATTAGGTAATGAATATTTATTTTAGATAATTGTATTAGATCTCAATAATATGTTATTTCAAATTTTAAGGGTTCATTAACGGTTATGTAAGTGATCTATGAAGATGATGTCCTAAGATACTGACACATTTTTCTATTCCTTATATGGTATTATGATTATTAATTTGATCAATATTGATGTCACATAGATCATGATTATGAATTCATATGACACTTCTCTTTACTAACTTTTTATACAATTTTTTAATGTTTCAAGATCCATATATTGAGGGGTACTAATATTCTTATATTGTAATCATTCACTTTGATTATGTCTTAATACCCTTATTCATTTCTTATTCTCACTTATGACATTGATTTTGTAATGCATAAATTTTACCATACTCATAATTTTATCACATTCTTATTGTGTTTCATTTTTCCCAGGTTACACAGAATAAGGATAAATGAATTATCTAGATAATATATTTTATAAGTATTACTATAATGTATTAATGTGAAAAAATAAATTCTATGTTATGTGGGTAAAATTATCATTTAATTTCAGGATAATATTTTATATAAGGGGTTTTTTCAAACTCCCAAAAACTATAAACCAAATGGTTTGTTGAGAATATAAGTGATACATGTTTTCATTTTGATATTTTATTGTATGGATGGAAAAAATTAGATTACATTTATTTCTATCCAATCTATAAATGTAGTGTTTCTAAATTTACCACCAGATTCATGTGTACAGATTCTGAGCTATTATATGTACATTTCATAAAAATGATACTAGTCTTTATTAGTAAATTTTGTTTACTAATACCATTAAATATGAAAATTTTAAAGAAAATACATAAAAATTATTTATAGATTTAATTATAAAATATAAAAAATATTAACTTTAAATGTGTCTTTTTAACAAGATAATAATAATTTTAGGGTTCTTGATTCAAAAAATATTTAACTTTAGTTCAATGCGAACAATATTCAAAATAATTATGAAATATTTAAAATTTATATATATACACTTTCAAGATAAATAGTATTTTTTAAAATGTTTAATTTAAAAAAGGATAAAAAACAAACCTGGATAATTATATGTTTAATTACATATTGTCATGTATCTCTTCTAGGTGATCATTTCATAAATCATATACAATGGATACATCACAAAAATTATAATCCTTTTGTAATTTTTTATAGATAATGAAACCCCAAATAGGTACATAATATCATCAATATCCTTCTCGATAAAATGAATTTTAGATACTAAAATGTTGGACTAGAGATTATATTATGTGTTAATATAAAATATCATCCACACAATAATCTCATGTAGAATTATTTCACTTGTAAACAAAATATTTTAAATTATATAATATTAAAACCAAAATTTTATCATTTCACACCCCCATTAAAATCATCATAGATACAAAATATTATAATACAAAAAATTTATTGCTTTAAATTTATAATATAACTTCATCCACTCAAAATATGTTGTTGATATAAAAAAATTAATTTTCATTTTCACTCAAAAATGAATTATTACACTGATGATCCGTAATCCACTATTTTTAATGGAACTATTGTTATCATATTTTTTTATAAAATATATAACCATTGTTGATAATTGTAGTACATGATATTTAATTAACACATGTTCTCCTAGAAAACAATTTTAATGTTTTATATTCAAATGTATTAGAGTAGAATTCTTTCACTAACAATGAAAAAAATCACATTCACCTATCACTATTATTTTTTTAGAATATTATATATTCAATATTAAAATTTGTGATTATATATTTGGTTTAACCTCACTTATATTTTTATAAATGTGTAAATGTCTCTACATCACTATATTAGATGAAATGAGCTTCTGTTTTATGACATGGATCCCTAAAACATCACAATTTATTGGCATATGTTGAAATTTTGGGAGGAAAACATTCTCAAAATCATATAAATATCCCATAACCAAATCAACCACATCCTCTAATATATATTTTTTAAAAAATTAATCCAATAGTTAATTTTCATTTTTAACACATACCGTCATAATTTTCATATATCAATTTGTAGTGTACTTAAAAAATTAATATATGGGACCACAAATTTTTATCTCTCATAAAAATGACTCCCTAAATAATCCATTATAACAAAAAATAAATGTTTAAAATATATATCTCTTTGATAATGTAAGAGTATTACTCCATTCTATAATTCATTTAATAAAATGGATCAATATATTTAGTTCAATTGGAATTATAAATATAGCACAATATTATGATATAAATTTTGATAAGAATTGAAAATATTATAGGTAGTGAAACCAATAGTAAATTTCATATAATTTCATGAAACAAATTCATTGAAAATATTCACATTTTAATAATATAATCTATTTAAATTAATTCAATGTTAATATTAGCCTAAACTTGTCTTTTTTACTTTTGATTTTTATTTGACACATTGGAGAATAAAATATTCTTCTTTTAAATTTAGAGTGGGACCTGACTCCAGTTATGCTCCCTCAATTAATAATTTCGACCTTCAAACTAATCAAAACATTTCATTTCATTTATGGGATAACAATGTCATAAAAACATTTCTCTTATTTTTATTCAGTATTTATGGCATAAATGTAATGTTTTATTTCAAAAAATATTGAACATGGTTAGCCAAAAAATATGTATCATTTATTCAATATATATTTTTGATGATAATACATTTTTTATTTTGAAATGTCATATTTTTTCCCATGTCATAGCATTATTAATTTAAAATTGTTTTCCGGTAATATAAACTATTAAATAAAAATGTATTTCACTATAAGTCATAATAATGGTGATCCAATAATATGTATCCTTTATATTCCTAGTAAATTTTATTTCCCAATTTTTTCAATTAATGATATAAATCACCTTCTCTAGTAATTGGAAAATCAATATTACAATTGAAAATATTACCAGGCAATGTTACATATGCCTGAAATTAATTTACATTCAAAATTATAATAACATGAAAAAAATACTCATTCATACATTCATTAAAGAATTTATCACATAGCACTTATAGATAACTTAAATACTCAATAAATGGTCAAAAATAAACAAAAATATAATATCAAGGTATTTTTATCATTAAATATCTGGATCACTAAATATTTTCTTTTCTTCAAACATATCTATGGGAACATGTTGAAAACAAAAAATATAAGACGTTATGAACTATATTGTATACTATGAATCTGATATAGATTAATTCTATATATGTAATGTCCAATTATTGCATTTATTGTTCTATTTCCTAAATTGGGAAATTATTCAAAAAATATATATCATTGACAAGAATCAAAATTGTTATGTGGTTTTTATTATATATTCTCTCATTTTTTAGTTAATCAGACTATATTCATGATTTTAATTTTCAAATAAATTATTCATAATATGAATTGATTGAAGAAAAAATATTTAATCATCGTGAGTTTTAGTTTTAGTCTTTATAAATAAATTGTATTTTTATCTCTAATATAGTTTATATCGTGATGTCCAATATTAATTAAATTCTAAAAAAAGTCATCTTTTTCTATATAGAGCATAATAATTAGGGTGATATTTCAATTCTATATACCCTTGTACTGTTTAACATTATATTATTTTTCCATAAAAATTATAATCAAGTAGTATGTTTCCATCTACAAAAAAAATAATTTAATTTTTTATGAAATTTAGTAAAACATTACACAATCCAGCCTCTATTGGTTTTTTAGTAACTAATTTCATCAAAATTTATAACACTATAAATGTTGTACAACCATATAATAACGTTTATTTAGAATATCCATAAAATCATTCAAATTTTTATATTCAATCTTTGGATTCAATGAACATATCAGGAAATAATTCAAAATGATGATCCTATATATAATAATAATAATCGTTATTAAAAGTAAATCTTAAATATTATGTTATTTTTCATGAAAGATCTATTTTGTTTTTCTATGATTAAAACCATGGAAAATCATTTGGTATTTTATTTATCTAAAACCTAGTTTTCACATATTCTAACAATTCATATATATATATATATATATCAATATTTCTCTCTTTATAAGATGTCATTTTACAATTTTCTTGAAATGTTTCACTCCTTCATTGTATGAATCACTTGTTCTTTGGGAATTTATCATCTAATAATCCATTAATTACCTAAAACAATAAAAAAATATTTGAATATTTGAAGACATGCAAACATATTAATATTTTTACAAATAGATGTATTTAAAGTAAATGAACACACACACACAAAAACATACACATGCACACATATATATTTCCACAAATAATTAAATAAAAAATATTTTATAATAAAAATATAATAAAATCATGTATAAAATATTATCATTAATTAACAAATTAATTTAATATAATATAATAATTTAATATAATATATATATATATAAATAATTAATTAATAAATGAATACAATTTCAAAATCAAACAAAAATAGAAAAATATTTTTATTAAAGAAAATAGAATATTTAAATTTCAAAAAAAAAGTTGTATATTAGTGATGAATAATTTCAAAAGGAAAAACAATATAACATTTCATTTCTTGAAATTAATTGGATGTCAATTCAATAATAAATAAATGAATATAATATAAAATTTTAAAACATATATTTAATCTTCTGAAATAAATAAACGAAAATTAAAAATAAAAAAACATAGCCTCTAATTGTATATCCACAAAATGATGGAAAAAATGTAAATTATCTTTATGTTAAACACATTTAAGTGAGACTATTCTTGAAAAGTGTTCAATGGAGTCATGAAGAAATCATAGTGAAGATATGTGGAATGAGTATTTTGAAATGAAATAATGAGTGGTAGAAGATAACTGAAACAAGTGGCAAGTTTTTAGCTGATTAAATGCATCAAAAAGATGTATCAAAAAAGTGTATAAGAGGTAGGATTTTGTGACTCATTGATATATTTTTTTCAAGACATCTAGTTGTAAATGAATAAATATATTAGGATGTCACATGTGTTTATTTAAAAAAAATACAATTTGGTTAAATAATAAAAATGTTTTAATATGACATTTTCATTGGTTATTATATAAAATAATGTTGAAATTAAATAGTTTCAACATTTGAAATACTAATTACCATTGTATGAAATCCTACATTCATGGAATTCATATAAGTAATTTTATTCATTTATTCCAAACCACATTAATTTTTTTCAGGTTATTTATTAATATAACTATCATTATAACCCAAACTGAAATGGTTCTTACATAGATTATATTAATAACTAACCGTATATCCATAATCCTTATGGTTTAAAAAAACATAAATTAAACTCAATCATGAAATATATTTTTTCTTATTGGTTGATATATCTATTTTTATGAAAAAACAATTAATTTTGTTTCTATCAGATTATATCTTATGATATTTTATTCTAGATCTTAAATATAGTGATTTCATTATGTTTTTGTAGGAGTTGAATATATATTTCTTATGTGGTATGTGCTTCTTACTTCTGGTCGGAATCCTTTTACCTATGGTTGTTTTTTCATTATGATATTATATATAATATTAGAAATATTATGCAACAAAATGTATTTTTATTTGGATTAGTTTTTGTACATGGAAAACTGTTCTTATAAATTGAGTAAGTATTTTCAACAATAATTGAATAATTTTTTACATCTGATGAGTTTATTTGGTGTTGAAATATTAAAATAATTTTCTAAAGACATTTCCAAATGGGGTGAACAGTTAATTGAAATGTGGAATCTATGTAATCACTACTTTTATAATACAATATTAGTGAATAAGGTTGAAATTTTTTTTTACTAATGAAAATGAAATGTTACTAGATTTTGACTATAATAAAAATTATTACCTTTTTTATATGAATATTAAATTATGTTAACAATTGATTTTTTTAAAATATAATTTTTGATTGGATAATCAAAAATAAAAAAATTTCTTATATGTTAACTAGTTGTAAAAATTAGGCAAACAATCCATTTTAACAATAACATTTAATTACATTTCCATGTAAATAATTTTATCACAGTATGATAGTGTAATTGGGTGATTACAGGATGAACACTTATTATATGATTATGATCAGTATTTTGAATCATGGGAATTTATATTTAATTTTTTTTAAATTTATTATTTTCATAAAATAACAAATATGATTGGATTTTTCTTGATAATATTTAGTATGAATTTATTTAGTTATCTATATCTGGTTGTTTCCTATTGTTTTCATTGGAAAATAAATTTTCTAAATTATCGACCTAATTGAGTAGAATAAATCTTGTTTGATTTTGATATGTTATTTTTAATATAATATTCTTTTGTAAATTATTCTCTCCAAATATTATTGTGTTCTGATAAACTCAATGTAGGTGAACACAATTTGATAATTTTTTTGTGTCTCTAAGATACTATATTTGGAAAAGAGATCCATTTGTTTTGACCTAAATCAAGTAATTATCATGGACTTTATCATTACCCAGTTTTTTGGATTATAAGAAGTTGGGATTTCTAGTGTTCAGAATAAGGGATGAGAGAGAGTCATAAGATTGAAAGAAATTTTATACAATTAGTGGAGATACTATAAGCGAATATGAGACTATTCAACTAACTTAATCTGCATAATTTAATTATTTTCATGCTAAAAATAATATTGTTACATATTTTAACAATTATAATGAGTACATATTATCATATTTTGAAATATTTGGGATGTATAAAGTTGCAGTTTTTTAAATTGTAAATTTAGTCTCACTGCCTATTATTGTACTACTTTTTTTTATTTATACTATATATATAATGATATTGGTTTAGGCCTATAGCCTTTGTAGAATTGGAGATAGAATCCAAAGGTATTCTACTGTAATTTTTGGCAACATTTAGAGTCATTTGGATATAAATATACACATTTATATATTTTTTGGTAGTATATCATTCAAACTCATATACATAAGTTTATTTTGGAGTCATTGGGGTTTTTTATATTTTTATTCATTTATGAGTGATTTATATTTAATATTATGCTTGATTATTTAATTTTCCACCACATAATTTTATTCTAATCATTCATTTAATAAATTTGAGTGATATAGTTTTAGGGGGTAAGTCACTCCCCATGAAATATACATACATCCCTGACCCTAGTAACCATCCAATAGTGATCGAGTAGAGATCCTGATCCCACTTAAATCATGGCCTTGACTGTATGGTTTTTTAATTGAATAGATCTATAGTGATTTGTATCTATAACATTAAAATTAATTTGGTACCAATCAATTACAAATGTTATGATTTTATAATATTCTAAATTGATAAATTTTTATTTTATATCCCCATGGATTGTTTTGATTTCTTTATTATTTTAATGAATCCCTTGATTTTTTAGGTTATACATTCAGTATCATCATTTTATTGAATTCATATTAAGATATGAAATTATTTTTTTCATAAATCATGGTCACTTATTATGATTTTTTGAAATTATTCTATTAATTAATAAATTTTTTATAATATTTTCTCTCACATTTTATTCATTATTGATAACTCTATACCAATATATTGTTAATTTTTACCCTTTATTAGGCATTTGAGATCACTCCTTTATATTTTACACTATTTTCCCTTGTGTTTATAGGTGTTTATTATTTATATGTTCTCGTATATTGTGGATATGAGTTAGTTATATTCTCTAATTAATGATTGATGACATATTATTTACATATATAGAAACAAAAAAATCATTTCATTGTAATACATGAGTTTCGTAAACTTATTTCTACTTTAACACCAAAATTTATATTTCTTATATATAGTGCATCAATTTTTCTCCTATAAACCCCCAATTTTTTCTCCTGGTGTTTGATTTTTAGCATTTCAGGTCGTGTTTTATTAACATAAACATATTAGTGGATGATTGAATATTCGGTTTACAAAAGGAAAATCGGCCAATATTAATGGATGATTCAAGATAATGAAACATTGAATATTTGTGTAAGAGGAGTAATTTAATTTTTATTTTACCATATAAATTTTATATAATATATGATTATTTACCTATATCAATATATAAATGATTGACCCCTTGATGGTAGAAAAAATTATTTTTGGTGAAGATAAATGATAATATGTAGTCAAATATAGTCCAAATCCTGTTTATTAATTATTTTTATCAATATATAATGGATATTGAAACAAATTTAATGTAAAAAATAACAAATAAATACATTTTATGGTGTATTTATATTAAAATCACTTTAAAAATATTTATTTTTCATGTTTAATGTAATTTTTCAGGAAGAGAAAACTACAGAATAATTGTTTCAATTCAAGATGTAACCTAAATTCATATTTAAAGTTGTATAAATTTTTGGACATCTATTTTTATTAATGGGAATAAAAGTTATTAAATCATTTTTGGACCTCCTAGTGTGTCTTGAAATTAATATTTTTCCAACATTTATAGATATTAGGACAAACATCCATGAATGGGTGGCTAAAACTATATGATTTTTCCAACTAAAATATAATTTTTTCATTAAGGAATAACCTAAATTTAGAAATAACTTATTTCCCTTAGGAGTAAATATTTTTTATGTCATCAATTATTGATGATAGAAATTTTAATTATTCCAACTCCATAATGGAAAATCAATATTAAATGTGTAGTCATTTGGAGATATTGATTTATTTTTTCATGAATCAACCATATTGGAGTGTCAATAAGAGATAAAATCATTAACCTGAAACATGGTAGATGTTTGAAAATCTTTAGAATTATGATCCACATAGAATAGTATATAAAAATAAGTGGAAACCAATATTTTTCACATGATACGTATTTTAAAAAAGCGCATCTTTAGGGCTAGAGAAAATAAACAATATCTAGTAACTGATAGTGAAGGTGTAAATTTTCATCCTTGACTAAAATTTAATTTATGAGTAAGTAATTTTTATTTTATTTTAACATCAAATGACTATTATAAAACAATACATTTGAAATCATATTATTTACATATCAAAAATCATGTGGTCTCCTAAAAGAATAAATCATATAAAAAAGATAAAATAATGAAAACTATTTTCCACATAATATAATGTACACAAAATATATCTACATAATTGTGTTTAGGGATATTTTGGATGAATCACTATAATTTTCAATTATCAGTTATGGGGTTAAAACAGTTTTGGTTGATTACCATTAGATATTTAATATGGAAAAAATAAGTAAAATATATCTATTTATAGATGTAATTTTGAATAGATACTATGAGACCTAAAACATTATTTTTTTATATTTATTTTATAAATTATTTTATAAAATTTACCAAGTCATATTTGAAGGAAAATGAAAATTTTAAATAATAATGTATAAATTTGATATTCAGACTATTTGATATTTTTTAAATTTATTTGAAAATTTGTGCGAATATAAAATTTCATAAACTATGAAATATTATGATAATGTAATAATAAATTTTACGTGATTTTATATTTTTAATTATCCTTTAAAATAATTGATATATGATTTTTATGTTAATTATTTAATTTACAATTAAAATATTCATATAATGATATATTATGTAAATTTATAAGAAAATCAATTATTTTTTGTTATTGAAATTTATTTTATGTTTCATTTTTCTATGAATATTTATGAAATTTTTTTTATAAATCTCTAGACTATTAAAGGGTAAGTAAATTTTTTTTACTATTATGTTTTGTATGTAAAATATATTTTTATAAAAATACAAAAAAAATTAAATGTAGATATTTTTCACCTAAATTTTGAGATCGAAAAAACAAATTTTAAAAAATATTAATGTGTCACTATAAACAATTTTATATGGATTTCATTATTCATTTAAATATCATCATTTTATTTATCCACTAATTCTCCCAAATATATTATTTGTTAATATCGTTGAAACCATGAATTTTATCTTCTAATTATTTGGGAATGATTAGAAAAGTAATGGTTTCATTCACCTTATTCTTCTTTTATTATCATAATCTATTTTTATGTTATTGTAATTCTAATAAATTATTTTATATATTTCATTACAATACATATGCATTTATTTCATCATAGTTGAACAAAAATATTACAGTGTTAATTCATTGTAATGGATATATCATGTAAAGGAAAACGTTAAATGTGGTGTATATATACACTCTGTAAAATGGAAATTCGAAATTTGGGAAGGTAAAATCTTGTAAATAATATATGTATAATTTTAAAATATGTTTCACCATTGTATTTACAAAAATCACACATAAAAACAACACTGAAAAAATATAATTATGATTTCAATTTTTTTAGATTTGCATGAGAGATAAATAATTGAATGTATTATATATAAAAATAACATATTTATATATATTATACACATAATTTATTTTTTTGAATAGAAAATGACTCTATGAAATAGTGAAATACCTAATAACCAATATTTTCTAGGGAAAAATAATGAATTTTTTTTATGAATAGACTCCCTTATACCGTAAAACTAAAAGGGATACAGAATTACCATAAATTATTGAAGTAAAGATAAATGGATATTTGTTATATCCAAAACATAATAAATAAAAAACTCAACTAGAATATCACTGAAAGTGACCAAGGTATTAGTTTCTCCTCTTTTATTTGTTAAAAAATCCAATATTTTATTATCCTCTAAATTCATAAATGAAATGAACCTATTGATACTACTATGATAAATTATGAATTATCTCCACCAAATCATGAATCATAATGAAGGATCTGGGAAACTATATTTAACAAGGTGAACTAGTGATTATTAATAAACATTGATCAATAGGAGTGATTTCCCAACCTGAGTGTCACAGGTCAGTTCCCTGATCTGATTTTTCACAAGACCCCAGGTACTGCTCCTCATTTGATAAAGGCTACTAACATTATTTGTTGTTCTAATATAGATATCATGGAAGAAATATACCATCTTCATCAAAGAATATCAATAGAAAAAAAAATAAACAATATCCAATTGGTGATGATAATAGAAAATTTACCATAACCATTAAAACCAGTATCACATGATAAGTCAAAATAGGGAAAAAATATTTAAACCCTAAAAGTAGATATTCTATGACAAATATTTGTCATCTATTAAATGAAAAACCAAAAATAATGTCACTTACAACTCCCAAAAAGGTCTTGAAAACATTTTTAGTTTCCTCATCAATGCTTCATACCAACTCATCCATTTAACATAGGTCTCTTTCCCTTTATCATGTATTATAAACATAAAGCCTTTTTTAGATATAGATCAGGCATCTTGAGTTGTGTATGAGTACCACTAAACAGTCAACATCCAATGGAATATAAGACAATATCAATTCTATAAATTGTATGAAATTGTATAAATAATGATGTGAAATAATAAAGATAACAATTTCACATTTAATTATTCATTATTTGACAAGATAAGTCTTGGGTTCATGATTATACCCAAACCATCAATACATTATTTAGTCTATGATAATGTATGAACCATATCTAAATGGATATGAAATTTTATTCCATCATGTATTCTCATTAATCAATTCGTTTCAACTATATATTTCATTCAATGAGGGCCTAGTGCACTAGTCTGGTACATCATTTTTATTTGGAGTATTAATCGGTATCCCTAAACTTAGTTATCAAATATAATACATGGGTATATTGAGGGACTTGGGAATTATTCTATTACCCCATGGTAGTTTTTAGTAGAAAAACCTTTCCCTAAATTCATTTAAATTTATCATAACTTAGGGGTTCCATAATTCCAACCATTTATTAATAATTTGAATAAATAAATATTCTACCCAAATATAACAATACATTTATCATTTCATCTTATATACACACCCCAAGGGTGGATACCAGTTTCAAAATTCATATTGGAACACAGTATGGTTCATAAGAAAATTCATAAATCACAAATCAATCACTTCATCATTCCCATTTTACCTCAATTTCATAATCACAATTCTAGAAAATTTTACTATAACATTATTCTGAAAATTCCACAATTTGATTAACTAATTAAAAAATCAATAAATCAATTCATTATGTTATTTAAAAACATTGATATTGAAATTTCATAATTACACATGTGAAATTATAGTCACATCTATAGGAATTGACATTTACACCACTTTCCTCTCGGTCGTTGATAAATGTTCTCTAAACAAAAATCCCCAAATAGAATTGGAATGATAGAAATTAGAATGATATGGAAGATGATTTGCAGAAAACTAAGATACGTTCAATTGGAAAACAACCATAAAAACTATATCTAAATTCAATTTTTATTGGGAAAAAGGAATTTTTCTTTATCTGAAATGGGAGAAGGGATATAGAGGTAACAAATCGTGGAATAAATCACAACACAGAGAAGAGACAATTATTCAATCATATCATTGATTCTTCAATAACTATTTTAATGGATCCTTAGAACCATCATGAGATATTCTAAATTCCTAAGAAATGTTTTTGGACATATCTTGTGTAAATAGTGGTTAATACCTGGATTTAAAGAATATTTTATAAATTTTTTGGTGGAATTAATTCCCATGTGGATGGTTTCCTAATTAATGGAACAATGTTTTCCAAATCGTCCACATTGACCATGTGCCTCACCCAGGGGGTTACATGGTTTCTCCTTGGTGGTTCACAGTTTGATTAGAAATTTTTATACTTTTCAAATTCCCTCAGTTAGAGTTATCACTGTTTGGGAGGGGGATGCACGATTTGGCCATACCCTACGCTAACACTATACAAATCATTTTCCTTATAGATTTCTACCTTTTCACCAAAAAAATCCCAAATTAACACACAGACAACATATTCAAAAAAGGGTAACAGAGAACCTATAAAAATCATAATAAATCTCTAAAATGGTTGGGATCAGATAATCTCTATGTTGTATAATATCTCATCCTCGATATTTACACCCAAGAATCTCTAATATTACAATGAAAAAAATGTCGGGCCACTAATCCCACATATCTTCTTTTATCTCCCATTTTCGTTCAAAACATTTCCATGTTTTCACAATACTCAATATATTGGTATAGTCATTCTTTATTGCACATCCCCACTATGATCCCTAACACGAATCAGATTCTCCTCAAAGGAAGCATCAGTATGAAACACAACATAATCATGATTGAGTATATGATAATGGTCATCCTTATACCACTAATGTTGTGACACGTGGAAAAACATAATTGTAGCATTATATCTAGGTTGAGGAGATAATTGGTATGCTACCAGCCTAATTCTATCAATAATTTCAAACTACCCCACAAACCAAGGTGGAAACATACCCAGAATCTGAATACTATAGTTGACCAATCTAGGAGAAACTCAAAGGAAAACATGACCAACCACTAAAATTGAAATTGGTCAATGATATCAATAAAAATAATATTATCATTTACTTTAATCCATAGACATTCATTTTCAAATAAACTCAACCTACATTGACATATATAGCATGAGTCTCAATCACAACAACTCTAACTCAAATGTCTCTATCAAGCATAGAGGTTATCTGTATATACTACTATAAATAGACTCATATGGGGCCATATAACATGTTTTGTATAACTATTATTATAGGTGAACTCAAAAAGTGCAGGGTGATTCTCCCAAGACCCACTAAAAATGAACTCTAGCTCGTAACATATCCTCATGTTCTAAAATAGTATAATTTGACCAACCATATGTCTATGAGGTGTAAAGATATATAAAGAAATACCTATGAACCAATAACCTTCTTTAAGAATTTCTAGAATAGTTACGTAAAATGTGAGTCAGGTTATGAAACTATTTTCCATGGAAGCCCATATTGATGTAAAATATCTAGAATGTACATTTCACCCAACTGACCCAATTTAAAAGTCTCTTGAATTGGAATGAAATAGGATACTTTCGTCAGTTTCTCCAAAATCACCCAAATATATTCATATTTCTATGGAATCTTTAAGAGACCCACAATGAAATCATTGATAACAATTTCCAACTTCTATTCTAGAATGGGAAATGATTTTTGTAAACCACCTGGACATTTATGCTCAGGTATCACCTGTTGATAAGTGTATTATCATGTCATGAAACCAATGATATCATTTCACTCACCAGACCCCCAATATTGTTGATGTACATCACATCGCATATTTGTAAAACCTAGATGCACCACCCGCATTAAGGCGTAAAAATCATGTATCAAATTCTTATCCATAAACAATGTAATAAAAACATTATTCCTAAAATCAATGATATCATCATCATATATGGTCTAATTGGAAGGTGACTCCCCATATTCAAGGATTCCCCTCAAGGGATAATACTCCAAATCCCCATATATTATATCTTATTTACCAGCTCAAATGTTTTGACCCAACTGATATTGATATGAGGACCATCAACTCATAACCTTCCTAAACTAATATATGCATCTTAGTCCACAATAAAACCATATCCCACTCAGAACTAGACTCTTTAACCACTTGAGTATATGTTTTCCTACTCAATTATTCATAAAACACTATTACCATTCTCTGGTGTATATTGTTTCTCAAAATGAATAGATTTCAGAAACTCATTCCACCTCCACTAGTGGATATTCAAATCTCCCTCTGAAAAGATGTACTATCATATCTTTTGATCTGTATACAGAAAACAAATTCCTCAAAAAATGGATAATTTGTCCAACGTATCAAGACATAAAATATTGTTACATACATGAGGTTATTCATATGGAAATTCTTGTCATGTTGCTCAAATATCATTACATATATTCCAAAACTCTTTCCACCTACATCAACCAAACTCCAAATCCAATATAGGAAGAATAAAATAAAATTGTATAATCCTCCTTCATCATTTGTAGGATCTATATCCTTATGATATTCAAATTATTTTTCAACTCCAGGAAATAATTATTACATGATCAAGACAATACAAACATGATCCCTATATTGGTCAAGCCATATAGAGTTTCTTCCCATATGGAATGTATTGGTTGAACTTCTGATAATAACCCTCTAAACCTAGAAAACTATGTCCATTAAAATCATTATTGGGATCCTCCCAATATATCACTTCTTACACCTTATCTGGTTCAACTGACACTCCTACCTCATTGAAAATGTGACCCATGAAATGTACCAAGGAGATCTAGAATTGTCACTTTGATTGACTAGAATATATTAAATTCACTCTAAATGTACTTAGGATGATGTAAATATTTCAGAAATGGTTATCATGATTCTTGGATTTCACTGAGTTTTCATCTATAAAAACAACTACAAATTAATCCAGGTACATGTGGAAAATTCAGTTCTTCGAGGACATAAACACCCGAAGAAAAATATTCAAACCAAATGGATTAAATAATAAATTTTATAGGACATATCAGCTTCATGAAGAAATCTATGTTATATCATAATGTTGTACTATCATCTAATGATACAATAAAAAATAATTAATATTACATAGATATAATATCATCCAAAATGGTCAAAGAGGTTGTCTATATTTGTAATTGGAGATTGGTTCTTTATTGTCATAAATTTCAACTTCTAGTACTCAACATGTTAATTTAACATCTTTTCATCCTTATTATAAACAAAATTGGGGAACCCTAAGGTGACATACACATATGAATAAAAATCATGTCCACAAACTCTTCCAAACGTGTCTTAATACCATGATGCATGTCTGGTTCCCTTCTATAAGGTGGAAAGGAAACTAACTCGCGTCCAAGAATGAGCTAAATAATAAAAAAAATCTCTATCTAGTGTTATCCCTCAAATTCCATTTGGAAATAAATCATGAAACTGGTCCACTTTTGTATAAATACATCCTTCTTCACACCCCCATTATCTTGTAAAATACTCGCATCTTGAGCGGTGAGCTCCCATAGTTGATGATGAACTATCCATGCATGACCTGACTGGATATCCCACTCTCAATGATGAATGTAATTGTCACCTTTAGGAGACCCAATGGTCACTCTCCTATGATATCAATCAATGTGGTACTTTTATACTACCAACCGGTTTATACCCAAAATCATGTCAATACCTGTCAGGATAAGGATGTGATGATCCAATATAAAATGATACTCCCCAACATCGAGAAAACACCCATTGTATAAATAGATATATCTTGACCGCACTCCCAAAGGTGTATTGATTATTATAAACCCACATAAAAACTCCTATGTTAGATTCAAACTATTTGAATGTTGGGAATATATAAATGAATAAGAGACTACTATATAATATGAGTCACTATAATTTTTTCACGACACAAGAATAATACCTCTGATTGTCAATAGTCGAGCCTCGCTATCCAAATTTATAGGATGAACTACATGAAATGGTCTTACCCATATTCCCTATTATGTACTCTAATTCCAATGAGCTACACAACTCCCCTGATATGGGTTCTCATTCCGCATTGTGCCACATCCACGGCCACAACCTCAATGACTAGTAGAACTCCAAAATCCACACTGATATAGTATAGAATACCCCCTTCTAGTTCCCCAACTCTTCTTGGCTCCTGTATCACTACCCATAGGTCGAGGTTTTCTTCAATACATTTATATTTGTCCCATCCTATTGCAATATTGGCACACAAATGGTTTTCATGGAAATTTGTTATGAATGTACCCAAACCTACCACACTAGAGGAAGTATATCCAGTTACTACTCTACATAACTGATACTTATCCCTTTCCATTTTTGTTAATATTGACATTGTATTCGATTTCATAGCATGACTTCCTACTCTTGGAAGAAATTCCTCCTTGTTCTCTAGCCAAAACAACCTTCATTCCATTGTATGACTCTATTGGGTCCCCTTGAAGTAAGATATTTTACATCACCAACTATGAAAAATTATTTATCAACAATATATTAACATGGAAAATAATATTAAAATTACTACAATCCTGGAAAAATTTATCCACAATTTCATCATCTCCCACCATCAATAGAAAAATGAACAAAAAATTAGTAATGTGATAGGCGTAGTCCATTATAAATAAACTCCCCTAGATCAATCGCAAAAACTCCACTTCCATCTCCTAGTTAAGTATATCACGGTAAAATTTCCCCCATTTACTTCTCCATGAAGTCCTTCCAAACTATGTAATTCAGATTCTCATCTTGAGATTGAATGTCCCACCAATTCTTCGATTGACCACAAAACATGAAATATTTTAGATTGAATATATTCTCTACGTATTTCTATATGTGGTCAAGGATAATCAGGATAGACACAATTCATATCTTATCTACCTCAGTTCCACCCACTCTAGTGAATATTTGAGGGTGATGCAGCTAGAAACTCCATATTAGATCAGAAATATTCAACTCAACCCACCCTGGGTCCCTTTATATTATCTACATAAAGTGAAAAAATTAACATTTAACTTCTCTATATATCCCTCACCTGGTACTATCAGAACCTTAGGTTCTACTACTAGAGTATCATTTCCATCCATATCCCCATTTCATTCGATTAACAATAATTATCAAGGATTATAATCTCTACAATTCCCAAAATGTGTATTAGGACACATAACACATCATTTTCAAAGTTACATAATATGGATTCATAAAAATCCATAACAAGTCATCCTCCATACCCCACTACATGGTCAAAACTATGGCCCTATCACTACCCTCAACCATACCTCTTCATAGTCAAGGAAAACATATAATAAACATGTTCATAGATCATGTTTCTCACAATACACCAACTTGTCCATTTCATTTACCGTACATAGCATAATTTAAAATTATAAATTTCATATTTGGACACTTTTTAGTTAAATTAAAAAGGTAAATAAATAAATTCATTTAAAAAACTAACCTAATACATACTTTTCCACGAATATATAAAATGATTCATGTCACAATAATTCATAAATTACCAGAATTAGGCATGTGTACACAACTATCATGCCATACCATCCAACAAAAATCCTTGAAAAATAATAACAATGCCAAACAAGTCCATCACCCAAGTTGAAATAATGTTCTATTATAATACAAAACATCATGAACATTAATCCCACCCAAGGTAATTTGCGTTTCCACCATACATGGGTTAGATACTGTAATAAACATGCTGATCAACAAGGCCTAAATCAACATATTCTCTAATCTAGCTTTCTTAAGTAGTAATAAAATAAAAATATAAAAAACCCCTTTGATACGACATTGGGATGTCCTAACCCGAGTGTGATATACTTATTCACTAATTTGATCGGTAACATGACCTTTGGTGTGCCTCCTCATACAAAAGAGGATATTGGCTAGTAGCGATGGTCTAATATAGATATTATGGGGATACTATACACACATTACCAAATAATCACTATAGTGGATGGTAAAAAAATATCCAACCAATGTTATAAATAATTGGAATAATACAATATCAATTATATACCAGTATCACATAGTATAACAAAATAAGAAAACATTTCCCAAAAAATGAAGTAAATTTTTCATGCAAAATATTCTTTATCATCCAAATTTTAAAAAAAACAAACTAAGAACTTCCAATAGGGTACCGAAAATATATCTAGTTCCCTTATCCATTCTCCTCCCCAACTCATACATATAACATAGGTCTCTTTACGATATCCTATATTGAATACATGTAGTTAATTAGGGTACTGATTAGGTATCCTGGGTTTGGTGTGGGTTTAACTCAATATGACACACCAATGGAATCTAAGACAATATCGAGTTTAAAAAAGTTTAAGGAATTTTATAAAGAAAAATATTTGATAAAAAATTAAATAGGTCACATTTAATATATTATTATTTTACTATATATATATCAGGTTCATGATGACACTCTAACCATCCATACCTAGTTTGTCCCATGTAATGTTCTAAAACATCACCAAAGGGATATAACATTTCCATCGATCATGGGTTTCCAATTATTAATTCATTTTAATTATATAATTCATATAATGTAGTCCTAGAGATGTAAAATGGTACCCCATGGGAATTTGGGGTATCATTCCCCATCCCACAACCTAGTGATCACCAATAATAAATAAATATATTGGGTCCAAGAGTGGATGTCTGTATCCTCATGGATATTTTGTGCAGTAGTCTATGTCCCATATCTCATTCACAATTATCAAAATTCATGGTTCCATAATTCCAACCATTTATCATTAATTTGAATATTTATTATCAAAACAAATCATTAAATTCATTTATTATTTCATCTTATTGGAACATGCCATTGGTGGAAACCGATTTCAAAATTCTTATTTTCAAACATCACGGGATTCTAAAAAATTTATATATCGTTATTCACCCATTTCATCATTCCCATTATTCATTAATTTAATAATCACCATTCCATCCAATTGGATTATCACATTAATCCATCAATTCCGACATTTCATTAATTAATTAAATAATTAATTAAATCAATTCATGTTGTGATTCCCTAACATGAATTTTGAAATTTCCCAATTCCATACATGTAATTATAATCCAGACAATGGGAATTGAAATTGGTAATAAAAAAATTGAGGTTTTTTATGAAGGTTTTCCAAAATGAAATCCCCAAATTGAGGATGCAACATAAAAATCCAAAAATTGTTGAAGTTAAAGGACAAACTCTTATGAGAATGATAAAATAGTACAAAACCATCGAATCCAAGATCAAAACAAAATTCTAACCTGGAATAAAAAAATCCACATCATATGGAATGAGAGATGAGAGAGAGATAGAACCAATTGGGGAAGAAATAACATCTCAAATAAGATCGTTCATCAATTGGTAAGTTGATTCATGAAAAACGATGTTTTAGGGGCATTGGAACCCTCCATGGTGCCTATAAATTTAAAGGAAATTTGATAGGGTTGAGATGTGATAAATATAGGTTAATAAAGGCAGTTAATGAATGTTTTATATATTTTTTGGTGGAATTAAATCACATGTGCACAGTTTCCATATAAGGGGTGCATGGTTTTCTATACCTTGGGCCATAATTATGCACCTCACACTTGGGGTCGTAGGGTATATCCTATGTGTTACATGGTTTAACCAACTGTGTGTTAACCATAAAAACCCCATTTTCCTTACAAAATTCTATAATTTCACCTGAATCATTCCCAAATTGAAACCCCACCTGGATCTATCAAAAATGCTTAAAAGAGCATTAGACAACTACATAAATGAATGGGATCAAAAAATAGGTTCCACCATCATGGCCATTATGATAACCACTAGTAAACCATTGAACTCTACATCTGTATCTACTACACTTCCTATACTCATATAAATGAACTTATCCTCATATCCACATGCATTTTGGATGATGGAACCCTAACCATCATGTATCTGATGTCCCATTAAAGTATTGTATGACATGATATTAAAAAAACACTAAAGGGATTTTACTATGAGAAAAAAGACTCATAATTCAGTGTAACAAAATCCCTAGGAATACCCTAATTTGGCGTAACATATAGTTTTTTCATTGAATTAGACAAATTACATATCTAAATAGTGTTAGAGCCACTCATTATACCTAGATTGTGTTTTGTGGAAAAAATGAGATAGCCCCACTAAACCTATTATTTAAAATCGGTTGGAATCCAAAAATTAATATTTATGTTATTAAAATGAAAAATATAATTAAATTAATCATCTAGGGATATAAACTCAAAATTCAAGTAGTAGAAAATTATTTTTTAATTTAAATACTTATTGCAATAACAGTCTTCAGCTAGATAAAATATATTGAGATAAAAAACATTGTAAAATTAAATTTCAAAAAAAAAGGTCCACATATTTTTCATCT
This sequence comes from Viscum album, assembly GCA_963277665.1. Lineage (NCBI taxonomy): Eukaryota > Viridiplantae > Streptophyta > Magnoliopsida > Santalales > Viscaceae > Viscum > Viscum album. The sequence goes on along the minus strand of OY728127.1, from coordinate 1,643,792,460 downwards.
AAATTCAAGTAAGAGAAAACAGAAAAATGGATATAGAATAATTTTTTAGAATAGTGTCAATAAATAAATTTTCATGAAAAATTATCAACATCAGATCTTTATAAGAACTGGGGACCCATTGGTTTATGATCCTTTTCATTATCTATTCATTTTTTAGTAGTTCTAACATTGAAATAAAAATATTCTTTGTAATTTAAAACAATATTTCACACCTATTCTAGTAAATATAAATATTAACAAATCATTAAATGTTTTCCAAAATTATATATCTCAATGTTTGTATAGAAATTATTTTTTTTCAATTAAATTTTTTATTTTTATTTAAGGTATTTTAATACTTGGGTATTATAACTACCCTATATAGGAATTTAATTTAATAAAATAGGGCATATTTTTTATATGAGCATATTTAAATTATATTATGTTTATTTTTTTAATTTTATTCAAAAATATTATTTTTTTAAATAGTCAAAATTTTGTTTCATATTATAATATAGATTTTATAAAATTATAATGATCCTTAAATTAATCAATATTTTAAAATATTTTTTTTGACATTATATGGATTTATGTTAAAACTAATTAATAAAAAAATTAATAATATTAATTTTGAAAATAAAAAATTGATATCAATATTGTGAATTTAATTTTATTTTAGAAGTAAATAGAATTTAAAAGATTAACATTTAATTAAATAAAAAATAAACCATTTATTTTTGTAAGGGTTTTCATGTTAATAAATATTATTTTTGATAATAAAAAACTATGATCAATCCTTCAAAAAAAAACTATTAAAATTATTGCTTAATATAATATACTAATCAATAATGTAGTCAAAAACATCACATTGCATTTTAAATATAATATAAATCATGTTGAGATTACATACATATTGTGTCATTTTCTAATATTATTAACTATATCCCAGAAGAAATATCTCCCTAAATCCCAATTGTTTAGTATCTATCAATATTTGATATTTAATCAACTTATTCAACAACATTTTTTGTACCAAAAACTAATAGTTTTACAAAATGATAATCTTTTAGGAACATTACAAATAATAATCTTCTTTATAAACTCATGATCTTAAATAGAAGGAAACATGAGCTTAAAACATAGAAATTTTAAACAAAGCGGATCAATAATCATCTTTAAGAAAACTATAATCTTTATGATATGATTACAGATTAATGTTTAAAGATGATAACATAAAAGAATCTTGCTTTGATAAATATAGATCATATATAAAGATTCAGAGAGGAAGGATTTTGGAATAACTTATAAAATGTAATATAAGATTGTGGGAAAATGACCTAATGATCAGGAGGAATAAAAACATCTAATAGAAATAAGAATATTTCATATACTTATGCATTCAGTTTAAATCCTTTATTTGAGTCTTACTACCAAGATTATCATCACATAGTGTATATATTCCCATAGTTTCTTTGTTTCACTCCCCATCCATGCAATCATTGTTGGAAATTATCCCATAAAGGATTGTGTTTACTCCCCAATCCCCTATATACAATCTCAATATATATAAATCAATAAAAATGTATAAAAGGGTTATATAATACTAATATAACCCAAAAAATAATTATGAAATTATATATCTTCCAACATTGAAGTGAATACATTCCAAATTCTATAAAAGATTAATTGACCCATATAATGGAATGACATTGATGAAAATCATCAAAAAAAGATCATAATCCATCAATTGAAAGAATGTGAACTATATCATTATGAAATATCTACAATGAAGAATAATTAATATTAAATAGTGTCAATATTAATGAAAAACAATTTTATATTCACATTAGTAAATATCATTTAAATTACAGAATAAATATACTTTCTTTAGGGATTACAATTACATTAAAATGAAAAACACAAAAACAATTGGATAAATATTACATTCCAAAAATAGAATATTAGATAAAATAACTCAATATTAAAAATGGAAATAAACCTAGGAAATATATTTTATTTAATACCCGATTAAATGAAATATTACTTTAACATTTTATTAACAGAAAATAAGTTGGGGATACTTTTGTTTTAAAATAGTTTAATATAGAATTATTTTTTTAGATGGTCATGTAATATTGGTATTATTTTATGAAATCATATAAAAAAATATATAAAAACCCATTTGAGAAAATGAATAATTTAAATATGTATGGGAAATATTATGAAAAAAATAAGAGGTAAGTTCTGATCAATATAAAAATATCCTATTTGTAAAATTATGAAAAAAATTGAGACGAAATTGTAGGAAGACATTTGAAACAAATGAATAAATATCAATGATTATAATATATGGGTTCAGAGAAATGGAAATAAATATATTTCATATTTATTTTCAAATAAATAGTCCTGATTTTAAAATGATATAGGTAATAAAATCCCTAACTATTTCGAAATATTTTATTCAAAATACCTTAAATGATGAAACCTATGATAGAAATTTAAATTAATTCAATTCACTACTAGTACATATAGATAAAATCCAATGGGTACTATATACATCATACTAAATTAAATAGGTGGTGATTGTTGAATATTACTTAATGAATAAAATGTGAGATGAGAAACACACACCTTAACTCTTAACATAAAAAAATTTTATTTACCAACCATTTAAGAATCATAAAAAAATTAATAACTAAATTAAAAATATTATTCCGATATATTAAATTTTATCCCATTTAATTAAAATAATTTATTAAACATATATTAATTAGTAATTTTTCAGTTCCATTGTTATATGTTAGAGATTTTCGATAGTTCTATAATTTATGAAATAGAGATGAGGTTCACCATTCATCGATACCAATTTCATCGTACCCAAATTAGTAGAGTTATTGAAATAATTTTTTCAAGTGACGTATGTCGACCCCTATTAAATTTATTTATTTTTTGTCTATGGATTATGTGGAAGGTATCATTGGAAAACAATGTTTTGATAATTTACCAATTACAATGGGTTATTTAATAATGATCATAAATTTCTATCACATTAGTTTTGAAACATACTAATTAAATATATTAATCCCTATTATTAGATAATATTACCATTAATTTTATGTTTATTATTCATGGTGAAAATATTTATTTCTTAATTTCATCATCTGTGTTGGTGGTTAAACCGGTCTAAACAATAACATGTATTACTAATAAATTATTTATTATTTAGAGTAAACTAATATTATTATAATTATCTTACAATAATGTATATATATATATAATCATTATATTGTTTAATTATATTGAAAAACTGATTATATTAAAAGTTAATAAAGAATTAATTATGAAATGGAGATACTTTATTAATTCACTCCGTCCTGAGAGGGGTTTCTTTTGAAGGAAGGATTTAAAGCATCATTTATAGAGACTATATCCATAATAAACCTATGAATTTTTTTGGTATAATGTTATTTTAAGAATATTAAATATAAAAAATGGATTAGTGTTTTGATTGGGGTAGATGATGATTCATTTTATAGGTTTGTTTTAAGTTGAATTTTCAGAAATATTCATTCAATAATCTATATGTTTCCCTTTATAATGGATTTCTCTTAATAAAAAAACAATAATATAGGTGTGATATTTTTTGGAGGATAAATCCCTTATACACATATAGAAGGATTGAATTTTAGAAAATTTGAGGCCTTACTTCTTAGCATTACATATTTTTACATCATTTTTCCTTTATTGTGATAACTCAAATTCTTTACTTGGTAAGTTATTTTGGGGCATAAAAATTAAATTGAACTCCTTATATAATTATAGAACTATGATTACAAAATTAAAATAAATTTTTGAAAGTAAAATTTTTAAATAAAGTGCACTACACTTTTATATGATATCATAAAATATTTTAAAACCTTTTTTTAATTGAAAACTGACCATTTTAACATTACCTGTTTTTATTATTATTTCATATTATTTACTAATTAAACGAGTTTTAATGTAATTTTTGTATATTTAGAAATTAAATTATATTAATTATTTAAAAGTGACCATTTTAATTTGTTAATAAAAAATAAAAAACACTAATCAAAATAGTTTATTTAAAAATATCATTTTAAAAATAGTTAATTATTATAAAGTCCTATGAAAATTAATTATTCATATCTTAAAATGTTGAATTTATAAATTAATTATCATTAAATAATTTATTTTAATTTTATAAATAAAATGACTGCTTTTTAAATAATAATAATTAATATTATAATATGTTACTCATAATGAAATATAATTTAAAAATATAATATTTTAATAAATACTATAGTTTCTATTCATTAAAAAATTAAAATATTATTTTAAATTAAAATAAATACCCATTGGATATACCCATGATCCGTATATATAATTTATATATTTTTAATGGCCATATTTACAAATTCTATATTTCCTCTGACAAATATAAAATAGTGAAATTTAATTCTGACTAACAGACATACACACATTAGTAAAATAATTTAAACTATTAATTTTATTATCTCATTTAAAATATCATTTAATTATTTTCATTGTAACACCCAAAGCTTCGACGGTACGTTTCCCTTTGAAGAATGATATAGCTTGCGTTATACGCAACTTCGAGATTTTAACTCACCACAACCAAACAAACTCACCATTATGAATAGTAATACCCAATTTTTGAAATTTTATAATTTTTGTATCCAAAATGGAATTCATTTTTTGATTCGGAATATCAAAATTGATTAGGATGAATTTTTGGTACTCTTCTAAAATGAATCAATTGTTTATGAATAGTGAAAAATACTAAATTTTAATTAAAAACAGTTTTTTTATTAAAAAAAAATTGTTGGGATAAATTATACATTTTAATGGTTATTAAGTATCATTAGATTATATTTTTATCATTTAATATAATTTAGTTCATTGGATGTAATTTCATATTTAAACAGGACCTAAACTAGTGTCTATCTTTTGATAGTTATTATTTATTAAAAACAAGCTTTCTGTTTTCACAACGGGAATTAATTTTAAATTAATATTTCCACTTCTATGTTTTGATATTTGAAAAATAGATTCCATATTAGAAATATAGGGGTCCAAAATGTGTAAATAGGATACTTTTATATTTAGTCATTTTGAAAAATTACTTCGGTAAATATTTTATTTAATATGGTTAAAATGCTAAATCCGAAAATTAGGGTAAAAAATAATATTATAATAACAATAATTTCCCTAACATGTGTCCTAACCCTATTTACTGATAAATTTCTGACCTTGGGCATCCTTGGGTCGATTTTGGTACCCCATGGAGCTACATGATAGTGATTATGACACATTATATTAATTAATTTAAAGCAAGGACAACAATGACATAAACATATATCTTTTGGTAAAATAATTTTTGCATGGGGACCAAAGGTTATATATTCGAATATAAATATTAATTTTAAAGATATAAATATTTCCTATGTCATGGTATTTTTTTTATAATTTTTAGACATCAAATAAATAATATTATTAATGGCAAAATAATGATTGAGTGTTTACCCCATTAATGAATTATTTAAAAAATGAGATTTTAAAAATTAAAAAAAATACCTAAAACCTGTATAATTATTATTTGATGATTTTATTTATCACATTAGTCATCTTAGCTTCTCCTTTAATGATTTTTCAACCTTTAGAAACCTAATATAATTATATATTAAATTAATATGATCAAACATTTTTAAAGAGCCTCTCCCCCTAGTAAAAATATTTCAACTCTAACCCAATTCGCATACATCTCAATCCCCTTGGATCATCCACGCTCAGTCCAATTAAGCTTCATACATCCCAATTTTCATCATATAAGCCTTAACATTGGTAGAAGGCACTTGAAGGAATCCTTTTCGATCAATCCAAAGGGAGTTACCTGATTTAAAGCTAACATCTCCTCTTATGTTCTTTTCTTTTTTTTACTTCCCCATCCCCTTAACTCTATTTATTAATTTCTTTTGTAACAACACCAATATCCTAAATATAATAATTTTATGTCACTAGATGTATTTTAACTAAACTTACACACTCCTCCATCAATTTTGGTATAGAACATAATGATTCTGTGGATGATGATCAAGTACCTCACGAAATGATTATTGTTTAATCTTATACTTCCACCTCGTATGGAGTCCATTATGATAGCACTATAATTATATATGATATTTATTATATTTATTTTATCTATATTATTCTTTAATTGTCTTTTATGGCATAACTTTACTCTTTTCATGTTGTATATATATGATAATTTCATTTGAGGAAGTGCAGACTACCGCCCCCTCAAAGTGATATGACTCGTTCATACCATACATGGAACGTATAATGGATGGTGTTAATGAAATTACATAACATATATAAAATAATATATTATACAATAATAATAATATACTTATGCATCATTTGGTTTTCATTCCATTCAAAATAAGAAAATGAAATTGATGTAGCGTTCGTGAGTATGTACGGATTACTGTCTCCACGAACGCGATGAGATTCATTCCCCGTAGTAACTATTCAAGAATAATTTTTATTTTATTATAAAAAATAAAATTTAATAACATAATATATTTATGGATACGAATCAAATACATCTTATCCATAATAAACATGACTTACGTAAGAAAACAAATAAAGGAAAATGAATCAGTTTACACCTGAAGCAATGATACTACCAAAATATTATTAACAAAGAAATATTAGATGATCATATATGATATCATATTATGGTATTTAGTTTTTGAATAATTTAATAACAATGATTTAACTATTTTACAGAAGTTTAATGTACCCTTGACAAAGTAAAAGTACAATGTAATGGTTAATTTAACAATCTCTTTATTATCTGGCGGTGTTTTTACGTAAGTATCTACTTTGACCTCTTTATCATCTAAATCCACGATTCTTAAAAATATATTTTAAAACATTTTTAGTATTCACTTGTCTATGGGTTAATGAAATTTATACCCTTGTTTTACTTTTTATACAAAGGTTTTTAAAGGAATCTTTCTATTGATATCCAAATAAGGTACTTTATGACCTTTTCAAAAAATTAAGGTAAGTATATTTTTTTAACTTATACAGTGGGTGCAATTATTCTCATCCTTTACAACACCTTTTACACTTACCTTACAATCTCATAATAATATTTTCAAAATAAATATTATATTTTATAATTACATGACTTTTAAATGATTTCCAAACAGAAAGAGATATTCCTATAAAATAATTTTCATTTTATCTATGTCAATATCCTTCAATGGATTTTATACTTATATGAAGTAGATTTATTATGATACAAATCTTCCATACTTTATTGACAATTTTGTGATGTTTTTTCTATGGATGTTTTATTTTTATACCATTCATGGTTAATGGTTAACGTATTATCATTTCATATTATATTTTTAATACGAATGTTTATGTTATGTTTCAACCTTTTAATATGATTAATGCATTGGATAAAGTAATTGATGGGTGAAGCCCACTATAGCTCCTCGATGCATCAATAGATCTCATGAGACAAACTAGTTTCTTGACACAAGGCCTTGAAAAAAACTTCTTTGTAGACTAGGGATGAGGCCTTGACCATGTGGTTATGATGTTCGACATTATGCATTTCATCATTACGAAATTAGCTATTGATATTGCATGCGATTATTAGACTAGTCGAATATCCATTTGAACAAGTAAATGGAATTATTTGATTAATATTTTTCATATTTTTCTGAAGATTATGTTTAAAAGGATTATGTTTTAGACCTATACATATCCTTGAATATTTAAACTTATTTATGAATTTTACGCTATATTGTTATCCTTATTGAGTATCAGAGCTCACCCATTTCTATGATTTATTTTTCCAATTATGTGAAAAAGTATTTTATGGTTGACCTAAAGGGATAGGCTAAAGGATATAAGTGTGTTCAAAGGGGGAAAATGTTATTGTTGTTTTTATCTCATGAAGAAATGGAATACTTATGTATGTATCTAGTACTTCCAAAGCTAATAAACTAATTTTTGTTTTGGGAAATGATTAATTGTATAATGACAATGTTATATAATAATGCACTGAATTGGCGTAACAAGAAATAGGGTGTTATAGTTGGTATTGGAGGACGTTTATTACAATCAGTGGAGTCTAGATTTAGATAAATTCTGATTCGAGTACATTACACTAATATATAATTTGAGTATTAGTTTAGATACACTTCATAGAACATTTTTAATGTAGTGATTTTGTGTATTTTCCAAGCAATATATCCATGTTTGGATATGAGAAGGTAGAGGCAGCTCTAAAACAGATGTACCTAAGAGTGACAGTTTTTTCAAGAAGATTCAGGCTATACCCAGGGTATCCTGGTACAAGAAAATAGTCCTTGATTCACTCTTGTTTATGACACTCCCATGGGATATACTCAGGATAATTCACATTTCTTTACAAACCATTATGAAGGATTTATGAGTATATACCTCCTCAAAGACAAAAATTTTAGTGTTATGGATTACATCCATAAACTGTTGAATTTGTGATAACTATTTTACAAGTATGGAATTATGTATTGTGATTCATAAACTACTGTTGAGAATGCCATTATTTAGAAATGGCACCTAGTGGAACGAATGGGAACCGTATCAATGAACTTAATCCATACTATGACAACTCACCCAGTTTATGAATAATAACCGTATCTGTTTGGAGCACCCTAATCCACAATGAGGAGGATCAATGTTAGACTGATTCATGAGGCAACAACCACCAACATTGAATGGGACACCAAATCCATTTGTAGCTGAGTAATGGATAAGTTACTTATAGAAAATATTTCATGTTTGGGGAGTAACGAAAGGGAAAAAGTTGTCATGGCAGTTTATCACCTCACAAGAGATATAGATCAATGGTGGTCATTAATTCAAAACACAAATGAGGATGAATAAGTATCAAATATAGAATGGTTGGAGTTTAAAGTGATTTTTATAGAAAAATACTTTCCTTGTGACCATTTTTTGGATATGGAAGGACAATTTATATGCCTAAGATAATGAGGATGATAATGTCACAATGTATGATGCTAAATTTACAGGGTTTTAATGGCAGGCTGCAGATTATATACGAAACCCACAGAGTAAGATTGTTCGATTCATTGATGGGTTAAAACCATTTCTTTGTCGATCATCAGTCTCACAGTCCTTGACATCAGATGATTATATTTTCTCATGTGCTATCAAGGAAAAAAAGAATTATCAAATTCTTAAAACATTAAAGCATAGAAAGAGAACAAGAGATCTGTTGAAAAATCATGAAATGGAAATAATTGGAAGAATGTAAAAGTTGAATACCCATCTTATGGTAAATGTGAGAAGAAACACCCTAGTACATTCCTGAATGGAATGGGAGTTTGTTAAAAGTGTTGTGAAAAAGGCCACCAAGCTCATGAATGCAAAGGAAAGAAAGAGGCTTCCAATTATTAATGCGACAATTGTAGAGAAATGGGGCATTTTTAAAATGAATTTCTTATGTGCAAAGTAACCATACATCATAAAAGTCCAAGTGAGAAAGGCAAAGCTTATATGATCACTACTGATGAGGTTAAATCTCCAAAAGATGTAGTGGCAGGTAATTTAATGGTTTCCTCAAGTTTATCCAATTCATTATTTGATTCCATATCATCGCAATGTTTTATATATTCCCAGTTTACTATGAAAACTAGATATTTCTAATTTGATTTAACAATGGAGTTTTTAGTCAAAACAGCTAAGGGAAATCTCATTGCAACAAAATTTTGGGAATCAATCCCCATTAGGGCATATAGATGTTCCTTATCCACAAATATCATCATAATATCCATGGTTGAATTTGATATAATCCTCTATATGGATTAGCTTTCGGACCATGATGTGAAAATTTATTTTACGAAGAAGGAGGTTATGATTTTTTATGATGATAATGAATACCATATCTTTTGGGCAGAAACATCACCATCTGATTCTTATACAGATCCACCCCTGGAGCTATACTAAATTCAATTATTGGTGAGGAATTGAGTGAAATAACTATGGGTGTTAAAAGGAATGTTCAAATATATGATGTACCTATTGTACAATAATTTTTAATGTATTTACAGAGGATTTACCATGACATCTTCCAGAAAGATAAATTGAGTTCTCCATTCTTTTAATTCCTGGTTCAAGGCCCATATCGAAGAACCCAAATAGAATTCCCACTGTGGAATTACTAGTGATAGTGAAACTAATAGATGAGTTGATAAAAAAATATTTATTTTCACTTGTTTTTCTCCATGGGGACACCAAATTATTTTTGTAAAGAAGAAATATGGATCTGTGAGGGTGTGAATTTACTACGTAGAGATCAATCCTATAAAAATAAAGAACAAGTATCCCCTACCTCTCATTGATGACTTATTTGATCAACTAAATGGAGCTCAATATTTTTCAAATATTGTTCTTTGATCGATATATCAGCAGTTGTGTGTGAAGAATGAGGACACTCCAAAGAAAGCATTTAGAACCAGTTACGGGGATTATGAGTTTACAGTAATGCCTTATGGACTAACTAATGCAACCTATGTCTTCAGGGATCTAATGAACAGAGTTTTCAAGGAATACCATGAATACATTGTAATTATATTTATTGATGATATCTTGATATAATCCAAAAGCAACGAAGATCATGAAAATCACATGCGCACATTTCTAAATATTCTTAGAAGAAATGAATTATATAGGAAGTTCAACAAGTGTGAATTATGGCTTTAGGGTATTTCATTTCTTGGCCATATTGTCTCTACTTATGGAATCAATATTGATCCTTCAAAGAACAAGGAAATCCAAGAATGGATAGCACATAAAAGTATAACTGAGGTATGCAGTTTTATTGGATTAAAAGGTTATTATCGGCATTTCGTCCAAAAGTTTGCACGATTGGCTAACCCATTAACCTAGCTCACATATAAAGGGGTTAATTTTTTTTGAAAAAATAGTGGGGAGAATCATTTGAAGAACTGAATAGAATATTTTCTAATGCTCATACATCGACTCCACCATTAGGGAATGATGGGTTTGTTATTTATAGTGATGCTTCATAGAAAGGACTTGGCTGTGTTCTTATGCAAAATGATAGGGTTATTTCCAAAGCATCACGACAACAAAATATTAATGAACAAAACTATGCCACTCATTATGTTGAGTGAGTAGCTGTAATATTAGATCTAAATATATCGTGACACAATCTCTATAGTGAAAAATATGAGATTTATACTGATCACAAGAATTCGAAGTATATTTTCTCACAAAAAGAACACAACAAAAATCAAAGGAGATTTCTAGAACTACTCAAGGATTATAATTTTTCCATAAACTACCACACGGGGAAGAAAAATATGGTGGAAGATGATTTGGGTAGAAATAATCGTGGAGTTTTGAACAAGATAAGAGTTGAAAGGGATCCTATGTTCATGGATCTAGTAATGATGGATATGGGAATAATCATATAATGTGAAACATCAATACTTTTTCACATTTTTTCTAAACCATCTTTACTAGAAGTGATAAAATATTCTCCGACTGATGATGAGGAGTTTCAAAAGAAAATTAAAGCTATAAATGATGGTAGATTGATCAAATTTTTATATAAAGATTTGATTTTAATGTTTAGGAAGAGAATGTGTGATCCTAAACCAGCTAATATAAAAAGTGAATTTTTGAATGATGCTCATAGCCCCAATTTCCTTATACACCCTTGTAGTAATAAGATGTATAGAGATTTGATGGAACCTTTTTGGTGGTACAATCTGAAGAGAATGATTTCAGATTATGTGTCATGATGTATGGTTTATAAACAAGTGAAAACTGGAAGGCAACATCCTAGAAGAGTAATGCAACCTCTTCCCATACCTAAGTGGAAATGGGATGATATTACGATGGAATTTGTCATGGGGATACAAAAGACTCCTCAAAGGAATGATTCAATATGGGTCATTATTGATCATCCTACCAAGTCATCTCATTTTCTTACTATAAGAGAATATTTATCACTTGAACATCTGGAAATAATATATATTAATGAAGTTGTAAGACTTTATAGAGTTCCCCTATTGATCTTTTTGGATCGTGATCCCCGTTTTATATCAAGATTCAGGAAAAGTCATCAGAAGGCCTTTGATACTGAACATAGTTTGAGCACTTCCTACCACCCACAAACTGATGGACAAAAAGAACATAATATTCAAAAATTAGAAGACTTGTTGAGATCTTGCTCACTTGACTTTCGAGGTTTGTGCGATTAATATTTACCTTGTGTATAATTTTCCAATTAAAATAGTTTCCATTCAAGTATTCATATGGTACCATATAAAGTGATATAGGGAAAGAGATGTCACACACCAACTTGTTGGGATGATGTTGGTGAAAGAAAACTCATAGGCCCAGAACGTGAAGAGGAATCAATGGAAAAAGTAAAGGTTATCCAAAACCAGATCAGAGCAGCTCAAAGTAGGAAAAAGAGATTTTCCGATAACTGAAGGGAGGATTTGAAATTTCAAGTAGAAGATCGTGTTTTATTGAAGGTATCTCTATGGAAGGGTGTTATACGATTCAGTAAAAAAGGTCAATTGAGTCCCAAGTACATCAGACCTTTAGAAATTCTAGAACTAATTGGAGTGGTATATTGTTGCTTTTCAATGCATCCAAGTATCTCCAAAGATCGTGATGTGTTCCACATATCACTATTGAGAAAATACATGCCTGACCGAATGCATGTAATCCCCAATAAAGAAAAAATAACTGGAACCCGATCTATCTTATTTTGAAGATCCTATCATAATTCTTGATACCCGAGAACAAGTGTTGAGAAATCAGAAAACTCATCCGATGAAATTTCTTTGGATAAATTAAAATATGGAAGAACCAATATGGGAACCCTTGCAACATATGACAAAGAAAAACATGAATATTTTTATTTAATAGTATTCTAGAAATTTTTAGGATGAAATTATTTGAAGGATGGAATAATGTAACACCCCATGCTTCCCCGATACGTATGCCTTTGAATAATACAATAGCTTACATTTTACGCAACATCGAGATTCTAACACACCGTGACCAATCAAACTAGCCATTATGAATATTAATACCCAATTTTTAAATTTTACATTTTTTTCAAAATGGACTTCAGTTTTTGATTCGTAATATCTAAATTAGCTTTCGGTGAATTTTTTGCACTCTTCTGAAAACATTCAATTTATGATGAATAGTGAAAATACTAAATATTAATTAAAAACTACTTTTTTAATCAAAATAATTTGTATTGATAAATTATACATTTGAATGGATTCAATGTATAATTAAATAATATTATTATCATTTAATATAATTTAGTCATTAGATGTAATTTCACATTTAAACTGGACATAAATTTTTATCAATCTTTTTATTGTTATTATTTCTAAAGAACACGATTTTTGTTTTGCAACAAGAATTAATTTTAAATTAATTTATGTCTCTTATTTAATTTTAATTTGGAAACATGGATTCCATATTTAGAATCATAGGGTACAAATTGTGTAAATACACAACTTTTATTTTTAGACTATATAAATAATTATTTCGGTAAATATTTTATTTACCATGGTTGAAGTGGTAAATTCGGTAAATAAGTGTAAAAATTAATATTATAATATTATTACATTACTCAAACATGAGCCCTAACTATATTTAATTAAACAGGTCTGACCATGGGCATCCTTGGGTCGATTTTTGGACCCCATGGTGCTTCTTGAGAGTGATAATGACACTTTATATTAACTAATTTAAAGTAAAGTCAAATATGACATAAACATATATCATTTAGTAAAAAAGATTTTAAATGGAGTTATATAAGTTATCACATAAACTATAAATATTAATTTAAAATAAAAAAATTATTCCTACATCACGGTATATTTTTATAATTTTTTGACATCTAATAAAATAAATTATTTATACCACAATAATGATATATTGTTTACCTCATTAAGAAAGATTTAAATAAATGAGATAATAAAAATTCAAACAATATCCAAAACATGTCCAATTTCTGTTGAAAGATTTTATTTTTGACATTATTCATAGAAGCATAAATTTGATGAGTTTTTGACCTTTATAAATCTAAAATCATTATATAATAGAATGATATTTTTAAACATTCCAAAAGAGCACCTCCTCCACCTTATAAAAAGCCCTCACCTCTAACCAATTTCTCACACCTCTCAATCCCCTTGGGTCATCCATCCTTGGCTGAATTAGGCTCCCAAAATCCCTCTCCTCCTCTTAGAAGAATTTCCTTAGGCATAAGGCACTTCAACGAAGCATTTGGGTTCAAACCAATGGGAGATATCTGATTTAAAGGTAACATCTCCACTTGAGTTCTTTTCTATTATTTTACTTCCCCAAACCCATAAACTCTCTTTATTAATTTATTTTATAAAAAAAACACTATCTAAAATATACAAGGTTTATTTAGGATATGTATTTGAACTACACAGACACACGCCTCCATCTAATGGGTATAGAACATAATGTTTCTGTGGATGGCGAACTAATGTCTCACGAAATTATGATTGTTCAATCTTCTAAAACCACAACCTATGGTGTCCATTATGATGGCTCTCTAATTATACAAGATATTTATGATAATTATTTTATCTATAAGCTTCCTTAATTATATTTTAGAGTATAACATTTTTATGTTCATGTGGTATATATATGATAATTTCATTTGTAGAAGTGCAGATTATTTCCCCCTCAAAGTGATATGACTCGTTTAGACCATACATGGAACGTATAATGGATGATGTTAATGAACATACGTAACATATATAAAATATTATATTATACTATAATAAAAATATACTTATGTATCATTTGGTTTTCATTCTTTTAAAATAAAAAAATGAAATGGAAGTAGCGTTCGTGCGTACATACGGATTACCGTCTTTATGAACGTGATAAGATTCACTCCCCATATTAACCATTCAATAATATTTTTCATTTGATTGTTAAAAATAAAATTTAAGAACATAAAATCATTCTGTATATGAATCAAATACATCCTATCCGTATCAAACCGGACATACGTAACAAAACATATAACGGAAAACGAATCAGTTAACACCTGAAACAATTATACTACAATAATATTATTTACAAAGAAATATTAGAATATCATATAGGATATAATATTTATGTATGTATATATTTTATAATTTAAGAAAAATGATTTAACTATTATACAGGAAGTTAACGTACCCTCGACTAAGGAAAAGTACAAGGTAAGGTTTAATTTCAAAATATCTTTATTATCCGAGGATGTTTTTACATAAATATCTACTAAGACCTTGTTATCATAAACAGTTTGGTTTCATAAAAATTAATATCAAAACATTTTTTTTGTTTACTAGAGTATATGTTAATGTCATTTGTATACATTTTGAATTTTTATAAAATGTTTTGAAAGGAATTTTTACGTCATTTTCCAAAGAAGGTTCTTAATTACCTTTTGAAAAATTATGCTATGATTTTTTTAACATATACAGTGGGTGAGGTTATTCTCTACCGTTATAACACCTTTGATTCTTTCCTTACAAGATTAAAAGAATATTTTTAAAACAAATATTTTATTTTATAATTACATGACTTTTAATTGATTTTATAATGTAAAGATATATTTATCTCAAATAATTTTGGTTTCATCTATGTCGATATCCATTAATAGATTTTATACTTGTTTGATGTTTATTTATTATGATACAAATCTTCCATAAAGTATTTATGGTTTTGTGATATGATTGATTGTGGATGTGTTATTTTTATACCATTCTTGATTTCTGGTTAATGTATTAACATTTTGTATACTAGTTTTAATACAAATTTTTATGTTATGTTTCGACCTTTTCATATGAGGAATGCATTGGACTTATTAAGTGATAGGTGGAGCCCATTATAGCTCCTCAATGAATCTGTAGGTCTCATGAGACAAACATGTGTCATGAAACATGGCCCTGAAAAAATCTTGTTAATAGTCTAGCCACGAGACACTGACAATGTGGTTATGATGTCCAACATTATGCATTACATAATTGTAACGCCTCGACCCTAGATACCCAGAGTTAGTGCATTATTACATAACATAGGAATGATCACAAAGGATCAAGTCTCGAAATACCGGTTAGTTTAGTATTCTTGGAAACACTAGATATATTCATAAGTCTTACATTACATCATAAGGTAAAAAACTACAACAACATCTTGTCTTCATATCCCCTCATACTATCCCTACAGGTCATTCATAAATTACTTCTTCATAATCCTGGGAAAAATAAAGCATTGAACGGGGTGAGCTCAGATGCTCAGTAAGGATAAAATTATAATAGAAGATTTCATAGATAATCATAAACACTTAAGGTAGTTTATAACCAAAACGAAAGCCTTTTAAACTTGAACTTCAGCATAAAATGGTAAAGATAAAATAAAATAATGCCATTTACTTACTCGCATGGATATTCTACTAGTCGAATGATCACATGCAATATCAATAACCACTTTCATAATGATGGAATGCATAATTCCATACTATCATAACCACATAGCCAAGGCCTCGTGCCAAGACTACAAATAAGATTTTGCCAAGGCCTTCTGCCAAGACACTAGTTTGTCTCATGAGACCTACCGATGCATCGAGGAGCTATTGCGGGCTCCACCCGTCGCTTACTAAGTCCAATTCATTCCTCATAAGAAAAGTTTGAAATATAACATAAACATTCGTATTAAAACTAGCATATGAAATGTCAATACTTTATCCACAAACCATGAATGGTATAAAAATAGAACATCCCTAGTCAAACATAACTCATTCGATACAATATGGAAGATTGTCTTGAATCATATTAACCTCAATCGAGAATAATGAAGGATATTGACATAGATGAAAATAATCATCAAAACTATTTGAGAGAAATATCCCCATTTTTCTTGAAATCATTTAAAGTCTCACTATTTGTCAAGAAGCTATTGAAAAATAGATTTTTGAATCAAAGTGTCCCATACCACTTTGAAACTTTTAAAAATATTTTTAATTTTAAAACTTTAATGTCCATATAAATAAATCCTTAAAACCATTTTTTAAAACATGGACATTAATGAGCAAGATTTAGAAGAATAAGTCATTAAAACATTTAAAAATGGTATTTTAGTTAGAATTTCTAACCAAAAGAGAGAAAATTGAATACAAATGATTGAGGTAATCAAAACATTGTAATATCATGAGAATAAAGGAATTCATGATATAATATGTCAAAGTACATTATATACACCACATAAAAGCTATTTGGTGTATAACAACAAAGAAGTCTTAATGGAATGTAAATTGAGATGAAATCTCTCATAAAGGTCGTATCCTTAGGTTTAGGATAGATCAAAGACATATTTATGTGTGAAAAATATAAATACACTAAATATTATTGGAAATTCAGTGTAAAACAATCAAAGAACATTCACACATATTCTTGTAAAAACAACAACAACGAATTGGATGTTTAACACAACAAATCGAGAATGAGTTAAAATTACTCTTATCAAATTCATATCAATGACTTGAGAAATTATCAAGGGAGTGATTATGTGTATCAAAAGTATATTCACAGGAAGGGGAGTGGAAATTATTACATAATCAAATGAGTAGTGATTCCACACATAATCTTGGGGTAATATAATCAATGAAATATACGTAAAGCCAAATGAGTGGAAATTGAAATTTCAAATTCACTTATTGATTAGGTAACTTATGAAAAATACAACCATGAATGAAGGATCATACCATGATTATTTAAATATTCATAAATTAAAGTATATTACACAATGGATACAATCATGGGCAGTACACACACCACATGCAATAAATAAGTGGTGAACAATGGAATTCTCACGGAATTAAAAGTGAGATAAGAAACCCCTTACCTTGTACTTTTCCTTGGTTGGGGGTAGGTTAACCTAATTTATAATGTTTAAATAATTTTTATTAAATTATTCATTAATCATATACATTAATATGATATCATATATGATCTTTTAACATTACTTTGTTAATAATATCTTAGAATTATCGTCGTTTTGGGTGTTAACTTACTCGTTTTATTTTATACGTTTTGTTATGTAAGCCATGTTTGTCATGGATAGGTTGTATCTTATTCATATCCAGAATGATATAAAGTTCTTAAACATTATTTTTAAATCATCAAATGATAATTATACTTGAATGGATATGATGGAGAATGAATCTCATCGCGTTCGTGGAGACGGTAGTCCGTACGTACGCACGAGCGACAATATCATTATTTTGATATTAAAATAATATATAATTGGATAGTATATCATATATACAGAATAATTAACATGTTATATTTATTATTTAAATTAGTTACACATCATTATTATACCCACCCAAATAATAATATATTGAATAACAATTACACCACGACGTGGAGACGGTAAACCGTACGTACGCACGTATGGTGACATGTTATTCAATGGGTGGATAGAATACTGAATATGGTTGTTCCATATTTATAATAATATCACAGTATATATAAGACACTGGATTTATTATTTTAGAATGGTAATAACAAAGAAAGAAGAAGTGGAAGAAGAAAGGAACTTGAAAAGGGGTGGTGAAAACATTACCTCTTCTTCGGGTTCATCCTTTTGATTTGATCAAAAGGGCTCCTTAGTTTGACTTTCTGATCAAATTAAGGCCTCTATGTTGTAATGAAGGAAGTTTAGAGAGTATTTGGGATGGTTTTGGACGAACCAAAAGGCTTTGAAGGTGTGAAGAAATGAGAAGGAGGAGTGCCCTTTTATAAGAGGGGTGAGGGGCACCTTTGGAAAAGCTAGAAATATTAATTTATAATAAATTAATATTAGATTTATAATGGCTCCAAAGTGCATTATTCAGAGGTTAAGGTGGGGATAGGTCGAAAACCATTCAACCAATAGAATTTAGATAGGTTTGGGTTACTATATTAACCTTATCTTTTAGTTTTAACACTTAGTTAATTAGTTTGACATTTACCATGTCACTTTGTATTTTTATATTATATAGTTAATAAACATACTATATACATCCAAGCGACCCCAAAGTGGTCCATTAATGATATACCTATCATGATATAAGTCTCTTGGACGAACCATAGATTTTTAAGAATTTAATATCAATTAATAATATAATATTTCTTTAAATACTCTTTTATGTCGATTTTGACACTATTCAATAGTTGATTTTTGTGAAACTCATAATAGAAATATTACATCAAAAAAAATCAATTAAATCACTCCTAATATGTCATAGTATCCTATAAAATTAGTTTAATTCATTAAAAGTCTTAAATTATATTTATTTGGGTTTTTATAATATCAATTATTGTAAATTTTCACTATTATGGTAATTACTACATCATCATTGTGTCATAAATATATTAAATTATTTGATGTCTAAAAATTATAAATAAAATATAATTATGTTGGAAATATTATTATCCTTCTAATGAATATTTACAATCGAATTTATCTTATTTATAACCCTATATTAAAAATGTTTTGGTAAATAAACGTTTATTTTAACTCTTTTAAATCTTATTTGAATTAAATAATAATAAATGTCCTAATCTAATCCAAGTGGACCTAAATGACAATATTTTATTCGTAATGTTTTTTTTGGTCGAGATACACTTGTCCAATAGAATTAGTACTTGTGTTAGGGTAATATTAAAGTCATTTTTACACTTAATTACCCTATTTACTTTTAACCGTGGTAAATAAAAGTAAAAAGTTACTATTCACCAAAAATTATTTTCATCTCATTGAACCACATTTTACTTCTTGATATTAACCGTGTCTCTCGGATTTTTGGAATTCCATTCACAGAATCGGTAAAATTATGTTTTATGAAAAATTCAGTTTTTTTAACTACCACTTAGTAGTTTCACTATTCATCAAAAATTGAAGTTTTTCAGAGAAATGCCAAAATTTCACCCTAAGCTATAATTGGTATTCTGAATTCAAAAATGATGTCTATTTTAAAAAATTCTAAACATATAAGTTTCATTAATTAATTTTATAATTAATTCCCGCTGTCACAATAAATAGCGTGTTTTTAAGAAATAATATATATCAAAAGATTGACAATTGTTTAGGTCCAATTTCAAAGTGAAATTAATTCAAATGAACACCATTGGATAAAATGGTAAAAATATATTCAAATTATAATTTAAAACCACTAAATAATATAATTTATCATTATAAATTATTTTGATTTAAAAAGTTGTTTTTAATTAAAATTTAGTAATTTTCACTATTCATCAAAATATAAGTGTTATCTGAAAGTTCCAAAATTTCACCCTAGGATAAATTCGATATTCCGAATCCAAATATGAAGTCCATTTTGAGAGATAGAATTTATTAAATTTCAAAAAAGTAGGTATTACTATTCATAACGGCCAGTTTGATTGGTTGTGGTGTGTTAGAATCTCGAAGTTGCGTACAATGCACTCCATTGCATTATTCGAAGGGAAACGTATCGTGGAAACTTGGGGTGTTACATTCTCCCCTCCTTCAATAAATTGTGTCCTCACAATTTTTAAAATTGTGCTTGGGAATATAATGGAAAGTCCCACATCGGAAAAATAGTCAATAAAACTATCACTTTAAAAGAAAGAAAGAGAGGTATAAAGGTCAACCAAGATAACCCATACTCGGATTCCATGTAGGAAAACATGGATATGGATGATAAACTAAGTGTCATGTTCTGATGGAGTGGGGTAGAAATCATGATCAGGAGAAAGTTAACAATAAGAAACCCACAAACCTGTGTTGGGAAAAACGACCATTAGTCTCCTAGTAGGAAAGTAAACGGACAACATTTTTTTGTTTTAAGTTACATTGCATAAGTATGGGGAATTTATTTATGATATTGACTAAGAATATAAAGATATATACTTACATTTTATGTAGAGTTTCATTCTGTAAAAAATTTCCACCACTAACTCATTTTTTTTAAATGATGAGTATTCAAGAAGACTTGGTCACACTGGAAGAGCTAGAATAAACTTCTATAGAATCACATGATCCATGCAGAATGAACTATTTATTTACATTGTCTTTAGAGATTAATCAAAACCAAAATGGTTAGTACAAGATCTAATGATCCCCCAAAAGGATATTCCTTGAGAGAAATAAACACTAATCTAAATTTCCAAAATTAAACCAACAATACCCCAAAGTTAAATAAATACCATTCAATAATCAATTGTCCTTAATATTTTAATATAATCAAAACTAATATTGAAAATCAAAACATATTAAGAATGTAGTCTTCCACGTTAAATTGTATCTCCAAATGGCATTAATTACTCTTAAAGTAACATACTTAAAAGTAATTAACCTAATTATTTCCATAAATAACCCAAATCATTATAAATCCACAATAAAAACATAGATAAAAATCCACCATTACTCCTCAAATGAAATCCCATACTACTCTATTTTCCTTTGGCATATAGTGTTCTCAACAAAGCGAACAACTTCCAAAATAACATTTATCACTTAATCACCAAATCATTTTCCTATACTAAGGGTATTCATTTGATAAGACATAAGATCCCAAATAAAATTATTATTGATCAATAAAATCATTTAACTAAAAATAAGTCACATTAACCAGGGACTTCACGTAATCCAGTGGTAGGCGATAAATCCTAATCGCACTTTGGTTGTGGGTTCGATTCCCACAGCTTTGTCCGACGCGACGGGTTGTCACACGGTCTACGTGTTGTCCTTTATCAAAAACCATATTTTATAACATTACCAAAATGAGATAAATTCCTCAAAATAACAATAACATAATTTAATCAGAAATGTTATCTCATAACTTGCATTTTCATCCCAAATTATAATAATTTGTAATTTCCTCAACCCCAATGAACATATAAAACCAAATGGTTATTTATAACTATATCCACAAGAGAAAAGATAATTCTTCCATAAATATCATTCTCACATGGAAAACGTTAGGGTTACAAATACAAGTGAAAATTATTCCAAAGTAAACCCTTCAACAAGGATCACTAATAATTTTTAAACATTTATCCAACAATTTATTTCCACATAGATTCTTCTCTGACCAAGAAAATATCCAATAGAATAGGACATTCACTCGGGTAATGGCCAGGTCCCCTACATTTACGGCAAATTACTGTAAATGGATTCTTGGGACCATTTTTATCTTCTTCCATAGTACTCTTCATTTTTCTTCGGCAATTCTTCACTTTATGTCCTTCCTTCCCGCACGTAAAGAATTTCTTTGTCCCGTTGAGACACTTTCCTGGGTGTCTCCTTCCACATTTCCTGCAAGATGGAAATTGAGGATTTCTTTCTCCATGGTCTCCACTACTGGAGCTCTTATCATTCATCACCTTTCTCTTCTTTGTTGAGTCCGATAATTGGTTAATATATTTATTATTGATCATATTTTTGGAAAATTGATTTTTCATAAAGATGATATCTTTTACGCCTATCAACATTCCATTTTGTTGCTCCTTGCCACCACCGTTCCCACCTTGTACATCATTATCAAAGTCACTATGACTTCCTTGGAATCCAGCCATTGACTAAAACCAGAAAGCATTGTGTGAGTAATAGTATTCATACAATCATTTAGAGATTAACATGCCTCCATATTCTCAATTTGAGACAAATTAGGATTAACCAAGGTCATTTACTCTCATCTTATATATATAATACTTTAAATCATTTTGTAAATAAAATTTAAATTACCCTAATCATATCCCCCGGGTGTGTCGTAACCAAGAGTGCAGCAAGGCCAATTGTCGTGCACAAGTTCCCGTTCGAGTCTAGCTCAAAGCGTTGTTTTCGGGTTTTACCCCTAGGTACTTCTATGCCAGAGCCGCCTCTACCTGCTCGTATCCAGACAGGGATGTATTGCTCGGAAAACTCACAAAATCTCTACAATACCAAAATTCTAGGAAGTTCTTCTATACTAATCCTCAATGTTCATCTTAGGTCTACGTGCTCTAATCAGAGTTTATCTAAATCTAGCTTCCAAGGTTTGTACTAAACTTCCTCGGATACTAACTATAACGCCCCGACCCTAGATACCCAGAGTTAGTTCATTAGTACATAACATTGGCATGATCACAAAGGATCAAGTCTCGAAAGAACTATTAGTTTAGTAGTCTTGGAAACACTAGATATATTCCTAAGTCTTACTTTACATCATAAGGTAAAAAAACTACAACAACATCTTGTCTTCATATCCCCTCATACTATCCCTGCAGGTCATTTGTAAATTACTTCTTCATAATCCTGGGAAAAATAAAACATTGAAAGGGGTGAGCTCAGATTCTTAGTAAGGATAACATTATAACATAAGCATTCATAGATAAGCATAAACACTTAAGGCAGTTTATAACTAAAACAATATCCTTTTATACTTGTACTTCAGCATAAAATGGCAAAGATAAAATAAAATAATGTCATTTACTTACTCGCATGGATATTCTACTAGTCGAATGATCACATGCAATATCAATAACCAATTTCATAATGATGGAATGCATAATTCCAAACTATCATAACCACATAGCCAAGGCCTCGTGCCAAGACTACAAATAAGATTTTTCCAACGCCTTGTGCCAAGACACTAGTTTGTCTCATTAGACCTACCGATGCATCGAGGATCTATAGCGGGCTCCACCCATCACTTACTAAGTCCAATGCATTCCTCATATAAAAAGTTTGAAATATAACATAAACATTCGTATTAAAACTAGCATACAAAATTTCAATACTTTATCCACAAACCATGAATGGTATAAAAATAGAACATCCATAGTCAAACATAACTCATTTGATACAATATGGAAGATTGTATTGTATCATATTAACCTCAATCGATAATAATGAAGGATATTGACATAGATGAAAATAATCATCAAAACTATTTGAGAGAAATATCCCCCTTTTTCTTGAAATCATTTAAAGTCACACTATTTGTCAAGAAGCTATTTAAAAATAGATTTTTGAATCAAAGTGTCCCATACCACTTTGAAACTTTTAAAATGAGTATTAATTTTAAAACTTTAATGTCCATATAAATAAATCCTTAAAACCATTTTTTAAAACATGGACATTAATGAGCGCGATTTAGAAGAATAAGTCTTTAAAACATTTAAAAATGGTATTTTAGTTAGAGTTTCTAACCAAAAGAGAGAAACATGAATACAAATGATTGAGGTAATAAAAACATTTTAATATCATGAGAATAAAGGAATTCATGCTATACTATGTCAAAGTACATTATATACACCACATAAAAGTGATTTGGTGTATAACAACAAAGAAGTCTCAATGGAATGTAAATTGAGATGAAATCTCTCATAAAGGCCATATCCTTAGGTTAAGGATAGATCAACGACATAATTATGTGTGAAAAATATAAATACAGTAAATATTATTGGATATTCATTGTAAAAAATCAAAGAACATTCACACATATTCTTGTAAAAACAACACCAACGAATTGGATGTTTAACTCAACAAATGGAGAATGAGTTAAAATTACTCTTATCAAATTCATATCAATGACTTGAGAAATTATCAATGGAGTGATTATGTGTATCAAAAGTATATCCACAGGAAGGGGAGTGGAAATTATGACATAATCAAATGAATATTGATTCCACACATAATCTTGGGGTAATATAATCAATGAAATATGCGTAAAGCCAAATGAGTGGAAATTGAAATTTCAAATTCCCTTATTGATAGGTAACTTATGAAACATACACCCATGAAAGAAGGATCATACCATGATGATTTGAATATCCATAAATTAAAGTATATTACACAATGGATACAATCATGGGAAGTACACACACCACATGCAATAAATAAGTGGTGAACAATGGAATTCTCACGGAATTAAAAGTGAGATAAAAAACCCCTTACCTTGTACTTTTCATTGGTTGGGGGTAGGTTAACCTCCTGTATAATGTTGAAATAATTTTTATTAAATTATTCATTAGTAATATACATTAATATGATATCATATATGATCTTTTAACATTGCTTTGTTAATAATATCTTAGAATTATCGTCGTTTCGGGTGTTAACTTACTCGTTTTCTTTTATATGTTTTGTTATGTAAGACATGTTTTTTATGGATAGTTTGTATCTTATTAATATCCAGAATGATATAAAGTTCTTAAACATTATTTTTAAATCATAAAATGATAATTATTCTTGAATGGATATGATGGAGAATGAATCTCATCGCGTTCGTGGAGACGATAGTCCGTACGTACGCACGAGCGACAATATCATTCTTTTGATATTAAAATAATATATAATTGGATGGTATATCATATATATAGAATCATTATCATGTTATATATTTTATTTGAATGAGTTACACTTCATTATTATACCCACCCAAAGAATAATATATTGAATAACAATTACACCACGATGTGCAGACGGTAAGCCGTACGTACACACGTATGGTGACATGTTATTCAAAGGGTGGATAGAATACTGAATATAGTTGTACCATATTTATAATAACACTACAGTATTTATAAGATACTGGAGTTATTATTTTAGAATGGTAATAACAAATAAAGAAGAAGTGGAAGAAGAAAGGAACTTGAAAAGGGGTGGTGAAAACATTACCTCTTCTTCGGGTTCTTCCTTTTGATTTGATCAAAAGGGCACCGTAGGTTGGCTTTCTGATAAAAATAAGGACTCTAGGTTTTAGTGAGGGAATTTTAGAGAGTAGTTGGGTAGGATTTGGCAGAAAAAAAAGGCTTTGAAGGTGTGAAGAAATGAGAAGGAGGAGTGCCCTTTTATAAGAGGGGTGAGAGGCACCTTTTGAAAAGCTAGAAATATTAATTTATAATAAATTCATATTCGGTTTATAATGTCTCCAAAGTTGATTATTAAAAGTTTAATGTGGGTTTAGGTCTAAAACAATTAAACCAATAAAAATTAGACAGGTTTGGGTTACTATATTAACCTTATCTTTTAGTTTTAACACTTAGTTAATTAGTTTGACATTTACCATGTCACTTTGTATTTTTATATTATATAGTTAATAAACATACTATATACATCCACTCTACTTCCAAGTTGTCCATTAATGATATACCTATCATGATATAAGTCTCTTGGACGAACCTTAGATTTTTAGGAATTTATTATCAATTTATAATATAATATTTGTTTTAAAAACTCTTTTATGTCAATTTTGACACTATTCAATAGATGATTTTTGTGAAACTCATAAGAGAATGGTTACTTCAAAAAAGTCAATTAAATCAATCCTAATATGTCATCTTATCCTAGAAAATTAGTTTAATTCATTAAAAGTCTTAAATTGTATTTATTTGGGTATTTATAATATCAATTATTTTAATTTTTCACTATTATGGTAATTACTGCATCATCATTGTGTCATAAATATATTAAATTATTTAATGTCTAAAAATTATAAATAAAATATAATTATGTAGGAAATATTATTATCTTTCTAATAAATATTTACAATCGAATTTATCTTATTTATATCCCTATATTAAAAATGTTTTAGTAAATAAACATTGATTTTAACTCTTTTAACTCTTCATTGAATTAAATAATAATAAATGTCCTAATCTAATCCAAGTGGACCTAAATGATAATATTTTATTTCTAAGGTTGTTTTTGGTCTAGATACACTTTTCCAATAGAATTAGGACATGTGTTAGGGTAATATTAATATCATTTTTACCCTTAATTACCCTATTTCATTTTAACCGTGGTAAATAAAAGAAAAAAGTTACTATTCACCAAAAATTATTTTCATCTCATTGAAACACATTTTACTTCTTTATATTAACCGTGTATCTCGGATTTTCGAAATTCCATTCACAGAATCGGTAAAATTATGTTTTATGAAAAATTCAGTTTTTTTAACTACCACTTATTAGTTTCACTATTCATCAAAAATTGAAGTTTTTCAGAGCAATGCCAAAATTTCACCCTAAGATATAATTGATATTCCGAATTAAAAAATTATGTCTATTTTAAAAAATTCTAAACAAATAAGTTGCATTATTTAATTTTATAATTAATTCCCGCTGTCACAACAAATAGCGTGTTTTTAAGAAACAATATATATCCAAAGATTGATAATTGTTTGGGTCCAATTTCAAAGTGAATTTATTTATAATGATCAACATTGGATAAAATGGTGAAAATATATTCTAATTATACTTTAAAACCACTCAATAATATAATTTATCATTATAAATTATTTTGATTTAAAAAGTTGTTTTTAATTAAAATTTAGTAATTTTCACTATTCATCAAAATATAAGTGTTATCTGAAAGTTCCAAAATTTCACCCTAGGATAAATTCGATATTCCGAATCCAAATATGAAGTCCATTTTGAGAAATAGAATTTATAAAATTTCAAAAAAGTAGGTATTACTATTCATAACGGCCAGTTTGATTGGTTGTGGTGTGTTAGAATCTCGAAGTTGCGTACAATGCACTCCATTTCATTATTCGAAGGGAAACGTACCGTGGAAGCTTGGGGTGTTACAATAATTATAAAATTGGATATTAATATTGAATTCGATTATTCTACTAGTAGAATATCCATGTGAATAAGTAAATAGAATTATTCGATTTATATTTTACATATTATGCTGAAATTTATGTTTAAATGGATTCTATTTTAGTCTTATGTCTTTCCATAAATGGTTATGATTATTTATAAAGTTTATACAATATTGTAATACTTACTAAGAATCTGATCTCAGTATGGGTTATAAAAAAAACATGGAAAGGAAACATGAGTTCATATATATATAAGAATGAAAACATACTTTACCCATAAAACATAGGCACTTTAACATACCTCATAAAATCATGAATAAATCATAGAAATCATAAGACATAAAGGTAACTTGAGGAATTCATAACATTCTTACGTAGGGAGTAACCCTCTTGGTTACTTTTGGAATACCCATCACAGTATATTCCCTAAAATCTCTTCGGAGAAACCTTAACGTTTCACTCCTTCGCGTTACCCAATGCATTGGAGAGCTATAACGGGCTCACCCGCCCTTAGTGTATCACGGAACCACCCGTCTTCATAATAATGCCCAAGAACCATAACATAATCATATCACATAAAACATGCATAAAGGAAACATAAAATTTCCACATTTCAATCATGAGATATCAATACAACACATTGATATAAAAACATTATGAAAACCATTTTCAATACTAAAATAAAAGAAAAGTAAAACATGGTATTTATTTTTCTTTTAAAAAAAGGTATGGCTTGTAGAGGAAGCCGAAACTCAAATAACGGTCACGACGGCAGAAAAGTCGTTGTCGCCGCATACGTACGACAAAAACATTCCCTTTTTTCGTTTAGTAAATGCTTCATATAAAAAAGATTCCTTTTGAATAAACGTAAAATTCAAAGGGGTTTATACACCATATAAAAGAAAGTTGTGTATAAAATAAAATATGCCTCAACGAAAGGAGATTGAGACGAAGTCCCATACCTCGTATCCGACTTGACCCGACCATTCTTTAATCTCCTGAATAATAAACTTGAGTTAATCGCTACTTGCTTATGAATCATTTTCAAGTTCATTATTCCTTTTATACCATGTTATGAACATCATGTAATCATTTAAGTTAATAATGTTCATTTTGTCGGTATTTGGTTCTTAAGTCAAAAATAGACTT
The DNA here is from genome assembly GCA_963277665.1 of Viscum album. Classification (NCBI taxonomy): domain Eukaryota; kingdom Viridiplantae; phylum Streptophyta; class Magnoliopsida; order Santalales; family Viscaceae; genus Viscum; species Viscum album. Next base: position 1,643,763,554 of record OY728127.1, on the reverse strand, counting down.
CTTACACTTACATGTTGTTAATTTGGTCAAAGGTTCATTATATCCATAATGGTATTCATGATGTAGATATCATATATGTCATATATATCCAGTATATACATTCATTTATAATATTACATAATCATTTAGAGGTATGAAATGAAATGCACCGTTCATGGAGACGGTAAGCCGTGCGTACGCATGAACGCTACTTCCATTTCTATTTCATATTCTCTGGAATGGAATAATAATGATATAATAGTATATTATAATTCCAGTATAATAACATATATAATATCATTAACTTTATCCTTTACACATCCCACATATGGTATTAACGAATCAAATCACTTTCAGGGGGCGGTAGTCCGCACTTCCTAAAATGAAGATATCGTGTTTACCCATAATGGAAACCATAAAGGTATGCCAAAAATGAAAAAAAACAGAATCTTAAGGAAAACATAAACATATTATATATCATATATAAAAATAGTGACATCATAATGGCCACCTTTGAAGGTGTTAAATGAGTGTTGAACAATCATCGTTTCGGGAGGCAGAATTTCGCCATCCACGGAAACCGTATGTTCTTTAACCATTTGATGCAGTTGTGTGAGAGTGTAGCTCAAATAAATCTTATAACAACATCCTAGTATGTTGATGATACTGGTTTTGTTACAAAAGAGGTAGATAAAAAGAGTTTAAGGGGTTGGAGAAGCAAAATAAAACAAATGAACATGAGATAATGAATTACATTTAAAAGTGTAACTCATTTTGAGTTGAGCCTAAAGGCTTCCTTTGAAAGGATTCTGCCAAAAGGGAATCCTCTAGGATGAGGATAGGGATGTGGAGAGAGCAAATGGGAAGGGGTTGGCCGAGCCAAAGGCTTGAGGTGTGTGTGAAATGAGGTATAGGTGGGGGCCTTTTATAAGAGGAGAGGAGGGGCACTTTTGGAAAGTAAAGAAATATTACTTTATTTGAAAATGTGTTTCGGTTTCAAAAGGTCCCACATTGATATAATTCGTGGATAAGGTGATAAGGGTTCGAAATCCACTCATCCAATTGGTTTTGGCCATGTGTAGTTCATAGATGTTACATTGTATTTCCATTTTATTTAAATCGTCAAATAATGATGTCATCGCTGCATCATTATTATGTCATAAATAATTTAATTTATTTAATGTCTAAAAATCATAAAACAAATACTATTATGTAGGAAATATTTTTATCTTTCCAATGACTATTTATAATCAAAAATCTTATCTTTATAACCCCATGTAAAAATTGTTTTCGTAAAACATCTCTTGTTTGTGTCATTTTTTACTTTAACATTTAATAAAAAGTTATTTATGTCATTTCCAAACCAAAGTGTCTCCATGGGGTCCCCAAGTTGACCCATGGCTTTTCTAGGTCGGCCATGACACAACCAATAAGGTTAGGACATGTTTCAAGTTCATTTCATTTTATTAAAGCATTATTTTTACCTTAAACTACACTAATTACCACTAATCGCGATTAAAAACTTAATAAGTTACTATTCACCAAAAAATTATTTTTATCCCATTGAACCACATTTTACTTCTTAATGACAACCATGTATGTCGGATTTTTGAAATTCAAAACACATAAGTGGTAAAATTTCATTTAAACAAAAAATCAGCTTTTATAAGTACCACCTAGTGGTTTCACTATTCATCAAAAATTGAAGTTTTTCAGAAAATTAGCAAAAATTCACCCTAAGCTATATTTGATATTCCGAATTCAAAAATGAAGTCTATTTCAAAAAATTCAAAACATATAGGTCCCATTAATTAATTTAATAATTAATTCCCGCGTCCAGAGCAAATAGCGTGTTTTTACAAAACAATAAGTATCAAAAGATTGACACCAGCTTAAGTCTAATTTCAAGGTGAAATTGATTCCAATGACCACCATTGGATAAAATGGTAAAAATATATTCTAATTTCACTTCAAAATCAATTCAAAACATAATCTAATCATATAAATAAATTAGATTAAAAAGTAGTTTTGATGTAAAATGCAGTATTTTTCACTATTCATTAAAAAATGAACATTGTCAGAAAAATACCAAAAATTCACACAAGGTAAATTTTGATGTCCCAATCATAAAGAATAAGTTTATTTTGACAAACATAGTTTATAAAATTGTCAAAATATAGATTCAAAAATTGTTTGCCATCAAAAGGCAGTAAAACAATTTTTTAAGAATATTAGTGTATTCCATGCATAAGATTGTATTTATTTTCATTTTAAGCCGCTATAACACTATCTTAATCATTAATAGACATAGATAAAAATATCTATTATTCATTGCTTACTTGGGATGTTACATCCTTCCCCCCTTTAGAAAATTGTGTCCCCGTAATTTATTTACTTATCGAATAAATGGGGGTACTTATCCCTCATTTCATTTTCAGATTCCCATGTTGCCTCTTCAATCATGTGGTTTTTCCACAAAACCTTTACCTGATGAATCACCTTATTCCGTAACACTTTCTCCCTGTGGTCAAGAATCTGGACTGGTTGTTCCTCATAAGATAGGTTCTCTTCCAGCTGAACTACCTCTGGGCTCAAAACATGAGATGGATCTAGCATATACTTTCTCAACATCAAAACGTGAAAAAACATTGTGTACCTGAGATAAACTCGGAGGTAAAGCCACTAGGTAGGCAACTGATCCAACTCTCTCCAGAATTTCGTATGGTCCAACAAACCTTGGACTCAACTTTCCTTTCTTACCAAATCTCATCACGCTTTTCCAAGGAGAAACCTTGAGAAAAACATGATCACCTACCTCGAAAGATAGATCCTTCCTCCGGTTATCTGCATAACTCTTCTGCCTGCTCTGAGCTGTTCTCATGTGTTTCTGAATCAGCTGAACTTTTTCTACCATCTCTTCTACCAATTCTGGTCCCATCAACTTCCTTTAACCCACTTCATCCCAGAAAGCTGGAGTTCGACACCGCTTCCCATATAATGCCTGAAATGGTGCCATCTGTATACTGGAATGAAAACTGTTATTATATGAAAACTCAACCAAAGAAAGATGTTGGTCCCAACTTCCCTGATAATCCATAGAACAAGCTCGTAGCATATCCTCCAATGTCTGAATTGTTCGTTCTGACTGCCCATCTGATTGAGGATGGAAAGCTGTACTAAAATTTAATTCAGTACCCAACGACTTCTGCAGGCCTTTCCAAAAGTTAGATGTAAACCTTGGATCACGATCCGATACAATGGAGAGAGGAACTCCATGTAACCTGACTATCTCTTTAAGATACAAACAAGAAAGTTGATCAAGAGAGAAAGTATCTCGTATAGCAAGTAAATGAGCAGATTTGGTCAAGCGATCAACAATAACCTAGATTGCATTATTACCTCGAGATGTCTTCGGTAATCCAACAACAAAGTCCATGGATATATTCTCCCATTTCCACTCTGGCACTGGTAAAGGATGAAGCATCCCTTTCGGTAACTGCCGCTCTGCTTTAACCTGTTGACATGTCAAACACTTCACAGTAAAATCAGCAATGTCTCTTTTCATTCCATCCCACCAGTAATACTCCCGCAGATCTCTATACATCTTAGTACTGCCCGGATGAACTGAAAACGGAGAACTATGAGCTTCACATAACAGCTCTCTCTTCAACTGTGAATCACAAGGCACACACAATCTCTTCCCAAATCTCAAAACACAATCACTATCAATGTTGAATTCAGGCAACTTACCTTTCTGAACCAGCTCTACCTTTTTCTGCAACTCACTGTCTTGCTTCTGTGCTTGCTTGATTCTATCTGATAGAGAAGATCTCACTGATACCTGAAACAAAACAGAAGGAATTCCTGCACCAACAACTTCTATGCCAAAGTGCATCAAATCTTTAACCAAAGGATGACGTTTTAAATGCAACATTGTTAATGAAGCATTACTTTTTCGACTCAAAGCATCAGCCACTTTATTTTCTTTTCCCGGATGGTAATGAATTGTACAATCATAATCCTTGATTAATTCCATCCATCTCCTTTGTCTCATGTTTAACTCTTTCTGAGTGAATATATACTTTAAACTTTTTTGATCGGTATATATTTCACACTTTACTCCATACAAATGATGCCTCCAAATTTTTAAATCAAAAACAACAGCCGCTAATTCCAAATCATGTGTAGGGTAATTTACCTCATGAGTTTTCAACTGTCGTGAAGCATAAGAAATTACCTGATCATTCTGCATTAAGACACAACCAAGTCCTTTCAATGAAGCATCACTGTATATAACAAACTCACCATTCCTGGAAGGTAGTGCCAAAACTGGAGCATTCACCAATCTTCTTTTCAATTCCTGAAAACAATAATCACATTCTTTTGTCCAGATAAACTTAACACCCTTACGAGTTAGCTTAGTCATTGGACTAGATAACCGTGAAAAATTTCTAACAAACCTTCGGTAATAGCCCTCCAAACCAAGGAAGCTACGAATCTCGGTTACATTTGTGGGTCTTGGCCATTCTTCCACAACTTTTGTTTTTGCAGGATCAACAGTTATTCCATCTTTAGAAACAATGTGACCAAGGAAAGAAATTTGTTTTAACCAAAACTCACACTTGCTGAATTTCCCATACAGTTTCTTTTCTTTTAAGGTTTGCAAGATAACCCTTAAATGTTTTTCATGCTCCTCTTTACTTTTAGAAAACACCAAAATATCATCAATGAACACCACAACAAACTTATCCAAGAACTCATGGAAAATTCTATTCATTAAGTCCATGAATACAGCAGGTGCATTGGATAGACCAAAAGGCATTACTACAAATTCATAATGGCCATATCTCGTACGGAACGCGGTCTTCAGAATATCTGCCTCCTTAACCTTCAGCTGATGGTACCCCGATCTCAAGTCAATCTTTGAAAAAAACTAAGCTCCCTGGAGCTGATCAAACAAATCATCGATATGAGGCAAAGGATGTTTGTTCTTAACAGTGATATTATTCAAGGCTCTATAATCAATGCAAAGTCTCATAGAACCATATTTCTTTTTAAAAAATAAAACAGGAGCACCTCATGGTGATGTGCTAGGTCTAATGAAACCTTTCTCTAATAAATCTTGCAATTTCTCCTTCAACTCTAAAAGTTCAATTTGTGCCATTCGATAAGGGGGTTTTGAAATTGGCTTAGCATCAGGAACTAAGTCAACAGTAAACTCAACTTCCCGATCTGGTATTATTCAAGGCAACTCCTCAGGAAAAACATCAGGATACTCATTTACCACTGGCACATCATTAATCTGAACAGTTCCTTTATTTTCAACGACGTGTGCAAGGTAACATTCATTTCCATCTTTTACAAGTTTCTCGGCCTCTTGATATGTTATCAAAAGTAAGGGTTCATTCTTGTAAACAATCTGAAAGTCTTTCTGAAAAGAAACTTCTTTAGCTCTACAGTCAATCTTAGCATGGTAAATAGAGATTCAATCCATACCCAGGATAACATCAAACTCTACTAGAGGTAGAACAATAAGGTTTGCAAGTAGGTTCTTTCCACAGATAAGGATAGGAAGATTCTTATAAATTCTTTTTGCCTCGACACTTCCCCCAGGTGTTTTTACCAAAAGTTCAGGAGTCATTTCTTGAGATGGTATTCCCATTTTACTAGAAAAGGTTTCAGAGATGAAAGAATGTGTAGACCCCGAATCAAACAACACACTGGCATAATCTGAAAAAACAAACAAAGTACCTAATACAACTTCATTTGATGGCCCGACATCTGCTGAAGTAGTTGCAAAGGATTTCACCACCCCTTTCTGCTTGTAGTCTAACTTCTTCCCATCACTCAAGCTCCTTGTCGGACACTCGTTTGCATAGTGACCCATCTCATTGCACTTATAACATTTCAATAACTGTAAATAAAATTTGTTCTTACCTTCACCTTGATCCTTTTCAGTGCAATCACGAGCCTTATGTCCCATCTTACCACATCGGTAGCACTTCCCAGAATTCAGAAGACATTCCCCAGCATTCCTTTTGCCACATTTATCACAAACTGGAAACTTAGTTCTCTTACCATCAGACTTTTTTGAAGAATTCTTACCTTTCTCCTGCCACCTCGGTCTCTTCTTCTGCTAGTTGTTATAGAAAACTTGGTCATCGGAAAACTCCATTTCCACCTTCTCAGCACATCGAACAAGCTTTTCATAACTTTTAAACTCACGAGAATCTAATGCCCTTAGGTATTTTGGATTTAATCCTGAGTAGAAACGATTGATTTTACTATCAAGGTCCCGGATAAAATTTGGAGCATACCTTGCCAATCGTGTGAACCTTTCTTCATAGGCAGCCACTGAGTCTTCCTCTTGCCTCAATTCCAAGAATTGTTTTTCCATCCAAAGTCGAACAGCCTTAGGAAAATACTTCTCAAGAAACATACCTTTGAATTCATCCCAGTCAAGAGCATCAATCTCATCGGCGTCCCTGATATTTTTAACCATAGACCACCACTGATCTGCTTCTCCCTCAAAACGGTAAATAGCAAGACTAACCTTTTGATTGTCTGAACACCCCATGACATCAAAAATCTTCTCCAGTGCTTTAATCCACCCTTCAGCTAGCACAGGGTCAGATGATCCTCTGAATGATGGTGGATGTTGCCTCATGAAATGTTCCACCACTGACATGTTCCTCTTCGGTTGATCTGGCTGATCTCGTGCATGGATACCACCGCCATTTATCGCTTGAGTCAACTGCACCATTACTGCAACAAACTGTTCAGTTCCAATTCCGACCATCTCTGGATGCTGATTCGGAAGGTTATTTCCTTCTGTATTCCTTCCTAGCACTGCTTCCCTGTTTCCTATGCGGAAAACCATTCTGAACAAACATGTCTTAGATGAAGCAACATGGTAATCTTTAAATGATATATCATTTCAAAAAAATATATATATATTTTTGGATAATCATTTAATAAAATTCTAACTCCTAAAGTTATCTAAACCGACCTCTGATACCAACTATAAGGCCCCAGCCTTAAACCTTACTTAATCTTGAGTCATTACAAGATTACACATTGAGGATCTTTTCAGGTTTAGAGTTTTAGGGAATTAGATCATAAAACTTGCATTACATTCCACATATAAACAAAGTGGTTACATAAAGATAGTATTCTTCATTCCCATCAATGGAAACACATTTAAAATAAAACATGGATTATTTCTTGACACATCCTTGACTCTATCATCTTATCATGTACCTTTCCCTTCACCTGTGAAAAACATTTCAAAAACTTGGGATGAGCATAAAAACTCAGTATGGGTTATAAAAAAAACATGGAAAGGAAACATGAGTTCATATATACATAAGAATGAAAACATACTTTAGCCATAAAACATAGGCACTTTAACATACCTCATAAAATCATGAATAAATCATAGAAATCATAAGACATAAAGGTAACTTGAGGCATTCATAACATTCTTACGTAGGGAGTAACCCTCTTGGTTACGTTTGGAATACCCATCACAGTATATTCCCTAAAATCTCTTCAGAGAAACCTTAACGTTTCACTCCTTCGAATTACCCAATGCATTGGAGAGCTATAACGGGCTCACCCACCCTTAGTTTATCACGGAACCACCCGTCTTCATAATAATGCCCAAGAACCATAACATAATCATATCACATAAAAAATGCATAAAGGAAACATAAAATTTCCACATTTCAATCATGAGATATCAATACAACACATTCATATAAAAACATTGTGAAAACCATTTTCAATACTAAAATAAAAAAAAAGTAAAACATGGTATTTATTTTTCTTTTAAAAAAAGGTATGGCTTGTAGAGGAAGCCGAAACTCAAATAACGGTCACGACGGCGGAGGAGTCATTGTCGCAGAATATGTACGACAAAAACATTCCCTTTTGTCATTTAGTAAACGCTTCTTATAAAAAATATTCCTTTTGAACAAACGTAAAAGTCAAAGGGGTTTATACACCGTATAAAAGAAATTTGTGTATAAAATAAAATATGCCTCAACGAAAGGAGATTGAGACGAAGTCCCATACCTCGTATCCGACTTGACCCGACCATTCTTTAATCTCCTGAATAATAAACTTGAGTTAATCTCTACTTGATTATGAATCTTTTTCAAGTTCATTATTCCTTTTATACCATGTTATGAACATCATGTAATCAGTTAAGTTAATAATGTTCATTTTGTCGGTATTTGGTTCTTAAGTCAAAAATAGACTTCTTACACTTACATGTTGTTAATTTGGTCAAAGTTTCATTATATCCATAATGGTATTCATGATGTAGATATCATATATGTCATATATATCCAGTACATACATTAATTTATAATATTACATAATCATTTAGAGGTATGAAATGAAATGCACCGTTCATGGAGACGGTAAGCCGTACGTACGCATGAACGCTACTTCCATTTCTATTTCATATTTTCTGGAATGGAATCATAATGATATAAGAGTATATTATAATTCCAGTATAATAACATATATAATATCATTAACTTTATCCTTTACACATCCCGCATATGGTATTAACGAATCAAATCACTTTCAGGGGGCGGTAGTCCACACTTCCTAAAATGAAGATATCGTGTTTACCCATAATTGAAACCATAAAGGTATGCCAAAAATGAAAAAAAAACAGAGGATTAAGGAAAACATAAACATATTATATATCATATATAAAAATAGTGACATCATAATGGCCACCTTTGAAGGTGTTAAATGAGTGTTGAACAATCATCGTTTCGGGAGGCAGAATTTCTCCATCCACGGAAACCGTATGTTCTATAACCATTTGATGCAGTTGTGTGAGAGTGTAGCTCAAATAAATATTATAACAACATACTAGTATATTGATGATACTGGTGTTGTTAAAAAAGAAGTAAATAAAATGAGTTTAGGGGGTTGGAGAAGCAAAATAAAACAAATGAACATGAGAGAATGAATTACCTTTAAAAGTGTAACTCCTTTTGAGTTGAGCCTAAAGGCTTCCTTTGAAAGGATTATGCCAAAAGGGAATCCTCTAGGATGAGGAGAGGGATGTGGAGAGAGCAAATGGGCAGGGGTTGGCCGATCCAAAGGCTTGAGGTGTGTGTGAAATGAGGTAGAGGTGGGGGCCTTTTATAAGAGGAGAGGAGGGGCACTTTTGGAAAGTAAAGAAATATTACTTTATTTGAAAATGTGTTTCGGTTTCAAAAGGTCCCACATTGATATAATTCGTGGATAAGGTGATAAGGGTTCTAAATCCACTCATCCAATTGGTTTTGGCCATGTGTAGTTCATATATTTTACATTGTATTTCCATTTTATTTAAATCGTCAAATAATGATGTCATCGCTGCATCATTATTATGTCATAAATAATTTAATTTATTTAATGTCTAAAAATCATATAAAAAATACTATAATTTAGGAAATCTTTTTATCTTTCCAATGAATATTTATAATCAAAATTCTGATCTTTATAACCCCATGTAAAAATTGTTTTCGTATACCATCTCTTGTTTGTGTCATTTTTACTTTAACATTTAATAAAAAGTTATTTATGTCATTTCCAAACCAAAGTGTCTCCATGGGGTCCCCAAGTTGACCCATGGCTTTTCTTGGTCGGCCATGACACAACCAATAAGGTTGGGACATTTGTCTAGGTCATTTCATTTTATTAAAGTATTATTTATACCTTAAACTACCCTAATTACCACTAATCGTGATTAAGAACTTAATAAGTTACTATTCACCAAAAAATTATTATAATCTCATTGAACCACATTTTACTTCTTAATGACAACCATGTATGTCGGATTTTCAAAATTCAATACACATTAGTGGTAAACTTTCATTTAACTGAAAAATCAGTTTGCTTGATTATCACTTAGTGGTTTCACTATTCATCAAAAATTGAAGTTTTTCAGAAAATTACCAAAAATTCACCCAAAGCTATATTTGATATTCCGAATTCAAAAATGAAGTCTATTTTACAAAATTCAAAACATATAGGTCACATTAATTAGTTTAATAATTAATTCCCGTGGCCAGAGAAAATAGTGTGTTTTTACAAAACAATAAGTATCAAAAGATTGACACCAGTTTAAGTCTAATTTCAAAGTGAAATTGATTCCAATGACCACCATTGGATAAAATTGTAAAAATATATTCTAATTTCAATTCAAAATCAATTCAAAACATAATCTAATCATATAAATAAATTAGATTAAAAAGTAGCTTTGATGTAAAATGCAGTATTTTTCACTATTCATTAAAAAATGAACATTGTCAGAAAAATACCAAAAATTCACACAAGGTAAATTTTGATGTCCCAATAATAAAGAATAAGTTTATTTTGACAAAAATAGTTTATAAAATTGTCAAAATATAGATTCAAAAATGGTTTGCCATCAAAATGCAGTAAAACAATATTTTAAGATTATTAGTGTATTCCATGCATAAGATTGTATTTATTTTCATTTTAAGCCGCTATAACACTATCTTAATCATTAATAGACATAGATAAAACTATCTATTATTCATTACTTACTTGGGATGTTACATAGGCTAATGGATATAAGTGTGTTCGATGGGGATAAATTTTGTTGTTGTTTTTATCTAATGATGTAATGTAAAACATATGTAAGTAACTATTACACCCATGTCTATGAAAGTAACCAGTCATTCGGGACATGATTCTTTATATCCTACCAATGTTATGTAATAATACACATACTCTGGGTAACTAGGGTCGGGGCATTACATTCATTACATTAATTTCTTCAATCTGTGCCATGATAATCTTGTGAAACATAGGGGTAAATATTTTATGTTGAGTTAATTTTGGTTTATATGTTCTTTTATTGTTTTTTAAAATTTCATAATGATGTTTCCTATGAAATTATATTAATTAGTTATTGTTTCTCTATTATTTATATATTTTATGATAATAAAATGTATTCATATTTATCGTAGTTTAGTGTTCTCTATAGAATAATCTATTCTATAATGTTTTTTAGTTAATATATAAATATATATTAAATTTATGTGGTGATTTATTCTGCACAATTAAATAATTTTTCCCAAAACAATTTTGTTACTTTGATTAAAAGAAATTTGGGTAATTATGACTCATTAAATCTTAATATAAGAATTTTGATTCATGCCATTTTTATTTCTCTATAGATATTTACAAAAGTTTGTGGTCTTGATTTATTGTAAATTATCTCAATAAAATTGGATTTCTACCATGTTCTAACTCTACGAAAGATCATCTCCAAGACATATTTACACTAATATTTATACATATGAATGGTAATGTATGTACATCTTCAAATGTGATATAGAGAACACCTCATGCACTTGGGACTTGTTTTGGTGTTGTTAAATATTATATAGTACCATCCTCACCCAATCAGGGGACTATGAATGGATAATCTATCTAGAGATCAACTTCCCATTTTTTCATAACTTATATACCTAAACATTGGTGATATTTGATGAAATTGCTTGTCTCTAACATTAAACAGTAAATTTCATCATTGAATATATGTGTATCACATCTATCGACATTTTATAGTTTTAATATTTCACTGAATAACGTGAATCATCTGTATCATTTTAGGTTCAAGATCATCACTCATCATTTTATGCTATCCTAATATTTCCAAACATATTATAGTTCATTATGTATTGTAATATAGATTCTTTTATAGATACATTTGAATTACATAATGACCAATTTTTATATGAGATTTTCACTAGGGGCGGTGTTGATCCCATAATCACTCAATGTCTATTTAGTATAATTTTAGAATCTATTATAAAGTTTGAATGGTCTTTTTATAGTGATCATCGATCTGGGGATGATAAGAAATGTTGAATCCCTACTATGTACTAAATTCCAATTAAATAATTCTCCAATGAATCAAGACAAACCTTAGGACACGATTTCATAGAATATAAGGTGGTTCTAAAAGATGCATTAGCAATCCCTTTATGAATATCATATCATGTTAATATTCTGTGAATTATTCCCAATTATCAATGTATTGATCATATGTAATGAGGCCATAACCTATTACCCAAATTGAATTATGAATGTCAAGAGCCTTTAAAAGTCTAACCATAATATCCATAGTGATGTTCTTCAATTTCCATAAAGTTTTTGGAAGTGGCTTCATCATCCCTTTAGAAATTTTTCATTTCATCCTAACTTTATATTATACAATGAATCACGATATATTCTCTTTAATCCCCTTTTATGAATTCCCATATTAAATTATTCTAGAGATCTTTAAACATTTTTCCTTATATTCTATATATTTAATGATGAGAAACATGTTTCTTCCATAAAAATATTTATCTAATTTAATTAATTATGGATCACATATTTGTTTTCAAAATCATATACTTATATTAATTTAAATTATGATTTATGTAATACTCCATACCATCTTCGTCATCTCTTTATCCTTCTTTTGTGTTTCCTTGATCTTCACAAGGGTGTGAAGTTGTGTAGTCATTTGGGAATGATTGGATTTATAATTTCCCATTATATTTTCTAAGTCTATAATTTTCAAATAAATTATTGTGGAGTCTATTCCAATCATCAACATTGATGAGGCAGCATGATCCTTCTTTCTCAGATCCTCAACCACCATGTTTTTTTATTAGGGTAGCCATTTATTTTGTAGTAATAGTAAAAGGTCAAATCCAAAAATCTATTTTGATTCATATTAAATTACATCAATATTAAAATGTATATTAGTCTATTGAGGATGGTATATATATAAAACTTTTAAACATAGTAATAGTTAATTCACATCATTAAAATAATATTATTGTTGTAAGATCTAAATACTTTATAGGGAAATTGTTCTCAAAAATATTTAATTAACAAATGGAATAAATTATAAATATTTCATTATATATGAGAAATCGTAAAATCACTTATTTAATGTTTCATTTTATGTTATAGAACCATCCCCAGTACATGGGAATGTGAATACAGAATCAATGACTAAAATAATATTGAGCTCAATGTAATTTGTTGAACATTCATATTTCTAAATAAACATGACTCCCTTTCAAGTTAATATAATCATGTGATATAAAAACCAAAATATGATTCTCAAAGTGTTTATATAGTATCTATCCAATATAATAACACTATTAATTTTTGTCACATTGGTTGGACTATACCATTCATAAATAACCATTTACATAAAGGGACCCAAAGATATACCCTCATTTATAATTATATATCCCACGACTGATACATTATATAAAAATAATCTGAACATTCAAAATTTGGCATAAAACTTATCCTTTCATATGGTATTCAGTAAAATCCACACATTATTTTCATTCACATCCTTTATTAGGTAATATATTTGATTATTATCAATATATACCTATATATATTGACATATATAATCTCTAAGGAAACTTTAAAATCTATGAAAATAGTAGCGTTATTTTTTGTTTGAATAAGGAATTTAATGATTCAAAATCATATATAGTAGGGTGGAATGAGTTTATTATAACATTTTACACTAAATTATGGATAATCAGATTTATTTTTAAAATTTTATATATATTTATATCATATAAACTAATTGAACATATCATTAATATGAGGTAGAGGAAACTTTTTCATGATTATGTTTACTAATGTACACTATAATCGCAAAAAAGGGTCACTAATAAATAAATATTATAGAAATATATAACTAGTGAAATTGAATTTGAAGAACATGATCATATAAACCCCCTTTTCAGATTCATTTAATGTTTATTCTTAAATTCATTATATTCAATAAATACTATTTGACAGAAATTTTTCAATAGTGTCATAGAACCCAGTATGAGTTCAATTAGAAACTAAATACCAAATTTTATGGAATGAACATGTAATTCAATAAAAAATATATCCATATAATCCTCTAAAATATGAACATATTCAATTTTTATTTCAACTTATTATATGTCATCCATTTAATCATCTTCATGGGAATCATGAATTATATTGAGGGAATTGATTATAAATGGATTCTATCATAATTCCTAAAACATTGTTTTATCATTGGGTGACTATGGAAATGAAATGAGAATTAAATATCCCAAAAATTGATATGATATTAATGTTGGGTCCTTCAATCGAATCCTAGTACCAAATTGATTTCTGCATAGAGAATAAAATCTTTGTTTATAATAAGTAACTTCACAAAATCCTCAATTGAAGAAGAGTAATATACCTTTGAATAAATCGTCACACCACGTGGAGAAAATAAATCAATAACTATTCATTGGAGATATGAGATATTAATCACGGGGACTTTTGTAGATATGAATGAATTCAATGAACTAGTATAAATAAGATGTTATTGATAATTTTTATACCTATAAACACCCTAATTTCATTATTATTTTTTTAGTTCACTAATAAAAAATATTATTTGACTCTAAAGAAAATGTAATTTAATTGTGGAATAGTATGATAAATAAAACCAATTCAAATGTGTTCAAAATTTTGACACATTCATTTCCTCCTGTAAAATTTTAGGTTTATGACATATTATTTATTGTTCATCATTTTTTGTTTTAGGTCTAATATTTATATTCATAAAATATTGAACCCAAAAAAGAATTAAAAGAAAATTGATTCAAAATAAGGTTACCCAAGAACCACATATTACACCATGGTATTAAATGTATTACTGTAAGTTAAAAATTGTTACAAACCTAAATTATTATAAAAAAATTTCAATATATCAGAGAAATAGTCTTATCATGTCTCATGTTTTTAGAAAAATAATTCATAATACTCTTCTTCATGACCCAGGGAGTAGGAAAATAAATAATGGATAACTCATATTCTCAATTTCGTTAAACATAAGAGATACCATTCGAATATAATTTGTGAGAAAAATATAAGAATTTGGTTATGAGAACATTATAATGGTTCATAGATATAACAAATAGAGAATCACACTTAAATAAACATTTATCAATATTCATGAGTCTTGTAATATGGATATTTAAATATCATCATAAATGTGATGTACAGAACCAGAAACATGATTCAATAGTTATGATCCATCAATAAAAAATAGAAACATATGAATATAGATCATAATTAATAATATAAAATCTTTCCTTATGATGAGGCTCACTTCCATGAATATCATCACAAAGTTAATAAATTCAAATTGTTGATTGAGTTCACTACCCATTCCCATAATCATAGAGTAAAAATTTCCACAGTGTATTGGTATCACTCTTTATTGACATTGGATTCAGTTTCTAAGATATAATACATTTCCAAATTATTTGGGGGCTATATAAGTTAGTTCATATGCATATATTAATATAAAATAATACACATTTGTTCCAGATGAACCTTAACACCTACATTACCCCATAATATGTTAATTAACTTATTATATGAAATGATATTTATAAAACATATAGAAAACATGATCATAATCTGTCTAGATATCGTGGGTAGGTGGTGTAATTAGAGAATACCCCCATTCATGAATATAAATTTTATAGGTTGAAGACTTAAATGAAACCCCCATATATATGAGCATTAGAAAATTTATTTGAAAAATAATAAGTCTAATTCCTTGAGCCAATAATCCTGAAGCTGGTGCATTACATTATTACATTAGCATGATTATAAAGAATTAAATCCGAAAGGACCGATTAGTTTAGTAGTTTTGGAAAACCAAATTAAAAACATGAAACTCATATTACACTAGTAAATATAAAATAAAACACAATATATAATATAATAAAATTAAATAAATCCATGAAATCTCATTCAAATATTTATTTTTCACACACTGTGAAAAGGAAACAATATAAGGGTCATCTAGAAAGATCAGTAATGGTATGTACATATGATTTAATAGTAAATAAATGATCATAATCATCTTGGAAAGTTATATAACTAAGAACAAATTCCATATATTTATATATACAGATAACGAATAATCATTATTCTAATCTAAATATCGAAAACCCATTCCTTTTAATCAATAAACATATAATAAAATGTATCCATAAATTATGTCAAATAAATAATATCAGGGATAATGATAATAATAAAAATTGAATTATTGATAAATAAAGTTCTTAATTATTGGACATCTAGTTTCCTAGGTAAATTCTACATTTAAATTTATGACCCTTCACAAGACAATTTAGAATATATGGTAGAAACCCATATGATTTGGCCAATTGATTCCTCTAATGATGCTACAGATTCATCGAGGGGGTCAAATTAAATACTCTAAAACCTATGTCATAATAGTATAAATCATTCCTTAAATATATAATAATCTATTTATTTCAAAAATAATGTTCCTAATCAAATATCTTTAATGAGTAAATGATATGGATTTATCAATGATTCCATAGTTAATCAAATAACATTCAAAGAAAACAATGTTGGTTAAAATGGTACACTGTATAGGAAATAAATAAAACCATCACATAATATTATCGATATTGAATATAAATTTAATTTAAAATTGAAAATATCCATAATTAAGTGTTTTTTAAGTGAAAGTTAAACATCACAAAAAGTAGTGAGATTACAAATATAACTTTTACCACCGAGTAATTTTCATGTTAAACCCTATGGATGAGATAATTCAAAGTACAAAAAATAAATCCATGAAGTATTATTTAATAAGGATATTAAATGAAAAATGTTTAGTACATAAACCAAATTAATGTTAATTGGATCTTGATAATGAATAAGTCTCAATAGAATGTATATTGAGACAAAATCTTTAAGCTTACATTTCAATTTGGTTGCATTCCCTTTTATATAAGGTGTAATGGTTTTAATAATGTTATTAAATTATAAAGGAACCATAATAATATTTATAATAGTTTATATTATCTTTTTATAATATCTTATTAACTTTTCTTTAACAATCATTTGTTATTTTCATCGTTTCGAGTGTTAATTGTCTACATTTTTGTCTATGTATTGAATTTTTATTCTTTTTTTATTACATATATAATGATTTAATCATATAAATCATATAAATAATTATTAAAATTTCATTTTTATTCAGTTTATTTGTATATATAATAATATATAAAAATTGGAGATGTAAGTGATATCCACTATTCATGGATACGGTTGGTCGTACTTTCACATGAAAATTGCTTCCATTTCTATGTCATATTTAAATAGTTTGTGATTTATTTATATATTAATATCATCATTAAATTATAATTATAATTTCATATTTATATATATATATAGTCATTAAAAACATCATTAATACATTCCCCGTAAAGTGTGAAAGAATCACATCGCTTTGAGGTGGCAGTAGTCCGCACGTCCATAAACGATGTTATCATATTCCCAAAAAATGTATATCATTATAGTATATGTTTAAAACTAAATTTAGAGAAGAATAAAGAAATTATTCATTATATATATCATATAAACACTATAAATCTGTGAATATTTTAAACATTTAATGGTGCTAATAGAAGAATGAGTGCCATTGTATTTTGAGTCACGAGTCCTCCGTTCACACAATAGATGATTATGTATCCTATTTGATGGTAGTGTGTATGATTGAAGGAAAAAACATCAATATAAAAATATTTAATTATATTTTTTATAATCATGTTATTATATAGAAAATATATAATAATAATATTTAATGGGTGGATAATGAAATGAAACAAATGTGATCATTGAAGAACACTACCCCTTTTTCAGGTAACTCCTTTTTTTTATACAAAAAGACTTCATTGTTTTTATTTATTCCCCAGGTGATTATTCTTGGATTATGGTAAGTAATTTGGTATATAAATATTTTCATGGTTTGGATGAGAAAAATGGATTTAGAAGTTCGAATAAATTGGGGGTGGGGGCCTAATGCCTTTTAATAGTGCAGGATGAGTGGTATTCATGTAATGTTTCGAAATAAAGAATTACATATAAATTTATTTGATGTAAAGTGTATCAAATAAAGAAATAATTTTGATAAAACGGTGAAAATAGTTTAGATATGGCCATGAATGGTTTTTTAAAATGTTTTTATGTCATTATGGCCCTTAATATTAATGTTTAACCACTAAGTAAACTCATTTTCATCTAAATCATTACAATTACTGTTAATTTATTTCAGTATTATTTTTTTTTAAAAAAAATTATTACCTTATTAGAAATTATTACAAAAATTAATAAAAATATGGAAAACATTTCAAAATTACAGTTAAATAAATGGTATAAATTAATTTAAAACCACTCCCTTACATAGGATTGGAAAGATCTGTTTTAATGTAAAACAATTTCAAAATTTCACTATGTTTTTTAATTTAAAATCAATAAAAAAATTACCCAAATTATGTAAATTGTATTAATATGTTTATTATTGATATATTTTTATATTAAATCAAAATTATAATATTCTTTATCATTAATTCATATTTAAATGAAGAGGGATTTTTTAACTAAAATGCAGTATTTTCACTTTAGATAAAAAAATGAAGCTTCTCAGAATAATTCCAAAAAAATAACCATATGTTAATTTTTAAATTACTCCATTAGATATGTAGTTCCTTTAGAAAAATAAAATTTATAAATGGGTAAAATTTTGGTTTTAAAAGTGTTGCATCATTAAAAGGTGATAAAATTACCTTTAAAAATACAACATTTTAGGAATAATTGAACTTGTTCTGGACCTTTGTCGTTCAAAATTATTTTGTAAATGTAAAACCACTAGATTTAGTATTATATATATATATATATATTCATATGTTTGTTAATCATATTCATAATATCTAATTTAATGACTATGATATATCTATTAAATTAATAATATTACTGGTAATACATGGTCTTGTGTGTAACCCAAGCTCTGTCAGTGTTGCATGTAGTGTATGATTAACATGTTGTATACTAAAAATCATGATAGATACAAAATTAAATTTTTTCTAAATGGAAACTATTTTATTGTCTTGGGTTGTTATATACTTCCCACCATAAATAAATTCCTCCCTTTTAATTCATACTTGATCTGGGTAATCATGGGTTCAAAATTTGAAAAAACAACTATTCTGTAAAACCAACATTTTTAACAGGGTAAAAAACACATCATTATAATAAGTGGTAAAGGTAAATGTGAAGTTAAAAAACTATGCTCTTGAAAAGGATACCATAAGTAAAAACATGGACATGGAAGAGAAATAAAACTATCATGTTTTGATGGAGAGTGAAAGAGAACATGTTTAGAATAATGTTATAAACCATAAATCTATATAAAATTGGTGTGAAAAAATGACATTGGTAAATTAAAAATGATGGAAATATGAAAAAATTATTGTTTCAAGACACTTTTTCCATGATTTTTTGGAATTAATTAATTCTCTAATAATTGAAGGAAATATACATACATCATATTCGTACATTCCATAACAACCTTATTATCCACTGGTTGTTCTATTAACTATTTCTAATTTATCCCTCATCATAGGTTACATACTATGGTGAAGTAAAAGAATAATATCAAAAATCATGTCTGAATGTCACCATAGAAAATTTCAAAAAAATTATATTTTCTAAAATATTATAATCCAACACATAAGAAATAAGGTCACTTAATTTCAAAAATAAACTTATTAATCATTAATCAACATGAAGTATATCTTAATTGTCATATATGAAACATGTTAATACCTTAATTATGTATTTTCATGAAACAAAGTAAAAACATGAATAACCCTAGAACTATATTGAGAATATGGGTGTTCTATCTTCCATTAATAAGATATAGTTTGTTGGACATAATCCTTATGTCTAAATATGATGTAAAATACATCACTGATAACATAATTTATTTTTTAAAAAATAGTTAATAAATTTCAAGGTAATGAGTAATATAAAATTACACCATCCATATCAGTCACATATTTATCCAAAAACAATTATCGATACACAAGGAACTTATTTAGTATTGTCTTTCCCTTAATCACATGTTTTCTATGAATTTAAACTTGTCACTGAATCATTTTTCATGTTCCTCAATACTGGTCAACACACACTTTTAAATCCTTGATGAAAAAGGACAACATCACATTTTCTAATATAATTCATAATATATATAATAATAACATGAGTAATAAAATAATCAAATTTCATAATTATAGAATCCAAATGGAAGAATATTAATCATTCCACGTCATTTGTGGTAGTAGCGTAAACTTAACCATTATCCATTACTATCTTTGGGGGTATATTCCTTTGACACTTCAGATAATGATTTTTGTAGTGTATAATCTCCTTTTATCTGAAACATAATATATTGGAAATAATTTTCATACCCATTCAATCACAATCATGGTTTAATGTCTCCCCAAACTATTATAAAACTCTTATTCCTTTTAAGAATGTATATTGGTGATTATTTCCTTGATTATTACATATGGGGAAATAATTATTTCCCTTCTTCCCTTTATCCATCATTTTCCCAATTTTCCACTTATTCTTGTGCTTCCTTACAAATCCACAATTAATTGAGAATTATTTATCTCTCTCATAAGAACATGATAATTTTTCCTCATATGATGAGAATTCTTGGTATAATAGTTCCCTTACAAATATTGGCATAAAACCATAAAAGATATGATCTTTGGAGAATATGTAATGTTGAGGTTGTCATTCATTCTTATTGCATCCATTTATAAATGTTGATATATACTATATTTTTAAATGCCATTATGGAACCTAATTTATAATCATTAATCTAGTGAAATGTTAATCATAAATTGAAAAAAAAAATTATTTTCTAATCTCCTATTCATAAATTTTTTTATGATGTTTTCTATACTTATCATCAAAGTCTATTGGAGAGATTTTTTATAGAATATGTTTTTTCTAAATATTTTCTCTATGGTTTATACTATACTTCCTCTAATACCAAATGCAATGCCCTGGCCAAACATTTCTAGAAACAATGCCTTACATAATTTCATTGGCATGATTACAAAGAATCAACTCCAGAATGACTGAAAAATTTATCCATTTTGGAAAACAAGATAACTTACATGATATCTATATTATGTTTGGAAATATAAAATAAAACACAATACAAAATAAAATAAAATTAACTAAAACCATTAAATCCCATTAAAATATTTCTTCTTCATATCCTGTGGAATGGAAGCAAAATATGGGTGAGCTTAAATTCTCAATGAGGGTATATTTATAAGATATAGTAATGAATAAATGATCATAATTAACATATAAACATATATAATTAGGCCCATATTATATATAAATATATAGATAAGGTATAATCAATATGGAAAGTTAAATAAATGAAATACTTGTCATTTAATAAATAAACAGAGAATTAAACACATCCACATGAAATATAAAAGAAAAAAATTCCATGGATAAAAATATTAATAACTAAAAAAATTCTTAATTATTTGATGTCATGTTTCCTAGGTACATGGTACCTTTATCACCATAATTATGAAAAGATAGTTGAGAATATTTGGTAGAATTACATCAGATTTGGCCAACTAATCTGTCTTATGAGACAACGATTATATCAATGGTCTTACATTTAATGATCCCAAACACATTTAATACCAGATAAAATAATTTATTATATATCTAATAATATATTTAGTTCATATATAATTTCCCTTATCCAATATATGTATTGGGTAAAGGGTATGGATTAATAAATATTTCCATAGTTAATCCAATAACCTAAATAGTTGATAGTGTTTTTAAAAAATTTATATGGTTTTGGAAATAATTATTCCCATAACAAAAGTATATGAATATTTGAAATTAATATAACTTCTAATTTAAAATGGCCTCAAGGAAGTGACTGTTTCAAGTGATATTTTATGGTCAGAAAATTACATGAGATTGAAAAGATAACTTATACCAGTTGGTAATTTTCAAGGACAACACATTGAATGAGATATCTAAAAGTGAAACTTAAAATAACATTAATTATGATTGAATAATGATATTAATTTAAAATTTTGTAATATAAACACCACATTAGTCTCAGTTTTTGAATAATAACAAATAAGTCTCAAAGGAATGTAAGTTGAGACGATATTCATTACCCTATGCTTCTTTTGGTTGAATCCTCATTAGCAACTTGTATAATGGTATTTATTTTTTTATTAACATATACCAAAACCATAATAATATTTTTAATTGCATATATGATATTATTTAAATATCTTATTACCCATTTGTTAATAATCATTTTATATTTTCATCATTTTTAATTGATTTTCACATTTTTCAAGTTAGTTTTGACTTGTTTTTTTTGCATCGATCTTTATTAAATAATAAAAATGATGTAAAAAATGATTCAAATACATTATATATTTATTGTATATTTATTTATAATAATCCATATAATTTGCAGATTTTAAATGGAATGTATTATTCCTAGAGATGGTAGGTTATACATATACATGAACACAACTTCCATATTCTTATTGAATTTAAAAAGTAAGTTATGAATTTTTATACTTATATGATAATTATTGTATGATATTAATTATATATATATGTGTGTGTGTTTTATGATTATTAAATCCATATTTAATATATTTAATGTTATGTTTTAATGAATCACATCACCTTGAGTAGGCAGTATTCCACGCAATCATAAATGATGTTATCATATTCCCACAAAATGGAAAACAAGAAGGTTTGTGTAATATAAAAATTTATAGAAGCATAATGAATTTATAAATATTATATATATCAAAAATAAATTATAAAAATTTCATTTTACCTTACCATTAATGGTAGAAATGGAAAAAAGAATAAAATCCATTTGTGAGGTGGTAGTCCATTGTACACACAAATGATGATTATGTATCCCATTTGATAGATGTTTTTGTGATATTTGGTGGTTTCCCTGACATAAAAAAATTTAGTATATTAAATATAATAAATGTGTTGAATATCAATTTTATATAATAATTTATATGGTCGATAATGAAATGAAACAAAAGTGATCCTTCAAAAACATTATCTCTTTTTCGGGTAACTCGGTTTTGTTTTATACTAAAATACTTCCTCGGATGGATTTATGCCAAATTTTAGGACACTATAATGAGGGGAATGATGTTGGGAGAATATATTGTCCTATTCTATATGATAAAAAATTCTTTATTGGCATGAATATGTCAGAGCATTGAGTTCCTTTTGATAGTGGAGGAGTGGCATTCTTGAAATTTTTTTAAAGGGGGAATTCCACCAACATTTTTTCCATGACAATTAGATCCAATAATGAATAAAATTCTATAAAAGGTAGTTTATAGTCTAAATATTTCAATAAAATATGTTTTTTACCAGTTTCTTGGTCATGTTTTCCAATAATATTAAATTTTAATTACTAAGTAAACTCATTTTCACCTTAATCGCTGTAATTAATTTTAATTGCATTCACTAATATTTTTTTATACTAAATTTAGATGAACATATTATAAATTATAAATTATATTGATTCAAAATATTCAATATATTATTCCAAATTCCAATATCAGGAATTGAATAAACTAATTTAAAATCATTCATACAGTCGGGATAGGAAATTTGGAATTTAATGTGAAAATTTTAAAACATTCACTAAATATTAATATTTAAATTCATTAAATAATTATTCTAAATGACAATTATTTATTAATATATGCATAATTTCATAGTGTTTACTTTAATAAAAATTATAATATTATTTAAAATCATTATTTATTAAGTATAAAATATTTATTTCAACTAAAATACAGTATTTTTCACAATTAATCAAAAAATGAAACTTCTCAGAAAAAAAAATTTCTCCTGAGTAAAATTATGAAATTTAAAACTAAAATTTTTTTGTGTATTTTGAATATAGAAATTTATAAAAAGGTCAAAATTTTGTATTAAATTATTTTCTACATTAAATGAAAGTAAAAATTCATTAGAAAAATATAGATTTTCAGGCACATACTGGATTTCTTCTTATAGTATATCTATCAGACATATCAGATGAATGTAAAATAATTGGATTGAATATATATATATATATTTATAATATTATTAATAAAATTCATAATTAGTAAATTAACGACTGTCATATATCTGTTAAATTAATAATATTAATGCTAAAACATGGCCATTGTTGAAACACAAGCTACCTTAGTGTTGTGTGTTGTGTAATATTAACATGGTTTTTTATATAAATTAATATAGACATAAATTATTTTTATTATAAAGTGAATTAATTTCAATGACTTGGTGTTTTTCAAGAAGAAAAATTAATTCTTTCCATGTTTATTATAATTTGAAAAAATAAAAAAAATCTGAATATATATTACACTATGTCACGACCAGCCCCCCGGGGCCCGTGTCATGACTACCACAAGCTCTCCATCTATAGGAAAGGGGCTGGCGACTAGTACCAAATGGCGTATCCCCTAAAACTAGGAAATAATTTCCTTTATATCCAATAAACACACACAACCAATCACACAACAAGATACGAACACAAGTTAACTATATAGAAAAAAGAGTGTTGAAAGTAAGAGGGGCCGGAGTACAAGCCCAATATTAAAGGTAGAAGTACAACTGAAATACAACATAACTGTAGAAAGAGAAATACATCTATTGGGTCATCCTCTGAGGTTCCAGGCTGAAGGGTAGGTACATATCGCCTCCTCAGTACTACACGTCTGCTCGTCTCCTCTGCGTACTGACACGTTGTATGGTCCACATTCGGGAACCATCTAGTCCTGGTACCCTCATCCTCAGTCAGCAATGTCCGGCATCTGCACCAAGAAAAAAAATGTGTGGGTATAGTTCGTGTAGGGGTGAGTATAATGATACTCAGTAGGGACCCCGAGACCCTCAAGGTCTCACAAAATCCATAAAGGATAAACCATATAGCATGAAATCAACTGAAACCCTGACATAGGTATATGCCCTTATATATACCTAAGTTATCATGTATGCCCATCATAATCATGAGGAAACATAGAGTTCAACTCAAAAGCCAAATATCAACTCTTCCACAAAGGAAGGGTTTCCATGAAGGTAAGTAACACACAGATACACAACACAGAAGAATACCATCAAGTTATTAACACAAAGGAATGTACGACACAAGTACGAAATCAGCTCAAACTAGGTATATCATAGGTACTATAGTAAAGATGATTAGATGTAACTATTGAATCATCTTACTCTGTTAAAAGGTATACCCATGAAAGATCCTAAATCATTATCAGACACACAAAGGATCGTAGTACATCGTTAGACCCACAGAGGATTCCAGCACCTCGTCAGACCCACACAAGATCTTAGTACATTATCAGACCCCCAATGGATCCTATTATATATCTAGTACATCATCAGTCCCACACAAGATCCTAGTACCTCGTCAGACCCACACAATATCCTAGTACATTTTCAGACCCCCACATGATCCTACTACTTCGCCCGTACATCGTCAGTACATCGTCAGACCCACATACGATCCTAGTACATAGTCAATACGTCATTATAACCACACAGGATCCTAGTACATCATTAGTAAGTTGTCAGACCCACACAGGATTCTAGTACATTGTTAGTACATTGTCAGACCCACATTGGATCCTAGTACATCGAGAGTACGTCTTCAGACCAACACATTATCCTAGTACATACTCAGTATGTCTTCAGGCATACACAGGATCCTAGAACAATTTCAGTACATCTTCAGACCCACACAGGATCCTAGTACATCGTTAGTACGTCATCAAACCCACACAAGATCCTAGTAAATCGTTACAGCCAACTACTAGGTTCCCGCACTAAGCTCGCTTGTCTCTGGGAGGGTCTTCTCTTCAAGCCACTAGTCGATACTACAACTCAAATGAATTCCCACTAAGAATTATCTCAAAGGATTCCATGTATTAGGGTTTTAAATGCAACAGACGGTTCGTCAATCAGACACTTAGTCTCTATGTTATTTGCATTTTAGCCTCGATGTGCATGTTGTATTCGTGTTAGAACCAACCCGATCATACATCATATTTATCCAAATCCCTATTGGGGTATAACATAGTGACTGTCACAATCCAAGCTTTCTACTTCCGCAGACGGTTCGTCAAACGGACAGTCGGTGGCAATGTTATTGCCAAAAGAGCAGAAATAGGTCGATGTTGTTCCGGGTCTGGTACCACCCGGTCGGACCGACCCGGCCCAGCCCATGATCGGTGGCCCGGCCCAGTGGCGGGGCAGTCATGGTGCGGTGCGGGGACCAGATGCGTCGTGGGGGCCGCGTTGTGTAGCGGGGGCCGCGGGGCAGCGTGGGGGCCGCGGGGCGGCGCGGGGGACGCCGGGCGGCGCGGGGGCCGCAGGGCTGCGCTGGGGCCGCGAGGCAGCCCGAGGTCCGCGGGGCGGCGCGGGGGACGCATGGCGGCACGGGGGATGCCGGGCGGCACGGGGGCTGTGCGGGGGACGCCGGGCGGCACGGGGGCCGCGCGGGGGCAGCGGGGTGGTGTGGTGGTCGCGGTGCAGTGGTTATCCACCACTGGTCAGATGTCTAGTCATCCTCTCCGCGTCGCACAGTCATTGGTCGCGCCTTCACTGCTAGCTAGCTTGTCCCACCGTCCTCCCTTCACTTATGCGGGACAAGCCGCAGTTCTCTTCTGTCGGGAGGCGAGGTTTCTCTAACGCCTTCGTTGTGGCCGGCCGTGGTGCCGGCTTCCATTCTCGTTCCCCACTGGTGTTGGTTTTCATTCTTCTCCATCCCGTATAATGCAAAAACTAATCACACAAATTGCAGAGAGGTCAGGCCAGGTTTGTTTGGCCCACACTCTCTATTTTAGAGCAGTAGCAATGCGCTATATTTTCTTGTTGATTTATGGAGAATTGTCAAGAACTGGTAAGGGGGAAAATTTCAACAAACATCCTACCTCAAAGGTTCATTGATGTTGGCATGAGAAAGAATTTTAATATTTCGACGTTCATCACGCTTTCCACACACCTCCAATCCAGGGATCATTCGTCGGATAATCGTTCATCAATGGAGGTTGTTCTTCATTGGAGAGAAGTTCTCCAAGCTCTCCCCTTCTCCATTTCCAACCAAATCCTACCAATGTAAATAGGTGAAGATATAATTTAAATTGGGTAGATTAAATGGGTTGTAACGTTGGCATAATTAATTGGCTAATTAATTAACTCAACTAAATGAAAAGTGTTGGAATAATTAAATTTGGAGGGAGTCCATGTGTTAACTCTTCATTAATGAGGGAGTTCAAGGGGTTTTATCAAATTCAGAGGGTTTGGTGGGTCCCCAACACTATACATTCAAAATGGGGGGTTTAGGCTCGGTGGTCCCGACCACAATAACATACATGTGGTAGGTTTTCATTCAATTAGTCCCCAACTTATTACATCTACATGGGAGGTTTCAACAAATAAAAATGTTAAAAAAAATTATTTTATTTTATTCATCCATGAAAAACAAAAAAGCTAACTTTCACCCATGTCAAACTACTGTCAAGGTGAAAGTCTCCTTATGAGAATACTTGTACTGTGAGTTTGACGGTGTCCTCAGATTTAAATTCTGGGCACCAGTTCAAATGTTACAAAACCCGCTCGCACGTTTACGAAATATACTCGAAAAAAGTTCAAAAATTCATTCTGGGGACACCAGGCCTCGAAATAATGCGCTGTCAATTTTCACAGACTCGTAAAATTTCATTATAATTTATTATAAATTCATTGAAATTATGGGTCTTCACACTCTAAAAAATGTGAAAATTGTAAGTAATATCTAGAGTTTTCTAGATTTTACTTACTCAATTTTTTTAGGAAAAATTATTCCCTTTTTAAAACATTGGATGGGTTTTTTACTTTGGGTTTTTTAGGTGGGGGGGGGAATTAGAGAATTTTGGAAACTGAATTGTTTTTTATTGTTAGAGAATGGTTAGGGAAAACTGTGTGGTTTGGCCGAGGAAACTATATTCCCTTCTGGATATACAAGGGGTGGAGAATTTTTATAACACGGTTTGAAAAAACAATCCAACCTCCCTCCCCCAAACCATGAAAACCCAAAAAAATTGTTTTTATATGTGGTACATGGTTTTTCAAATTGCCTTCCCACCTAGTGGTAACTATGTTTCCCCTAAGAAGAGGTGCCTGGTCAGGTCACAATTTTTGTGAAACAGTGCACCCAAGCCCAGGAAACCTTGTCCAAGGTATTTAATCACATGAAAATTATTTTATAAATCTATAACCCCTTTTTATTAATGCATAATCACCCCCAACTCTGTTCTAACATAATTCTTGTGTTTTTCTGAGAAACCAGGAGACTTCCAAATCCCCATGAACTTCATCAGTGATTTATCATAGATACGATTCACTGATCTAAACCAATCCTCAAAATAAATCTCTTCTTCTTTGGTTTCCTCTTTATATATCTTCTCTATCTTTACAGAAGTAGATTAAGGTTTTATTCTCTATTGGAAATGGTTTAGATCTAGGTGTTTACATATCATCATCATTTTGATATTTTTTCTTGGATATGTTCCAAGATCATCCATGCAATTGTGAAGATAATGCCAATTCATTTTTGGGTTTTCTGGTTTGGTGAATGCTCATCAATGATCATTGGGTAGGTGGTCAAAGTGTTAATTCACATATTACAGATTTAATTACATTTATGTAATATTTAAATTTTAATTTACATGATTGGTCAATTACCAAGGAAATTTAATTGATTAAATTGAATTTCCATGATATAATAAAATATGTTGGACATTCAAAATTAAAATTGGTTGAATTGTGATTATAAAATTGATGTAATATTTTTATTATGAAATTGGTTATTTAATTTTATTTTTAATTGATTTATAATGTGAAATAAAATATCGTTGTGTTATTGTGTAAGGGTTTGTTGTTAATATGGTTGAACATTGATAAATTCATTGATCGTGAATTGTTCATATTATTATATGTGATTAATGTGATTAACCTATATGTGAAAATTTAATAATATGGTTAATTATTATTAACCTTTTGAAGTTTTATACATGTGAAATATGTGATTTATTGTTATATAGTGTGTGGGACAAGGACTAATGCTTCAAAAGCCCACATGTTTTTAGACACGATGTTCAATTCCCATGTAAATTCATGTGATTACAAGTGTAGGACACATACTGAGGCATAATAAAATAGTGTGTGATAATAATGAGTTGTGAGATAGAGATTGATGCTTCAAAATCCCATGGGGTGCTTGACATGACATTTTACACCCCTGATTTTGGAAACAGACTATGGTTCCATGTAGCTATGATATGAAATTAAATTTAATTTATAATCAAATCATATTTTATAATGAATTGGGATTATCAATGTGATATCACTTGTGGGATGGTTCAGACACCAAAATAGGTCGAAGCATGTATTGATGTTTTGGGTTCTTTCATGAACCCGAGTATTTTTTGTTAATTAAAGAATAATTAAATGTGAAAGAAATTAATTTAAATATTGTACATTATTCTTTAGGCAACTAAATAATAATTATGGATTGAATATTTTTTAAATACCATTGGTGGTGTCCTACTGATTTTTATTCATTCCCTACTTAGGCTCCTGTATCAGTACTCAAATAGACTTCATGTTTGCAAGACATGATAAGGGGAAGAGGCCTATGTCAGATGGCTGAGTTGGGATGAAGCATGGATGAGGGAACTATAAATGATATAGAGACCCTCTTTATAGTTGTAAGTGTATTTATTATTGGTTTTTCATTTGAAATATGAATCATATATGGAATGATATTATTATTTCATTGGTTTGGATATTGTTTCATTATTTTGGTTTATCATTTGAAGATTGGTTGGAATTGGTTATGGAATTGTTCTTATAATGGGATATCATTTCATAGTTATTTTTTTATTATTTTAACTATTGTGATACATTTATAAAGAGGGTATAGTCTCCCCCAAAATATATATAATAGAACATTGATGCTAGTTGGCATCCTCTGGCATATATGGGGCTTTCTTGAGGTCATTTACCAACTGGGTTAGGGAACTGATATGTGGTACTTGGTTTCGGATGAAAAAATGTGGTAACAAAGTTAGTTGGTATTATTTTCATTTGTATTACTATTTTATAATGGTAGGAAATATGATTTAATGATTCGAGCAATGGTCATGAGCTCTTCTGTGGGAGTAGCTAATGCGTGTATTGGGGAAAACCTAGGTACCCTTGGTGGGATTGATTTTATTAATGTCTATTGATATAGTTGACTTTTATTTCACCTCGAGCGATAAACTTGTATGTATTGTTATAACTTCTGCGATTTTATTTTTATTTTTTCTTCAGGGTTTAGTGTGGTATGAGAGATTAAAACATCTGCCTCTTACTAGGAACTCTTGATTTGTTATGAAATATATCATTTTTAGGCATTTATGGAGAATCATGTTCAAGTAATGATTTTTAAATTGAAATTATTTTCTTTTGTTGTGGAATTGAACTAAAAAATATCCTAATAGGAAATTGAATAATTTAAATTATGTAAAATATGGTAAATGAAATGTATAAAATGGGAATCTAATGAGAAACCATGATAAATACTAATGTTTTACCTATTTTTAACCATGACCTAGGTGAGGTATGGTTTAGGGTAGGGATAGAACACTACATTTGACTATGTTTCGGGGTATGGGAGTTGACTTGGAAGGGATTTTGTGAATTATTCTTGTTAAAAATGCTATAATATTGTGTTATGTGTCCACAAATGTTTGTTTTGAACATATATATTTTCCTCTTTGGTGATTCATATTCATAGAATGATGGTATTTCATGGATTGAAATGTGAATCCAGTAGTGCGACCTAAGGCTCATATTGTTTCTAGTGAAAGAGAAAGAGATATGTTTCATGAGAATGTTTTTTATTTTTATGGTTTTTGGAAGGATACCGAAGGATGTTTTTGTATAACATGCTAGACATGACTTGGGAGTTCTAGTTTTATCACCCTCTAACTTTCATCAGATAGAGTGGACCTTTGGAAGAGGAGTTCTAGAGTGAATACATCCAGATGATCCATGACAACATAGATGTAAAGACCCGGAAATTTCAAGGAAAATTTTTTCTTGATTTTCTTTGTAATTTTACAAGAACGCAGTTTCTGACGGCGCCTGATTCCGAGACCCGGTGTGCCCGGAATTAATTTCCGAAGTTTGGCTCGGGTACGTTCAGTGAACGAGCGAGCGAGAATTTCTATCTTTTGAACCATTGCACGGAATCGAATTCTGAAGGCACTGATGATCTCGCAGCGCCGATATTCGCTTAAGGAGACCTTTTCCGAGGTTGCGTTTATTACGGGTTGAGAGTTAGTTTTTGGGTTTTTGAAATAAAGTTAAATAAAATGTGGAAACACATTTTATTTTTAACTTGTTGGTTAACTCCTCCCAAAGGGAGTTAGGGGTGGGACCCACATCCACTTAACCTCCCTTGATAGGATTAAGTGTGGTGGGGCACACACGAACCCTAACTCTTCGCCTCCTCTTTTTAAAACACCCCTTTAACTCACTTTAATTAATGTTTGACACTTGGAATAATTAATTGAGGTGAGATGTTTTAAATTTCAAGCCTTTGAAATTCTAAGAGGGAGGTTGTGTAATAAAATAAGCTTAAGCATATTTTACCATTTTGGGGTTGGTTTCTTTTGCCACTTGAGAGGATTTGAGAAGCTCTCTCTACCATCCTCAACTTTGACGAAGAACACGAAGAACACTCAAGAACGCCGCTTCTCTCTTCTTCCTAGCCGGATTGTTTCCGAAGATCGACGACGCCTTCCGTGTCAACGAAAGGGAACGCCGCTTCCTCCTCGGACTTTCTTCATCAGCTTACGAAGATTCACCAACGACGTAGCTCTTCGGACGTACCTCTACGTCAACGGAATCGACGAACGATTACCGCAATGCCCGACCTCCGCGACGCTTGTCTTCCGTGGTTTGTTGACGTGCTCCGCACTTGAACCGAGGTAGGGGTTTGTTTCAATTGTTTATATTTGTTCGAGAATTTCGACTTGAAAATTCTTCGTGGTAATTTTTTTTAATGTTATGTGGAACTTTCTTCGAACATGATTGTTTATATTTGTCGGGCCTTGATTTTCAAATCATTTACTTAATCTAAAATGATTGTGAAAGTTTATTATTCGTTAAAGACCGATTGCTATCCTTATAACGTGAGGAGTTCGGACCGTACAAACCCGGCCGATCCTCCTCTTTTACTTCATGTTGATTTTTTTGTGGAATGGTTCGGAAGGGCGTGGTGCCGTCGCACCACGCGGGTTCATGCGGTTTAATGCGGAAGATACGCGAGGCGCCGTCGCGCCGCGTCGTGGAATGATTTCAAGAACGCGACGCCGTCGCGTCGCGTCGAAGGTAGTCGAAGAGACCGCGGCCGGAGTCGGGCCACGACAGAGGGGTGCGGCGTCGTCGCGCCGTGCCAATCGAACAAGGGCCGCGGCTTGAGCCGCGGCAGAGCTGGAAGGGGCGGCCGGAAAACCGGCTGCCGGCGGTTAATGAAGAGCCGCGGCGGAGCAGCCAGAGGCGGCCGGCCTCGCCGGCCGTCGGAGATCATAAGAGTTGCGGCCATCGGGCCGCGGCGGAAGGGTGGAACGCGGCCGGTCGTGCCGGTCGGCCGCCGGTTTGCTCTGGAGGCGGGACCCGCGGGTCCCGCGTGTGAAAGGAAAACGGCCGGCCTAAGGCCTGCCGATATCAACAAAACCTGGGGGGAGTTTACCCCCCGCGTGCGGTGCTCGTGCGGCGCCCCCGCGCCGGGCCGCGCCGCCGCGCCGCCGCGCTGGCCGCACCGCCGGCCGGGTTGCGCCGCCGGCCGGGCCGGGTCCAACCGGACCGAGTCGGGTCGACCCGTTTCGGGCCGACCCGGTTCGGGTCGGACCAGGGGGGTTGGGCCGGGTCGGTTCGGGCCCAGACCCCCCAGTTTCGGACGGGTTTCGGTTTTTCGCTCATATCTTGGGCTACGGGCCTCCAAACGACTCGCCATCAGCGGCAACGCGATCCTTCGATCGATACGGTCATTTCGGTATACTATACTCAAGGTACATCTTCCTTTTCGGGAGGCTACGTGGTTAAAACTCCATAGTTAAGCGTGCTTGGCCTAGAGTAGTGATCAGGATGGGTGACCTCCTGGGAAGTTTCCCAGGGTGGGTGTGAGACGGAAAAGCCAATAACTTCCAGACCAGGCGTCCGATTGATGCGCCGTCTATTGCGTTGCGTTCCTATTGACGATACGGAACTTTTGGCATCCTTAGCCCGAGTTTTGGATGCAGTTGGATAGTGGCCGGGATTGGATTGCACCCGAAATCAAACCGAGCCCCTGGAATGGAAAAGCTGATATCTTTCTGACAGAACGTCCGTTTGACGAACCGTCAGCGGCGTTGGTGATCTCGTTGAGAAACGGTCCCTATGAGTATACCCTATGAGAGTTCAGGGTACATTTGAGATACGACCGGATATGGTTCGCTCACGAAACCAACCGGGCCCCTGGGACGAAAAGGCTAGTAACTCACTGACCGGGCGTCCGATTGACGCGTCGTCTGTTGCGTTGAGACCCCTATGACAAGGAGGTCCTTTGAGATACATTTACGTGGGACTTTGAGATACATGGAGTATCGACCTGTAGCTCGTGGAGCGGACCCTCCCAGTGACGAGCGTGCGGAGTACAGAGACCGTGTAGCTGGATGAGACCTGACGACTGCTTGACCGACTCGACTTGGAGTGAGTCGACTAGCCCAGTGGACGGAGCACTACTTTCTGAGGTGCAGACCCATGGCGGACGGAGCACTACCTGTGTGACAGTGCAGACCCGCGGTGCTCGTCCGGAGAGTACCTCAGCAGGCTACGAGGGGGTGTGCACTACTGTGTTTGGGTGACATACCTCGGCGGGAAGCACTATTGTGTTTGGGTGGCTGGCCTGCAGTACTTGACAGGAGGAGTACTTCAGCAGTCTTAGGTTAGTGAGCAGTACCTCGGAGTCGTGACAGGACCACTGTACACTCCAGAGATGGAGCTCTTCAGCAGTTACGGTTTCGATAATGAAAATCCTGGTTTGAGCTGAGACTTTTGACCTTGTGTTTACCTCATGATTGAGATGGGTCACTTGCTAACTTAGGTATATGTATGGGAATATACCCGGGTAGTGGTTATCCATTGATTTCACAATCCTTGTGTTCCCTTTTGATTGAGATGGGTTACATGATAACTTAAGTATATGTATGGGAATATACCTAAGTAGAGGTTATCTATTGAGATCTTCTTTGTGGTTATCCTTCTTGGTTTAGTGAGACCTTGAAGGTCTCGGGGTCCCTACTGAGTATCGTTATACTCACCCCTGCACGGGCTATGCCCGCACCTCGTTGTGTTGGTTGCAGACGACGGGTAGTGCTGACAGAGGCCGAGTGTTCGAGGACTGGACGGTACCTGGAGGTGGACTATACGAAGAGATGGTACCAGGAGGAGGACCTCACGACGAGACGGTACCTAGAGGTGGATGTGACGACGAGGCAGTACCCGAAGGTGGACCACTGGGCGGACATACTCGGAGCGGACGGCGGGACCCGAGGAGCAGAGGAGCTATCTGTACCCACCCTTCAGGTGGGATTTTTAGTGGACAGCTTGGCGTAGCAGCTTTACTTTTCAGTTGTTGTTTTCCCTTCGAGTTGTACTTTACAGTTGGGATTGTATTTCCGGCCCCTTTTTACTTTCCTCACTTACTATTGTACTCAATTTTTACTTAGTGTTTACTTCTTCCGCTTGTACTCTGTGTGATTTTTTACTTTACAAAGGCAATGCCTTCCCTTTTAACCGGGATTTACGCCTTGGTGCTAGTCGCCAGCCCCTGGCCTATGGAAGGCAGGATTGGGGTAGTCACGGCACGGGCCCCGAGGACGGGTCGTGACAAATTGGTATCAGAGGAGTTCGGTTCTACCGCAGAACTTATAACTCTGATGTTTCTTTCTGTGAAGCAATAGTGTTGAGAGTACCGAGTGTGGTTTTCAATTCAGGGAGTCCAGTGTTGGTGCGGGCGGCCAACGTATCCATACACCAGGACCCTGACAACTGATTTCTGACTTTGTGTACGAAAACACTAATTGCGTGTGTGTTTTTGAAGGTTTTCCCTTAAAACAGTTCAAACCAGGTCAGCTCACCAGGTATAAACGTTTGACCATGTCACGATGTTTCTTTCAGAATGCATTTTCACGGACGACCAGCTAGAGCCCCGAGAGTGGTACGTACTGACAGCCCGCTGAGCGACGAGGCCTCAGTACAAGGTCCTATCCCAGTTGAGGCACCAGCGGAGGCACCAGCGGTACTGCTACCCGTTGGGCCACCGATACCACCAGCCCCAGCAGTAGGTGATGCACGACGCTAGAGCGCGCTGCACGAGTTCCAGTGCCAGAGGCCACCCAGGTTCCAGGGAGAGACGGACCCACAGGCGGCTGTGGTTTGGCTGGAGGCTGTGGTGAGAGTCTTCAGGCTAGTGGGGACGCCGACAGACTTCATGGTGATCTTTGCTACCAGCCTCCTTCAGGAAGCAGCAGGCAGGTGGTGGAGCCACTTGTTCCAGTTTTGCGATGAGATGAACTTCGCATGGGAAGACTTCGAGACCTTCTTCAGGGTGGAGTTTGTGCCAGTATCTCTACATCCCGAGCGTGTACAGGAGATTCTGCCTTTGCCGCGTGCTTTTCGATCAGTAGCCGAGTCATCTGTGGGCAGTAGACATATGATGCAGAGGTCCAGGAGGACCATACTAGCAGTTAGACGATCTCGGGTTTTAGGACCGGTGGTGCGGGGCACCCGAGGTGGGGTCAGAGCCAGGCATGCCAGAAACGGACAATGTTACTCATGCGGTGGAAAGGGTCACCTGGCACGTGACTGTCCGAATCCTCGTACGGTTATTCAGCGGGTGTTGGAGGAGCCACCGAGACAGAAGCAGCGACTAGTGCTTGAGCAACAGCCGAGCAGTGGACAAGGCAGTAGAGCTCTGAGAGCAGGTGGGCAGGAGAGGAACTAGTGGATACGTCCTTTGTACTTCTAGTTCCATGTTTCTTTGTATTCATGTCTTTGTACTATGAGCTGCAATAATAAAAAGACACTTATCATTGTTTTCTTTCATGTCCTTTTGTTTGGTTGATACTGAGTGGTCCTGGTTAAACTGTTGACTTGACCCTCACTTTCGAGATTTCTACTGGAGGGGACCCAGTGACCTCACACTGATGCTGAAAGTGTGACTCGACCCTTGGAGGCGAGAGTGACAGTTGGATCTCTTAGTAGATACGTCGATGCCTTGCAACGTCATCCATGGCATGAATGCATCATTCATGTCAGGATTGACTGTATTAGGCAACGAATGTCATTCATCCAGGGGATGAGACCGAGTTTCTCTTATCTGCAAAGAAGAAATCATAGCATCTCTTGTGAGACTAAAGGATGTCCAGGACATCCAAGAGAGGATGAAGACTGCACAGTGCAGTAAGAAACAGGAAACCGGTGCCAGTCATAGAGACTCGGGCGTGTTAAGAAGAGGAAGCTTAAAGGAGAGATGAGTCTACGAAGCAGTAGACGTGGAGGTAGAGCTAGGAGAGCAGCATGAGGTGGTGTAAATCCTAACATGGTACAACCACACGCCTTAGTTATCCCCGCCAAGCTCAGGGAGCTGGAGGGCGGTGGAAGAATGCGGCTGCATCCGGTCAAGGAGTGTGACCCAATGGCTCTAAAAATGATTCAAGGGACAGTCTGTGTCCACTACTAACTGCTGAAGTAACAGACGTCGATATGAATCATTCCTCACTTTCACAAAACTGGTTCCACACCTAGAGTTTCCGGTAAGCCGTGGACTTGACCCTCATGTCTGGAGATACCTTGGGAGGAGAATCGATAATAACACTTACGCCGATGGTGTGGTCAGACCCTCGAGGAGAGAGTTTCGGTTGGAATCTCTTGGTGGCAGCGTCGAGGCCTTACGACGTTAGTTTGAGTATGGAATGGGCAATAACTGTTCATACTCAAATTGACGGTTTTAGGCGAACGTCGGGATGAGTTTTCCTTGGTCGGCAGAAAAGGAAACCCCAGGCAGCGCAGGGTAACTCTTGCACAGGAGAGTGCGACCGATCACTCTTGAGTCGGTCAACCTTACCCTCGTGGCAGCAGCCTTTCGAGTTCCAGTTCTAACAGAAAATGGAGACCTCTGGAGTTCGAGGATGACGATCACGTCCTTATACGGGTCTCACCTCGACGAGGTTTACGGAGATGTAGCCAAGGCGGTAAGTTATCTCCGGGGTTCAGCGGACCTTGTTAGGTCCCCAGCTGGGTAGGCGGGTGGTTTACCGCTTGACCCATTCACCGCAGTTGCACTAGGTGCACGACGACTTCCACGTATCTCAACGGAGGAGATACGTGCTCGACCCTTCGCATACCATCGACCATGAGGAGTTGGACGATGGCGATGGGGTATCCTTCACGGAGATTCCAGTGGAGATCGAGGATAGATAGGAGCAGATCCTACGAGGACGATCGATTCCTCGGGTGCACTTTCTTTGGCAGTACGGAACCTCTAGGTAAGCACATGGGAGCGGAAGGCTCAGATGCGTGCTCTGTACCGCTTTTGTGACACTAGTTTGTGTTGAAGCTTTACGGGGACGTAAAGCCCTGAGGTGGGAATAATGTAAAGACCCGGAAATTTCAAGGAAAATTTTTTTCTTAATTTTATTTGTAATTTTACAAGAACGCAGTTTCTGACGGCGCCTGATTCCGAGGCCCGGTGTGCCTGGAATTAATTTCCGAAGTTTGGCTCGGGTACATTCAGTGAACGAGCGAGCGGGAATTTCTATCTTTTGAACCATTGCACGGAATCGAATTCTGAAGGCACCAATGAACTCGCAGCGCCGATATTCGCTTAACGAGACCTTTTCCGAGGTTGCGTTTATTGCGGGATGAGAGTTAGTTTTTGGGTTTTTAAAATAAAGTTAAATAAAATGTGGAAACACATTTTATTTTTAACTTGTTGGTTAACTCCTCCCAAAGGGGGTTAGGGGTGGGACCCACATCCACTTAACCTCCCTTGAGAGGATTATGTGTGGTGGGGCCCACACGAACCCTAACTCTTCACCTCCTCTTTTTAAAACTCCCCTTTAACTCACTTTAATTAATGTTTGACACTTGGAATAATTAATTGAGGTGAGATGTTTTAAATTTCAAGCCGTTGAAATTCTAAGAGGGAGGTTGTGTAATAAAATAAGCTTAAGCTTATTTTATCATTTTGGGGTTGGTTTCTTTTGCCACTTGAGAGGATTTGAGAAGCTCTCTCTACCATCCTCAACTTTGACGAAGAACACGAAGAACACTCAAGAACGCCGCTTCTCTCTTCTTCCTAGCCGGATTGTTTCCGAAGATCGACGACGCCTTCCGTGTCAACGAAAGGGAACTCCGCTTCCTCCTCGGACTTTCTTCGTCAGCTTACAAAGATTCACCAACGACGTAGCTCTTCGGACGTACCTCTACGTCAACGGAATCGACAAACGATTACCGCAATGCCCGACCTCTACGACGCTTGTCTTCCACGGTTTGTTGATGTGCTCCGCACTTGAACCGAGGTAGGGGTTTGTCTCAATTGTTTATATTTGTTCGAGAATTTCGACTTGAAAATTCTTCGTGGTAAATTTTTTTTAATGTTATGTGGAACTTTCTTCGAACTTGATTGTTTATATTTGTCGGGCCTTGATTTTCAAATCTTTTATTTAATCTAAAAAGATTGTGAAAGTTTATTATTTGTTAAAGGCCGATTGCTATCCTTATAACGTGAGGAGTTCGGACCGAACAAACCCGGCCGATCCTCCTCTTTTACATCATGTTGATTTTTTTGTGGAATGGTTCGGAAGGGCGTGGTGCCGTCGCACCACGCGGGTTCATGCGGTTTAATGCGGAAGATACGCGAGGCGCCGTCGCGCCGCGTCGTGGAATGATTTCAAGAAAGTGACGCTGTCGCGTCGCGTCGAAGGTAGTCGAAGAGACCGCGGCCGGAGTCGGGCCACGGCAGAGGGGCGCGGCGTCGTTGCGTCGTGCCAATCGAACAAGGGCCGCGGCTTGAGCCGCGGCAGAGCTAGAAGGGGCGGCCGGAAAACCGGCTGCCGGCGGTTAATGAAGAGTCGCGGCCGGCTCGGCCGCGGCGGAGCAGCCAGAGGCGGCCAGCCTCGCCGGCCGCCGGAGATCAGAAGAGGCGCGGCCATCGGGCTGCGGCGAAAGGGTGGAAGGCGGCCGGCCGTGCCAGTCGGCCGCCGGTTTGCTTAGGAGGCGGGACCCGCGGGTCCCGCGTGTGAAAGGAAAACGGCCGGCCTAAGGCCGGCCGAGATCAACAAAACCTGGGGGGAGTTTAACCCCCGCGTGCGGTGCTCATGCGGCGCCCCCGCGCTGGGCCGCGCCGCCGCGCTGGCCGCACCGCCGGCCGGGTCGCGCCGCCGGCCGGGCCGGGTCCAGCCGGACCGAGTCGGGTCGACCCGGTTCGGGCCGACCCGGTTCGGGTCGGACCAGGGGGGTCGGGCCGGGTCGGTTCGGGCCCAGACCCCCCGGTTTCGGACGGGTTTCGGTTTTTCGCCCATATCTTGGGCTACGGGCCTCCAAACGACTCGCCGTCAGCGGCAACGCGATCCTTGGATCGATACAGTCGTTTCGGTATACTATACTCAAGGTACATCTTCTTTTTCGGGAGGCTACGTGGTTAAAACTCCATAGTTAAGCGTGATTGGTCTAGAGTAGTGATCAGGATGGGTGACCTCCTGGGAAGTTTCCCAGGGTGGGTGTGAGACGGAAAAGACAATAACATCCAGACCAGGCGTCCGATTGACGCGCCGTCTATTGAGTTGCGTTCCTATTGACGATACGGAACTTTTGGCATCCTTCGCCCGAGTTTTGGATGCAGTTGGATAGTTGCCGGGATTGGATTGCACCCGAAATCCAACCGGGCCCCTATAACGGAAAAGCTGATATCTTTCTGACAGAACGTCCGTTTGACGAACCGTCAGCGGCGTTGGTGATCTCGTTGAGAAACGGTCCCTATGAGTTTACCCTATGAGATTTCGGGGTACAGTTGAGATACGGCCGGATATGGTTCGCTCACGATACCAACCGGGCCCCTAGGACGAAAAGGCTGGTAACTCACTGACCGGGCATCCGATTGACGCGTCATCTGTTGCGTTGAGACCCCTATGAAAAGGCGTTCCTTTGAGATACTTTTACGTGGGACTTTGAGATACTTGGAGTATCGAATTGTAGCTCGTGGAGCGGACCCTCCCAGTAACGAGCGTGCGGAGTACGGAGACCGTGTAGCTGGCTGAGACCTGACGACTGCTTGACCGACTCGACTTGGAGTGAGTCGACTAGCCCAGTGGACGGAGCACTACTTTCTGAGGTGCAGACCCATGGCGGACGGAGCACTACCTGTGTGACAGTGTAGCCCCGCAGTGCTCGTCCGGAGAGTACCTCAGCAGGCTACTAGGGGGTGTGCACTACTGTGTTTGGGTGACATACCTCGGCGGGAAGCACTACTGTGTTTGGGTGGCTGGCCCGCAGTACTCGACAGGAGGAGTACTTCAGCAGTCTTAGGTTAGTGAGCAGTACCTCGGAGTCGTGACAGGACCACTGTACACTCCAGAGACGGAGCTCTTCAGCAGATACGGTTTCGATAATGAAAATCCTGGTTTGAGCTGAGACTTTTGACCTTGTGTTTACCTCATTATTGAGATGGGTCACTTGCTAACTTAGGTATATGTATGGGCATATACCCGGGTAGTGGTTATCCATTGATTTCACAATCCTTGTGTTCCCTTTTGATTGAGATGGGTTACTTGATAACTTAAGTATATGTATGGGAATATACCTAAGTAGAGGTTATCTGTTGAGATCTTTTTTGTGGTTATCCTTGTTGGTTTAGTGAGACCATGAAGGTCTCGGGGTCCCTATTGAGTATCGTTATACTCACCCCTGCACGGGCTATGCCCGCACCTCATTGTGTTGGTTGCAGACGACGGGCAGTGCTGACAGAGGCTGAGTGTTCGAGGACTGGACGGTAACTGGAGGTGGACTATACGACGAGATGGTACCTGGAGGAGGACCTCACGACGAGACGGTACCTAGAGGTGGATGTGATGACGAGGCGGTACCCGAAGGTGGACCACTGGGCGGACATACTCGGAGCGGACAGCGGGACCCGAGGAGCAGAGGAGCTATCTGTACCCACCCTTCAGGTGGGATTTCCAGTGGACAGCTCGGCGTAGCAGCTTTACTTTTCAGTTGTTGTTTTCCCTTCGAGTTGTACTTTACAGTTGAGCTTGTATTTCCGGCCCCTTTTTACTTTCCGCACTTACTATTGTACTCAGTTTTTACTTAGTGTTTACTTCTTCCGCTTGTACTCTGTGTGATTGTTTACTTTACAAAGGCAATGCCTTCCCTTTTAACCGGGATTTACGCCTTGGTGCTAGTCGCCAGCCCCTGGCCTATGGAAGGCGGGCTTGGGGTAGTCACGGCATGGGCCCCGAGGACGGGTCGTGACAATAGAGACTCTGGAAAATTGGAGATTCAAAATGGATTCTTATATGTTACATGTGGAAGAGATGTGTCAGTGGGAAATCCCAACACTGGATAGAAATCATGATAATATGGAGTAGAATGCATTTTATGATAATTTATGAGGGAAATTTTATACAGATACCGTGAGGAATGAGAGGGATACATTGTTCATGAGGTTGAGTTGTTTATGTATGTCTAGGATGCACTATCATGGACATTTCACAAATTTTTATTGTTGTATTCTAGCTTTGGCATTGGATTAGGATAATGCGGCGAAGATGTTTTTGGATGGGTATATGTGAAAGATTACTTCCCATGTTAAAACATTATAGTTAAGAAAATTGATTGTGTTGAATCACATTATCATTTTTGGAGGGGATAGGAAATAGGATTCTAGAGATCTGTAGGCGGTTTTATCTAGATGAATAGGTTATATGAATTTTGAGAGTAGAAAGTGCAACTTTGAGAATTTTAACCAGAACAGTGTCAAGAAAAGTGTCCAAGTGAAGGTTTAGTTACATAGATCCATTCTCAGGTTCTCTTACACTAGTGTGGTAAGTTGAGTCCTATATATAGATAGTTCCCTCCACTATTGGTAGGGTTCCAATATTTCAGTGGGATGGGAAATATAAAGTGGTTCTACAAATAGACCCCATAGATGGTCTGTGATGGGGGACTTATGAAGATTTAGAGTGCTCGATAAGGGTATTTTATATCATATTAGTATGATGGTAGGAGTTCTACTATACATCGAATCAAGGTAGTATACGTGTAACATAAAAGAAAGAGAACCCAAATCAGTAGAGTGATATGGATCATATAAATAATATTGTATCATGGGGAATAGGGGAATGATGGTTTCATGTAGTTCATCCTACACTTTTTCTTAAAATGTTTGGACAATCAATGGTTATCGGTAATATTATTGTAGCTTATTCACATTATTGTGCCATATTTGATACCATTTCCTCTCATTATTTTATATATTTTAAATTTATGAATGGTTTATGTCTAACTGTAACGTTCATGAGTGGATTTATAACAATCAATAAACTATTGGGAGTATGGTTAAGGGACATCTGTGTATGGAAGTAGTGTTATCTATGATTCGGGAGTAACATTTCAGTTGTAATAACTAAATCCTTGGCATTCCATGCTTAAAAAAGAATGGGTTCGTATTAGTTTGTATCACAATGATCCCAAAAATGTATTACCATCAGAGACTAACTTTTATGTCTCATAAGCATGACAATTATGTTCATTTGGATAGTGGGATATCTTGGAAAGCGGGTCAAGGTCAATTCATTATTAACTGGGTGATCTCACCACCTAATTTTCAAGATATTTTTTTATGAAGGGAGTGTCAAGAATGGTATATTTACACCCACAGTGAACCAGTTTCATGAAATTTTTTTCAAATAATTCTTATAGATACCACTTTAGAGAGATGTGGAAGTTACTATTGATATATTGATGGGGCCTGATCCAGTTCCAATTCCCACATAAAATTTGGAACCAATAGAGTTTAAAAATCTCAATGCACAACTATAATAGTTAATGGATAATGTAGTTATCCATCTGAGTAAGTCACCTTTGGGTTCATTAATAATATTTTCAAATAAGACTGATAGAATGTTGTGAATCTATATTGATTATCAATTTTTAAACTACATGAAAGTGTAGAAATGATATCCTCATTCATGTATTAATGGTCTATTTGAATAGTTGAAAGGATCATGATGGTTATTCAATATTTAATTTTAGATCAGGGTATCATCATTTGAGAGTTAAACCTTTTAACATACCATAGAATTCTTTCCAATGTAGTTATGGACTTTATGATTTGAGATGTCTTTTAGGATAAAAATGTTCCGATTTTGTTTACAGAATTGGTGAACCATGTCATCCTCTCAAATGTAGATCATTTTGTGGTTGTGTTTTTGAATTTAATCTTGGTGTACTGCAAGACTCATGATAATCAAACCCAACATCATGAAATTATCTTGAGTACACTAAGAGAGAATTAGCTATATGAAAATCAATATAAGTGTCAATTTATGTGTAATAGGTTACGTTTCCTTGGTATTATAATCTCAGTGGAAATTGATCTAATTCACCTATAGAATTTGTAGGATGTTATTCCATATAAAAATAAACTTTATATTGTGATATAAAAAGTCTTCTGTTTATGGAATTGTATTATAAGATGTTAATATAGAATATACCACTTAGAATAACCACATTTGGTCTTGGCCAAGAAGGGGATAATTTTTTTAAGGAATAGAGCTTGTAAAAATTGTTTCCAAGAGTTGAAAAAGTCGTTCACAACTGCACAGATCATTATCATGTCCATGTTGGGTGGGGAGTATAAGTTATTTTGGTATGAATCATGGATTTTTCCTGTAGTACTATTGATTTGGAGAGATTTTTTTTTACTATATAAGTCATGTATATTTATTCCACAAGATCAGAATTACTCATCACACAATCTTGAGTTTATTTGGTCATTTATTCCTAGAAATGTTGGCAGCATTATTTGATGGGAAATTTTATTCCTATGTATATATACCACAATATATTAATGTTAATATTTTCAAAATATGATTGGAATATATAAATGTGGATATGGATTGAGTATATTCAGTTATTTTATTTTGAGATAGTATATACTCCAAAAAAAGGAAATAATATGATTGATGTTTTCAATAGGATAACTCATATTCATGAATTTTAGGACTCTTGTTATTATTGAAAGATGATGACCATGATGGATGTGATGCTTGTTGTTGTTTTTGAATCCCTAGAGATGATTAAACTCAAATCTATATTATTTGAATCTACACTTTTGAACTGGATCATGGAGAGGGAGAATGAGGATCTGGATAGTTTGGTTTTGAGGTAATGTCTTGATGGAGGGAGTCATCTTTAGATTATTCCATAGTTGATCATGAAATCAACTATGTTTGAGGATGTTTTTTCCTACAATTATGCTTGTGGATTTGATTCATGAGTTTCATGTTTCGAATTGGTTGGTCAATTAGGGTTTGAGAAAAATGTATTGTGAACTATTTTAGTAGTAATTTTGTCTGAGCATGAATAAGAATATTGTAGTATTTTTTAAACAATTATACACATTTCAATAGGATAAGGTTGAGAATCTTTATCCTAGTGGTTTACTAAATCCATTTCCCATTTATGAATGAATGTGGGAATATGTTAAACTGTAAAAAATCAAATATATAAATCTATTAAAATATTAATTAATAAAAATATTACATAGTAATT
Source organism: Viscum album (assembly GCA_963277665.1). Classification (NCBI taxonomy): domain Eukaryota; kingdom Viridiplantae; phylum Streptophyta; class Magnoliopsida; order Santalales; family Viscaceae; genus Viscum; species Viscum album. The sequence goes on along the minus strand of OY728127.1, from coordinate 1,643,718,596 downwards.
AAAAACTAAACATAAATATTTTTTTCAAAATAAATATAATTATGGTGGTGGTAGCGCTTCGTGAGGACTTGATATAGGAAAATATATCCATATACCCTACACCAGTTGTCACATATACTCTATCATCTATTGTTGATGATTCTCATTCGTTCAATGTTGATTCATCTCCTCCTGTTGATTTCATGGAATCTTCTTCTTGCCCCTACGTAGGGTCTCTGTAACCTCATATTGAATCATAATCTTCTCATCATACTCTACAAAAGATGATGATGACCCCTGATGAGCTCCCCTAAAGATAAAATAAGACCATCTGTTAGTTTCATAATAACTAGAAGGTATTAATCATGAACTGATTCCAACACCATTTCATTTATCGATATTATACTAATTCACTTCAAACCATAATACACCGTAAAATCCGAGCACTCTAGTGTTTTGACCCTCAGTCGTGGTATGACTCCCATCAATTGTGTGAGAAGTCAGGGCCTCATATGAATCCTTAAAAAATTGAAATTAATATAGTTAGAAAAATTCAGGTATTTTTAATAATAAAACAAACTATACTAACCACAATCAAACACATTTTTTCACCGGTAAACTCTCTAGTGAAAGGATCACTATATACATTCTTATAAAAATAAAACTCTATAACATCAGGATGCTCAACTGCTTATATGAATATAATATAAAAATATATATTTAATTTATATATAACTTATTAAATAATTGTATGTAAAAAATTTATTCTATATGTATTAAATATATGACTACCAAATCAATGTGTGATCTCCCACCTCCCCCAATTATTTCAAATATATGATAATATTCTCGAAAAACTATATCCAATATTGTATGAGAATAATTCATCCCAAACCTAAAATGATATTTAGTTAGGTCAATGGATGCAAGAAGACTGATAAAAAACTATAGCTCCATCTTTCCTCACTGATTTGTTACTCAAAATTTGCAAAAATAGATGAAAAATTTCATGCGTACATACTTCCAAGATAGAGGCTCTCATTATATCTTCAAAAGAAGAAAAAAAATTAAAAACCTAATAACAACTTGTTGATAATTAAATAAATTTAAAATAATTAATATATATTAATTTTCCATCCAATTCTCAAACATCTGAGGACAAACATCAATGGGGATATAATCCAACATCACCCAAGGTCCAGAAAAATATTTCCATAGAATCTAATTGTTTTTTAAATAGGTCTATGTGAAAAGATGTGGAAAATGGTACAAATAATAAAAAAAGTAGTACATAAGTATATTAATGAAAATTAATTAAAACTAATCAAAAATTACTAAAATGAACAACTGAAGAATCCTCATCATGAGTGGATCGAAATAAAAATTTAGGCTTCACACCTAAATAATCTCATTAATCATCAATATCTCATGACCATGACCCACATAGACTATAATGAACTTGAACCAACATGTGGGTCATATGGAAATGCATCAGGCTAAAAAATAGGATGATCAACATTCTAGAGGGTATAGAAGATATCATCAAAATCTAAATCATCCAGCTGAAACATGGAAAAAATATTCTAAACAAATTTATAAATTAGTATTATATAATAATTATGAATATTACTAGCATGTAATTAATTTATTCTCCATCTTCATCATAATATTTATATTTGATGTTTTTAATATATTCATCATCCTCAGCAATTCATTTAATTTGCATATGATATCCATCATCACCATCACTTTTATTTCAATATTCATTTGGTATATCATCAATATAATTATCACCATTAGTCCATAACTATGGGGTTTCATTATTGATAATTGACTCCCTTTATAGAAAACATGTATTTTATTGAATATCTTGACAAAATTCAATTCCTTGTACTTCAACTGAGTGACATACCTTTCTATAAAAATTATTTTCATGATATTTCAGATTTATAACGTTCCACCGGTCAATTAGCTCTCTAGAAGCATCAGAAAAACATCCATAATAAATTTGACCAAATTGATGAGCCATAATAAATGGTCTATTCACTAAAAATTGGTTTTTTATTTCATTTCAATAATTCAATGGCAAAGATGAACATGGAAACCTCTATCAGTATCAAACCAATGACATTTAAATATCACTACGTAGTTCTTTTCATATAACATGGCTCAATTATTTCATCCAGCATCCCCTCGACTATTTTCTTCTGTAATTACTCAAATTCATCTTTATATTATTAATTTTGTTTACTAGGTTCTTAATTGTGGTAAATTATTAACATTTGTAGCTAATTTAGGCTAATAGTGACAAATAATGGCTATTTTTTACTAGTTACCACTAATTATAAAAAAATGAATTACTAGTTACTGTTAATTTTTACTAGTTACTGCTAATTTTTACTAATTGATGGCAATTTTAACAAATTACCATTAATTTCTAATAATTACAATAAATTAATACTAATTACCACTACATATTATTAATTACTACTACTTTCTACTAATTTTAGATAATTATAGCTAATCACTATAGATTATGGCTAATTACCTCTATTTACCACTAATTAGCATGATTGTTTACTAATTACTACTAATGTTTTCTAATTACCACTAATTATTACTAATTACTACTAATGTTTACTAATTACACCTAATTATTACTAATTACCGCTATTGTTTACCAATTACTACTTATTTTTACTAATTACAGCAAATTAATTCTAATTACCACTTTTTTCAAATAATTTCCATTAATAATTTCAATTTACAACAAATTTTTACTATTTATCTCTATTTACCACTAATTACTAGTAATAATGAATAATTAGTCATATTTTTTTACAAAATGCACTTAATTTTACTAATTACCTCTAATTAATGATAATTTTAACTATGTTTTACTAATTACTAGTACAAATTAACTCTAATTAACACTATTTTTAATTAATTATCAGTAATATTTACTTATTACTATTTTTTACTAATTGCATATTCTTACAACTAATTACTGCTAATTACTCCTAATTACCAATAATTTTTATTTAGTACCCCTAATTGCCACTAATTTTTATTAATTATAGGAATCTTTTCTAATTACCACAAATATTAATGAATTACCTCTAATGTTTTCTAATACCGCTAATTTTTACCCATTGTAGTTAATTATTAGGATTTAATAATAATTTTCATGAATTGATGCTAATTTTTTAAAATTACTACTAATTTTATCTAATCACCACTTTTTTTACCATTTACCAATTATTATAACCAATTATTTCTAATTTTTACAAATTACTACTACTTTTGGCTAATTATTTATAATTATTTCAATTTAGCACCAATTCATTCCAATTTTCTCTAATTTGTTCCAATTAGTGTAAATTTTTCTAATATTTATTCCAACTAGTGCTAATTTGTTCTAATTACTGCTAATTGTTTTTTATTTGTAGCTTTTTTTTCTAATTATACGTAGGTTTCTAAATATAACTATCTTTTTCCTAATTATAACTAATTTTTTCTTAATTACCATTGTTTATTATTATTTATCTCTATTTATTAATAATTAACAGTAAATATTTTAAATTATTATTATGTGTTAATAATTAATTACTAATTTTCAATAACTATTTACTAATTATCTATTATATATAATTAATATCTATTAAAAATTATTTTAATTAACTATGGATAATAATTTCCAATATTATATAAATTTCAGAAATAAACATTTAAATATATAAATATGAGTACCTTAATAGTAATTCTTTAATGTAACGTTGTGTGGTTGATAGCATCAGATCTCTAGAAAACAATATATAGTGATGGAGAACAGCTAGAGATTAATGTGAGGAGTGAACGAATAGTGCAGAATAATTTGGTTGTAGGCCAAATTCAAAAAATGATAGATTAGTTGTGATGGATTATTTGTGACGGTTACTATCCAAAATAGATCCCTCCATAAATACATATGTTGTGGATTAAAAACTATTTTTGATGGGTTATGTTGCAAATATAACCATCTATAAACATCTTTGGAAATGATAAAAGACTATTCACAATGGGTCCCGTCGCTAATAACATTTTTTAGCAACAAGCCCCTCCGATAATAACCCTAGAATTAAAAAATATATCGGTGATATAAAAAACTATTTGCGATGGGTAATCACATTTGTCAAAAATAACCATTCCAATTGCATAGTGACCATTCCTACCATATGTATTTGAGATGAATGTGATTTCCCCTCATAAATAATAAGCAAAAAAATTATTTACGATATAGAAGAATTATATGTCGCAAATAAGTTCATATCAAGGAATATTTGTAAATGGATTGTTACCTATCTCCAATACCCCATGGAAAGTAACTAATTTTCCCATGGTGTAAAGAATATAGTTCAAAGTACATGTGAACAAAATTGTGTCTTGTAATATATGAATAGTACATGGGATGCTAATTCTAGATGTATGAGGCATCATACAAGATTGCCTAAGGTTTTTTGGGCTGAATCTATTTACATGGTTGCATACATGATAAATAATTTTCTACTTCTACCATTGGAATAACTAATAATCGAGGATGTATGGGTATGAAACAAGGAAAGCATTTAATATTTTACGGAATTATTGATATCTATCATATGTTCATGTTAAATGTAATTCTAAGGATCTTTTGGATGACATATACTATAATTATAATCAATAAAAATATAAATTTCATAATAATAATGAATGTGTATTCATAAAAATATTTTTATGAGGAAATAAATTGTGTCAATCTAATAGTGGATGAAAGAAACCCCTATCTCTTGGGCATGCTTAGTATGAATGCATTCCAAAAATAGAAATTGTGAAGACTGAGAATCAACTAGTGAACCCTAGTATAGATATTCCAATTATGATGTGAACAATGGTATGAAATCTAGTACAGAAAGATAAATATTTTATTCATTATTTGGTATTGAATTATGGTGGTGAAACTAAGTGTTATAAATAAGTATTCTAGCTGAACTGTAGCAGTACTATAGCATTACAGTAGGAGTACTGTGGTGGGCACTGTTTGGTATTATAGCAGCCAGTCTATTCACCTGATTTGGGCTTTCAGGCCACCGGTTTGGGCCTACGGGTCTCAGGGCCTTCGAGCCGTCAAAGGCCTTCGGGACATTTAAGACCCTGAAGTGCAAAGTTCACACATATCAGGCCCCAGATATGGATTAGAGCACCAGTAGTAGTCACCAAAAGCAAAGAAAAATGGATTGGAAGAATGAGAGGGTATGGAAACCGCCATCAGGACCAGGCACCGTGCAGCTTTGTACGAGGAAATTCTAACTGATCATCAATGCAAGTGGGGAGCTAAAAGAAAATCAATGAAGAACAAATATGGGGATGGGTAGTTCTAGTGGGATGGGCCTACATGTCATGTTTTGGGCATGGTACGCCTCTGGGCCTTCGAGTCATGTATTTCTGATCATGTTGGACCTTTTTACTTGGGCCTACGGGTCATGTTCGGGTTCCCCTTCAACCCTTAAAAGGGGGATTATGTATAATAAAATAAAAAAAGAATGCCTTCGGGCCATTTGGGGGGTTGGAATTTGTAATGAAGGATTAATTTCCATAATTTCAAACTAATAGGTCATAGGAACTTACTGCATTAGTATAAGGGAAGAGGAAATTTTTAAACAAGTGGTCATTATATACTAGGGATGAGGATGAACCTTTTGCCAGGTATAAATAATTGCTTGTTATGATGGGATTTCAGTAAAATTATGGTGTGTATTACACTAAAACAATTTCTCATTATGTTAAGTTTAACATTGATAGAAATCTATTAATAATTTTAGCAATATAAGGATTACATTAATAGAAGATGGAAGTTATAAATTTCTTCCTTCATAGATACATGTATTAGGATATCTACATAGTTCAAACTAATTATTTTGTTTATTCTTGTAAAAATGTTCTTTTTTATGATATTTATAAAGGTTTATATGGAATAAATAATGAATTTATGTAGTGGAATAATAAATTTGATAATTTAATTTGAAATGAAGGCTTTAATATATGTTACATTTTTCCGTGTCTCAATTTCAAATATTTTAGTATTTTTTATATCATATTTTCATTTTATATTGATGATATCCTCATTACAGGGTCTATTAAGAAAAGGATCAATGATATAAAGATGAATTTATTGAAAAAGTTGAAATGGAGGATCTTGGTGATGTGAAAATTATTTTTACAATGGGGATTATATGACATCATGTTTCTAAAACATTTAAGGTATCGAAAACAACAAACATGGATAACATTTAAATATGTTTCAATATGTTTCATGAAAATCTAGTTTCAACTCTTCTTATGGGACACATCATGATTTCTAAGGGGAAGCCACTGAATTTTAATGGGCTTCTTGACTACATGATGAAAATAATTAATGAAATAGTATTAAGAATTTGGATATTTAACAAGGTTTTAAGTGAAACAAACATAGCACTTGTAGTGATATTTTTAAGTAGGTACATATAAAATCCATGAAGACAACTTTCAGAGGCTATGAAGTGGTTGTTGAGATAATTAAAGGTGACTATGTATATGTATATGTGCTTCTAGAAAGTATTCCTATATATGAATAAGATGAATAAAAAATTGGAAGTGATTTTTATAGTATAAAGAGTTTGATTAGATATATTTATACCTATGTAGGTACATCTATTATTTGTGTGTCACAGTTACAAAATATTTTGCAATTTTTTATAGTAAATGAATAATATGATGTTATTTATAATGAAAAAATGATCTAATCATAGTGAGGTTTTTGTGGAAGGAGTTAAATATGGTGAAATGGTTGAAATTTTTTTGTTATGAGATCCATAGAGTGATTTATATTTTAAATAATATGGTATTCCATTCATTGATAAATCATATTCAACGAAACTATCATTACATCATATAATTGTAAAAAATATGTATCTTTAGAGTTGAATAATATTAATGGAATCCATAATTCAGTTGAAATAATGAAAAATATGGTGTTAATTAAAAAATTGATTGATTTTTATGCTATAGTTGGGCTTTATAGACGATGAATGGGAATGTGTAGCATTTAAATACGGACAATTAGAGGATTATATTATTGGTGGGGAATTTATTTGGAATTAGTCTCCTAGTGGGAAAATGTTCTGATATGTTGACCATGGTTTTCTGTTTACCAGACAACATTTCAATCCCCAAATACATTTTTGAACATCAGTTAAAGGGTTATGGGTTTGATGAAAGGGGTTGGACCAAACTCCTCATAGGTTTTTGGTTTTGGTGGCTAGAATCCCCATAAAATTTTATAAAACAATTTGGGGTATATGAGGATTTGTAAAACAATTCTGATGAGATTTTTATAAAATTTTATTTTTGAAATTCTAATAGCGTAAGGGATTTATATAGTGTTGTTGAAATACATTTTCATATTGGTCACACTAGGACATATGAAGGATAATTTTTAAAATGATACCGTCATGGAGAAAATGAAAATTTATTTTCAACAAAAAAAAGTTCGAAATCAGGAATTTGTGGAACACATTAAAATTCACTAGTAAAGTGGAAGTGGGTTTGTGAATTTTCTGTATATAAATTATTATATATATCCTATGAAAATTGTCAAAATTTCCTCCCATATATAATTTTAAGGTATTCTAATGGAACCATAGAAATTGTTTTGTTCATTTTTTTTGTAATTTTTTTATTCCTTAATTTCTATATCATTGAACACTACTACTGAGTTCAAAATGTAATAGCTATTAATATTTATACTTATTACATATTCATTGATGCCTATGGGGCCAATATAAATCCAATTATGGACTACATATGGAATTGATAGTTCAAAAAGCATTCACAATTAAATAAAAATAAAATTTGGGTTCATCCCAATGTATTCATGTACGCTCACTCAAAATCTCCTATCAAATGTCAAATGAAATTAATAAACATCCAAATGATCATTTAGGAACTACCAACATCAATATAGATTTATCTCACCATGCGATGAATTTTTTCCTTCAAAAAAAATTCATCAAGTTCAAACCATAAACATCAAGGTCCAAGAGTCCCTAACTCTATTATAAAAAAACTTATATAAATTTTAAACCAAATCACATTTAATTATATCTTACAATTCCATATTCATGAAATTTGGTATATTTTGGGAAATAATAATTGAATAGTGTAAAAATATAGAAGACTCAAATAATTCATGTGGATCATCACTGTAATACCAATAGTATTATCCCATAAAAAATACTAAAATTTAGAAAACAATAAAATCATTAATCACCTTCAAACCCTTTAAAATATAAAAATATTTCATTGAAGTTCTATGAATACCATGAAACCCCAGAAAAATATGAGATAATATCCTCCCTAGACCTCCTATCACAACTACACATGAAAGTAAAATCATATCAGTGTGATAAAACCATGCACTAATTGAGTCATCCCAAAACCTATAAGGTCTTATAATTTCCTTGGTACTCTATGTTGTGTTTAAGAGTTTTTGGGGTTCTAAGGATTATTTTTGAGATATAAGGTTTGGTTTTATATTTTTTATGTCACAACCATGTTTTTAAATATCCATAATGTCATGATGTTTCTAAAGGTGGATTTGGGGAACGATAATTCATTGGTACGGTCCCCACACCATCTTTCATTGATATTTTCGTTCCCCAACAATAATATCATAACACTATGTAGTCCCCACTCAATAGTGTACACTAATATATGGTTTTATATAAACCTGAAATTTTATCCATACCTCATTAAATTTTCATGGGGCCCTTATAACTATATGGATTAACATTGTAAGATGAGGATAATCGGTGGGAGGAACCTATAAAAATTGCATTTCCTTATGCCAAAACATCATTACCCATGCGATTATTCTAAAAATAGGGTTAAAAAAATATTTCCTGGTCTCCTATCTATATCTCCAATAGGGTTTGACCATTTTCTTCTTCATTATATTCATCCATAACATGATGAATCCCAGGATTATGACTTGATATGGGTGAACCCTTCTTGATCTAAGGTGATTTTTTTCTATTATTATTATTCTCTTATACTATCATTGATTATTGTCCTAATATTTATTCTTAAAAAATTATTTAATTGGTAATTATTCCATAGATGATGGTATATAGTTGATATCTTAATGGATGATTGATGTGTATAGGTATTGTAATAAATACTTTTTTTGTTAGTTATTTGATCATTGGTTCTTCTTTATTCTTGTGTTTTGATTTTAAAATCTCATTTTTTATGTAGGTATTTCAATAATACTCTTTTATAATCATATATATGTGTATAACTATCATGAATATTGAATTGGGTAATTGTCATGAACCAGCCCGAGTCAACCCCGAACAAGTCACCTATGCCAGCCCGCGACAAGTACCGAGAGGTGTTCTTGATACTCCTGGGATGGTGACAAGCACCGAGGTTATCAATAGAGTATTTAAGGGAACAATTTATCCCAAATATAAATAATAAAAAAATCAAAGAAAATAATTGAACAACCCAATATACATTTACATAATAATTGAACTGAACATTATTTGTACAATAACCGAAGATATAACTAAACCAACAACTCAACTGACCAAAACATTTAACCAACTAACTCAATGTGACCCCTCTGGTCACTCTCTAATACTATTATCACATGTCACCTAAGGCGATCGAACTCATGCTCAAACCTCCACAAGGTCTAAAAACATAAGAAGACTATAGGCGTGTGTATTAAAACTCAGTAGGTTAGCCCAATATTCTATTCCAAATGCACATAATTTAAAAAAGGAAACATCAATTTCCAGTTTTGAATACAAATATAAATTTATGATTTCCTGATGAGGTCCCATTCTAAAAAAAATTACAAAAAATAATTTGCATGTCTTCTAAACAAGAATGCTAGTAAAAATTTTCAAAGAGGTGAAACTTCAAAATGAAACTAGTTTTCAATAGGGATTCATTAAAGAATGTACACTTTAATATAAATGAAAAACACTTAGGAATTTACCAACCAAACACACTTAATGTTGATGGTGAGTATAATATTTTCAATGAGAACAAGTCATGGGAACACCCCTAGGCACAAGTTAGTTGTGAGCCCAAGGTACCTCGTATCTCAGTGAAATTAACCATAATAAGTATTCATTATCGTGCACACGAGCCCCTATTTGGGATCATACCCAAAAACTAGTGGTCTCCCAATAACATCATCATCATAGTTCAGTTGTTTTTGTCCTCTTCAAACATGTTACATGATATAGGGGCCAAACCTCATGGAATCACTAGCATACTAGTACACATATACCCACATAGATATATAAGATTCCATTTAGTGCTCAATAAAGTTACACATATTATCAAATAAACATTCCAAATAAAAATTACATTACCAAACCATAAACACACAAACAACCCTCAAACTTGCTTCACATTTTTTTCACGAATCAATAAACCACTAAAAAGATTCATAAAATAATTTCAAGGAGTATAACGAGTCCTTGAAAAATAAAATCCATTAAAAAAATCATTTAAGGCCAAAAACCACACAATAACATAACAAACCAGATTTTTCATCCCCAAAACTAATTAATAAATCATTTTCATGGAATATAAAATTTCCCCAAAATATAGAACATGAATTATACATGGAAACCATTTAAAAAAAATTGCCAAACGGGCCATTAAGCCATTCTCAAAAAATTCCTTTGACCATGGTATGAATTTCACTTTTATTAATGAGGTTCAAAAACACCATTTATTACAAAAAACCATTCATAAATCCCTTAAAATATTCCGGTTAAACATTCAAAACACAACCATTTTCATAATGGTGTGAAACGTATCATTTTCCAACAACTCGGGCCAAAACATGTTGTAAACCAAAACCCATTTGTTTGTAAAACAAAATCTAAATTGGAAAAACATATGAGGACCCAAAAAACCCTTTATCATTATTCTGATTCATTTATAAATCAAAACAAATAATTTTTAAATCAAACATAACACATGAAATCCAACCATGCAATTTACCGAACACATGAAGTTCCCTTTTAAACAATGAAATTTATTTTATGCACTTCACAGAGAATAAAACCTCAATTGCATGCCATATTTTATACAAGATACTATAACATTTTCAAAATACCAGAAACCATGTTCTAAACCTCAAGGAATAGTTTTTAATGATTGTAGATCATTCAAACTAACACTTGTTGTGCACTTTTATGACAAAATAACAATACCTTTTACAAAACAATGACTAAAAACCCATTTTGCACACTAAGAAAATTATACAAAACCTAAAAAACAATAATAAACCAATATAGAGGATAAAAACAATAAGAAAATTATTAATATTAAAAAATTAATCCATGGTCAAGGGATATCCTTCCTCAAATCCTTGGTGTGTGGAAATGCACACCCAATATCACCATATAAGGGTTTAAAACCCCTAAACCTATGATGACCATCCCCAAATGAATAAAAACCCATTATCAAAATCATGGTATAAATGAACCCTAGGTACAAGATGACCAGTGGAGATTATAAAACCATGAAATAATGAAAGGTGGAAGATGTGGGATGATAAAGGAGAAGGAATCTCATCTTTTCAACTAGAAAAAACTTCGTCTTCTATTAGATCTGCACCCTTAGAGAAAATTGAATGGCTTCTAAAATATTGGAGAGTCTCCTAAGGGAATGAAAAACAAGGGAAGGATGATTTGTGGGAAATATTGTATGAATGGAATGATTTATGTATGATATAATTTACCTTTATGATTCTGGTTGATTTGAGAGACATTAAGATGTTTTCCCAAATGCGACACACATATGAGATCCAAAGAGATGAAATAGATAATTGGGATGCGGATAAGGTATTGGATTTGAGTGGGAGGTGTAATCACCGAAAAATATTAATAATTTAATTAGATATAAAAGAAAAAAAATTATAACTGGAAATAGGACCATGGGCGGGCCCAACAACTAAATAAGTAACCCTAATTCCCCATACTAATGAATTTATAAGGTGTCCAAATGGATATGGTAGTTTTAATATGTCATTCTAGGACAACTGAACAGTGAAATGAGTCAAATATGATAAATAATTAATTTTTTATAAAATAATCAATATATGTTTTTAAATCTGGAAATGGGCTCATGGTTGGCCAAAATCATGAAGTAACCACCCTTTCTCCGAAAAACTCCTAAAAAATCATATGGGAACCCAAATTAGTGTTATTAGACATATATGGTAGTTCAAAAATCAAAATAAATCTCACCCAATACCCAATAAAAGGATAGGTATTTTCAATGAACCGGATCAAAACCATGACATGAAAAGAAAACGAATCGGCATGGCAATTCTTCCCCACAATTAATGTTTTCTTCCCCTGGAAAGTCATTGCACATTCTAGCTGATTGATCAACACCTAAGGATTAATTATCTATATATTCCATTCTACTAGTATAATGAAACAACATCTACCATTAATGGAACTTAATCCTCTTAAATCAACCAACACACCAAATCTCAACCACTTCCTGATAATCAACCAAAAGATCAAGTCACTACCTCCACAACCAAACTAAGAACCCAGTTGTTGGGCCTTTTGCCAATGAACCCAAAAATCTCACAAACCATAGTGAACTCATGAAAACCAAAGATTCCAGTGGATTATAGGATGGAATCCCCACTACTACGAAAGAACAAGAACTAGATAAGTTATTAGGAGGAAATATCAATGAGAATCGTGGTGGGTCTCCCCACCATTAGAACCCAACTTGAAAAAAACAAAAAAGAATTATACATTAACTAGAATTGGGAATCACTTATATAGGACCACCAAAAACCTCCAAAAAAACCTATAGAAACAAGTAAATAGGGTTACCAAATGAACATCTAAACCACCCACTTTCGAATGGAGGGGACAAGAACTGGGCCAACACTTTCGGCACTGAAACGTACACCCACCACTCAGGGAGTGGAGGGATGGGGAACCAATAATTAGGCCACTGAAACCACAAAAGAAAACACAGAACTACCCAAAACTATATACTTATGAACTGGTAGCACCATCACCACAACCTTTTTTTATAGGTGGTCAACATAGGGGCATTGATCGAAAACTCACATCCATGAAGGCATAATCATGGACAATGTTTGAGGAGTAAGTCCGCCACGATCATTACGACAAGAGGAAGTTCACAGTGACGAGGAACCAAAATATATTAGAAACTAACTTACCAAAATGGAGGAGGTAGGATACTAGTCGAGCACTCCACACCTCTGGCTATTTATTGACTGCGTGGAAAGCTTCACTCTGAGGCCTATGGCTGGAGCCTGATTCTTGAAGCATCTGTTGCACCGAAATCAGGTGATAAGGAACACACAACTAAAAATACTCACTTTCTCAACAATACACCTTCATATAAATAAGAACTTTCATATACATATAAAAATTCACTCTCACTCTAAACATGGACAATAATGGAGTAGTGATACATCGAAACACATCAACCTCACCAAGCACAACTGCTATGTCCAAACAAATTATCATGACCTGGAAGAACCTTAAATCTATCCCAAACAGCTCTCTATTCCAAAACTCGGGTTGAGTCATTATTTGAAGAGGTGGATTAAACATTTTAAATGAATCCTTAGGTTGATCAATAAGAATTATTTCCAATGGCGAACTTTCCATTATCACATCACAACATCAAACACATATTTAGAAACCCACTGAACATTGCTCTAAAACCAAACCACCTCCAAGATCTCATCTCAAGACACAATAGTGGTATTAATTATAGATCAGATGGAATCTTAATGAATAAAAAACTCATCTATGAAATAGAAAAAACTATCCACATACTCATAGGTTTATAAACAAAGGACACAACTTTTAATCTCAATACACTTTTTAGAAACAAACTAACTTGGTGGGTTTCTACATTCAATAATGGTATTTCATCAAGTCTCACTCATATGCACAACTCCATCCCACCCCAGTCACCCAAACACCATTCCATATAGGCCATCCTTCCATATATCAATAAAACCATGCATGTGAGCACCTAGGAAAACACTAATGGCTAAAAAAAACAATATCATTCCAAAAATCATGTACCTTCAAAAGGATCACCAACCACAAAATAAAAACCATTTTCATATTTCCCAAAACAAACCACACTTCATCAATAACCATTTTCTTAAAATCCTTCCCCTTTTCATTTTTAACAACATTTAAAACAACCAAGCTACTCCAAATAACCAATTCCAATTTTTTAAAAATTGGCAAGGTATCTTTTAATAATCTGATGGCCGTTGAGACCTATGCCCTTTCTAAGAAAACACTAACCTCTAAAAACCAATTCCCAATACCAATTAATCAGATTAAGACACTTTTAAACATCACAAAACAACCCATTTAAAATAAATAATCATAATTTATTTAAAATGATTCACACATTCAAAACATTTTATTCCATCAAACCAGAAGTTTAGATCATGGATAATCAAAACGTGTTAAATCATTTCCACATCCACTTTTGTTTCAAAAAAACACAACATTCAAAAACCATTCATATATTTAATTTTTGAAGGCCCATTTTTCAACTTCTAAAAATCCAATCCTTCCTTTAAAACCCATTTTTACAATTATCATACAAGGAGTTTCAAAACAAAAATTCTAAATTCAAGAAATGACCAAGAGAATAAAAAAAGGAGCAAATGTATGTGGGTGACTTGACCATATGGTTAGAGATTATATATCAAAAACTAAACTGACATGGAGAGAATTATTAGGACCATGCCTTGGCTCCACCTGGCATTCCAGGCCCTGTGAGCTAAAGGAGGCCATTATTTAGACTCCCCTTGTCATATCCCTACACCAAACAATCAAAAAGAACAAAATACAAAAATAAAACCATACTTCCCATTAAAACCCAAGGATAAAAAAAATAGTTCGTGACGCTCTTCCCACACTTACCCCTCAAGTCCCAAAAATCCTACTCCATCTACCTAGACATACTCCAAACAAAAAGGGTGTTCTGAAAAGAAATGTCTGCTAAGAGCCGACCTCCTCTGATACCATTTTGTCATGAACTTGCCCGCGTTGACCATGAACTGGTCACCTAGGCCAGCCCAAGACGAGTCCTAAGAGACAATATCAATCCTCCCAGGATGGTGACAAGCACCGAGTGCATCAATAGATTACATAAGGGAACAATTTAAATCCAATAAAATAATAATAAAACAGGGGTTATAAATGGACGGCCCAAAATACATTTACATAAAAATTGAGATGGACATTATTTTTACATGAACTGAATGTATAACTGAACCAATGTCTCAATTGACCAAAACCAGATAACCAATTAACTCCATGTGACCCCTCTAGTCACTCTCCAACACAATTATCAAACATCACCCAAGGCTATAAAACTCATGTTAATACCTGTACAAGGGCTAAAAACAAAAGAAGACTATAGGTGTGAGTATTAAAACTTAGTATATTAGCCCATTATTCTATTTCCAATTCAAATACATTAAAATTAATGAAACACCAATTCCAAGTTTTAAATATAAATATAAAGGTATTGTTTTTAAATGAGTTCCCATGAAATAAAAAATACCATAGAAAAACTTGCTTGTCTTTTAAACAAGTATTCTTGTAACAATTTTCAAATTGGTGAAACTTCAAAAACAAACTAGTTTTCCAGAGGTATTATTTAATGAATGTACCCATTAAAATAAATAATACACACTTCTGAATTTACCAACCAAACACAACGTATGCTAATGGTGAGTACAAAATAGCCAATGAGCACAAGTAACGGGAACACCCCTAGGAACTATTTAGTTGTGAGCCCCAGGTACCTCGTATCTTGGTGAAAGTAACCATAATAAATATATGTTCTCATGAGCACCATACAATATTAGGGAGAATACCCATAACATAATGTTCCCCAAAAAACGTCATCATCATAGTTTATTTTGTGTTGTCATCATCAAACCTGCTTCATGGAACATGGCCCAAACCCCACAGAATCACTAGCATAATAGTACACGTCCGCCCACCTAGATACCCGAGATTATGTTTTGTGATCAATAAAGTTAAAAATATTATCACATACACATTCCACATCATAATTCTCTTACCAAACCATAAAAACATAATCATACCACAAACATGCTTCACATTCCTTTAACAAATCAATAAACAACTAAAAAGATTCGTAAAACAATTTTAAGGAGTATAACGATGCCTTGCACATAAAATACATTAAAAAATTCTCTTTTAAGGAAAAAAACCCATAAATAACCTAAAATACCAGATTTTTTAGCCCAAAAACCAATTAATAAATCATTTTCATGGACCATAAATGTTCCCCAAAAGATAGAACATGAAATACACATCGAAACCATTAAAAAAATGCCAAACTGGCCTTTAAGCCTTTCTCAATTCTATCCTTTGACCATGGTATGAATTAAACGTTTAATAATGAAGTGTATACATAGAATTTACAGTATAAAAACATTTTCATAAATACCATAAATCATTCAGGTTAAATATACAGAACACAACCATTTTCATAAGGATGTGAAATGGGTGATTTTCTGATCGGGCAAAAACATGTTAAAAACAAAATCCCATTTGTTTGTATAACCAAATCCAAATTGGAATGACATATGAGGACCCAAAATATCATTTATCATTCTTCCAATTCATTTATAAATCCTAAACATAAATTTTGAAATAAAAAATAACATATAAAAGCCAACCGGACAATTTACCGAACACATGACATGCCCTTTAAATCAAAACAATTTATTTTCAGAACTTGGAAAAAAATAAAACACCAATTGCATGCCATATTTTATAAAATATACTGCTACATATTCAAATTATCATATAATAGGTTCTAAAAAACACAAAATAGTTTTTAAATATAGTTGAAATTTTAAAGAAACACTTGGTGTGCACTTTTATGACAAAACAACACTATATTTCATGAAACAAGGATTAAAAAACTAATTTTCACAAAAAAAATATTAAAATACTGAAAAATAATAATAAAACAATATATCAGATGAAAAAAATTAAAAAAATTATTCCTCTTAAAAGATAAAGGCATGTTCAAGGGATATCCTACCTCTAATCCATGGCGTAATGGAAATATATCTCTAATATCACCATCCGAGGGTTTACAAACCCTAAAACTATCATTACCTGACCTAAATGAACAAGAAACCATTCATAAATAATGGTATAAAATAACCCTAGGTCTAAAATGACTAGTGGAGATTATAAAACCTTGAAATAATGAAAGGAGGAAGAAGATGGAGGAGAAAGGAGAAGGAATCTAACCTTTTCAACTTGAAAACACTTCGTCCTACACTGGATCTGCACCCAAAGCGAAACGGGAATGGAATGAAACTTATTTGAAAGTCACATAAGGTATGGAAGAACCAGGGAAAGATTATTTGTGGGAAAAATAGTACTAATGGATTGATATATGGATGGATGAATTTACCTTCATGATTATGGTCGATTTGAGAGACATTAAGAAGTTATCCCAAATCAGTGGATCATATGAGCTCAAAAGGGTTAAAATAGATAATGGGGGTGCATATAGGGTTATCGAATTCTAGTGATAGGTGTAATCACAAAAAAATATCAAAAAATGAATTAGATATAATATAAAAAAATTATTTTTTTAAAAATGTAAATGGGCCCATGGGCTGGCCCAATACCTAAATATGTAACCCCAATTCACCATGCTTATGAATTTTTTAGTGGTAAAAAAGGATATTTTAGTTTTAATATGTCAGTCTAGGACAAGTGGGAAGTAGAATGAGTCAAAAATGGAAAAAAATTAATCATTTATTAATGAAACCAAATATTTTTTTTAAATCTGTAAATGTGCTCACAGTTTGTCCAAATCATGAAGTAACCACCCATTCTCCAAAAACTCCTAAACAAGAAATGGGGAACCCAAATTAGAGTGACTAGACATATATTTCAGTTCAAAACTCAAAATGAGTCACACCAAAAACCCAATAAAATTATTGGGATTTTCAATTAACTAGTTGAAAACAAATACAAGAAAAGAAAAAAAACGGGTGTGACATTAATGAGATTAAATCAACCATAGAATATAATGAAACAAACTTAAGAAATTAGAAGATGGGAGAAGTGGTAAAATATGTTAATCATGATTTCATTGATATTTATATAAGATATTTTTTTCAAGGATATTGATTATGTGTAATCTCTTAGATTTTTTCCATATTATTTTCAGGACATAATGTTATTTTTGTCTGTTTTGTCATTTTAATACTCAAATAATAACACAAATATATTAACAAAAGTGGATGTGGAGTATGAAAATGATTTTTTTGAATATTTATTTAATTAATAGTATGATTTATGATTTGTTTTTATGTTATATATTAATTAGAATTCGATTTTAATCATTTATGATTTTATATTAGTTTCAATTCTATTTAAAATAAAATTGTTTTAGTGTTTATGGGATGTTTCATTTATTATGGTTGAGGTGGTGATAATGGATTAAAATTAGTTTGGTGGTGGTTTTTTTGATTAATTGTGGGATTTTATGGTTTGTGATGAACAGTGATTGGGATTTTTTTGTGGTTTTTGTACTAAGAGTATGGAAATTATGTTTCATATGTTTCATTTTTATCAATGTGTGTTTATAGAAATAGTCGCAATAATTTCATAGTTGCCTATAATGTGGTGTGTTAATGATTTAATTAATAAAATTTGGGATGGGATATGATAAGATAAGTTGATATAATAGAAGTAGTTATTTATTTATTAATAATATATATAAAATTGGTATTAATGATATTATTAACAAGTTAATGGTTTTATTAATTATAAAGGTAAGGTGGTATGGTGTTTTATTGATGTATTATTATGATTAATGTGGTGTAATAATAGAATGTGGTAACTTAATTAATAATTTTGAATGGAAATATTAAATTATACATCTAAATAATTTATGCTTATTTGATACGTAATGAATAAAATATATATGATTAATATTAATGTGAATATTAATGATTTAGTAATTGAATGATAAGAATTTAATAATAATTAATATATATAAGTATTTCTTATTTAATTAGTGAGAAAATATTTTGAGATAATAAATTGTTTATGATTCTTTAAAAATTTAGAGGTGGGGTTGATTTGTGTTGTGTCTATGGGTGG
The DNA here is from genome assembly GCA_963277665.1 of Viscum album. Lineage (NCBI taxonomy): Eukaryota > Viridiplantae > Streptophyta > Magnoliopsida > Santalales > Viscaceae > Viscum > Viscum album. Next base: position 1,643,699,322 of record OY728127.1, on the reverse strand, counting down.
AAACATAGTTTTCATACACAGTTGATGGATATATTATTGGTGTGATGAGTTATATAGTTAACCTTAGCTAGGGAATAGGAGTTATTATATTTTCATTATAGTTTAATTATTTATACACACCACTACCCAAGTAGATTTATGTAACTAATTCCTACTGATGTTTGTGGACTATGAGTGATTTCCCCAACATCCATGTTTTAAAGGATATGAATGGTTAAATACCCCCATCAACCATATCTCTTATAAAAAAAGTATGATGTCTGTGTGGGTGGGTTCTAATTGCTTAAGATTATGGTATATATATATGTCTAATATATGATGGATTGTGATTATAATTAATGTATAAATATAGTCTATAATGGATTAAAGTTATGTTATATATATATGTGTTGTAAAGGATTATGGTTATGGTATTTTTATGTAATCATGTGTTGTAATGGATGAAGGTATTGATATTTATATATGTATATGTATGTGTGAGATAGTTTTAATGAATCAAGGTTATGATATGTGATGATGTGGATATATTGGTAATGTGCTTCTGATTATGTGTATATGATTATGAAATATATATGAGGATGCATGGCATATAAGGATATAACTTATGGAAGGTATAAAATAACCAGGATTTATGTCATTATGGCATGATGGAGACTAGTTTAGTGGGGAAGTGGATGTCAAGTACATTCTTTATTATATAACTTTTTGGATATTATATTACTTATAATTATATGAAATATTTTTATGAGTGATCATTTGTTAGGATATTATCTTATTTGACCTAGTCTACACAACGAGTTTGTTTCACTTTTTATTTAATAGGATGTTTTTAGGAATCCTATGTATTTCCATGATAGTTTTTTGAGAGGATTCTATAATATATACTTGTATAACCACCCATCTATATATATATATATATTTGTGAATGTTTTTATGTCCTTAAAATGAAATTGGTGAACATGATAGACATTTTTATCTCATGTTGGTTATCATAATTATTAGTGTTTTTTGAGTTGTTTTATTGGAATTATTCATATTTTATTGTTTTTTGGATTTTTCAATTTATTTATTACATTAAATTTATTTTGGGATGACTTATTTATTATGTTTTAAAATTTTATCATAAGATATTCATAATTCATGGGATTCATGAGGGAAATTCCTCCCATATATGAATTACTATAGCCATGAAGATCATCATCAATATATAGAATATTGATGTATGGATTTGAGGGTCATTACCTTCTTCATTGTCATCTCTGGAGGTGTTCTAATTGGGTATGGTTTGGAAATCATGGTATCAAAAATTATATTTATGAGATAGGACAATGTTTGGTGTTTGGAACTTCTAATCAATAACATAGTTTTTTAGGGCAGTTTTATCAATGAAACAAATTACATCATCTTGGATAGAGAGACTAGATATGATATTGGATATTAATTCCCCCTATGATCTTATGAAAGGAACTTAAGATTACTAAATTTTATTGGTGATATTACACCCTTTAAAGGCTGGAGACACAGGTATGGTCCATGAATCATACATGGTTACACCTCTAATTAAATTTAGAAGAGATATAAAATTTTAAATGTACGTAATTAAAAAAACCTATAAATTTTCATATTCATAAACATTGTAGTAAATTATGATTCTTTTCATTATTGACATGGATTTTAGATAGAATAATTCTTCGTTTCTTGATAATTATTTTCATTCGGATTATCTAGTAAATTCTAAGATATCCAATACTACTAAAGATGGTTCATAGAGGAATATTATCATGTTTTTTAGAAAAAAAACTTATTGATTCATGAGGGCTCTATTTTTAATTATAAGACATAGAGTTAGTTGGAGGATATATATATATATATATATATATATATATTAATTTTATACATTCTATATAAAAGTGTTGGACTGCAAAGGAATGTAGTTTTTTTCCATAGAGGTAGTATTCAGTGGTGAATTTGGTTCCTTAATGATCACAGTGATTCAAAATTATCATGGGAGAAGTACTATGATAAGTTTTTTATCAAGTTATTTTCATTTAATATAATGGTGGTGTTATTATAAGAGTGTATATCTCTCTATTAGGGTATCTCTAACATATGGGAGTTTAGGATTTTTTTAACGACCTTAATTATTATGATTCAAACATTCTACTTCATGAAGAGGCTGGAGTATGGAATTTTAAGCATGTTTTTCATCCATGGATCATGTTTTAGGTCACAATGTTTACATTTTTTCTATATCTGGATGTGATAGAAAATGTATAAGTAATAGATAATATTATATAATATATAGAATTATCAGGAGATAGAGGTCATTTGGACATGTTTAGGAGTACATATATACACTTAGATAGTTGGTTCTCTAGATAATTGATGTTTCAGTCTATAGGGAGTCAATATTAGCTCCCCTTATCTCATTTCATGAGAGTAATAAGTTCCAATACTACTATTGGAGGGTTAGTTGGAGTTTTATATTAATGAAAATGTCAAGTTTAAAAGATTTTTAGTTTTTCAAATTCCTCATCATTCTATGAGGAGCTTGTGTCCCACAATTTTTATATCCATTGTGGTAGTTTCATATAAAACTACATGGGATGTAGTAGCATTATGCTCGATGGTTTGGAAATAAAAGGAGAGTTAATCTATACAGTGTAACAACATGATATTTAAAAAAAAGGCATCATTTTTGATACAATATATTTAATGAAACACTAATCATAGATGATAATTTAAAACCATGAGTCATTAGTATATATTTCTTTTCAAATAATTTTTTTGATAGCTTATGTTACATGCAAAATCATTTTTTAAAAAATAGTGACATACCGGTGATATAATTATTTAAAACCTAATCATTGTACCCTAGACTTAAACCATGATGTTATGAATAGTAATAACCACATTTCTAAAATATAATATAATTTTATACATAAATAAAATATATTGACAAATATTTTCATGATTGTTTGTAATATATTTATATGGTTCATCAATTATTTTTCAAAAAATATTATTTTTATTGATTTTTGTGAAAAAAATAATAATTTTTTTATACTTCTATAAATTTTATCTTTCAAATTGAAATTATTTTTTTAATAAAAATTTCAATATTGTATTAGGTTGAATGTTTTATGTTTTTTCTAAAAATATAATTTTTTTAATGAATAGAAAAAAATTTATTTTTATTGAAAACATCCTTTAAGATTAAATAATTTATATACATATATTTTTTAATTTTTTTTTAAAATTATAGTTGATAAATTATATTTATATTAAAAAATATTAGGTCATTTTAACCAATATCATATTTAATTTTGATATAAAATATTTTCATATAAGAGAAATTATTTATTTAGAAAACCCACTTTTTCATCATGTATCTGGGTTTAATTTTAAAATTTAACTTTTCCATTCATATGAATTAAATTTGGAAAAATATGCTCCATATTTATAATAAAAATAGGTATTATTTTTTATAATTTTAAAATTATTTTTTTCATTATGAATATGAAAAATGATTGAAATTATTTTTCGTGGTTAAGGTAAAATACAAGTTTACAAAGGCGATAAAAACTAAAAGGAATAAAAATAAACCAAAAGATTTATGATTTTTATCATATGTCCATATAAAAACCTTATATCTTTTATTATATTATAATTACCCATTATTATGGCTTTTTCATGTGAAAAAATTGGTTATCACTTTTTATTTTCAAGAATTCAATGTTTTCCCCCTCCCCCACTTTTAAAAGGACACCTCATATTCTATCCACTTCATAATTATTGAACCATTTGATTTTTAAAATGACAACAAAAATATCATATTTACTTCAGTTCCCACATCTCATATCCTTTTTTTAAACAATATTTACTGAGTGTTTAGGTGTAATCCTAATTTGGTTGTTTGAGGAAGAGGTAAAGTTATTAACTCTACATTTTAATTTTACTTATTATTATAAATCATTGAACTATGATATAAATATTATAACAAAATTAAAATATTATCCAATATATACTGATATTTTGTAATTTCAATTTCAAAACCTATATCCATCTCCACTTCATTCAAATGGAAAATGAAACCATCGATTGTGTGTATGGTATACTACCACCACAGGAACTGATGTAATTTTTTTGCCTCACCACATTTAACTGTTACATATATATTAATGGATTTAAAATATTTATATTATAATAAAAAAATATTTATACTTATTTAATTAATATATCACATATACCTTCTAACTTACCATTCCTTGGGGGATACTGTAACATCACTCGTGTGTTTGGTGGACTACCGCCTCACGAAGCGATTTGATTCATTTTTCACATAAACATTACAAAAAAGATAATAAATATAATGTAAAAGTTTATATGTAACATTTAACCTATAAACATAATTATATAAATATAACAAAACTTATAACTTTTTTTCATCCAACACATCAAAAAACAGTAACATTGCTGATGTGTCTGGAAAACTTCTTCTTCACAGACTGATGTGATTTTTTTTATTTAATTGGATGTTTATAAGTATATATTATATGAATAAATAAGATATATATGATATAAAAATTATTTTATATTTTTTAATTATTATATACATTTCTCTTATTCCACACATCGATGAAAAATGAATACATTTCTTATGTGTATGTACGACCTACTATCTCTAGGAATGTTGTAGCTCATTTTCAATATATATGTTTTATGGATAACTATAAATATATATATACATATATTGAATATATATATGTATATACATATATGGTTATTATATAATTATTTTAATTTTTTATATTATGGAACATAATCAAAATACAAGGCCCAAAACTTCCAAACAAAAGTGTACGTGATAAACGAAGAACTTATCACCTAGAACAATGATTTTGAAAAATAAATTTTTCGAAAAGGGTGATAAAAGGTTATATGTAAGTTATATACCAAATTATATATATTATTAATGTTTTAAAATAAATTTATGATAGATATGTATTTATTTTATTTTAGGTACGGACATGTACAAATGAAATCGAACCCAAGGTATGGGTTTCTCGTCTCACTTTTTCTTTATTGATACATATTCTATATTCACCACTTATTCTTTTATGTTGTGTATATAGTTCAACTTTAGATATGTTATATCACAAATATAATTATATTCATGGTATTAAAACTTTAATGTGATGTTATTTATTTTATTTTTCTTCTGATTCAAATTTTACCAAAGTAGTAAGGGTTTATTTCAAATTCACATCAATATTCAGAGTTGTTTATGTTTTTGTATCATTTATGAGAATAATTTAATATTTATCTCACAAAATAAATATACTTTATTCTCCTATTGTAAATAATTATATTTCTCATATAACGGTATCATTTTTAATCTCATTGGTACTTATAATGATTGAGAATGTTTTTTTAAGAAAATGTTAATTTACTTCTCTATTTAGTCAAAAATCATTTATCTTCCCAATCCATTTTTTCTAAAAATGTTTTAAAAAATGGTTTTAACTTTACCGAAATGAATTAATAAATAATGTTTTACCCATTTTTTACTTTTTAAAAAATGGTTTGATTTAATTATTATTTTCATTTTCAGAATGAGAATATTTTTAACCTTTTTATAATAATCTGAAAAAAAATGTATTTAACTTATGTGAAATGAATGGAATTTACCACCGTAATTAACATTAATTTTTTAAAATATTTCTTATAAGATTCAAAGTTTATTTTTAATAAAATGGATTTATAATTTTTAATATGTATTTTTGTTTTATAAAAGCTATCTTTAAAGTGGAAAAATTATTTTCCCAAAAAATGTTTTAAATTGCTAATTTATGGAGTTAATATTCATAGACATCAACATAACATTTTATGATTATGCTCCACAAGGTATATATTGTAATTATACCATACTAATTATTTTTCAGATGTTTCATGATCCATTTTTATGGTGATGTACAATATTGATACCATTAATATTAATCTGTTTGTTTTAGGATTACTTTTATTGAGTTGAGTAATTATTAACATTTCATATGCAAGTTTTTCAATATGAATTCTTATATTGATTATATTTTAGAAATATTATATGAGGAATGAATTGGATAAAATATGTGGTGGTTGGAGATCACAATAGCCAATCAATGCATCGGTAGGTCTCATGAGACAAACATGATTTTTTTTGTATGAGGCCTTACCCATTTATGTATGATTAGTTGGAATTAGTCCATATTATTATATATTTCATATCACAAAACCCTTATGAAAACTTTTATATATTTGGAGTTATGATTTCATCATTTTAAATTTATTTATTGATGTAAAAGATATTAATTGATTATTTACAATATCCAGGTATAAGTTTCATGCTCATCTATGTATTTATATGCAATTATTTTTTCATAATTTATACCTATCATATTATTGATATTTTATTGTTTCAATTTAATGGGTTTCAGTATATATCTTTCCATATTGATTATTATTATTTATTTTTAACAACTTCAGATATTTGAATACCCCTATTAATTAAGGGATATCAACTCTTTATTGTGTTTTATTTTACCTAGAATACAGGATGTGTTTATAATTGATATCAATGCCTATTATAAGTTGAAAATGGAATTATCAAATAATTTTTTTTATATTTCAAGTTTTAAATTGTAATGTGAATTTAAAGTGTGTATCTAATTTACCAAGACTACTATAATATTTGTTACACTGAGATTGGATTACATGTGTCTAGTTCAAATGTAATAATGTTACCACTTAATTTGATATACTTCGGTCAAGGTCTTTCGAGTTATTATCAGAAACTATTTTGTATAATCATTGGTATCTAGATTTAGGAAACCATAAATTAAATAATATAACCCTATGACTATGTTTGAGGATAATTTTTTCTATAGTATAAAATACAAATGTTTTGGTAAGTAGATATTATGTGTATTTCCAAGATATTATTCCATTTATAGACACTAAATGTGGTCATGGTTCTAGAAAATATGTACGTAGGGGTAATAACTATGAAAAAAGAGCATTCAGGTATAATTAAGTGTTGTTTGGTAAATTACAATAGGACATACATCACGCCTGGTTTGACACTCCTGGGGGATATACTTCGGTTAATTCAAATTTTCATTACAACCCATTATGAAGGATCTGAAAATATACTTATAGTTTGAAAACAATCCCATAGAAAACATTTGTAGTTTTTTGATTATCTATTATGTTTCATAATGTTATGATCTATTCTAGTGTTTTCCATTATTTAGGCATTTCTCATAGTCGAAGAAATGGTAATAGTATCAATGCACATACTCAATGTATAGATTTCCCTCCTGTGAATTTTAATGATCTTTGACATGGATAAGCATATGGAACTGATCAAATTATAATCATATTTGGTCAGTTGACTTAGGTTATGAGTAATTATCTTTCCATATAGAGAATATTTCTAATACACCACATGGTGAGGCAATTTTATTCCACATAATGAATCAGAAACCTCCATTATTAAATGGAACTACATATCCAATTCTAGCTAGTCAATGGATATGTTCCTTAGAGAATATTTTTAATCCTCTAGTTAGTGATGAAAGGAATTAGGTTATCATTTTAGTTTTTCATCTCTCATGTGATTTGGATCAATAATGGTCCTTATTAAAAGAAACAAAGAATAAATAAAAAATAAAAAACATTTAGTGGAAGGATATTAATGTACTATACCTAGAAAAATATTATCCTATAAATAAAAAAGAGGATATGGATAGTGAATTGCTAATTTTAAGATAAAAGGAGGATTAAAATATTTCTATTTATTAAGTAAATTTTATATGTTTATCTAATAATGTTATGTAATTTGTAAAAAAACCAAAGATCAAGATTTACTATTTCATTTATCAAATAAATACAATTATTTGAAAGGCACTAGTCACCCAAAAATTAAGATCATATGAGGACGTAGTATCATGTAATATCATGATAGAGATATAATTATCCAAGTAGTATTTTTATAAACGAAATCAATAAATAAATAGGATAGAAGATAAAAATGGAAATGGGAAAGAAAGGAAATAATAAACCTCCGACATAGGATACTTATAGAAATAATCACCTCATTACTTTCTTGAAGGGAATGGGAGTTCACTACATGTGTGGAGAGAAAGGAAACCATGCTCATGATTTCAAGGGAATTAAATAAGATTCCAATTTTCAATACATATTTTTTAAGTATATTTATCTCTATGAAAATGAATGCCACAAACATTAATGGAATAGACCTCATAATAATATTAGGGATCAGAGTCAAGGTTACATTATTAATACAAATTTAATAGAATGATTAAATTTAGGATTTATTTGGATTCAATAATTATGGTTTAAAATTATTTTATCAATTATATTCTCAACATACATACAGATTATACTATAGTAGTTTTTCAATAAGGATTTGAAGACACATGATGAATTGTACCCAGGAATGCTATTGAGTGGAATGATGATCATTTTGTAAAATACATTATTGAGGGAATATGACCTATATTATTTTATCATGGATGAGATAATATTGAGAATGTGATATTTGTGATATAGTTTTGGTGATCTTAAAATTGGTTTTTGATTTAATAGCTTAGGATATCATTACTGGAGTTTACTACATTTTTGTATTTTTGAATATATTTGAAAATATGTGATTTTATTTTTGAAATCATGAAATTTTTCAAAAATGTTTTTTGCTTATCATGGTAATAAAATATTTGAAAATTGACATTAAGATAATGTTTAAATTTCCTAGGGAATAGAATTTTTTTAGTGATATTCCTTATAAATTTTTAGACTTTGAATTTCATCAGACATATTTTGGATGATTCTTAAGGTTATTAATTTTATAAATGGATTATGTTGAATTATTGAAGTTAACATTTAGGTATTACTGATGATGTATTAAAAAGTAAGACATTTTCTAATGAATGTTTTTTGAGTAAATAAATAATGAATATATTGTTACTCTTATATAGATATTAGGATCTGTTAGAAGTAAATTTTAGTGTTTTAGGCATAAAAATAAGCATAGATATTCATTTCATAGAGATTGAAATGAATTGGAAATTGATTGAAGAACAGCCAAAGGATGAAATATTAAGTATATTTTCTATTGATATATATCACAATAGTAAATGAATCCCTTAACATTGGGAAATAGGATCATCAAAAGAATTATCATATTTTTATCATATCTGATTAGTCAATTGTTATTTTCACACATCCTAGATTTTTTGATTTGTGGTCATTATATTTTTTATATCGTTCAGTTTATTGTGATCAATTATCTCTATAACTCTCCATGATTATGTACACTTTTCTTCTATATCCATATCTTCACTTCTCACCATTATTACCCGACATAAAATTATATTTATGTGTTATTAAAGATAAATTTCATATTTACCATTACCACTTATAAGAAAAAGTCTTCTTATACCTTTTTATTATTTTTTTAGAAAAAAAGGATTTTTCAATGTTCAAACCCTAGATTACTGAGATCTTGATTTAATTTCAAGAATGATATTTATTTAGGGTATTATAATGTAACACCCCAAGATTTTAAAAGAATAACCTCTTGTTCGATAGTGTATATTTCATGAAAACTGAGAATATAGGAGAATTTGACACCCTGACACTTTAATATATATATTTATTTTAAAATATATTTAATTTATTTGATAGCTTATGTTATATGAATTATTCAATTTTAACGAACCATGATATATTATTGATCTTATTTTTTAAAAAATAACTACTGTAAAATTTTAATTGAACACGAATTTATGAATATTAATAAAAAAATTTAAAAATTAATATATAATGGTTCTAGTTTAATAAAATGTACTACTAAATAAATATTTCATTTTTGTTTAAATTTTTATATTCAATAAAAATACTTTTTTGTGAAACAACATTTTTTTGTGAACAAAAAATTAAAATAATTATTTAAAAATATAGAAAATTCATTGGAAAAAATTAAATTCATTTTTTGAATAAGAATTCCAAAATTATCAAAGGGTGGGTTTTTGGAATTTTTCTGAAAATATTAATTATTTAATTAATAGTCAAAATAATGATATTTTATAAAAAATTATTTTTCATTTAATGAACTTATAAGGTTCTATATTAAATATGTTTTTAAATTAAAATTACATAAATTATATATTTATCCAAAAAAATTCTTTCATTGGAATCATTCTTGTATTTAATTCTGACATACATCTTTTTTAAACTTTTGAATGTTTACTTTTAGAAATCCACCTTAATTGTTGCATCGGTAGTTTTAATTTAAAAAAAATTTACACTACAATGAATAGAATATGAAAAAATGGATTTAATATTTTGAATCATAATAATATATATTATATATGATGTTTAAATTAAATTTTTCATAATTAATATGAAGATTGTAAAAAGTATTTACCACGGTTAAGGTAAAAACAATTTTAATTGGGGATAAATATAAACTTTAAGGGTTAAAATGATCCAAAACATGTATGATTATAGTTTTTTCTCCATATTTCATCCTTAAATATTAAATTTTTAATAATTACACATTTCTTAGGATTTCATAATGTGAAAAATGTAGGTATCACTTTTTGTTTTCAAAAATTCCATGTGTGTCATCTCCCCTACTTATAAAATGGCACCCCCTCTACTCTCAGATTACCACTACCAAAACCATTGTTTTTATCCAATATGTTATAATATCTATTCCATAAATCCCTCCACACATAATATAATCCTTTATTTGATCATATTTACAATCAAGGAAGGCTTTAGGTAATAACCTAAAGAGGTTTTCCGAATAAGAGGTATTGTTTTTTACCCTGCATTTTTGTTTTAATTCTTATTGTAACTCCTTAAAACCTTCTAAAACAAGGATAAAAAAATATTACCAATATATTACATATAATATATGTTATTATTTTAATTTGATAACCTATATATATCTCCACTTCTATTAAATGGATAATGAAACTGTCGATCGTGCGTACAGAAACATACTACCTCGTGAACCAATGTAATTCATTTTCGGCCACCATCTTTCAAGGTTGGATATAATGATGTACATAAAATAATTTTATGAAATTTATTTAATAATTATACTTATTTAATTATTATAACACTTACATAATCATAAATTTCAATATGTGGTGGGATGGAGTAACATAGCTCGTGTGTACAGCCGATTACCACCTTACGAAGCGATGTGATTTGTTTTCCGCATACTCATTAAATAGAAGATAATAAATGATGAATATAAAGAATATATATGAAAATAATTACCTAACCATATTTTTGGAAATATAATACCACATGTAAATTCTTACCTTACAAACCATTGGAAAACACTAATGTCGCTCTTGTGTATGATGGACTACAGCCTCTGAAGTGATGTTATGTCTTTTCCATTATAATTTTACAATGATTATAATAAGGTTTGATTTATTAAATATAATATAATAAATATATATATATTATATAACAACTATTCTGGATGGGTGAATTCTTATATACCTTTTTCATTCTATCTATTAACGAAAAATAAAAACAATGTTCATCGTACCACAACATATAGTCTCAATGAATGATATATGTCATTTATCAATATATAACATTTATGGATTTCTAAAATACATATATAATAAATATATGTATATATATATATATTATTACAAAAATATTAAAAAATTTGGATTATGGAACCATAATCAATGTACATGGACTGAAACATCTAAACCATAATATACATGAAAAATGATGTAGTTAATCATGATAAATAATTGTTAATAATAATGTAATATATTATTTGAATTAAATAATTTATATACTGATATATATTTTTAAGGGTTTAAAATATATTTATGATAAACTTATTTTTATTAAACTAGGGGTATGGTCACGTATAAAGGAAATCAGACACATTGTAAGGTTTCATCATCAAGATTTTACTTTCATGACCCATATTCTATATTTACAACTTATTACTTTGTGTGGTGTATATAATCTCCCTTTTAAAATATTATATCACAAATATATTTTTTTTATTTTTATTTAATTTTTTTTATAATTTATTTCTTTCATGGGGATTCTGATTCAATCGTTACCAAACATGTAATGGTTTATTTAAAAATTAATCATTATTCATTATTGTTTATGTTTAAGTCTCCCTTGGGAAAATTAGTTTATATTTATATCTTAAAGCAAATATATTTTAATATAATATAGTTATTCATGATATTTTTCATGTAATTGTACCATTTTCACTCTCTTTTGTGCTAAAAATTATTGAGAAGATGTTTTTAAGGAAATCCTATGATATTTCTCTCTTCGGTGAAAAAGCTTTTTTCTTCCAAATAATTGATTTCTATGAAAATCAGATATATATTTATTGTTCTTAAATTGATTTATGAAATTAATTTTTACACATATTTGGATTTTTACAAAACCTTTTTAAAGTATTCATGTCATGTTCCGAATGAAGCACTTCCAATCATTTTAAAACAGTTTAAAAGGAATATTTTTAACATATACATCATATATGGAATTTCTCTCTATCATTACAAATATGTTTATAAAATATTACATTATATGTTTAAAATTATATTTTCAGTGAATTTTTTTTATAATAATTTGGGAATTTTTATATCTAAAAAATTTATTTTGAATGATGAAATGTTATTTTCCTAAAAAAATATTTTTAATTATCTCTTAATGGAATTTGAATTTATCGGAATCAAAAACCCCTTATTCTACTTTTTCTCTAATAGGTTTATGTTGTAATGATAGAATCCTATTTATTTCTATATATTTTTTATGATATGTTTTATTGGAGATGTACTATGCATATACCTTTCATATTACATAGAATGGAATATGATTATGTTTATTGATTGGTGTAATTATTAACATTTCATATGTGAGTTTTTCAATATGAGAGTTTATTTTGATTATGTTCCAACCCATTCAAAATATTAATTAATTATATATAATAAGTTAATAGTGGGGGATGGTATATCCCCTTGATGCATCAAAATGTACCATGAGACAAACTACCTTTGGTTTTTGGATGAAGCCTAATCCATTTATGTAATATGTATTGAAATGATGCCTTGATGGTATATATTTCATCAAAAAATGACTTGGTGAAAAGTTTCATATGCCCAAAAATATGTATTCAATCATTATGAATTCTGTTATTAATTTTTTCATTATTCAATTAATTATAACACTTAGGGATAAGATTCAAGATCACATACTTAATTATATTGAATTATTTTATCCTTATTTATTCCTTCCATATTATGAAAAACTAATTATTCATGTTGCATTTTTTGAATTTATCTTTATATATTTATTATTCTTATTTATTTATGATATATTCTATTGTATTCTTACCCTTATTGATCATCTGGGATCACCCCTTATGTTTTATTTTCCCCGAGATTCTAGTAAGTGTTTTATGATTGATATATAGTTACATGTTATAGAGAATCGTGTAATTTTCAAAGAAAATGTGTTATTTTATTTCATGTTTTTAATTACATTTTTAATTTTATGTATATATCTAGTTTACCTTGAATACAGATTTATTATGTCCATTGGGATGTCATCACTAGTCTCTAGTGCCAATGAAATAATGTTACCACAAGATTTTTGCTAATGGGTTCAGGGTATTTACATATAGAGGGTATCATTATGATTACCCTCTTTCTTGAGGATATATGGGTGTGAATTGTTTTGGTGGTTCTCTTCATTAGGTCCAGTGATTCACAGGAGAATACTTTAGCCAGTTTCATTTGATAGGGTTATTAGCTCCATGTATAGTTGACATTGAATGAGGTACCATTGGCTGTTAGAGGATTTATAATCTGTTTGGATGCATGCATATTATTTAACCCCTATTATGTATTTTTATATTTATTATATTATATTTTTTATATTTTTTATATTAGTGTTTTTTCAACAATTTTGATGGAAAGGGTATGTTGTTTTCAGGTGACCAAGAGTATTTCATGGGCCAAATGCATATTAATCCTCATTCATCTAAGGTTGAGGAGATGTTGTTGGGTTTAATGGATATTCAAAATATTTTAAATCTAAATTAAATGGATATATCAAATATATATTTCGATATATATTTATCGTTAAATAAATTTAATTTCTTTGATAACATGCTTTATAAAAAACATTAGGTTTAAATGAATAATGATATACTATAGAATTATTACTATTTAAAATGACAGTTATCTTCTAGAAATTGTATATTTGGATATTAATAGAACTAAATAAATTATGAAAATTTATTTTTTATAAATTTATTTAAATAGTTCATTTGTTATCTATTGATAAAATCATTTTAAAGTAAAAAATTGTTGTTTTTATGAAAATTATTTTTTCTATGTGAAATGTGTTTATATATTATTAAATTAAATTAACAACTATTGATACATTATTCTTTTGAAATTTTTAGATTTTAAATTCACTCAAATTCTTTAACCTTAATTTAATGGTTTTTACAAGTAATGGGATAATAAAAATCGATTTTTATGCTTAAAAATTCTTTTATCAAAACATGACTTTTTTTTGTTTTTGTCGTAATATTTTAAAATAAATTTACACCCCTTATATAAATTTAAAATTCTAAAATTCATTCCATATTTTTAATTTTTAAGGTTAACGTTGGGAAAATATACCCCTTTTATTTTTATTAATATTGAACAGTGACCACCGAAAATATGCATATTTTTGGTATGGGCGAAAGAGGTAAAAATTAGATAAAGAAGTGTTATAATACCTAGAAATATCTAGAAAATTTCCCTTATTTCATTGGATATGTTCATTTTACTAATCATGTTATCTTTTAATTTTATCAATTTATTACTACTTTTCATTGATAATGACATTCATATTATTTTGAGTAAACATAAATAAAAAAATGTTACTGTCTTTGTTTTAAATGAATCTACAATATTTTTATAGGGATTAAAATATTTTGTGATCATACATAAATAATTATTAGAAAATTAAGGAGTTATATTATCATTGAAATTTATTTTCTATTTTTATTTTTAGAATAATTTTTATATCAATGTTTTTCTTTTCTAGGATTTTTCATATAAATTCTTTTCATATCTTTCCCCCTAGGTACCCTCTAGGTTCCCATTACATTTGGACAAAAATATATTTGTTTTGGGTGGACAGAACCTGACACATGGCTAGGTTGCACAATTTTCCAAATTATGGAGACTAACTATGCACAAGTGTCCAGGTCATAAACATTTGTGTGTTATTCAATGTTTTCATTTCTGAGATAAACAATAGTGCACCTATTTCATCCCCAATTAAACCCTTATATCCATGGAATGCTCCCAATCTCCCTCAAGCTCTTTTGGAACCCAATTATTAAGGGGTTTCGGTGGTTGAACTTCATGATAATTCATGTAAGTGAATTCCTCTCTTCTTCCTTCCATTTTCCGTAGGGGTTTATCCCTCTTTCTTAAAGATCTAAATTTCCAGATACTAGGATTTCATAGCTAGGGTATAATTCTTTTTTTATAGGTTTAATCTTATTGATTATGGTTTTTTTCATCCATTTGTGTTGAGGCGGTGGTGTGGTTGATGTTTTCCACAATTGTTTGTGGTTTTTGGCATCTATAGTAGGTGATTCTATCTATAATAATTATTTGATAAGTTATATTTCCTTATTTACCTTCTTAGAATGTTTCTTACATATTTATTATGGTGTGAAAATTATTTTTTACTTAATTGGTTAAGAGTTTGACTCTAATTTTTCATTTTTTTTATCAAATTGTGTGTTTTTCTGGTGTAACTCATGTGGTATCAAATAAGGGGATTTTATAATATATTAAAATTGTATATTAATGGTTTATAAGGATGAATATTCTACTTTAGTATGGTATTGGGGTTCATTTTTCCTTGAATGTGGGTTTTGTAATTGATTTTCTGTGCAAATCCTTGTTTATCTCTTTGAAATTGTTTTATGAAAATTTTAAATGGCTTATTGAGTCATACAAAGGGTGAATACATTTTGGATACTGTTTGGTGAGTGTATGATTTAGAAATGGTAATTTTATATGTAAATGTTATTTTATAACATGTGGAACTTGATTTACCACAAAGTGGGAAAACTTGGTCACTGGGTGGGAAGACTAGAAAAGGTATTCTAGTTATTCGGTAGTGGTAT
The DNA here is from genome assembly GCA_963277665.1 of Viscum album. NCBI lineage: Eukaryota > Viridiplantae > Streptophyta > Magnoliopsida > Santalales > Viscaceae > Viscum > Viscum album. The sequence continues at coordinate 1,643,683,046 of OY728127.1, read as the reverse complement.
CGTTACTATTTCACTTATAAAGTTTTTTGATGACAATAGTAACGAATCATTGATGATATTTGTGGACCACTTATCCATTCAGTTTTCCCCTCCTAGTGGCTAGTGCATGATAATGATATTTTTTATGGTTACTTATACACAGAGATATAATGTACTTATGGACCCACAACTAGCTAGTGCCTAGGGGCGTTCCTGTGACCAGTGAACATTGTCTATATTGTACTTACCTACATCATACAGTGTGTTCTATGGAAAAATTCAGTAGCATGTATATTTTATTTCAAAGTGTACCTTCTTCAATGTTACCCTCTTGAAAATTGTTTTCATTAAAGGTTTCAACTTTAAGAAATTACTCTAGACTTTCTTGTTTATAAAAACTTTTCAGTGTTTTGTCGTAAAATCATAATCACATCGAATATTTTGGGTGGAATACTATTAGGATCAGTCACAACCCTAATTACACCTTTTTGGTCAAGAAGACTTGATAATGTTTGAAACATGTAAGGGAATGGTCTATGGTGACTGTTGTTTGTTTTGATAGATTCTTTTCCATTTGTGGTGTTCTAGAGAATGTTTGGGGGTGATGTCCCCTTTCCATATGGGGGTTATTGTGTATGACATTCTAATCCATTTGAGATGTTCCCCTCTTGGGGTTTTGTTTAAAACATTGTATTTAAATTATGAATTTTATTAATGGATTTCTTGGATTAAATATTTATATTGAGTTTATATATTGTTGTTAGTTTTTTAGTGCTTCTAAACTTATGTAAATCATTCCCAAAAAATTATTTATGATACTCGGGCACTTGTTTTAGCCCTTGGGGATCGGGAATTACCTTTTAACCATTCCAGGTACTAGGTTGGGTTCATTTTTAGATGGTTAACCGATATGGTTTGTGAAAAAATTGTATCAAAGGGATGTTATTCTCTTAGGGTCATATTATTTGGGATGAGTCTGGTAAGACAGGAGATATGATTTTTAGGGTTCATAGATCTAGTTTTTTATAGGGTTTAGGGTCAATACCACTTGATATAGACCTCGATTCACTATGGGAAGTTGTGATTTTTATTGAATTCACATTCAAGTATGATGTGTGGGCTGCAGACCACACTTGGAAATTGGGTGGGGTGAAGTAGTTGTTTATTTCATTATCGAAATGGGTTTGATTTATTTATATTAGATATTATTGATGAAATTTTTCATACATGTTATACAAGTTTTTCTCTCATGAGTTATTCCTTTGGTAGCAACATGCCTCCCCCTAATGCTCCCATGCACCAACGGGATGATGCCACAGAGAGTTCTACCTCACCGCTTGATAAGACGTCGGTAGAAGTTGTGGTATGGGCTATCCATTCTCTTGGTTAGGGTGAATCTCCCTCTCCTTCTCCTTTTCCAGCTAGAGAAGATGAGTCTATTCCTAGGTATTTTAAAACCCATGAATTTCTAATGAACAAGAGTCCTACCATCTGAGGTATCCTGGAACCCCAGGATGTAGAGGATTGGCTTAATACGATCATGTGAATGTTCAAGTTACGTGAAACAACAATGGAGGTTAGGGTAAACTGGGCCACATTTCTATTAGAGGTTCCCAGCCCCATGTGGTGGTAATCAATGGTTCAAGCTAGGAAACATGAGGAGATGAGGTAGAATGATGTTAAGGGTACCATCAATGACCAGTACTATATAAAAGTATTGGCATATCCAGATCCCAATAGTTTATGAAACTCATCCATGGGGATTGGACAGTGATAGAGTATGCCAACCACATCACCAAGCTAGTCAGATATGCACCTGAAATAGTCTCCAATGAGGAGATGAAGGCCCATATGATCGATCGGGATTTGCGGCTAGAAATATATTCTTAGGTATTCCAGTTCAAGTTGATGACCTATTCAAAGGTGGTTCATCAGGCTTGTATAGTAGAGATTGATCTCAATGGAAGTTAAGGTTTCTATTGAATTCTATCAGTGATGGGTAATAGTAGTTAATCTAAGATAAAAAGTAAGTGAGAGGAGTTGGGGAAGAAGAGAGGAGGTAGTTCAGGCCATCTGCTAATGAAATTCTCATATGTGGCTTCTCATGTGAGTTCCGCCATGTGTCGCTAGTTGTGGAGGCCAAGTAACACCTGACATGTAATGAACCAAACTAGGTTACCCTCAAACCCAGCACCTGCCCCAATGCTTCACATACCCAAAGGGTATTCCTGATCCCCACGGGCTGGCGACAAGCACCTGGGCATCAAACGATAAAATCGAGGTGATGGTTTTTACCTAACCTGAATACCCACATAGCATAAATATTTATAAGAAAAGTAATAGAGGAAGACTGACAAATATATATCCCAAAACTATTAGAAACACCACATAAATAAAACAACTTTTACATTAGATAAAACCAAAAGGACATGTATGACTACAAAATACTCAAACCAAATAGATACCCTAATGTTGGAATGGACGAACTCCTACCATCTCACCACCAGCTACCCATCCCAGCAGACACGATCCTTATCACATCACTACAGTACCTTGTCTTTCCCAACACTAGATGACCAAAAAAGGTCAACGATCCACCATATCAGTGCCGAATGTGTGATCTAACAAACTTTGTAGGATACCATCCAGGTGTTTCATAACAATTCACTGCATAACCAACCATTTATGCTAATTTTAAAATAAAATATGCCAGGATAAGATGTAGAGATGTTTTATAGAAAACAAGGAAAATTTACATTTTTCAACATATCTAAATAAAAGATGGTATAACCGTTTTTGAAAAACAATTCCAAATCATTTTCCCCAAACAACGACATCCATATCATGAAAATCATAGAATTCCAAGTAGTAAAAAATAGAAGCACAGGTATCACAAAACCAATGAATACTATAGGTCTAGGCAGCATACTACTCGTACCAAAATAATCAATTACACCGAAACAGGTCCTAGAACAAATTTTCTAGGAAGCATAAGAATAACCCATGAGTAAACCCTCCCCCCACCCAAAGACACTATCATTTCCCTAGAATAACTGACCTACAAAATAGAATAAATCCCCAAAACAAACCTCTTTGATAATAACAAATAAATGGATGGTGGTCTCATTACAACCTTCCACCTAAGTACCCAAGTTATCACATGTGCACTTTTCCACAAACCAATTTCAATGCCTTTGAAAAAAATTCAAAAAAAAATCACAATACTTTTCAAATGAAAGGGAAAACCCATTTTTGTTGAAAAAACCCTTTTTCAACACACAAAATAACCATGCCAATTTCAAAAATCATTTTGTAATGAAATGGAAATTATGATCATTATCACGATCTGAGAGAAATAATAACCAACATCAAGTTCTGGGTAACACACTCCTGCAATGAAATCCAAAACTATGAAAGAAAACCAAAAGAAACAACAGAGACCCTAGAATCCAATCCATGATAGGACTGATTCAAATGTAAAAACTAATGGTCAGTAGAAGAGGTGAAACCCACATAACTCAAAGAAGAGCATCTTTCACACCATAACTAACAGAGGGAAAATTCCTCTGGACCAAGATCTCATAATGGATCTAAAGGAAGAGAACAAAACTCAACCAACATAGATCAAAGGATATGATAATTAATGGAAAGGGTTCTACCATGATCAACTGCAATGAAGAACCGGAACGAACACTTACCCGGAGAGACGCACTGTAGAATCAATGATGAAAAAGAGCCGATCAGATCAATCTGTATGGTGATATTCCTATGAAAATCACCTAGTATAATTTAGGTTCTGGAGCCAAGAGGTTTGGGAGAAAAGGCCTAGCGAAACAAAAAAATGGATGACTTAATCCTAGCCACATACTGGCTATTATGTGTACACCTTGGTCACGATCTGTTGGCCTTGCTGGATAAGATATTCTGAAAAAATCATTTCCTTAGGTTGAAAACCTATTAATTATCCCCTAAACAAGGATTAACTCAGGTAAAAAATGTGTTCTAGCTCACGAGATGATCCCCCAATTCATGATGTGATTTCCCAGTCCACAGCATGCAACTAGAACCAAGTATATGTTGTGTACTTCAGGTACACGGTGTGTACCTGCTCAGAAGCCTATTGTAATCCTAGAAAAAAAAGTATTTTCAAAACCAAGAGAGAACATGTAAAATGAGACTTACCCAATCAAGAAAACGGGTTCTTACATGACATTTTTGTACACCTCTATTGAGTCCATGTTATCAGTTTGGAGCTATAGAGGAACATGCAGTGCTTTTGGAAGGTGACACATCCACTATAGAGTGGGGTAGGATTAGTGGCATCCAATGGAGTTTTAGTTCATCCAGAACCATCAAGAATAGTGGGATTTTAGATGGGTGGGCATGGAGAAATGAGCTAATTGTCTTTAGGGATGAGCTAGTTCTAGGTCGTTCCATAGGTGAGTTTCAATTCTCCGAAAGATATTTGGCATCTCCTTACATCGATTTGGTTCATGTGGGATCAGATACATGGACTTCAATAGTTCAAGGTACCATTTAGATTATATCATCTTTATCTACTATTCTATTTAACACTAGGGATGTTTTTTCATTTATCTTGGCCAGTATTTTGAACCAGCAAAATTTTCCAACGAGGTTTCTATCATTGGTGGTGGACTTGGTGACAGTGTTTGTTATGAAGAAGGAGTAAGGTCTCAAGATCCTGTCATTTGAACATTCCGTTCTAGGGGTTTATAAGGATTTTGACCTCATAGTCTTTAATATGTAACAATTTGATATATTCCTTGGCATGTATTTTTTATATCACTTTCAATTTTATATTGATTGTTACATGTAGTGAGTATGTTTCACGGAACCTGATAGGAGTCCTCTAGTTTTTCATGGGGAATGGGATCCTTAGTCGGATCATGTGGGACATACACTCCTAGATCTAGGGAATAATGTCTTCCAGTAATCATCACTCATGCTAGAGGATTATTCTCATGCTCTTGATAGTGGATTACCTCATGTATGAGTTCCAAGAGGTATTTCCATGTTAATTTTCAGGACTTCCCCTAAAGGGTGATTTAGAGTTATCGATCGATTTAGTGTCAGGAACCCAACCGATATTTCTTCCCTTGTATTGTATTCCCCCCCCCCTCGAGTTGAGAAAATTAATGATATAGATATATTATTTGGAATCTAAAGGACTCATTCACCTGAGCATATATCCTTAGGTTGCACATGTTTTTTTCGCAAAGAAGGCTAATGTGTACCTCTAGTTGTGAATTTATTACCATATTTTCAATAAGGTAAATATTAAAAAAAATAAAATTTTCCCTAAATATATTAATTAGTTGATTAGTTAGAGTGGAAAAGTGGTTTTCCAAGATAGACTTTTGATCGGGTTACCAAGAAGTCCGGGTGAGAGAGGAGGATATTCCAACGACAGCCATCCAAAGGTGGTATGGACAAATTTTGTAGATGGTCAATTCTTTCGGATATATCAATTATCTAGTGGTCTTTATAGTTCTCATGAATACGGTGTTCGACTAATATATTTAATCTTTTGTTGTGGAATTCATGGATGACAACTTGGTTTACTCTAGATCAAAGGAAGATCATGCACATCATTTTTGGGTCATTATGGGAACACTTCAAGATCATCGCCATTATGAAATGTTGTCCAAATGAACCTTATAGATCTGGGATGTGATGTTTATAGGTCATTTCATCTCAGAATAGAGGTTATGGTGGACGCTGAGAAGATTCGTGTAGTTATTTTTTGGGAGCATCCAAATAATTTGTTCAAGATCAAGTGTTTCCTTTTCTTATAAAATTATTTTTGGCATCTTGTTCATGATTTCTCTAGGCATGCTTCATCCATGACCATGCTCACTCAAAAATGGATCATATTTGAATGGGTCCTAGAATTTCATGCATCCTTCAAGGAGGTGAAGTGTTGGTTGATTACTTCCCCCATATCTATCATTCCATATTCTGGAAAGGGATTTGTGGTGTATTGTGATGCTTCATGTTTGGGTCTTGGGTGCGTTCTAACACAGGGTGATCACGGGGTGGAAAATAGCTCCCCCCCAACTCCAACCAAATGAAAATAATTACTCATCCCATGACATGGAGTTGGTAGTAGTGATTCCAACTTTGAATAAATGGTTTCACTACCACATTGGTTAGAAGTTTGTGGTCTACTCTGATCATAAGATCCTAGATTAGATATTATCATAGTGGCATCATAATATGAGGAAACACAATTGAATCAAGAATTTTTAGGGATTTCATGTTGATATCATATATACCCTAGTAAAGGGTAATGTGGTGGTTGACACCTTGAGCAAGAATATCCTAGTGTAGGCTTTCAGGACGTCCTATTGTGAGTGGACTCTAATGCGTCTATTTTCCCATATGCACTTGGAGACCATGGATCATAGAGATGGTGCATTAATGGTTATAGTTAGTTTTAATACATCACTTTTAATGTTGATTCGGTGGTATTAGAAAAGTTATGAGCTATGTTATCAGTCAATGAAGATTCCCCATGGCGACGAAACGTCTTCTGATTGGTCTTCATCTCCCAAGGGAATCTTGTGATTCAGGGTCCATTCGGTAGTGTTGTTCTCTTTGAGGAAGGTGGTCATGTTGGATAGACACCAATATCTATGGTTCGTTCATCCTGGTGCTACAAAATTGTATTATGATGTTTATCAAATGTTTTGGTGGCCAGGTATGAGGAAGGGTTTAGCAGATTTTGTATCAAGGTGTTATACATGTCTAAAAGAAAAAGTAGAGCTTCAAAGGCCCGTTCGATTTCTTCATCCATTACCCATTTCTACATGTTAGTGGTATGAGTTTTCCATTGATTTCCTTGTGGGATTACCTCATACACATTAGGGTATTAAATCTATTTTGGTAGTGATTGATTATCTGAACAAATCAGCCAACTTCATTCCAATTAGAGATATAGCTAATGTGGATGAGTTGGGCCGATATAATATTTCGGAGGTGGTAAGGATTTTGGGACTACCATCATTAGTTGTCTCAGATAGAGTCTCAGGTTTTACATATCAGTTTTTGGGAGGCCTTTAGAATTATTTGGGGTCATATATTTAGAAGATCAGAACATACCATCATCCAATGGATGGATAGATGGAGCGGGAAAATCTGATTCTTAAAGACATGCTCCATGCATGTGTCTTGGACTACATAGGTTCGTGGGATATCCATTTAGAATGTTCATATTTTCTTATAATAATAGTTATGAATCCTTAATTTGAATTTCTCCTTTTGAGGTTCACTATGGTCAACCATTTCGGTCCACCCTATGTTGCATTGAGGTAGGTGGGAGCTCACTGTTGGGGTTGAGCCTTGTGCAAGATACATATGAGATGGTCATGATGATCAAGAGTTTCTTATTGGAGCTCCATGTAAAGAAAAATATTATGTTGACTAGAGGATTTTAGACCTTTATTTCATCGTCGGTAATCAAGTATTCTTCAATGTGGCCCCTCATTTGGGTCATCATCGTTTGGGAAATCAAGGAAAGAAAAAGCTAAGGTATGTCGTACCTTTTGAGATCACCGAGCACATTGGAAAGGTAGAATACATGTTAGATTTATCCGCTTAGTTGACATATATTCATGATGTATTCCCTGCCTCTCGATTGAATAAGTACAATCTAGATATGTCCCACATTTTGAATTTGGAAGCGTTGGAGATAGAGACCGATTTATTGGTGTTTGAGCAGATGGTGTAAATTGTGGATTTTCAAGAGAATCTATTTTAGGGGAAGTCTATTCCACTAGTTCAGGTCCTTTGGTAGCCTGGTTGTGATGTACTCAATACATCAGGTTAAAATTCAGTGGTTGGGCAACAGTACCCATTATTTTTTTCTGATAAATCATTGGGTTGACTTTCCAGAGGTGAAGGTTTTTATAATGGGGAGAATTATCACATCCATTTCCATCTATTATGGTATTGTTCTCTTATATTCTTGGCCTATATTTCTCCACTAGGTTCCCTCTTAGTCCCCCTTTTGTTTGGAATAAAAAATACATGTTTTTGGTAGACAGAACAAGGCTCACGGTTTGGCTTCATGGTTTTCCAACCTATGCTTTCAAACTGTGCACATATGTCTAGGTCATAAAAATTAATTACTTATTCCATGTTTTCCCTTTCGAGATTAATCCTTCTATACCATATTATTTCCCCATTTGACCCTTATATCCATGGTAGCCTTAAAATCTCCCACAATCTCATTTGGAACATAATTTTTATGGGGTTTTTGGTGGTCGAACTTCAAGATTATACAATTAAGTGAATTTATCTTGCACCATCCATTTTACTTTGGGTTTCAGGCCTCCGTCCTAAAGTTCCAGATGACCAGAAACTAGGGATTAGTACCTATGGTATAATTTTGGGTATCTTGGTTGATTCATATTGATTAGGTTTGGTTTTTATCACCTCATGGTGTGGCAGTTGAGCGGTTGGAGATTCATTGATTTGGGGGTTTTTACATATATGGTATGTGTTTCCATGTCTGAAAATTATTTGATGAATTATATTTTATTGATTTAACTTTCATGAATTTTTCGTACCTATTTTTTGTAGTGTGAAAAATAATTATTGATAAAATCGTTTAATCATTTGATTTTAAAGTAGCATTTTTTTGAAATTGTTTGTTTTCATGTGTAACTAATGTGGTATCATTTGAAGAAATTTTATTATATATAAAAAGGATTTATTAAATGTCGATAGTAATTCCAATTATATTTTGGTATGGAATTTTGGTGCATTTGGCCTTGAATGTGGGCTTTTAAATGGATTTCGTGTGCAACGATTTGATTTACTTATTAAAATTGTTTTATGAAAATTTAAAATGGTCTATTGAGTTAAAAAATGTTTGAAAACATGATGGTTAATGTTTGGTGTGAGTTTCATTTAGAAAAGGTATTTCTATTTTCAAATGGTATTTTATAACAAGTGAATCAAGTTTTAGCATGAAGAAGGAAACTTGGGTTTGTAAGTGGTAGGACTATAACGAGTATTCTGGGGATCCAATAGTGGTATCGTCCCTATTTCGCATAGCAAGTTTGAAGATGACAACACTAAAAAAACATGGATAATGTTTGGGGACCACTATTCCATTGTTTTATCACATATTAGTGGATCCAATTCAATAAAGATATTTTTTATGGTTACTTATACATCGAGATACGATGTACCTAGTACCCCACCACTAGATAGTTCGTAGGGAAGTTCTTGTGACTAGTGCTCATTTTCTATACTGTACATACAGTTGGAATACAGTGTACTTTTTTAGAAAATTCAGTAGAATGTGTGTTTTATTTAATAGTGTTCCTTCTATAATGTTTCCCTTTGAAAAATGTTTTCATAAAATGTTTCACCTTTTAAAATGTTTACTCATTTCTTGTTTATAAAAACATACATGATTTTTGTCTAAAAATTTTTATATCATTGAAATTTTTTTATAGAACCCTATTAGACATAGTCTCACTCCCTAATTAATCCTTTGGATGTATGTATACTTGATAATGTTTGACACAGGTATGGGAAAGGTCCATGAAGAGAGCGGTTCACACTATTAGATTCCTTTTGGGGGGGCGGTGTGGTGCAGCATGTTTGGGGGTGATATCCCGTTACCATGTTGTGGTTTTGAGTAGGACATGATGCTAATTTTTATTATTTTACCTCTTAGAGGTTTTTTAGGACTATTTGTTTCAATTATGAATTTTAGTAATGGATTCTTTTGATTAAATTTTCAAATTCATTTTATTTATTGTTGTTGGTTGTTAAATGCTTCTAAACATGGGTAAATCATTCCCAACCAATTATTTATGATACCTAGGAACTTATTCCTACTCGTGGGGAATGGGATCACCCTTAGGCCCATTCCATGAACTGGTTCAGATGTGGTTTTGGAGGGTGACTGGATCTGCTTATTGAAAATAATTACCTTAAATGACTATGCAATACTAACACAGTGCATGATCAAGTAATAGTAAAATCAAATAAATAATTTTAAAAATAATTAAATTCATATAGATCACATAAATGATTGGGTTCCAGTAATTTTCCTGAAAGATAATACATATATGTGACTTTTAAATTTTTATATTCTTGTTCCATTTCAATATTATTATCATTAACGTCGAACTATGTGAGTAGTCTTGAAAATGAATTTTTGTATCTTATGTAAAATAATATTTTATTAGATAATTTTATATTCATAAAAATATAATCCTCATCCAAGTGAATGTAATATAGTATATAATATCAACCATTTACCATTAATGGTACACTATTCCTTTTATAGTAACATCCATGACCCAATAAGAGTAATAAACCTTAATATTGATGTAATCATAAAAAATGTTATTGGGGGTCAAAACAAAGATATAAGGATTACTATTTCTCTGAAACAATTACAAAATTTCTTTATATGGTTATAATTTGTCTCCGCATAATCATATATTTTTATTATATATTTTTTCACTCAAAGTTAAAAATGTTTTTTTATAAATTTAATACTTTAGGTGATTCCTAGGGTTCCCCTCTCATCATTTATAAAAGGTAACCTCCTCTCCTCCATTTTTCACAATGTATTATATCTATATCTCATCAAATACATACCATAATATAATATTATATTCCATTACCACACCTAGATCTTATATTTTCCTAAACCACCTCCCTCTTAAGGCTAAAGGTGTAAGCCAAAGGTTGATTCTATATAAGGAGGTATAACTCTTAACTGAGTACTTTCAAATTAATGTATTACTTTACCAACTATTAATCAATGGTATCAATTCCAAATTAATGTATTCTATATCTTAAATATAAGTACTTTTTATTATTACTTTTTAATAACAATTATCCACATATTTTCCCTCTTATTAGAAAATAAAACATACATGTACATATGTGCGGGATGATGTATCCCAAAAGTGATGCATTTTGTTTTTTATCATTGCTTCAGATTAATTGTTATACTGATATATTTTCTGAATCTAAAATATTTGTGATATCATTTCATTTTATTAATTATAGACTGATATTTCCTTTCCTCTTTTCCATCCCTTGAAAATTGAAAACACCACTCATGCATAAATATGTTTAAAAACTATTGGAATAGCCCTATACCAGCTATTTCTCAAAACCGTTGGAATAGATATACAGTAACAGAACATAGGTCAACGTTCCCCCAAACTGTTGGTATAGACAATACCAATTGTTTGGGGGCCGATAACAAGTGTTCCAAACCATTTGTATACTATTTTTTCTAATAGTGAATCTAACACAATATCTAATTTTTGAGGAGCTATTGTGATACCATTAGAAAATAACAATAATATAAATGAGTGTGTATATGTAGAATCATATATGTCTTTAGAAAATCAAGAGTGGATGGTATGTTTTCCTTTATATATGTGATTATCGCAATCCACTTCAACAGTCATGATAACATTATGTTTTCCATTATCTTTGGGATAAATTTTTTTTGTCATTGATCACCCTCATCACACTTTAGATTCATACACATTCTAAAATAATTCCTTTAACCATTTAATTTTAATAAATGAATTATGGGTGGTTAATTAGTTAGAATATTAGTTTCCTCTACTATATCAATTAGCCACTTTATCATCCATTGACATTCACGGTTTTTATGAAAATCTCGTCTACATATAAATCACCTCATATTTCAATACACTCAATTATCTTTTCATTTCTTCAAATATTTATATCATAATGTTTATTAGAATTTATTTTCTCCATGTCATTTATTATATTTTCCATCATTTTTATTCTTCATTTTCAAATAAAAACATTGAGAATGATGAGAATCTCCAATTTTCATTTCTACCTTAAGATAACATAGAGAAATTTGTTTATAGCTACTAATGTATGTTATACATAATACCTTTCAGAGAATTGTTTTTATACCACTATCAAATTAATAAATTTTTATCTAAGGGCTTGTGATTAAACCATAAGAATGCCTTATATTTATTGTAAAATGTTTCTCACAGGAACCAATGGATTCATTATCCTTTTTCTTAAACTCATGTAATTCCTTATCCATTTTTGTTCATATAATCTGAAGAAAGTAATCAGTAAAAAATATCCTCTTAAACTCATCCCATGATATATAGTAAATTTGTTCCCATTTCCTCACATTCATAGTAATATTCCACCATTATTCTTCTTCTACTTCCAAATGATAATAATCTAAGAAAATATTTTCATATTTCAAGAAATGAATGACCAAAAAACATTTTCTCAGTGGTATTGATCCATTGTTCAAAAACATGTGAATCAGTTGACACAAAAAAATGGGTAGTTGTTTACTAATGAAATATTTAATAGTACACTCTTCATTCCATTGATCATTCAGATGCTAAATGTGATTCATGATTTGGGAATTTTGTGTGATAATTAAAGCAATATTGTAAATTTCACGTCCCATAGAATTATGTTTTTTAGAAGGATAATCATTTCATAAAAAAACTTGCACGCTTCCTTTTTTTTCTAGACTTTTACTAAAAATCATAATATAATAGTCAAGTTACGAAATTTAAAGTATAAAAAAATATAATCTTGAAAAATAATTATTAAGATGTCCAATATAAAGAAACCTTCTTGTCAACAAATGAAATATAAGGTTCATACAATATAAATTTATGTTAAACATTGTTTTTCATTGGTTTTATCCCTCTATTAAATATAATCTAATCTCTAAAAATTACTAATATTTTCTCTATTACATTTTTTTAAAATATATACACATATATTATAAATTTTCAATGAAAATTCAATATTTCTCCACAATATCCATACGCAGTATCATAAAGGACTAGTGTATATGGATAATAGATACATAAAAAATATTTTAATTTCACACTTTGTTATCTCTAACGTATTTCTTTATTTAAAAAACACTTATAGACTCATCATACATAGTACCATTATTCATAACCTACAAAAAAAATTAAAATATTAGACTAGGTGAACTGAGATGGTCAGTAAAGGTAAACATGAGAGATATCTATCAATGAACATATGTAAAAAGTTCATGAGAATAATGAAATGAGAACATGTTATTATCAAAATAATATCATGCCCAATAATTCATATATAAAAATCACTTGTCATGGAATAAAAAAAATTATGTCACCTGATTGGGGAAACATAAAAAATCATTCATGATCCATGAGATCAAATACTTATGATATCCAGTTATCATAAGAGTGTGACAAAATCATAGGAATATAAATAACATTATATATCGAATTGAAATATATGTGCCATCATATCATAGTGGATCATGCCTCACCACCTATTTCCTATATAATAGTGGATCATGTGTCACCACTTGTATCTCATAACTAAGTCGATCAGGAATCCCTATCAATTTTCCATTGTGGACAAATAACAAAATCTTATTTCCCATAATTATCTAATAATATAATAGGATTAAATTAATTAATTGTATGGATATAACTCACCCACCCCTCATATAATATAAACAATACACATGTATGACACAAGATTATAAAACATTCATCATTTCATTATGGCATAAACCATGGAAATGAAATGTGTCTCATACAAATTTTAACATCACAAAACCATAATCCACTGTGAGAAAGAATATAGATGACATCATTAGATATTTCCCTAGTGAATCAAATGAAACATCAATGGATGTTGAAATTTATTAAAAAAACAATTAAAAATGTATTTGAATATTTATTTGAAAACATTAGAAAATATACATTAATTTGATAAATTTTAAGTTTAAATTTAAAATAATTTTAATAAAATACTTTTCATAGAAAAAATTGGAAACCTATAAGGGATGCTTCGATTTAGTGAAAAATCTTACCGATGGGATAATCCATTCATACCATATTCTTTAAAAGATAACATTATTTTGAAAAATAACTTATTTAGAAAATGTTGCCTAAAAAATAATACATTTGAATATTTTTAAATAAATTAAAAAAAATTTAAAAAAAAATAAAACATTATTAATATATTTAAAATTTTATGTACAATTATTTTGAATAACATGGACATTTATTATTAAAGTTCATCGACCAAAGAAGAAATTCGGTCATCTTTTATTTAAAAATGTTCTCGTTATCATTTTAAGTACCAAGGAGAGAACTATGGAAATTATAATTTTAAATTAGATGAATAACCATATTTGAATGAAATATATATTTTTTAAAGGATAGTATCCTCAAAATTACCTTCATTGAAAATTTATCATAGATAATCCTAAAAGGAAATGAGAATGTAACATAAACCATTACACCAAGTATCATATTTCTTCATATGTGTTTGAACCTACCATATAATACATATATATTTACTATAAGTATATTTCGTAACCATACTCATATATATATATATATATATCATACCATATTTGAATTCATTATAACTTATTTCCTCCCATTTATTAATAAATCATTATTAAAACCATAGTTTTCAGGGATATTTGATTCCTTATTCATGTATGTCTCAGTTCAACAGTCGTAATCCATGTTCTTTAATCATGGTTCCATGATAATTATAATGTTCCTAAATTCATGTGTATCATATTTAATGTTTATTTAAACATTTATACGATTTAATATAAATATTTTATGAAAAATTAATTACTTCTCTTTGTGGAGACGGTAGTATATACGTTTATATTGGGTTATACCATCAGTTTCCAAAACCAATGGTATAGGAAATTTAAAAATAAATTCCTTGATGGAATTGACTTCAACACTTCGAAAATATATTTCTAAGAAATATCCATAGAGAGACAATAATTTTTTTGGTCATAATATGATATATATATATATATATCTTTGTGTGTGTGTGTTTTAAAAAGTAATTTAATGTTTAATTTACTCAATGTTATTTGAAAAAATAATATAAAAAATACAAATTCCAAAACCACAGATTTAGAAAACCATTGTTATAGTACATTATTATGGAAGCTATACCAATTGTTATAGACACACCATTTGTATAGATATGTGCTATACAGATGGAGTTTTCAAAACCATTGGTATATGGTCATAATATGGAATCTATACCAACATTTTTGGCCAAATGGTAGCTACATCTATGAATTATACCAATAGTTTTTTGAAAACCATTGGTATAGGGTGACTGTTGGTAAGGGTCTATATATATTACCCATACCAAGGTATTTGGGAAACCAATAACTATCAGAGTACCTATACCAATGGTTTTCAAAACCATTGGTATAGGTCCAATTGTATATGTCTAGAAACTAGTTGTGTTTTAACAAATCCTAATGGTAAGATGATTGTATCTCAAGTCTATAGTTCCTCTCATATTAAAGTTTATCAGTGTTTTCTACCTGCTAATCTAGTTATTCTTCTTCAACATGAATATGATGAGATTCTACGACTGTATTGGAAATCATTTTATTGATCCAATATTAAATTTAAAGTTAGAGAGGTCACATTTCATATTATGAATTATCACATGATCATTTGACCAAATTATGTTGAATATAAACATCTAATGGAAATTACTTCTATCATATGGTTGTTAATTCCTATCCACGAAGTGTATCTTTATTAGATGGTTAGGGAGAAATATTTTCTTAAGTATATTAATATTGTATAGGAGTTTGTTTAGGGTTTTCTATAATAATTTACTAGTCTTCCTCTAAATCATGAATTTTAGTTTTCAATAGAACACAAACATAGTGTTACAACTACCTTGATGTCTCTATAGAGAGTGGGCTAATTTAGTTTCAATAATTGTATAATATAATCTAGAATAATATTCAAAATAGACTCATAACCCTTAGTACATCACCTTTATTGTGACGTATAATTATTGTTTAAAATAAATGCGGTCAAAATGTATTTGTATTGATTATCATAAACTAAACAAGATCACTATTTAAAAAAATTATCATATACATCATATCAATGATTTTTTTGATTGATTACAATTATCATAAAACATTTCAATTATTTTTATTCATCCATAATATAATTAAATGTGGGTCTAATGTCTAGGGATACCCAATATAGCCTTTTATGAAAGGTATTGACATCTTGAATTTATTGTGATTTTATTTTTATTTACAAATATTCCTATTATCTATGTAGATTTAACGAATATACACTTCTGGGATTTCCCTTATTAGTTTTGGAAGTGTGTATAGATGATATTAATATATATTAAATTAGTATTGAAAGATCATGAAGAACATTTTAGAATTTTTTTACGAACAAGGGGAAGGATATGTTATATACTAAATTTAACATGTGTGAATTTTGGCATCAAAATGATTAATTATTCAGTTACATATTATGGAGTGAGGGTATATCGGTGGATCCTGCAGTGACAAAAGTTATTGAGAAATTTCCTAAAACAACCTTTGTATCCAAGATCAATAGTTTTTAGGGGTTGTTTTGATACTACAGATATTTTTTGATAAATTTTTCTGAATTATATAATCAACTTTTCAAGTGGGATTTTATGGGATAAAATGTATTTATGACAGTGGAATTTGATAAGAATTTCAAGAAGATAATGAAATGGTTGGTCTGTTCCCATGTTATCAAACTACCCCATAGAAGATAATGGTTTATAATCTATTGTTATACATCAAAAAAGGGATTGATAATTTTTTTCTTAATGACATAGATATAGCATATGCCTCTCTAAAATTGAAAATACATGATCAAAAGTACCTGACTCGTGATTTGGAGCTTGTAGATATATTTTTTTCATTAAATATATGAAGTAATTATATTTTTGGTGAAATTAGGACATATATATGGATCATAAAATCATGAAGTATACATTCATAGCAATTTATTTGAATATTTGATAGAGAAGATGGTTGAATTTGACTAATGATTATGACATCCAAATACAGTACCACAATAGGAAGGTAAATATGTTGGTTGGTGACCTAAGATAAAAGAGAGGTTCTAGTTTGGCTATGATATAGATCAAAAAGATCTAGTACTTATGGATTTGAAGGATATCGAACATGGAATCCTAAGGAAAGGGGTTATTTAATATATTTCTCAGTGGAAGGTTCATCCACCAATCCTTGTATATAATAACGAGGATAATATAGAAGTTGTTGAACTATAGAAGAATGTTTAGAATCTTCTAGATTTCAACAATGATTTTGATGGAATTAAATGTTTCAGTAAATGAGTATGTGTATAGTCAATAACAGACTTTAAGAATGAGTAATTGGATGATTATAAAGTTTCATCATTTTATATTCATAATGGATGTAAGAAAACTTATATATATATCTAAAATTATATTTATTGAAGGATAACATAAAAAATAATACTTCAGAGTATATATCTCGATGCCTACAATGTCAGTAGGTGAAGGATGAGAAGAAATAGACTAAGGGGTTGTTACAAACATTACACAAACCAGAATTTATGTTGGGAAACATCATATGGTATTTCATCATTAGTCCCCCAATAAACATAAAAATTCCATAATGTTATTTGGTTTATAGTCGATCACCTTATAAAATATATAAATTTTTGTATCAATAGATATGATTTCTATCTTAGTCAACTTACTCAATTATAGATTAAGTGATTATATTTCATGGATTACAACAATAATTTGTATCTGATTATGGTCAAATGGTTTTTTCAAGGTTCTAAATAATTCTTCAGGAATATCAATTTAGAAACATGATTTTTACTACCACATAAAATCCTATGATTGATGATAAATGTGAGGTGACTATTCAACCATAATAAGTCATATTGAGTGATTTCTATGTGGATTTCAAAGGTTTTTTGGATCAACACCTTCCTTTAGATGAAATTTATAACAAAAATGGATTTCATTCAAACATTTAAATGGATCCTTATGAATACATCCCTGGAAATAAGTGAATAAATCCAACATGTTGGGATAAAGTTAATAAAGAAATCAAATGGCACCTTTCCTAGTTTTGGAAATTACAAAGAAGGTAAGATCCATTCAAAAGCACATCAAGGACTCTCAGAGTTGAAAAAATTAATGGTGATAATCATCTGTGACATATAGAGTTAAAAAATAGATAAAAGGTATTACTGTGGATATCACCTTAGAATAAACACATGATATTTGGAAGTAAGGGAATGCTGGTCACTAGATACATCATTACATCTAAAAGTATTTATCATATCTGGATGGTTTCTTATTTCTAGACGCTTTCACCAAATATCTACCAAGTTCATCATTTATTCCACATATACCTCTTAAGGAAGTACATGAAGGATGCTTCATATGTAAAATAATAAATGGTCATACCACTATATCATGATCCATATTATAAAGAATAACTATTGGAGATTATGGATTGAATAAATGATGTGATACAAAACAAGAACACTTACATAGTTAATGTCTTATGGTGAAATAATAAATTTTAGGAAGTTATATGGGATAATGATGATGTGATAGGGTAGAATAATACCCAAATAAATATATAAGCATTATGAAAATTTGAGGGAGAAATTATTATAGGAGGTAATAATTTTACACCCCATGATTTTAGGATTTATTTCCCTTTAAATAAATTTAATTTCATTAGTTGTTTATTTTATATGAAACACCAGTATTAAGAGAAGAACGATATACTATTGTATTATTATTATTTAATATGATATTTTTTTCCTATAAATTATACTAGTGGGTGTAAATTAGAATAACTAAATTATGAAAAATTATTTTGTACACATTTATAGAAAAAATTCATTAGTTATCAATTGGTATATAAATTTGACTATAAAAAATAGATGTTCAGTTGAAAAAATACTTTTTTCTCACACATTGTGATTTTATAATGATAAATAAAATTAATAACTATTGATTAATAATTTTAATCATATAAAATGATTTTATATAAAATAAAATTCTTTATCATTTATCTAAAGTTTTTTACTAGGTATGGAATATGAATATATCTAGTTTCACACTTAAAAGTGAGTTTTTCTAAAAACAGTTTTTGTTGTGTTATGTGAAATTGTTTTAAAATGGATTTGTGACATCCCTAACCCAGTTCTCACTAATGTGATAAATATGAGTTCCCATAAGAACTCAAGTGTTCCTACCCACCTTTTAGATTCTTCGGTCTAATAATGAGTGTCTATTTAATATAGTGGGGGGATTCAACCCTCTGATTTAGAAATAAAAACACATTGATATAATGATAAACATCACAATATAATCAAATCCATTAGGTAAATATGGAAATGTTAAATAAATCCAATATAATATAATCATGAATTTAAATTATTTATGTCGTATTAAATGTAACAAATAAACCAAATAAAGGATGTAATCAATATAAAAACTTCTAAATCTAGTCCTGAACTCCATACATGATACCATGTTCATGCTCTTGTCCCATCCAGTAGATTAGAAAATCAATAACATGGCCACAATCTTTTTTCCAATGATTTATCTATGATTATGGTTTGGGTGCATAATGTTTTCATGACTATGGTATGACTAATACATTTTAGGCCACCACCAACGATGACCAAACAAATATTGATTGAGTAATAGAGAAAGGAAGAGTATGTTAAAAAGGATTTAATTATAAATTAAATGAAAAACATCTAAATTAACATTTTGATCCTTGAGATCCACTTAGAAACATTAGGTTATCCATACATGTTGTATCACAATTCAAAATGTCTCTCTTCATGCCCTTAAATTAGTCTTATACTAGAGTAAAAAATATCCATATGAAGCATCAGTTCACAACAGATTGAAAGTGGATTCCCTTTACCAATGACAATTCCATATTCAAATCACATCATACCCATGAAAAACTACAATGATAGGGGTTAATTATCGAATCTGTCTACAATAGACCCAACCTGGATTCCTATTCCATGGGATAACTATATATTCAATTTATAATGGACCTATGATAAATCACATGACAAGGCTAATAACATATTTAATCTATGATGTACAAGAAAAACCAATGCCTACAAATATACCAAAACATGCCTAACATATTTACTATATACCATTTAGGTTAATTCAATCCAAATTTTTAATTTCTATTCAAATTATAGTTACATATCAATATTAAATTATGGAATGTTCCAATTACGTGCTAAGGGGCCATGATAAATATCCAATTCATGAGAAAAGTTATTCTTTTAAAAATCCTAATATCATGATTAAAAATAGTTCAGAATTCACATTTATGGATATTAGGTTTATATATTCCATATTATAGCCTATGGTCAAGGATTTTCACACCTTATCGGTGGGTAAAAGCCTAGGATCTCAAACACCAACAGGCTCAACCATATTTTAGAAAGGATTAGATAAATTTATCAATGGTATTAAAATGATTATGAATTGAAATATTCATGTTCAGGGAATGTCGGCATGACCAGACATATTACATATACACAACATCAAAATTATCTATTAACAGTGGTTTTATAGTAGAGATTTTTAGAAAACAACCACTAAAACATTGAAGTTTATTAAGAAAATACACTTTGTCATCGACTCCCCCCACCCACCCCCACCCCACCCCACTCCCCCACCGCCTCTCCTCGTGAGCCTCAAAATCCTTATCCTCTCTATAGACCCGCTTCTCCCAAGATCTTCTCCACTGTCACCTTCTCCCATTAGTCCCCTAAATCACATCCCTCATCTATAGACCCCTTATCCCCTATTCCCCCTCAGCCCGAGCCTGAGCCATCCGCCCCACTGTCCCCAAAACCCGTTCTAACACTGCTCATCCCATCATCAAACCACCACTACTCCCCCTCATCATCAACCCATCCCCCTCATCGTTTCCCCATCCCCCTCAATCATGGACCCTTAACCCATGTCCCATACGAGAAGAATATTAATAGATTGTGAAAGCATCCTTGATTATGGGTATTGATTCTATATCCATGATTATCTATCATCTATTTAAATTTATTTTATTTTGTGTATTTATAAGGTTGTAATTAGTGAATTAATATGGTTAATTTGGTTGTACCTAATTGATGTGTCACTTGGATTTGTTTTCAATTTTGATATTTCTACAAATCATTCATTATGTCAGTTTATTACTGCCTTAATTATTTCTTGAACATTGTTTGGTAGATAGGTTGGGCTGCATGGAGGAGTTTGTCAAGAGTTGTTTAACATGTATTGGGTTTGAATATCTTTAGTATTAATTTCATTTATTTGTATAAAATCTATTCTCCCCTAAGGACTAGGAATTTTTTTTATTATCACGTGTACATGTGAAATTAATGAGTTAAGTTATACATATTCATTTAAAAACTAACAACATAATTTGTTTTAAAACCCAATCTATATGTGGTATTGGTAGTTTCATCTTTAATACTTTGGGATTCCTGTGTATATCAAACAAATAAACTCTTATTTTTTATAGATACATCAATATTAACCCCCCCCCCATTTTTCACTTTTCTTTTTCTTTTGTCACACAATGATCTTTTCCAACCATAATAATTATTTGCATCATGTCACCAATGATTACACACACACATATTGAATCTAAATATTCTTAAATAAATGGGATCATTTATTTAATTATATAATTATTTAAATGATATTTTCTTGTTATGTTAACATATATAAATTTTTGAAAATGTGATTGATAATAACATTATTACTATAATGTGAATTATATTTTAAAATATACATTTTATATCTATATTAATATTTTAATATATTTATATGTTTATTTATATATAATTTATACACACACACACACTTATATATATATATATATGAAGACACACCTAAATTTATAAATAAATTCATATTTTAATTAAATTATATAATTTCAATATAATATTAATAAATTTTTCTGTGAACCATATGTAATATATTTATATATTTATTTATATGGTTCATAGGATATTTAATAATATATATATACATTATATATGCGTTTCTATGCCTATATATATGTATATATTTATTTATTTATAATATATATAAATATATGTAATCATACACATATAATTATAAATATATATGTATATTATAAATTATATGATATTATGAATATAAATATATAATTTTAAATTTGAATATAAATATATTTGTTTATTGTAAATTTTCAAACCTGAATTTAAATATATTATAAACAAAATTATAAATGATTAAATATATACATATATATATATTGTATTTTTATATATATATTTATATATATATATATATATAATATTTTATATATGGTACTATTTATCAATGTTTATAAATGTCAAAATTTATTAGTGGTAGCTAAAGAGTTTATAAAGGTAATCCTTTATTAGTGTTAAAAATAACATTGATAAAGGGTTATAATTTAACAACTTTTGTCCAAACATTAATAAAAAGGATATTTATTCCAATTTTTTCAACACTGATTAAAATATCTCATTTTATCATTATTTTCATAACACTAATAAAATGTATAATTGAATATAGAGAAAAATGTACTAATGTGAATCATAAAATACAATCTAACCTACTCAAGGGTACTATGTATTGGACATTGGGAATTGTTCCACCAAATAATTGGGCCTTTGGAATATGATTCATACTATTAGTCTCATGGATTTTGATCTATCAAATTATAGTGGGCTATTCTAGTTGTGGGTTTATGATGTCGCTGATAAGGTGTGACATATGATAACTTAATTGATATGTGTATGTGTTTATATGGATCGTAACCCCACTACAAATGTCTCTATGTTTATCCATAAAACTAGTGGGGTTGGTGCAGATCAGGGATAGATTCTATTGAAACATGAGCAACATTATGGAATTTTTCAATTGTGTCTCATCAATGGATAAATAATGGCTAGTGTTCATTAGGTTGTATGTTTGAGAAATCTGGAAACTACCAAAGATTTATTAGAAATTTTATATCAAAAATAACCTTTAGACTCCCACTTGTTAGAAATATTTTTGTGCACTGAGAATTGTTTCAGATTGAATTTTTTCAATAGGTGTCACTAATCAGGCCACCCAGAAAAATCCTAGCCCGATTTTGGATATTCTATTTATTGATTCCTAGGTCTAAGGTTCATGATCCCAAATTGAGGCCAATCCTTTCTACAATAATTGAATGTGATGAATTTCCATGATTGTTTATTTTTTAAATATTATTTTTTAAGTACTTATATGACTCCTAATATAATACATGGGGTTTTTAACTTACATTGATCTCTTTTCCTATATAGTAATAATTATTTCTATTTATTGTTTTTAATAATATTTATGCACATTATGATATATAGTGATAAAAATAAAATCACATTATTAAGGAACACACCTCAATATGCTATGGTATTAGAGGAGTTATTAGATTTTGAAATTTTCCATCAATATGTCGATGGGAGAATAGGATTCCCATGTCCTAAATGAAAATTTAAAAGATGGTTGAAGAGAGAATAAGATTGTGAACACATTATATTTATGAAATTTATTTCTCAATATTTGTGTTGAGTTTTGAATACATAATCGAATATAGTAAAAATTTTTATAACTACTGTTAATCATCATAATGATATCCCAATTTCATCAACAATGGGCAATGAAATGAAAAACCATATAAAAAATTCATTCATAATTACAAGACAAGAACAAGAACATAAATACTTATCATAATAAGGATTTGAAGGAGGTACAAATAGAAACATAACAAGTGATGATTTGGGACTATAGGAAAACGAAATTAGGATTATAATATATCATTGGACCCTCCTATTTATTTTGTAGAGACTAGTGTAATATAGAACTTCACTAAGTAAAAAAAATGCATGTGATGGTTTAGTTGACAATGGATATCAAGAGTTGTATGGTGGATGACTAATATATTTATAAATATTTCTAAAGTAGTACCATATCAAATTCCTATGTTCAAATTCAAATAATGTGATTTTTATGATATTCGAATTACTTGTTACTGCAATTTCTAAATCTATGATCCCCAAGACTTTTTATGATATGAAATAGTTGTTTACAATATTTGTTTTAACTATAAAAAATAAAATATTGTCCCAATGATTGAATAAATTATTGTGGAGAATATTCAAGAAGAATGTATTGAAAAAAAATGTTATTCGCCTTGATGATAATCAATGGGTGATGATGGAAGTCTGAATCAATGCACTAATATGAAGAAGTTGAAAATGAACACACCAGAAATGGGTTTTCATTACTTTCAATTAAATCATATATTGAAAATATATTTCATGTCATAGAGAACCATTGAGCTCATGAAGTGTCATTCTGTAAGTAATAAAAATGAAGGGTTAATGTGAAATCAAAGATATTCACTATCATGGAATACATTGGATTCATTACATTCATATTTCTTTTTTGATCCTACTAATGTGAAATTTGGATTTGTTGATGATGGATTCAACCCATTTGGAACGTTGTGAACCAGTTATAAAATTTTCTTGGTTGTTTTGATCCATTATAATAAGCCTCTATGGATTTTTAAACAACCGACTTGTTTTATAATTTAGATAACTATAATTAGAATGAATTGCTTAGAAATGATATTGATGTAAAATTTCAACTTCTATTTGATCAATAATAGGAGTTATGTTGCAACAATGTTGACACATATGATTCATCTTCTAGAAAAACATTCCAAATGAACACTTCTCTAATGTGGATCATTAGTGACTTCCCCGGACATGGGAACTTATTTAGTTGGAACCCTTACATGGGTTTGGATTATCTTTTTTGAAAATATCATTTTCATCCCAATTGAATACCTCATAGTATAAGATGTTTCCTCTTGTTTCATTGATGATTTCTCAATTTATCTCATTGATTTTGATTTATCATGAAAAATATTCAATGGTTCAATTGATGGGAGACCTCCTCTAATGTTATTGATAGGTTCTAAAAAATTGTCACAAAATAGAAATTTTGAAATAATGCTTTTGAAGTTGTATCATTTTAATGATAGTAGGAATCAAGTTTTAATTGCTTCAAAAATTAATTGAAATGTAATAATGAATGGGAAAAAATTATATTCTTCAATAATAGTAGGAATCAATTTGATCTTCACATTGCTTATTGAGAATGGAAAATAAAAGGACCATATCAATGCTTGAAAAGAATTTAAAAATGAACATAAAGAATGATCTCTAGCTAGATGAGAATGGAATGTTTTCATTGTAATTTTTGGCAATGAAATATGGGGATAAATATACATTCCATCAAATTTTAAAACATGTGAATTTATTTGATGGGTAATAAAGTAACCATTGGAAATTGTGGAAATTGTTTCCTCAATAGGTTACAATTGTTGTACTATAATTTTACTCATTCATCAGAAAAATATGTGATAAAATTCTACAACAATACAAGCTTTACGTCCTTTATGAGAGATTTTTATTTTAACTTTTTACAATCAAGATGATCTTTCTGCCATCGATTAATACTGTCACGATTCGTTAAAATGTGATTTTGGTCAAGGAAACTAAATTAGGAGGACCCAACCATTATTTATGGACACATCCAATTTAAAGTTAAATTAGTTACATATTTTTTATATAAATTAAATAAAAATGAAATTTGATAAATATATAATTATGATTTATTAATTTTATTTCATAGAAATATTGGCCATTTAAAATCATATGTGATGAATAAATCTCAACCAAAATTCTCTATTTATGATTGATATTTTTATTAGTGTTTATTGCCTTTTGTTCTAGATACTTGTATGATATTGAGAAAAGATTACATCGAGTTGGATGTGTTGATGAAACATCGACTCAATCTCAAATACAAAGGAAATCAGAAATATTTCCTGTTATTTGATAATCAATTGGGAGGAGATAAAATGTTACAATCAAATAAATGGAATTAATTTAGGAACATATATATGTGTTATTGATTTATTAAATTGTAGATCCATTTATTAAAGAAATCAATATACAAACAAAGAGAATAATGATATGGAAAACATTTAATAAGAATGATATATCAAATAACATAATAAAGAGCTGGAAGAATAGTTAGAACGTCATGTATGTTCATAAACATTTAATTCAATAATGATATGACATTGAGACATATATGTTTTAAATATAATAATGTATGTTACATTTTATAGATCTTGAATACTATTACTCTGGGGTAGTTGTGAGAAGATTTTATGTTTTTGCATCAAGGTCCTCTAAAATTTGCTATAAATTTGAATCTAATTATATGAATGGATTTCTGTTTCAAAAAGATGATTGGGAAGTGGGGTTAAAAAAATAATAGTGTTATAGTTACGGTTTATTAATTTTGATATTGTTAGGTCCGCTATGTCAAATACCCTAGGGGTTGAATCTGGGTATGACATATTAAAAAAATATCCCATTTTGATCTGGTTTCGTTGTTAAAAACCCTACTCTCTGTATTTCGCATAGAATGGTATGAATAGAAATTAAAACATGAACACGACACATAAATAGTACAAGGTTAACCCTCACTAGGCTATGTCAAAGGAGCATACACCGACAATGTGCTGATGTATCCAATCCACTATATGTGCACTATTGTTTAAATTGTTTTGAGTGGACTCACTATCTCTCATAGTTTACAACCAATCGTAATATGAAATATCACTTCTCTCTCAACAGAAGTGTTCTCATTAATTCATCAGAAGACCCACCCATAGTTTATATACATTTAAGTCTATTAATTATCACTAATTAATTCATCATGCATTATATTTAGATATTCGGATTATATCTCACTATCATCTGCTGATAAAAATCCCTTTACCATAGAACACTTGGCAATCCCTTTTGAACAACCTCGAAAATATCACTAATTTGTGAAACTCCTTCTTTCGAAAACTCAAACTAGCCTTCGTAAAGTACCCCTCCTTTTTCAAATCTCACTATTTCAAAGAGATCAATGTATCCTTCATAATGCTCTTTCCTTTTCATGAATCTCACTTATCCTTCACGAAGCGCAACTGTTTTAAAAATATCAAATATCCTTCACTAATTCCATTACATTAGCGAAGCTCACTTCACTTACAAACCTCCATCCTGATTCGATATGCTTATGATTTTTGTTTAGTCTCTCTACTCTTCTCAAGAGGGTAGAAGCATATTCATTGTTGTTTCCCACTAACTCCATAATCATTCGGCCACGTCAGCATCACATTAGCACCATTTCATTGAGCTTCGATTATTCCATTTTAGTGATCCCTTTTTCACAAAGTTCCATGGAAATATACAGTTCTCAATACTCATCATAATTATGAAGCCTTATGTCAAAGACATTGTGCCACCGCAGTGATCCTTTTATTGTAATTGCATAGCTCTCGACAAAACCTTTCCACCGCTGGAACACTCTTCACCTCTTCCATTCACGAAGCTCATCATAACTACAAAGATCACAATCGGTATTCTTTGATCCTTCTTGAAACCCTCGTGAATATTCTCATCACCGTGAAACTCATTCCTTTTCTATATTTTGATGAGATATTCAATGAAATCCCTATTTTTCAATTGTATCCAAACCTAAAATTTCGAAGCCTAAAAATGTGGAAAACACTAGAAAATAGTGTCACATTATATTTGTTATTTTTTTTACCACCTCTACATCATGCGTTCCATTGACATGATTCTTGGTCAACGTCGATATTCAAAAATATATCTGGAATATGAAAATTCACCATAGAAACAAAATTTTCCAACAAACACACCCAACCCAAAATTGCCACAATGTTACCCTGAGGGATTTTCCTTAAAGGATACTATGGATAGTTGACTAATATAATCGAATTAGACTTCTAATTCCATTTTTCGTTTGTTTTGTTCAAATTCAAATTTGTTGATTTTACCTATGGCGTTAAACAAGATTCCCTACAATTTACTTCTATGAACTTATCTAATTTTATGGATGTTAGTGATCATGAATTACATGATCTGTATATCCTATCATCACATGATAAAGTGTAATATAATGTCAATATTTCATAGATGAAGGGTAGTGTGAAATTTATCACATAAAACAAAAATTTGTTTCACTTTTTTATACCACTCTCAATTTTTTTTAAAAACATATGTTAAAATTTTACTATGGGGAATATATGAATAGTTCTGATGTATGGAATCTAAATGTAATGAATGTAGTTGTCCCATTTTACTTCTATGCGATCCTCGCTAATGATGTTATAAGATTATCGGGATAGATACTAGAACAACTGGTAGCATATTTAGATACCCATTCGATTACCAATACAGATTGGAGGCATGTGCCTCATACATGGAAAATGAATTTTATTATACAAAGATAAAGGTAATTATAATAAGTTATGGTATAACTGAATTACATTATGTTATTAAATTATAATATTTTAAAAATTAATCTCATTGAATAGATGTTTCTCCACTTAATCATTACGGATATGATCACATGAAGGTGGACATTGAAAAACATTGGTATGAAATGGATGGATTTTAAATGGAAATTAGGGAAATGATTTCAATGATTATTTTTTTATAATTCTACAACAGTGTGATAAGGTACCTAAAGGGATACTAAGAGTGTAATGTAATGTTTTTTTATATCCCTCCTCATGAGAAGAAAATGTTATCAAAATATATATTATTATATAAATCTCATTTTACATATAAATGCATATGACATGTATATGAAATTGAATACAATAAAATTAAATTACATGTTATTTATTTTAGGATGTTTCAAGGAAAATTTCATTAATTCAATCTAAATAAATCATCCCTCACACAATCAGGTCAGAGGGTTTTTCCATAGAAAAATTGAATCTGGGAATATTTTTATTAGTTTAAATATTTATAAGATAGAATTATATATTTAATATATTAAATTTTTGATTTATCTTTGTTTAACATATTCAAACAATTTAGGGCACCAATTCGCCTGAAGAAAACATTGGTTTATTGTTCAAATAAAAAATATGATTGGGGTTTTGTTAAGGATCATGATAAAGAAGTTGGGGTTTGAATTCCTTATTTATTAAATATATCTTATTTTTTGTTGTCACTATGTTAAATTTTATTGATTCAAATTTTCATAATATATGATATATTGGTAAAAATAAAATAACAATGGGATGAAAATCCCACGTGGTCTTTCTCAGTCTCCACGGATGACCCAGTTGATCATGTTTTGGGAAAGGGGAATAATGGTTAAGTGTGCGGGGTGGGTTTAGAACCATTACCAGATGAGGTATTTGGAAGGAAACTATGTATTTTAGAATAATATACTCTTGGTTGTAATTACTCCCTACTACAACATGTATAGAGGTATTTTGTTTGAATTCAAAAACCTATTCAATAAGAGGGGGATCATATAATGATCCCAAATTCAAAGGTTGTTTCCATAAAGAAAGTTTTTATTGAATTATAAATGAAGATGACTATATATATCCCCACTGGTACTGCATTAATGGATGGTAGAGATCATGTAAATCAAAAACCAATAAAAACAATTTATACACAAATCTTTACCAGTTTTAAGTTTAAATTTAAATATAAAACACTTTTTAATTTGCACCAACATTTTCATGTAAGACCATGTAGTAAGAAGTGGAGATGGAGATAGAGTGGGAGTTGATTAAAGTTCATCCTATAGTGATTAGGGTTCACTTTAGGTTTTTAGATTACGTTGAACTAAACATATGATGGTTCCATGATGCATTTCCTGGATAAGCAATATTTTTTTAGCTTTAACACTTCATGGTCCAAAAATCAGTCTTCTAAGTAGCCTTTTTGAGACCTAAAAAAACATTTAGATGATGCTAAATTTCTATTTCATAATAATTTAAAACAAATATTTATTAATGAATGATGTGTTTCTTAAAAAAATTATCCACTTAATTCAACAAGGATTTACAGCAATTGAAAAATCCTGAAATTTATCCAAAAATATGACAGGATGCTATTGGGATCTATCATATTTTTTTGTAACATTTTACACTCCATAGTATGTTTCATATAATATAAGAATTTGATCCTTGAATTTCAATCCTGTTTTGTAGTATAAATATCTCCAAAATCCCAAAAATAACCACCGCTAAACAAACATTCTACAACAGTTACTAGAAACCATCACTAAATGGATAGAACCGATGTGAGTTTGATATTAATTCCAAATTAAGTAGAGGATTTTGGAAACCATTATAAAACCATGTGGTGTCCATTTAAAAACCCTCCAAATCAAAACACTACCATCATTAGTCGATTTTTTTTATCTGATACTACAAATCAAAAGAAAACTACTAGGAGATTTTTATGTCAACTACGATTAACATAATCAGCCTAGAGAAATTAATAAAAAATATTTTATAACTAGTATCCTCCTTATTATCCATAAATTTATAGGTTTGATACACCAATATTGAAATAAATATTCCTTTAGGTTGTAGATAACTCCCAAATTCTTCTATGGGATGGTTGAAGTTCGAGAGAGAAGTGAGAGAGGCTTAAAAAATATTGGTCATGTGAATTAGATAAAATTTATTGACTCAAACCCATTAATTATGTGAATCATGGATTCATAATATGAATTATTGAGTTTCTATATTCAATTAAAAACAATTCGCCTCATCATAAAATCCATAAAACTGGTTCATATCGAGAATGAATTCTCCTATCATAAACTGATTTTGCCCATAAAAAGAGGCATGCCTACATTGAAATTCATGACATCCACCAAGATCCATTAATATAATCAATAAATAAAGATATAATACTACTTCTATCCATATTTAATATACTATTCTATTTTCCCCACTAAACACCACCAAAAAATAACTCAAACTATAATAAATTAAAATAAATAGTGAGAGACAAAAACATGTCTGAAAATGGGCATTATATTCTTTGAGACCCTCCTAGAAAATACAAAGAACCATATAGAAAAATAATTAATCTCAATTATTTAATTTAAATGTGTAAAATATTATTTAAATAGATATGTACCTCAAGAGAGGAGTTGGATTTTAACACCTCCCCACCATATAACGGCTCATCCTAGATCAATCCTACCATTCTTAGCTGAGAGATATCATTGAATAACTCATGCCATCGTGCTCATATATAAGACCCCCTCTCCCATGTATCATCTTAAACACACCCATATTCCTCTGTACTCACACGAAGCATTAATTCATTATTCAATGCACCATTTCACTATGGTCTATGATACAGATTGGATGCTCGTCAAAGGATGTGTCATGGTCATTATTGATGTCATAAAAACCAAAAACATTAGAAGGAATATACTGATCTCGATAAGGATTAGATAAATAAAAGGTGTAATGAATGGCCCTATAGGGTGGTGGAAGAGCTAGTCAGTATGCAATTGGATCAATTTACTAGACTATTTCGAATGGGATAACAAAAATTGGAATTGGATCCCCCTAATTCATAATATGGAATTTCCACACCATAGGTGACGCCCATCAAAATTCCTACATAACAACATTAGAATTCATAGGTCATCTTAAATAATTATCATAATATTTTTTCCTAATATGTTTGGTTTCCAACCAATTCATTTTCAATTATACCTAATCTGATGTCTCCCTTATGGGACTAGGTCCAATGAGTGTGGACTCACCAATATTTAACCAACTCAGAGGAGAATGGAGTGTAATTATGAATAAATAATTTAAATGAGACATTTTAATTATTTATTAGAAGATATTATTATAGGAGGAATCAATGAGGGGTCAATTTTGATCCCAAGGACCCCCAAATTATAGTGCCTACCTTCACAACAAGTCCTCCAGAATCTGAATCATCCATTCATATTATCCATAATTATGGGGATGATTTGTTGTTCATGGAAGAGCCTACAATATAAACACCTTTTGAAGTCCCTTCCCAATGTGTGATGTAAAATGGGGATCATTATTAGAAACAATACATCATGAGACACTATTACACCAAATTATCTCCTGCATATAAAAGTTTCTGAGATAATTAAATATAATGAGCTACCGGATAAGAAATAAATGGGATACTATTATCATTTGACCAAATATCAACCACATTTTATCACTTTTCCAATGTTTCATGTGTAAACCTATCACAAAATCTAGGGGTGATGTCATCCCACATTTATTATGGAATGGGAAAGGAAAGAATAACATAGTAGGATACTGAAATTCGACCTTCACCTACTAATAGGTGTATCGTCACTCCATAAATCCCATAATCTATTTCTTTATCCAGACCACAAATACTACCTATGACGATCATGATAAATACTTAACAAAATGAGATACACTACCCCTTTCCGAAGAATAAAATTCCCTCATCAAATTCTTATGCATTCTCATTGGAACTCAAATGTGACCATGGAAATGAAGAAGTTCACCACCATCGTAGGACCAACCTGATGGTGGCACCCCACCATGTATGTTTTCCCTCAGGGAAGAACACTCAAAACTAGATAACTCTCTCATATTGATCTTAATTAGAATAGTGATTATAAATGAGATTGATAATATATTTTATATCACATAAGACTCCTAAACATATAGAGGCATATCCATAAATCATTTTATCATCCTCTGTCCATAAGAAGATCCCAGAACCTCCCATGTTCATTCCCTATTACTCAAGGAATCTATAAAAACATGTATCATTCCATGAGTATGATACCGATTGAATTCGAAATAATACAGATACTCTACTCACCCCCTCTACCGAATATTATGTCCTTCTAGAAAAAGATATACTTCATGGTGTTATGATCTAATTATACAACGAATCTCTCACCCAATAGATAATGTTTCTCTCATATAATGGTTTGTACCATCATAATTAACTCCACGTCATGGAATGGGTAATTTCATTCATGTGTAATTAATGGTATGGATCCATAATAAACCACTTGACCATACTGTATCATTACAAATTCAAGTTTGAATCTTGATGCATCAAAATAAAATTTATACTCTTTACCCAGATCAGGTAAGTTTAGGATCAGTGCAGAGGTTATCCAGTTATCCAATTTCAAGAAATAATCCTCACAATCATCTGGACAAATGAACTTCGCTCCATTCTTGGTCATACTAGATATTAATGTTTTTATGGGATAATTCTTGTAGGAAACACCAGTAATAACCTTCCAAACCCAAAAATCTCTGGATCTTGACAAAATTATAGGGTCTCTCCCATAACACCCCAACATACACATTCTCTGTGTTACTTACTCTCTAGTCTCTGAGATATTATTTCCCAATAAATACCCCAAGTTATTCCAAAACTGCAATTTAGACTGCTTTTCCTATAGGGGAGGTTCCCTCAGTTTAACACAAATGATTTCATGGTATTGGGAAAGACTATATGTGGAGTGGGAATGAACCAAGATATTGTTGATAAAAAACACCACAAACTGATCTTCATTTAGAGGGAATATTCTATTCATAATGTCCATGAATATTGTCTATTCATTCATTAAACTGGGTGAAATTATCATAAACATATATGTTAACCCTCACCTGGTGATAATTGGTGAATATTAAAGGGATTAAATACTAAAAACCTGGTTATTAATATTTATAAAATGAAGACGAGTAATAATATGGCCAACAACATGGTTACCATGAACCACCAAGGAAAACACGGGTCATGTGCATCTCATGACCAACTTCAGATCATTCATAGACACTTTGAAAATCCCTTATTTCATTATGAAGGAGTTTGAGGCATCAACAAATATTGTGAAGGCAACTAGATGAGTCCCTCTTTGGCATGCCACTTGTTAGTTATCAGGAACCTGACAACCATCAAGAAATCATTATAAAATAAAGTATTAAAATATGAAAAATGTATAATCCTTTCGTTTTTTAAATTTTCATAGTGCAAGCCTACGCATTTCACAATATTCCATGAAATCCTTAGAGAAATGTCGACCTTGTTTCTCAATATCCGACTATCATGTCACCTCTCATTACATGAAGGGATTGAGGCATGTTCAAGTGGTCATGTGCTGTCATTGTGTATCCAATAATGAAAAGTAGGGTTGTCCATGATAAATTATCATGCATCACCATGGGACCCTTTTATGGGTATGTGACGTATCACTAATGGGTTTGAGTGATTTTATTTGAAATAACTCATACAATGTCATAAGACCCAGAACGTTTTTGAAAAAGAAATAAATAAAAAGTGGAGAAAATGAATGCTTCTTGTGATGGGAAGATAAGTTTTTTTCTGTTAATGGAATTATACACCCCTAAAGATCATAAATGATCTTTTTAACCCCCTTGACAAGGAATCATGATCCTAAGAGGCCCCTTTTAATGTCATTAGTACCTCACCAAGACCCACATACAAGCCACATTTATCTCATGGAAAGCCACAAAAAAATAATCATAGATCGCGTGAGAACATTAAATAAGCATCCCAATCTAATGAAGGCCCTTTTAAATTTCATACTGAACCTATAAAATCTCCTTGGAATTCCCAAAACATTAATAAAGACCCCTTATACTTGATAAAAATACAATAAATGTGGTGCTAATGGGATTGTCTTGTTGCCAGTTAAATCATGCGACCCCCCCCCCCTGAATAACTGGCAGTTGGATCATGTGAAAGATGTGACACCTAATACCTCCACTAAATCTGTCATTAATATATGAGATAAATGACACTCAAGTAAGAGTATAATTGATCCCAAAAAGCCTATAAATTCCTCCCCCATGACATAAAATAAATTCATCTTTGGATCCATGCACTGTCACACACAAGCATCCGAGCAGACTTCTTAGTGCGGCTAATCTAACAAACACAAGGTCTTACACCATGTAAGGATCTGGATAATTACCATAGTTAATCATGATGCATGAATAATAACTTCACATGATCACTCAAAGGTCTTGAGAAGGACCTCTGGCATGAAAATCTTATTATACAAATAACATCCTACATATTTTTTAGGTTATGAGAATCCTAAATAATATGATAACACTAGAAAAATATAACGAACACATGAAATTAATGTATGGAAAAAGACTAATGGATGAGATACTTATGTGAATAAAATATACATTGATCATCATTCACTTATCCTAAACAACCAATGTATTTTGATAGCACCAAGACATGTCACCCAAATCATGCGATGCACCCTTGAGCTACAATTTGGATCATGCGATATCCCCTGGGCATGTTAAGGAATGTCCTGAATGCCCCCCGAGAATACCAACAAAGTATTACAAAACCCTCTAGGATTATAATTTTGATCATTTTGTGTCCCCTATAAATGTGAACCAAATTTTTCATAACAACCAGTGTATGTTAGCTAGATCTCATTAAGCCATCAAGGCTTACCATCTAGAACTCATAGCACCCTCTAAACATGTCATCTAGCTTTCATGATGACACTCGAACAACTTATATAGATTTTGGTACTTCCGCCAGACATTTCAGTTGGATCATGTGATGTCGTTCAGCAATTCTGGTCTAGATCATGTGATGTTCTTCAGAACCAACCAACCAAGTCAAGCAATGTCCTTTGGAGAATATTTCCTTGGGCAGGAGATATTATCTAGATTATGAGACATCCCTTGGACAAGACAATTGGATACTGTGATTTTCATTGGATATGTGTTCAATATAACTAGTAATGTCCATGCATCCATTGACATAGAATATTAGTCAATAAATATGTGTGAGATAGATAATCAATAAGGATAGGTAGACAACCAAGAGTGGTCAAGCAGGCATCCCCTGACATGATAAACCTATCTAGACTTCAAAATAGGGAAACCATATTGAGTAATCCCCAACCACAATAAACTAAAAGGACTATGACTCATGAAATAAATATGACATATAGTACATATTCCTCTGTCCCGATATCTATATTAAACATCCCATGTGGTTTCCCATAACATAAGTAGCACATCGATATATAGTGAGGCTGATTAGTTATTATCCCTTGTTTCTCACACCAAGTATTGCTGACATGGTCTTATGGAGTTACAATGGTTATATAATTCATATTATGAGTCTCAACCATGTAATGGTAGCCTCAGTGTGTAATATTTGATCTGTATCATAATAGGATATGTCCCCCATATTATGGAAACCTCAGTGTGTGAGCTCTAATAAAACTGAACTACGAAAACTCTGATTCCGTCAATAACTAGTTTGCATAAGATTTTTTCCTAAGGTTCAAGATCCATAAGGCGTCCACTTTAGTTAAATTCCCCCCATGTCTCTGGTATTTCAACCATTCATACCCAATCATTCTTGTGGGATGATCATTCTACCTCATCCATAAGTTTACTTAGAAGTCAACTGAACTTTGATGAGTCTGATTCTTATCATAACTAGGATGTGTTGGATTCCACCTTGAGGTTTGATCTCAAATAACTAGTTATTATATTCCCACATATATTTACTTTCTGCATGAAATTTATCTAAATAGGATTAATGAATTATTATGGTTTTGATTCCAACTATAATATAGGATGTGTAGGATATGTCATAATGAATCAACCTCATCCTAATAATATTAATTACTTCCCTACACTATAGAAAATTATGAATTTCATAGTGATATAAATTCAACATATAAAAAGATAACCATTAGGGTAAATGGATGAAGAACATCAGATACATATAGATGGTTCACTAAAATGTCCCCCCTTCACATATAGAAGGGTCTAAAAAATGATCTGTTTATTAAGGTAACCGATTACATATTAGAATTAAGTATATATTCATGAAAATATACTAAATATGTAAGAGAGTTCCAATTTAGGAAGAATCCCTCCCCCCCCCCAAATGGGGTGGTGATCCCAACCTATCATCCTCTCAACCAATGCGAGTTTCTACATGCCATAATTTCTGAAGATACAATAGGTTTTGTAATTTTAAAAACTATGTATGTAAACTGTTTTATATGTGGGAACCATTGGGAGTTTTTATGGAATATAAACATAAATCGAAAACCCAATGTTAATGATTAAACAAAAATCAAACCCCTACAAAAAATCCATTAGATGTTTTTTTCCATACATTTGATCATTTCCTATAAAAGATGTTGAACCCTACACGAATCTCTCAAATAACAGAATGATTTTTTTCTTATATAGACCCATTTTTTAAATATAATATAAAAAAATGGAAATCCTAAAATGATTATTATGTCTAATATTCTGTAATTAGGGATCTCATGAAATAATTCCTTATTCACATTGAAAAGACCATGAAAGTTGAATGGTCAGATTAGGAATAAAATAACAATTATGTTATCCTTGCATGTATGATTGAGAGCATATCTTTCGTACGATGATTCACTGATCAGTGACCTTATTCCTTATTGTCTTTATGGATGCATATACTACTCTCATAAACAATTCCCTAATCCAACATTCATCCATCCAATGACTGTTCTATAAATTTTTTTCA
The DNA here is from genome assembly GCA_963277665.1 of Viscum album. Taxonomy (NCBI): domain Eukaryota; kingdom Viridiplantae; phylum Streptophyta; class Magnoliopsida; order Santalales; family Viscaceae; genus Viscum; species Viscum album. The sequence goes on along the minus strand of OY728127.1, from coordinate 1,643,645,583 downwards.
ACTGGAAAACCAGTGGTCCTTATAATGACCTCATCCACCCGAAGTCTTCATAATAGGGTGGAAAATGTAATAGTCCAGGAATAACATTGACATGGTATGATACTAACCCTTGAGGATTCTAGTGAGGGTATTCATGAGATAAATATTATGAGTTTGTATCATCCAATTAATGTTACATTATAGATAGTCACACTCGTCATCACCACAAACCACTTTGGGAGATTATCCTCAAAGCACGAAAATCACCAACTTGAGTATTTGATGATGGTGGATGAAAGAGAAACATATGGATCCCTTCGGGTTCAAGGGACACTATGGAATAATATTTTCAACTATCATCACCAACACTATCTCACTTTTTCCCTTTAGTGACCTTTTGTGGGTACCACCCAACATACATCCACCTCTGATACCCATGTAGGGGTAACAAGGAAGAAACATTGGGAATGGAAGGATCCAGATAACCATGAGGGGGATCATATCCCCAATCCCACTAATGATGTATACTGGTATATTCTGGTAGTACTAGTGAGTAGACTCAAATCCATATTCACTCAGAACATGTTTGTGGTTATTTTCCTACAGCAAGTAAGGGTGTGGTGCTTATCCATACCCTCATGCATGATTCCCATCAAATTATTCTGGTGGCATAATTAGGATGTATGTTATCTCATATTCCCACATCAATTAAATATTTTTTCTAGTATATAGAAGAGAAAAAAATTATAGTCCTATATTCTTATGCACACTTTTTCTAAAAGGTCATTACATCATATAATATTTTTTGAAAATCATCAGTATATTATCAAAATGCCATAGAAATAGGGATATGTGCATATTCCTATCCTTATTGTTAGGGTAGAAAAACACTAAAATAAGTATTAACAAGTGGTTTCTCCAAATCTATCCTACATTCTTACTTCTGTCAAGGAGAATAATCAGTATATTCTGATAAATGAAAATTTACCTTGCAGAAAACATATTCTTTCTAAGTGGAGATCACCAAGTAAGAGCTGAGCATGACCCAGGATATTGGAACATTACTATGACAGAAGATTTATGGAACATTCAAATAACCTAATAATGGGATCATATCTTTATTGTGGTCGGGGTTTTTCAAGCGGGAGTTGTACATGCCTCTGTACAGGCACATATTCATGTAATAGATGACCAGTTGAATAATCCAAAGGCACATGATCGATCTCATACACCAATTCTTTCCAAATATCATCAAATTAGAGTGTCACAATCCTTAATGAAGGTTTGTATTCTTATCAATGAATCTTCCTATCATATTCATGTAGATCACAGAAGCTAGTATTAATCCACCCATCTACCAAAAATGATTTCATCAGTATCCTTTAATGGCTATAAAATCGGAGGTCTATATACCTTATCCCATTCTATTGGTTTTTTTGAATATTTTGATAGTGAATACATATTCAGACTGGAATCATATTCCACTCCAAACAGGGCTCACCATGATAGAGTGTCACATTCCTCGAGGTAGGCTCATAATCCTATCAATTGTGAAGAATATCTTTGGTATATTCTAGAATGTTTGTAGAGGTAAGCTCATATTCCAGTAGCACTATATTGTTATCCATATTATTCTTTATCCATCAAAAAAATGGCTCATATCCCTGTATAATTTCAAAATATTGGTCAATATATTATTAACATGACATTTAATGAGGCTTATATCTATAATATACTCAATGAGAGTGTCCTTGATGTTTTTAGAGATACATTCTCACACCTCAAGGGTCTACAAAATCTTCAAATAGAGAAAAATGTGATCATTAACATGATAGTCTTCCTCGTGGTAGTGTGGATAGAGATCGCATGGACTCTACTTTTGATTTTTGTCATGCGAAACCTCACCATGGTGATATCTCCCATTGAAAAGTAAATATTCCACTTCTCCAGACACATCAATCAAGAGAGGTGTTCAAAACTAATACACCTTCATATAGGGAGGTTGTTGAAACATTGGGTTCAAAAATGTATAGTTACTCATCAACTTCTTAAAACACACCTCCTTGGTCTACATGATACCCCAAGATGAAAAATCTATGGTCTAATTAGATTGAGGCTTGTTTTTATGATGGAGAGATAATCGAAATTGAAATATGGAGAGAATTAACAAAAAACAGCCTCCCAACCTTGTTCTGTCCCCTTTCCAATTATGGCTATGAGATCCCATATGATCTAGAAAGTGATTTCATTCCTTATCTATGACCAAATATGTGGGAATCTCATCAGATACTAATGGGTAGATATCTCCCTCATCAAGGATATAAGTATCACCTTCATACCATCAATACACTATTTTGTCAACTGGACATGGATTCCTTTTTTGTATCACAGAAATGAGTAATGGGGGCATATAAAAATCCATATGTGGTTCTGGTACCCTCATCATAATTAAATTCCACTAAAAAGTTTTCTGTGATTCTCTAGACATATTTATCCACGTATGGGAAATGTTTGGATCATTGTACATCACTATATGTAAAGACCCGTAAATTTCAATGAATTTTTTTTCTTAAATACTTCGGAATATTATGAGTTTGTGGCTTCTGACGTAAGTTGATTCAGAGGCCCGATGTTCCCAGAATCAATTTTCGAAGTTTATCTCAGGTACATTCACAGAACGAACGAGCGGGTTTTTAAATCTTTTAAACCGGTGCTCGGAATTGAAATCTGATGAAACTGATGAACTCGCACACCGGTAAATTCTTAGGGGTACCTTTACCATATTTGTGTTTCCTCTGATTAAGAAGATAGATTTTGGGGTTTAAATAAGAGGTTAATAAAATTATGTGTACAATTTTATTTTATTATCCTTGGAATTTAAACCCCCATGGGAAGTTGTTGGTGCGACCCACAATCAACAAACTTTTCAAGTGTGGTTATGTGAGAGGTGGGGCCTACATGAGCCCAACCATTCATCTCCCATAACCCCCTTAAAACCCCCCATAACTCTCATAAACTCCCCCTACTTTATTATGTTAACTCCTCTTAAATGTGAGACCTCTCACCTCCTCCTCTCTCCCACATTAACACTTGACAACCCATTAATTTCATGAATTCAACCACTTCAATTAAATTAATTAAGTTTTATGAATTTTGAATCTAAATTTCTTGTGTCAATAAAATAATAGCATAAGCCTATTATTTAACTTCAGCACATGTTGGGTTGGAAGAATTTTGTAGAAACTCTTGTGTAAAAGAAGAAGGACGTTCCTCTTTTGAAGAACATCATCCTCCCACGAATAAAGTCTTCACTTCGACGTAGAGCACCGACTCCACGAAGAACAATGATGCACAATCCTCTTCTTCACTCTGTGACAAAAAGGGGAGACACTGCTTCCTCCTCGTACGCACTCTGATGCCGCTTGCGAAACCTCACCCTGCGATGCCACCTTCTGCGACGCCCGGCGAACAACATCGATTATCAATGTAGGGGTTTATTCTTGATAATTGATGTTTACATACCCCATATACGTTGAAAATAGTTATTAAATATGGATGGTTGCTGTCGTTTTACGCGGAGGGTGCTGGCCGAACGAACACGGCCTGAAAACCCTCTCTTCTTCTCATTTATTATTTTTAGAATTGAAAATTGGCGGCAAAGGAAGCATCGCCCCATTGCACCATACCAGGAACGTGGAAAATGGAACCGGAACTGTCATGCCGATTTTGTGGGAAGATCCTCGGCCCGCTACACGGGCCGCTTCGGCGGAAGAACCAGTCGGCCCGTCTGCCAGTCAGGCGAAGAGGAGCTGCGGCGCCAGGAGGGCGTCGTGCTGGAGGACCGGCCGACCCGTCGCCCGACCGGGCGGACCTAGACCACGACTCCAGGAGGTCGCCATGCTGGAAGACGGCAACCAGCCCATGCGGGCCGTGTGCGCAGAAGACTGTCCGGTCTAGCCGGCCGGTTTGGAGAAGGGTGGTGCCGCCGGTGCGGAAAACCTGCCCCCACATGGAACCCGCTTTCCTCTGGCCTCGCCAGCTTGGTCGCGCTGGGCTGCGCCGGGCAGGGCCGAGCTGGGACGCACCAGTTCAGGTCGGGCTGCACCACTTCGGGCCATGTTGTGTATTCCTTCAGACCGGTCTGACACCCCTGCTGGTTCGGGCCCGTCAAACTGGGTTAACCTGACCCGTCAGTCCACTGGGCTAAACAGGTTGGACCTGTTAATCACTTAAATGGGAATAACTATAGGACCACGTGTCTGATCGACGCGCCTTCTTCGAAACTGAGACTCTTTCGATGAGAAGGTCCTTTTTCAATACTCTTAGTGAGTTTTGGATAGCTTCGGATATCTGTCGGGTTTGAAATAAGCGTATTTCTAACCGGGCCCCTGGGACGGAAAAGCCAATTTCTCTAAGACCGGGTGTCTGATAGAAGTTCCATCTGTTGCGTTGAGATACTATTAACGAGGAGGAACATTGGGATACATCAACGCTAGACTTTGTGACAGTTGATGTATCGACCCCCTTGGCTTGTGGAGGGGACCCTCCCGGAATTGAGTGTGCTGTGTGTGGGAACCCTAGAGCTAGCTGCGACTGCGACAATGATGACGACTGTACTTGGATCCTACGTGGGAACGGCAGTGGGGAAGATTGTACTTGGATTCTCCGTGGGTTTGGTAGCGATGACAACTGTACTTGGATCCTACGTGGGTTCGGCAGTGGGGGTTACTGTACTTGGATCCTACGTTGGTTCGGTATCGACGACTTCTCTACTTAGATCCTACGTGGGTTCGGCAATGAAGATGATTCAGAGGGTACATCTATCATCTCCACCCCTCTTCATGAGTAGTATACCTATGTGATATGAGTCTTGAATTTCAATCAATATCATCGATATGATTTACTTACTTTCATGTGTGGAATGGGTTGTGCTTTCCTGTGTGGACTGGGTTGTACTTGGGCTCTTGAGTTGGAGCCGAACTGGATTTGATGACTTAGGTATATGTATGGGCATATACCTAAGTAGAGTTGGTTAAAACTTCGTGTTTGTATCTTTACTTTGTTTTTTATCCTTTGTGGATTCTGGGAGACCTTCAAGAGTCTCGGGGTCCCTTCTGAGTGTCATATACCCATCCCTGTACGGGCTATGCCCGCACTACATTGTGTTGGATGCAGACGACAGACAACACTAATCGAGGTGGAGTCTTGTGGAGTGGAACGGTACCTGGAGGTGGACCACTTGGCGGGACGTACATGGAGCAGACGGCCGGACCCGAGGAGCTGAGGTGACCATTTGTACCCACCCTTCATGTGGTATATTCGGAGGACGACTAAGTGGTTGATGGTTTCCTTTACTGCAGTTGTTCTTTCTTTATTGTTGTACTGTACTTTCAGTTGGGTTTGTATTCTGGCCCATTTACTTTCCAGCACATAATTTTTTACTCAATTTACTCAGTGTTTACTTCAGCTTGCATACTATATTGTGTTTGATTACTTATATAAAGGAAATGTCTTCCCTTTTATCAGGATTTATTCCTTTGGTGCTAGTCACCAACCCCTGGCCCATGGAAGGCGGGCTTGGTGTAGTCACGACACGGGCCCTGAGGACGGGTCGAGACAAATTGGTATCAGAGGAGTCTGTTCTACCGCAGAACATAGGACTCTGATAATTTCTTTCTGTGAAGTAATAGTGTTAAGCGTATTGAGTGTGGTTATCAGTCCAGGGAGTCCAGTGTTGGTGCAGTGGCCGACGTATCCATACAGAGGGACCCTGACTTCTGATTTCATACTCAGTGCACGAAAACATTGATTACATGTGTGTTTCAAAAGTTTTCTTAGTGATTACGTTTTGTCAGCTCACCAGGTATACTGTATTAACCGTGGCACACCTTTTTATTTTCCGAATGGCCCCATGACGGTAGCCATCTAGGGTTCCTAGTGACGTGCGAGATGGAAGCCCAACAAGCGACGAGGCCTCGGTGCAGGGCCCCATTATAGCGGAGGCACCAGTAGTACCTCTACCCGCTGGGCCACCGATACCACCAGCCCCAACAGCGGAGAGTGCACGCCTCCTGAGTGCGCAGCATGAGTTTCAACGACAGAGGCCACCCAAGTTCCATGGAGAGACGGACCCTCAGGCCGCCAAGGATTGGATGGAGGCTGTTGTCCGAGTGTTCAGATTGGTAGGGACACCAACATATCTTATGGTGATCCTTTCCGCGAGTCTCCTATATGGAGCAGCAGATAGATGGTGTAGCCTGATGATCCAGGTGCATGAAAAGACATCTCTACTATGAACGGACTTCGAGAGCCGCTTCTTCTTGGAGTTCGTTCCAGCCACCCTCCATGTGGTGCACATCCAGGAGTTACTACAACTGCGGCAGGGCATCGCGACTGTAGCCCAGTACTCGGCTTGATTTATCGACCTCTCGCACTACTCCATGTACATGGTATGGGACCCATTCTTCCGGGCCCTGACATTCGAGTAGGGACTAAGGCATGACATCAGGGCTTTGATGATCTCCCTCAGGATTCCAACGCAAGCAGGACTACTAGAGAAATCCCTTCTTGTGGAGTGTTTCCTTACTAAGCCTACTCCAGCAGCGATGCCTACCGTAGGGAGACACGTATCAGAGTCTTCTATATCCAGTATTAGACAGATGTGGCAGAGGTCCAAGAAGAACAGGCCATCCGGTGGGTGGCCTCAGGATACTGGTTCGGCATTGTGGGGCACACATAGCAGAGCCAGTCATACGAGAGGCAGGCAGTGCTATGCATGGGGTGGGCTGGGCCACATGGCTCGTGACTGCCCAACCCGCCATGCAGAGGAACAGAAGACTGTTTAGGGACCACCCAGGCAGAGGCAGTGGTTCGACCATGGCGGTATGCAGGGAGCTGGCAGATGAGGCAGAGGAGCTGGCCAAGCAGCAGGTGGTGGACGACACATCGAGGCTCTACCACCACCACCACCAGGTGGTCCACCCTGACCACAGGGAGCTGGCAGATAGGGGCAGGCTCAGCTCCATGAAATCGAGGACTATGACCACGGTGCACCTGAGATGATTCGAGATACTATCTGTGTCTACTCCACCCTTGCTGCAGTTATTATAGACAAAGGAGCGAGTCATTCTTTTATTTCCACTGCCCTTGTTTTCATCTCGGAGATTCCTAAAGAGTCGTTGGCTCAATCTTTCCGGATAGAGACTCCTACGAGAGCAGACTCAGTGATTACACAATGGTTCCAGCAGTGTGACATTACTCTAGGAGGCGAGAGCTTCGGCTGGGATCTTCTTGTAACCGTGTCGAGGCCATACGACGTCATCTTGGGAATGGATTGGTTATCTATAGTTCATGATAAGATCAACTGTATTAGGCACAAAGTGTGGTGTGTCTGCACAGATGAGAGCAGGTTTACCTTCACCGGCAAGAAGGGAGCCTTTGCAGCGCAGGATGGGATTACGCAGAGGAGATGGTGGTCGATCACCCCTCAGTTGGCTAGTCTCATCCCAGGAGCAGCTGATGTGAAGAGTCCAAGTTTTCCTATTGTGGTGGATTAGTATGAGGATTTTTTTCTTGACGATGTTCCAGGACTACCTCCTTGCAGGGAGGTAGATTTCTACATTGACCTGTACCACAGGAAAACCCCGATATCTAATCCAACATATCGGATGGCTCCCGCTGAGCCTCGTGTGTTGTGGGTACAGCTGGAGGACTTGCAGGGTAAGATATTCATCCGACTCAATGTTTCACCCTGGGCTTCTATGATTTTATTTTCCAAAAAGGCGGATGGGAGCTTACCACTATGTGTCGACTACCGTCACCGGAATCAAGTGACCATAAAGAAAACGTATCCACTCCCGAGAATTGACGACGTCTTTGATCAGCTCAAAGGAACACAGTGGTTCTAGAAGATGGACCTCCGGTCAGGCTATCACCAGCTCAGAGTACGAGGCAAGGATGTGCAGAAGACGGATTTTATGTGTCGGTATGGCCACTATGAGTACTTGGTTGTGCCTTTCGGCGTAACCAAAACTCTAGTAGTGTTCATGAGTCTCCTGAATAGGATCATACAGCCTTACCTCGATCGATTTGTCATAGTCTTCAACAACGACATACTGATATACTCGACTACTGAGTAGGAGCACGCCTACCACTTGCTGGTTGTAGTGGACACAATCCGAGAGCACTAGCTTTATGGTAATCTCTCGATGTGTCAGTTCTAGATTCGAGAGTTCCAATTCATAGGGCACGTCATCTCTGAGGTGGGAGTTGATGTGGATCATGTGAAGTTCGAGGCAGTACTTGCTTGGGAGCCACCCAGAAGTGTTACTGAGGTGTGGAGTTTCCTAGGTCTGGCTGGGTACTATCGGAGATTTGTGCTAGACTTCTCCAGAGTTGCAGCACCACTTTCATATTTGACGAATAAGGGGAAACCCTTCGTGTGGACAGATAGATGTCAGCAGATCTTCCAGGAGCTGAGACAGAGATTGACCAGTTCACCCATCTTGACGCAACCAGAGGAGGGCGTAGGGTACGTAGTTTACTGGGATGCATTAGGGACTAGAATCGAGTGTGTCCTGATGCTGGAGCGGGCAGTGATCACTTATGGTTCACAACAGTTGAGGCAGCATGAGTATAACAATTCTACCCGTGACTTGGGGTTAGCAGCAGTGGTCTTCGCCTTGAAGATGTGGTGGCACTATTTGATGGGTGAGTTATTTATAGTCTACATTGACTACCAGAGTCTCAGGTACATCTTCTCACAGAAGGACCTGAACCTAAGACAATGGTGATGGCTTCAGTTCCTCCAAGACTATGAACATCAGATAGTCTTTACTCCTGGGAAGGGGAACATAGTAGCTGATGCTCTTAGCAGGAGATTGGGCATTCAGCTACTTGGAGAGGCGACGAAGAAACTAGCCGCATTGCAGATATCCTTCGTGGATAGAGATGGAGTAGCCTTTATAGAGTCACTCACAGTCACTCCTCCACTACTTCAGTGGTTCAGAGAGGCACAACGTGGGGACGTTGACTATGAGACGCGACCTGCACAGATATCCACAGGAAATGCACCTGATTGATTTTCTGTAGGAGGAGAGTATTTCATCCTCTTCAGGGGATGCACCATGGTACCAGTTGCACTGTAGGAGGAAGTGATGAGGGAGTTTCACACTTCCACTCTTGTGGTATATCCAGGAGTGGTGAAGATGTTCCAGGTCTCAGATGATAGCACTGGTGGCCGTGTATGAAGAAGGATGTGGCAGAGTTCGTTTCTCGATGCCTCACCTACCAGCAGGTGAAGGCGGAGCACTAGGTACCGGCCAGCTTGGTGCAGCCCTTAGAGGTCCCATAGTGGAAGTGGGATGGGATATCAATGGATTTTGTGATGGAGCTTCCACTTACTTCCAGAGGAAACGACTCCATCTGGGTGATTATTGACCGACTCACCAAGTAGGCCCACTTCCTACCTATTAGAGAGAAGGGATCAGTGGAGAACTTGGGACACCTCTACCTTCAGAAGACTGTACGACTTCATGGTGTGCCATAGTCTATCATCTCCGATTGAGATGCTCGCATTACTTCCCGGCATTAGAAGGGGTTGTAGGAGGCATTTGGGACACAGCTATGCCTGAGCACCGCCTTTTATCCTCATACGGATGGCCAGATGGAGAGGACCAATCAGATAGTCAAGGACATGCTCCATGCATGTTTCCTTGACTTTGGTCGCTGCTGGGAGGATAACCTACCTTTGGTTGAGTTTGCGTTCAACAACAACTACCACTCCACCATCGGGATGGAACCATATGAGGCACTGTATGGCCGACCATGTAGATCACCTCTGTGCTGGACTAACCCTGGTTAGTCAGCACTCGTAGGACTAGAGATGGTTCGGTCTACGACAGAGAAGGTGCACATCATCCAAGAGAAGATGAAGACTGCACAGAGCAGACAGAAGTCCTATGCTTATAGGAGTCGGAGACCACTGGAGTTCGAGGATGGCGACCACATTTTCCTACGGGTCTCACCTCGATGTGGATTAAGGATATTTGGCCAGTGTGGCATGTTATCTCTGTGCTTCATCGGACCATTCCATGTTCTCAGCGGGGTCGGCGAGGTGGCTTATCGCATGTCCCTTCCTCCTCGAGTTACACCGGATCCATGACGTCTTCCATGTATCTCAGCTGAGGAGATACATGCATGACCCGATGCATATCATTGATCACAGGGAGCTAGAGATATATGACAGGGTTACATTCACAGAAGACCTGGTGGAGATCGAGGATAGACAAGATAAGGTCCTACGCGGATGGTCGATTCCTCTGGTGTGCATTCATTGGCAGCACGAGATCCTCTAGGAGAGCACATGGGAGCGGGAGGCTCATATTCGTGCACAGTACCCACATTTGTTTCCCTAGTTTATGATATAGCTTTACATGGATGTAAATCCTTGAGTTTGGAGTAATGTAAAGACCCATAAATTTCAAGGAAAATTTTTTCTTAAATACTTTAGATTTTTATGAGTCTGTGGATTCTAACGGCACATGATTCTAAGACCCAGTGTGCCCAGAATCAATTTCCAAAGTTTAGCTTAGATACGTTCAGTGAACGAATGAGCAGGTTTTTACATATTTTGAACTGCTTCTAGGAATTGAAATCTGAGGGCACCTATGAACGCGCTACACCGGTAATTTCTTAGGGGTTCCTTTACCATAGTTGCGTTTTCTCGGATTAAGAAGTTAAATTTTGGGGTTTAAATAAGAAGTAAATAAAATTGTGTGTACAATATTATTTTATTATCCTTGGAAGTTAAATCCCCCCATGGGAAGTCGATGGGGGGACCCACAATCACCCAACATCCTATGTGTGGTTATATGAGAGGTGGGGCCCACACGATCCCAACCATTCATCTCCCATAACACCCTTAAAACCCCCCATAACTCTAATAAACTCCCCAACATTACTTTGTTAACTCCTCCTAAATGTGAGATGTCCCAACTCCTCCTCTCTCCCTCTTTAACACTTGCCAACCCATTAATATTGTGAATTCAACCACTTCAATTAAATTAATTAAGTGTTTTGAATTTTGAATTTAAATTTCTTTTGTCAATAAAATAATTGCATAAGCCTATTATTTTACTTTAGCACATGTTGGGTTGGAAGAATTTGGTGGAAGCTCTTCTGTAAAAGAAGAAGGAAGTTCCTCTTATGAAGGACATCATCCTCCCATGAAGAACGTCATCTCTTCGACGTAGAGCGCCGACTCCATGAAGAACAACAACGTGAAATCCTCCTCTTCTCTATGTGACAAAAGGGGGAGGAGCCACTTCCTCCTCAGGTGCACTCTGCCGCTACTTGCGAAACCTCGCCCGGCGACGCCAACTTCCACGACGCCCAGTGAACGACATCAATTATTGAGGTAGGGGTTTATTCTTGAAATTTGATGTTTACGTACCCCATACAAGTTGGAAATAGTTGTTAAATATGGTCGATTTCTATAGTTTTATGTAGAGGTTGCGGGCCGAATGAACATGGCCCGAAAACCCTCTATTGTTCTCGTTTATTATTTTTAAAATTGGAAATTGGTAGAGAAGGAAGCAGGGTGCCGTTGCACCATGTCGAGAACATGACGAATGGAACTAGCGTCGTCGCGACGGTTGTGCGGGAAGAACAGTGGCCCACTACATGGGTCGCTTCGGTGGAAGAACCGATCGGCCCATCGGCCGGCCGGGCGAAGAGGAGCCACGTCGCCAGGAGGTTGTTTCACTAGAGGACTGGCCGGCCCATCGGCCGGCCGGGCGCAGCTAGACCGTGGTGCCAGGAGGGCTCCGCTCAGAAATACAGTGGCCCGCCCATGTGGGCTGCGTGACCAGAAGACCGACCGGTCGAGCTGGAAGGTTTGGGGAAGGGCGGTGCCCCCAGTTTTGAAAACCAGGGGGAGCCCCCCTGGAACCTGCATGGCCGGCTGGGCCAGGCCCGGCGGGGCCGCCCCCCACCGGGTCGGGCCACACCCCGCCGGGTTGGGTCGTGGCCCGCCGGGCTGGGCCGCGCCACATTGGGCCGGGCCGCGCAACTTCGAGCTGTGTTGTGTATTCCTTCGGACCGGTCCGACACCCCTGCTGGGTCAGGCTCGTCATACTGGGTTAACCCGACCCGTCGGTCCACTGGGCTAAACGGGTCTGGCCTTTTAATCACTTAGACGGGAATAACTCTAGGACCGCGCATCCGATCGATGCGCCGTCTGTGGCACTGGGACTCTTTCGACAAGACGGTCCTTTTGCGTTACTCTGAGTGATTTGTGGATAGCTTTGGATATCGTCTGGTTTATAAATGAGCGTATTTCTAACCAGGCCCCTGGGACGGAAAAGCCAATTTCTCTCAGACCGGGCGTCCGATTGACGCCCCATCAATAGCATTGAGTTTCTATTAACATGACGGAACTTTGGGATACATCAATGATAGACTCTGGAACAGTTGATGCATCGACCCCCTTGGCTCATGGAGTGGACCCTCCCAAAATCGAGTGTGTTGTGTTCTGGAACCCTATAGCTGGCTGCGACTGCGACGACAATGACGACTGTACTTGGATCCTACGTGGGTTCAGAAGCGAGGACGACTATACTTGCATCCTCCGTGGGTTCAGAAGTGATGACGACTTTACTTGGATCCTATGTGGGTTATGCAACTATGGTTATTGTACATGGATCCTATGTGGGTTCGGCAGCGACGACTTCTGTACTTGGATCCTACGTGGGTTCGGCAGGGAAGATGATTCAGCGGCTACATCTATCATCCCCACCCCTCTTCATGAGTAGTATACCTGTGTGAGCTGTGTCTTGACTTTCAATCAATATCATTGATATGATTGACTGACTTTCTTGTGTGGACTGGGTTGTGATTTCCTGTGTGGACTGGGTTGTACTTGGGCTCTTGAGTTGAAGCCGAACTGGAATTGACGACATAGGTATATGTATGGGCATATACCTAAGTAGAGATGGTTGAAACACCATGTTTGTATCTTTCGTTTTTGGTTTATCCTTTGTGGATTCTCAGAGACCTTCGAGAGTCTCGGGGTCCCTTCTGAGTATCATATACTCACCCTTGCATGGGCTATGCCCGCACTACGTTGTGTTGGATGCATATGACACATAGCACTAATCGAGGTGGAGTTTTGTGGAGCGGAACAGTTCCAGGATGTGGACCACTTGGTGGGACATACATGGAGCAGACGGCCGGACCCGAGGAGCTGAGGAGACCATTTGTACCCACTCTTCAGGTGGGATATCCGGAGGATGACTCAGTGGCTGTTGGTTTTCTTTACTGCAATTGTTCTTTCTTTACTATTATACTGTACTTTTAGTTGGATTTTTATTCTGGCTCATTTACTTTCCAGCACTTACTTTTGTACTCAGTTTACTTATTTTTTACATCAGCATGCATACTATGTTGTGTTTGTTTACTTATATAAATGAAATGCCTTCCATTTTATTGGGATTTATGCTTTTGGTTCTAGTCTCCAGCCCCTAGCCTATGGGCGGAGGGCTTGGGGTAGTCACGGTAGGGTCCCCGAGGATGGGTCGTGACACTATATCCCTAGAATAAGAGATCCCCTATATTACAACATCCAATAATGTCATATCTTTTTTTGAAATTTGGGGGTCGAGTAACATATGATCAATTTGGTCACTACAATAGAATTCCCCCACTTCAATGGTACCAACACATCACAAACAGTTGTAGGGGAAAACCCATATATATTTGAAATTGGACGCTCGAAATAAGAGGATGTCAATTCAAGAGTATAGGCCAATTATATGATAAACTCAAAAAAATTCCCATAAAAACTAACTCCCATCACGGGATTCGATTATACCCAAATCCTACTCATGAAAAACTACACCACATCAAAGAGGTCATAGTATCATGTGTCGTAGTAGCTATCTTGGAGAGAACTCATCCATCTAGGATGAGGGATATCTACCACCACTTACACCCCTCAAATTTTAATTACTAAGAGATTTCGAGAAAAATAAGCCACAACATCCAGAAAATCCCTACCCACTACGTTAGTGGTATTAATATCGCAATTTTTATCACCAGATTCATCATCCCCATGGGTCCTAGTGTAATCAATGGAAGTTCCCTAGCAACCACAACCCACTGGGTAAGGGGAACTTATATCTCAATTTCTATCACAGGAGTAATCAAATCCTAGTCTAGAGTCATTGGATCATCAAAAATAAAATCATTCAATGTTAATTTCTTCCCCTAATAGTCTAAATCATGTAGGGATGGGTCATTTTCATCATTAGCGTCATATTATAGAGAATATTTCTTCTCTATGTTGGATGGTAAATATCAATATTCAGTATCCTTTTTATTATTTTCACCATAGAAACAACCTATGATATTTAGGGCACATTTTCCTTTTATAGAATGAAACACCCTTAAAGACACTACTCATATATCTTTGTAAGAGGAGCGTACGACAGTGGAAATCATACCATACTGGGTTTGTAAGACCAAATGGTACAATGTGGCCAAGGGTTCTATGAATAACCCAAATGTAGGAATCACATAATCTCCTTGTTCCATTGAATGTAATGGGACAACTACCATTTCCCAATTCACCTTTTTTAATTTTTTCACTACCAACATATCAGATAATGTGGATTAAGATACACATTCACAGTGATTCCTTGCTGAAAACATACACTAAGAAGAGGATCTGGATGCACCCACCGAGGCTCCAAACACCCCGAACCAAAGGAAGATCCAAAATATAGAACATCAGAATAAGGAGTTTCCACCTCTATAGTAGAACAATATTAAAGATAAAGTAAAATGATTGGAAACATCCCAATCACTTCCAAGAAAATCTCAAAATAATTTCACTGAAGAAAATTTTTCAAGGTCTGAGTGTAAGATAAAAACTCTCAGGAAACTCAATGAGGATGTACTCAATGGAAAAATTTCACACTAGTTATCATACTCAGAAAGAGATGAATATTCTTCCTCCTAGAGCTAATCCAACTATAAGAATAGTATCTAAGCATTAGATTGGCTCCAAATCCAGGAAAACTGTCAAAAAAATAATAAATTTCAAGATGATCGTGACTTTCATCCATTAAGATGATAGCCTATCCAACACGAGGATAATCATTAGTTCATTACATGAATTTAGAATCACTGGGAAATGAAAACGTATCCACCACATCTAGACCCACCCACTCCATGATGATAGGAGAATGATCATATAGAATTAACTCAAGAATTGGTCAATGCCATCATGACCCTATATACATGAATAGAATCCCTGGATGGGGGATGAGAACCTGTTCAACCTGATAAGTTTCCATATCCCAAATAATAATTTTCCCCCACACAATTTCATAAATCCTATCTTAACCACCATGGATAGTGTTGGATACCTGAAATAGAATCTCACACATTCCATGTCCCAATGTTGTCTGATGATGCAACATTGAGATCATTAGAAGGTGACCAAACTGATGTTTTATTTATGGACTTTGTTAGGTCCATCTTTCATTTGGTATAGTATCATTCTAATGGGAAACATTGTTAGATGAGAAGTCATATTTCATACATTCCATTATTATTTTATCTCCAGGACTAGGAACATAAAATTTTGATGCTAATAAATAATAATAAATTCCTAAATGATAGTTTGTTTGACATTATAACTGTATGTAAACTTCTGAACTATTTTCTTATAATCCCTTTCTCATAGGAACCATTTATCAAATGCAGTACATAAATCCAATGATTTTAGTTAACTACAACTTTAATGATAAGGAAATATCATGGTGCATTCCATGATTTTGCAGAAATGGAACAACATATAGAAGATTCAATTTATCATACCTGATCTAAATCTTGACACATTACACCAACATTATAAAAAAGTATTAGTAATGAAAAAAAATACACTTTGACCCTTAATATATAAAAATTTACCATTAAACCACCCATCTAGGTCCCGATTATCCCAATTCCTCCTCTCGAGTGGTTGAAACAACAAATTCACCATGATGTTGAAGAAAAAATTAGATCATGGATTCTTAATATTTGAGGAAAATATTGATCAAACATACTCCTCCTAAAATGAAAAATTCCTTGAGTATTTCCTTGTAGCTATGGAAAATAACATGCTTAAGATTCCACAACCCCAAAATCCCAATTAGTTAAACCTCACCAATCATCCTAACTAATTCCCTTTCCATAGAAGGATAGTTCACAACATCAAGGATTACCTCATCTTCAAATGAATCTTCCATGGCATGGTCAATTATATATAAGAGATGTTGGAGAACTCTACAGAGCAGGTGACCTATATAACCCTCACCTAGTCAAAAGAATAAGTTTACTGGAAAAATGTTTCATACATGAATGGTAATAAGTTCAATAAATGGATAAATGGAAAAAAAATTGATTGACCTCGGTCCACCAAGAGAGAATATATTAGTAGACCCATAACTATTCCATTACCTATGGAGGATTCATTGACTATTCTTCCAAATGGTGAATGTGACCATAGGGAATAAGAAGAGGAGAAAGAGGAAGAGTTGTATTCTACTTCAATGAATGTTCTGGCTCATACAGCTTTCTCCCTAATGACATCTGAAGCATGGAAACCGCCCAACATAAAAAAACACTCATCAGACAAAGAAACATTTTTTTGGCCCTGTTAATGGGATAAACATATAAGGACTATTCTTCATAAATGATTATGTCTCTATGTATGATTTCACCAAAATGAACTAGGTAATAGAAGACTACATGCATAAGAACTGGGGAAACAAGGGATTTTATAGTTGTGGTCAGACACAATATTTTTTCATGTCCCCACAAGAAACTTATATACAATTGAGACCCATGGGAAAGTGAATTATAATGATAATAGAGACATGGAGGTTTCCAAAAATCCCCCAGTTGTCATCTTTTCCTAGTCATCATACCAGAATTCCTAGATATGATATGATTATATGACAATCCCATTCAATGGAGATGGTCTGTATGACCTAAAACACTAGAAGAAGATCATTATTCAACCTCTATACAATAACTAGGAATTTCTACCTCAAATTCCTCATCTCTTAGGATTCATAATAAGGAAAAACAACACCATTGAAATATATATCCTTTGGAAGAGAAGTATGACATTCTAAAATAGTTGGTGGTGGACCCATTCAATATCTCAATCCTTAGGGTGATCTTTATATCAAAATAACTCATTGGGTAACTCATTGAATCCCTCCAGAGCCTATGTATGTTCTAGGAAAAATTAACTCCAACCCAGTTCTATAGAGTGTAGACCATGCTAGTGTAATGCCATCTCACCATCTTGTTCACATTCCAAGATCATAAAGAGGTTATCTATGGACACATAAGGTCCCTATATGGTTATGGTAGACTAAATAATCTCAATATATAAGGGGTTATAATTGAAAATGGTTCCATGAAAAGCCTCATCTTGTTTTAGACCATTTGATGTTTGGGATATAGAAAATGAGACTTATCTCCCATAATGCTGGTCATTCAATGGAATGATAAGCACGAGAAAATACCCCTTGGTAGAATCAAACTCATAACTCTATTTGGGGATCTCACAAATAATTTTGGTTTTATTATTATCCATTATGATAACATATAAAATGTTCTTATCAGAAGGCCCTATCTCCACAACTTGGTCATGATACCTTCAAAATTTCATTAGTGTTTGAAATACATCATTGATGAAAATGTCGACATACTACATTGTGATAATTCCCTCTTTGATAATTGTGATGACATGTATACAGAGGTGGGTTTGTACAAAAGGTATAGAAAATAACCAATGGTGGAAGATAATATATAGGTTGTATCCCCCAACAATTTTGCGACCTCCACTAAAAATCCATATAGTATTATCAATATTGACTTTATGGAACCCATTAATTTAGTTAAGGAAATAGATCTAATCCCATATGTCCTAGACCCTTCTATCCCTAGCGGTAGTGTAAAATAAAATAATCTCCAAAGTCTATATAAATTGTCTCTTGTAGTAAGGGATGATAATGTATTTTCTTATGGCCTCTCTCACTTTGGGAGTGAAAGATATCCCCCCATATTTCTGATTTCATCTGAGAATGCCTCTATAGACTCAACATTTGAAGAAGAGGAGGATGAACTCTAGAATTTCTCTTTTTTGATTTGGGAAGGTATTTAAACCCACATTTATGAGATCATATAGGTTAATATGGGAACATAATAAGACCCATGGACCATAAAAATTAGTTCCGCCATTCCTCCAAAGGAGCAAGAGATGAACATCACATTTCAAAAGAACCATTGTTTTTTTTCTCTTGGAACTACGCAGAAATTCATGGACTGAATCAATTTTTGGATATACACAATCTCAAAAATTATGACGAACATATAGGTTTCAAGTATGCATCATAAAAGATGTACCCTTGTCAAGATAGAAATTCATATGCATAATTTGACCAATTGATCGAATCCAACATTGTCCAGTAAGAGTAATACCCACTATGGATCTCCAAAATAATCCCTTTATAAAAATAAGAATGGAAATATTAGGATTTGAATTGATTTTAGAGACCTTAATAGAAAGTGAACAAAATAAGAATTCCCATTTTTATCAGTTAACAATGATTGATGAAACTACTGGATTTTATGACCTTTATTTTGTGGATGGGTATTAAAGTACTGTCTGATAATGATGGACCCTAAATTTTCAGAATCAACTAACTTAAGAGTTCCCAATGGGATATATTTCTACTAGGTCATTCTATTGGCATTAAAAAACATTTTATCTACTTTTAAAAAATCCATAAATAATATCATTAATCCATTATTGTGAGAACTAGAAGAATTTTATGTTGAAGACTTGATAGTCATCTACTGAAGGTGATGTGATCATTTCATGGGTCTTAAAACATTCATTGAAATGCTGCAGAAATAGATTTAATAGATGAATTTATTGAAATAATCATTCGAGATTACATCGAGGAAGTTACATGGATTTATGTTGTGCATCCATGGCATTGAGGTTGACCTAGAAAAGACTACTATTATACTATAAATTTCACCCACTAGGAATGTCCAAAACTGATGTAGAATTAGGGGAATCTTACCTATATTTGATATTTCATATACAACTTTGGCTAGAAAATTTCTCTCGATCGCCATGATAATCAAGATGAGAATTTCCGATCAATGGTATGATTACTGCCGACAATCCTACGAGTGTCTCAAGAAGTTTCGGTCACACCCACATATCTTAATACCTTCAGTGGAAGGAAATCAACTCATATTGTATGTGGCCTCTATGGAATTCCCATATGGTGCCCTCCCCACATAGAAAAATATTGCGGGAAGATCAAAAAGTCTCTACTAAATCAACAAAATGATGTTATATAATGATTCCCGATATTCATATGTTTATAATAACTACTTCTTACAAGTCTTTATAGTAAAAAATATGGGGCATTACTTGCAGAACCACAAAGCCCACATGGCCTCTAATATTTATTGGATCAACTACATGTTCAGTCACCCCATACTAACTAGATTTTTAGCCTGATGGTGTTCATTCTCCAATATTATGAAAATCAATTCATGTCATATAAGTTAATGAAAGGACATGCCCTGGTCGATTTCATCACGGCGGTGCTTTCCCGAGAGAGAAAACCAGTGGTCATGGAATGCCCATGAAAGGAGTTTTTCAATTACCATTTACTCCTTGGGAAGGGTTGATATATTTTTATGGTGTCTCCATATTTCCAATATATAGTAGTCTGAAAAGACAGAGACTCAATCATGTTTTCTTAGAGACTGTGTTTGTTTCTCTGAAGAACTAATTTTACCCTACTCATTCTCACTATCTGAATGTTTCCTGTATAAGGAGGTTGAATACCAATCCCTTATCACTAGTTTGGAATTATCCTCCCAACTATCGATTACCTATGTGATCATCAAATGGGGTCTAATGTTAGTGATCTTGAATATCAATGAAGAATATTCTATAAAAATGGAGAATTTTCCCCACTCACTAGCTGCATAAGCGGACTAATTGTATAAATTTCATTTGAACATTGATTTTATCTTGATCCTAGATCATAGAACACTCTTTTTGATAGGTTGTCTAATGAATTCACATTCTTAACTAACCATGATTATGAGGAATGGATTTTCTATATCACGCACTGAATGATTGTCTCAATGATAACCGTCTGAGATAAGGGAGAAATAAACAAGTTCCACAACACCCCATAGTATAATGAACTGATATCCACCCCTAGTTATATAGTGCCGTTAATTTTTTATCTCCAAAATTGGATCCTATTGACAGACTAAGCTGGAAGGGAATAGATTCTATAGTGAGAGGTGAAAATTACCAAGCAGGAGGGTCTAAATGAGAAAAAAGTCATCTATAAGCGATTCTTCAAGGGAATCCTCCATATATGAATAGAAAACATGGATATATAGATCATCATGGAAGATGTTCGCATTATCCCCTCTGATTTTCATCAATCTGGTACCATTCTCTCCAACAAAATCAAGTGGATGGGATACCGCTAGAAAACCATGATGCTTAACTTTTTGGAATTCATTGGGAAATGTAATGCATGCCATGTTAATGAAAATATCATCCATTAAACCCTAGAATCGATACATACTTCTTAATATTCTTGGTCATTTTCCATATGATTATTGGAGGTTGCGGGCCAATATCTCCTAACCACAGCTTAACATTTTCTATATCCAGACTACTATTGAGTACTTCTCCACAATGGACGAGGTGATACCCCTAATTGATGTTTTGGAATAAGAACATAATAATATTCATAATCTCTCACAAAATCACCATTTGGGGGATTCGTCACATGATACAATCAGACAATGACACCAAATTCTATTCTAAAGTGTTATATAAATTGTACAAGGAGTGAAACATCGAGTACAATCACTCATCCAACTACCATGCTGTTGAAAATGGAATTTTAGAGGGTTCAAATTAGAGTCTATTAAATACAATCTTGAAGATAGTGAATAAGAAAAATAATTTTGGGTTGGGAAAGGTCTTTCATGCATTATGGCTGTACTATACCACCACACGTATTGATTCACATGAAATTCCATATTCATTGGATTACGGGATCAAGGAAGTGTAACCCATAGAATTCTAGCTACCATCAGTGTATGTAGCCATTTTTGGACAACTCAAAGATGATTATAAATCTTAAAAAATCGTGGTGAATTGGAGAGACTTGATAAAAATAGGTTGCAGACAGTGTATAACCTCTAAATCCACCACAATTGGATCATAATAGACTTATATAAAAATTATCACCTCTATTCATTTATCCTAGGATAACTTCTATTGGATCACAGAACCCTAATGATGCCACATAATAAACCTCTAATGTTGGATCCCACAAGGGAATAACCTTATATCATACAAAAGTTCTCTCATAATGGAACTTAATCACTCGCCATAATTGATAGGGAGCATGTTACACCCCACCCCTAGCGATGTATGTTTTCTTTATAAATAATTTTCATTTATTCCATAAATAATTTATCATCATGGAATCAATTCATTTAAAAAACATATCATCTCTCATCCTAACCACATGACATTAAACTATAAAAAACCAATACCATCAGCAATAAATTAAAAAACATAGAAACTCTCATCCACAACGAATGACATTAAACATTGAAAATATATTAGAACTACCAGATGTTAAAACAGAACATAATATGTCCTCACCATAGTATTCTAAACATTATAGTATCCGAAAACTATGTATGGATTATTTTATTCCATCATATTAGACGTAGTGATCCCAAGACCTCTATTCTTGGGCCCAACCTATAAATTTTTCTTCTTTCACATTGAGTCACCCACATATTTACCAAAAGTCTTAAAACAGGATGGATGATGTCCATTATGGTTGACATTAGACTACATGGGTTCTTAGACCAACATATGGCTTGATTATCACTATAATGAGATACATCAAGAATATGAGATCCTATATGTTGGCCCATATGGAACATGATAACAAATTCCCCTATATGTTCTCTAACTACCTCCATGTTATGAGAGAATCATTTTTCATAACTTTTTTCTCACACAGAGCATAGCTCAGATGAGATTAAAATTTTTTCTAGGGGATCCCACATGATTGGGACATATCTTTTCATGAAAGGGTTAGCATTGTTATGAATGAAATACCTTGAAATTAACATGATGAATTATTTCCACATGATGTAAAACTAGATGGATGATGTATCTTACATGACATGAGAGTATTTATTATCAGGGACCTCACCCGAGAGGTTCCCTATTACAAGTGTCGGTCTTCCACTAAAAATCAAACCAAGAACAACATGTTTCTTTATTCCTGTCATCAAATGATACATTGTGATGTCCAGATATCCAATCTGGGTCCTAGCTATAATAATCAAATCGAATAGTTCCCCATAAAACGTATGGGTATGACCTATGTAAAGTAGTTATGATTCAAGAACTATGTGTGATTTGATTCCTACCATGACATGATATGTAGTGACACCGAGAACTCCATTAATGGTCACTGTCAAAACATTCCCATTTCCCATCGAGGACATCACGTCATTTCTGAATGACGTTAAACTGCATGGTTTATCGAAAACTATGTGTGGATTGATTCATATCATTAAAAGATACATAGTGATTCCCGGATCTCCAATCTCAGTTCCATCAACAAAAATCAAAGAAAAATTCACCTCCAAATACACAACAGATAAGTCATGCAAGCTCATTTTTCCTATGCAATAGTAAGATCTATATACTAACTTCTTGCACAAGTAATATATTTATAATAACATTTCATGATAGTTTTCATGTCCTAACTGCATGGTGTTAAACTATAGGGAAATTGTCCTAGTCACCTAAAATTAAACCTAAACAAAAAATAAATCCGCACTACATGATGTTAAAATGTGAAGTTTATCACCCATTAACATTCCTTATCAAAGGATCTCAAAAATATAACCCTTGTAAACCATAATATGGAGTTTCTTTATCATCTTTCAATCCCCTCAACCCATATATAACAATTAATTACTTGAGTACCTTAGGTCACAGTAAACCTTCCAGGTCCCTTGGAAAGAAAATTGGTCTCTTTGTTTGACCATTCAATTGATTCATAAGGGAACCAACCTTCCAATCAGAGACATCATAACCCAATATAAAGATATTTTCATACCTTTTTAGCCTAGCGTCACCATGGGAGGACTCACCACCCCATGGTTTTTTGGGAAATCCTTGGAATAATTTTACCATATCAATAATCATGAACTGAGAACCATGTGTCATTATTTAAAACATTTTCATCTCCATCTCACAATGATTAAAGAGTATACTTGACCATATGTATCAAAATTAGGCTCTTGTACAACATTACTCCCATGTTAGTTCTATGTGCATCACGACCATAAACTACATGTCCTTTGTTCAAATTTGTATGACCAAAAATTATCGCCTTTGATGATCTAAATTTGAAGACCATAAACTACTAGAAAATGAGTCACAACTTGTCATGTCGAAATCCCAAAAAGGGAAACTGAAGAAAAAATTCAATTATTCACCTATTGAACTATTTAACTCCAAATATTATGAAATAATTTGGGCATAAATAAATGAGGCATAAAGCTCATAGGGTTCACTTTGTGGCCCATATAAAAACAGAGCTATTCTCACTATACTACTTATCGAGGATAAAGAAAGATTAATCATTTTTCACATATCATCCTCAGGATAACGTATTCATTTGGTGTTGACACAACATTTAGGGTGCTCAAAAACCTCTTGAATATTTTTTTTCTATAAATCAAACCTCATGATTTGAACACCTCATATCACCATATACATTCCATGGACCTTGTAAAAAGATACCCATATTTAAGGTAAAATTTTATTGATTATGAATGATTTCATATGGCTTCTTTATGTGAACCTATTATCAATAAATAAATGTTTCACACTGAAAAAGTGATTTTTGATCCTTCTGATCCCTGACATCACCATGTAAGAATTAAACACCTCAGAGTGTTTTTACAATTCCCAGAATGGTTTTCCCATACCATCATCATGAACTATGCACATTGAACTATGATTTACATTCCAAATAGCCAGAATATTAAATCTTATTTGATATCCTTGACATTAAATCACCATGTATTGTTCCCATTCAAAATTAATGGATTTGGCACTCCATACTGAAACCATTTTGATGGGTTACTCCCTATGATTTTAAACCACAGTGCATAGGGCTCGAGCATCACATAAGAAAAAAAGTGCCAAGTGTGCCATCATTCATCCTTAATATCCCTTAGTTTCATATCCCAGCAATAACATCTCACCACTTGAGTATTAAAAAATATCTCATGGAACTTGGAAAGGGGTAGAGAGTATCTTTTCATGACCATTATATATATAAATATGGGATTTGAACTACCAACTATTCGGATCTACTCATTTCTAGAAAGGAACCCCAATCCTTATAAGGTATGGAAACATTGTGGAAGAACATGATACTTCAGGGTGTGGTTGGTCAACCTAGAATTTTTACCCCATTCCATTTTCCTAAACTCATAATTTTAGGGTTACAATTTATATCAGCTACATTCCAACTATCAAGGTGGTCCTAAAATCCCTATTATTTCACCCTCATTCAATGATACACCCAAAAATATTCCATTAACCTTTTAAAAGAGTGTAGAAACATTGGTTTCAAAATTTTGTGGATATATAAGGGCTTTTACATACCAACAAGAGGCATATTATATATAGAGGAAAGGATCTCTAATCCTTGTGAGCCTCAACAACCCCACGGTGGAACTTAGCATCTTTGGGTGTACTGGGTCATCCCAGGAATGTCTGGACAATATTCCATAATCCTAAATCAAGTACTAGAAGAAAGACTCATGTTATCCCATGGTCTGTGCTAAAAGACTCTAAACAACAATAATATAAGGTCATATATAAAAGAACCTAATCTAATTGAATCGAATTTCTAAGATAAAAGACTCTAAACTACCATGATAGAAGGTATGAGCTAAAAGAACCAAAAATAATGTGATATAACGTTCAAGCTAAATTACCTTAAAATACAATGCTAGAAGAACTAAGATAAAAGACCATAAACTACATAATAATAAAAATTTAGTGTGAAAGACTAGAAAAAGGTATAAAAACATTCCAAGATGAAATCCCAATAATGGAATACAAGGTAAATGTCGACCCTATACACCAAAAGGCACACCCTATAGAAATATTAGTTAAGAATTAAGTTAATATAATGATAAATATAAAAAACATGAGAGGGACCTATATGGATTCAGTAAAAATATTTCTATTCTCACTAGGTCCTTTGACATTGGAAAATGGTAAAGTAATATCCCTTTGGGATATATATCTACCCATGTTTCCATTTTGTGAATTAGGTAATCTTAAGATAACTATAATAAATACATTAGTGAAGAGTGTCCTGTTTGTAAGAATTCATTAGAATTTATCGAGGTTATTCTATTATAAATTCAGATTTAGACTTTTAGGTTTACTTCGTACTATGGAATTAATGGGTATCATTAGTGATTCATATGAAATAAAATCACTAAAATTTCATTCACATAACTAATTAAAGATACATGGAAAACAATATATATATATTAATTGATCTATTGATTGATAGCGTACAAAAATGTGGACTCTCCACATATTCGAGTTTCTCCCTTGAATATACAATCCAAGGAAATGTTTAAAAATTATATGTTCCTCTTTGCATACTTTCAGAGTATTCCATGATATTTTCAAACCTCTACTATAGTCGGGGAAATGTATTGGTGTAATTTTTCAGTAGATTATGTCTCCTCCTCCTCTATGGATGTAGCGTCAAGCTTGGAATTCACTACTATGTCAACTTTCCATGTTGATCTTGCATATTTTTTATTAATATCTAATGTGCAAACTGAAAATAGGATAGATTTTCTTGAATAAGGATAATTACATATAGTAAATGGTCAATTTAAACCTTCCTAGTGCAGACTATGTCCTATTGAGAAACATCCTCCACCACATACTGGGAAGCTTCATTTGTAGCCTCATCACATCTTTTCTTTACTAAAGATAATGCCCCAGCCTATACCACACTCAATTAAGGGGGAAACATTTCCAATACCTATGATATCACCTCATTCACTCGATCGTAAATGATGGTATAGTAAAAACCATCATAACCAAGGGTAGTAAACAAAAAATGATGGTGACCCAAATGGTCATTCATACATTACAATGGGGTCTCTTAAATGAAAGATCATATCTCCCTCCATATTTTTCACCAATTAAAATTACAAAAAGACGTAGACCTCAGGCTGTGATCTAAGCCTATCTATTGAATAAAAACATATTTAGGGACTATTTTACTATGTGAAGGAGTCATTCACATGGTGTTAAATGAAGAATGAAATGATTTATCCTCAACATTGATCAACTTAGTCTGAGGAATCCCCAAGGGAGTAGGGATTTGGACTTATGCACCCTGGGGGGAAGGCACTACAATAATCACATTAGTGTATTATCAGTAAAATTATAAATTATATGATATAACAAAGTAACCAATGGATATGAATTATTATTGAAATATATCTTTCTTATTTTTGACATTGGCGATGTATATTTCCCTAACCCCATCATCTGGTGATGAGGAAACACCCTCTTGCGATGAGAATATTCATTTAATCTCTATTTCTTTCAATGATGGTGTGATTTTCTCACCATCCTTAAGGGATTCATGAACCAAAGAATGTATTATGTGATAAGACACAAAATGAAAAAAAATCAACTTACTGAATTAGTTTTCAACATCTCCCAAACTCACCACCCTGAAGTCTAACGCGATAGGATAATAGTTACTAATATCAGTTCACTATAAAAGAACACTCACCTGAACCAGATCTAGTGGTTATAATGTTTACATATCTACAACATAAAGTGATATTAATTGGGCCTAAAAATCATCCATCTCTTCTTCTCAATGTGCTAGACCCAAAAATGATGGTTTAGCTAAAGTAAGAGGATTCTCACTCCCACTCTCAGGGAAAGATTTATGCTTCTATAAGTATGATTCATGGGACTTGTACATTATTTAACAAATAAAACTATGATACAAGGGGTGTCTTGAATAAGTAATGGTTTGAATTCCAAACTTACATGAAGACTCTAGAGGAGAGGTCTTTAACAACTCATAATGATTCCATTTGTATTTCACATTTAGGGAAATATCTCTATATATAAATGATTTTGAGAGAATATTGGGGCCCATATGATGCTGATGATGAAGGAACCACTCTAGGAAAAGCAATCATCAACCTCATCAAGGACAGTTGGCCTAATGATCCCTTATCAATTGTCCCTTGGTAACTTCAAAATCCATCTCTAGTAGTCATACACAAAGGTGAATATATAAGGGACAAAAGGATTGAATTATCTATTGGGGCCTCCCACTGTATCAAAAAAAGAAAAAATATTGTTATTATGATTTTAGAGATGACACAAACCTTTAATAATTGAAATAATCCTAGACATACTATTTCCTCAAAAATGGGATGACGTGGTTCATCTAAGGTGACCACTAGCTTCCCTCCAAAGAACTATTTTCTATACTAGAGGTGAATAGAAAACAAAAAACTTGATTCATTCCAAAATCATGCTAATGTCTCTAAATAATTCCCTGAACTCTATAGGTTGTTCATTGAAATTAATTTCAATGGTAGTGGTGAGATGATCGAAACCATCCAAAGGTAATTATTCCTGGCATAGTATGCCCCATATCTCAGCCTATAAGTTCAACATTCTCTATGATATCCATAGTTTAAATGAGATAGAAAATAAAAACACTAGATCAACATCACTCACTGGATCCACACCTTCTATTTCCCTGATGATTTCTACTTCTATTGGAAATGAGGATAATGTAAAATGCCTCACTTCCCAGTTATGTGCTTCTTGGTATCTTGGTCATCTAGGGAAAAACGTTTCCAGGGCCTTGGATTTTCTTCATTGACTCATAGTGCATGGGTAGCATCTCTTACTAGTGTGTTTAATTTCCCAATACGATATGATTGGATCTAAATCAATTAATAATTCCATTATAAACCAATCTATACACTATGGTGAGGGAGTTTATTCTTAGTGAGAGTCAACCCTAGTAAACATCATCCAAAAAGCTTGGCCCACCATTGAATTATCCACATATAGAACCTGAATAAGTGGAGGACATAATTAATGAACACATAGAAACTGAAAATTAATCTAGAAACGTGTGTATCGTTAAAATATGAGGTCCCTATCAATGAGAGAAGAAATGATTCTCTCACAGAGTGACATCCTATAGGCTTGGGCCTCAAGACAGAAACCTATGTCATCTGTCATATTATTGATGGGTAATTTCTAATATGGATTGATGGAGAAAAGTTCATGATGTCCCATGAATTCTCTATCATCCCATTCCTTTAGTAAAATGGTACTCACTGTGTAGATACATAGAAAAAATGGTCTAAAATTGATTGTGAGAGTGTTCTAGATGTTTATGTATGCATAACCTCCTAAATGATCCCCTATCCAACCCCATAACACATACAAGGGACCTGAGATTCTGTTAGGGGACATTCCTCTATAAATAAAGTGTATAAGGTTATTATTATTGGAGAATATATGGATATATTACCTGATATGCTACCCTCCTTCCATAGAAGTCAACATCATGAAGGAGGAGACCCTGAATCGATCCTTATACCTTACCCAAATTAAATACCAACTCAAGTTCATATCACAGAATCCAACCATATGAACATTATGATCAAACTGAATTCAACCTCTCATCACTTGTCATTAAATTACAACACTTGAACTTTACACTTGTAAACATCCTCCATGGCTTAGGAGTTCTTTGCCTTGTAGTCAGTTGGATTCTATTCTTCTACCATAGAATGGACCTTATTGATGAAGTATCCTTCCCATGTCTTGAACGAGATATCTTCCCCAGGATGTGGCTCCTTGGGGAGGGCATTTACGGCCAACATGGTTAAATCTACTAAGACGAAGAGTTCTCTCTACATTATCCCACATAGATTTTCATTAAAAACACATCATACACCTCTACTAGTATGGATTCACTGTATATCTACTCAATTTACAAATGAATAACACCCACCTCACCCTGAGATAGGTAGAATGTGTTTGTGTCTAGACTCTAGAAACTAAAATAGTCTTACATCATGCCTTTGTTACAGAAAGAAAATGTTTTTGAGTTCCATATTGCCTCGTATATCCCTATCCTCTTCATCTCCATGAAAAAAGAATAGGAAATATATTACAATGAAAAATGCAAACCCCAATCTATCCCATAGCTGAACCATGATAGAAATTCCCAGTTGGGATCCCACCTAAACTTTTGGATGGTGTTATAATTCATTATTATCAAAAAATGAATGTGGACATCTGAATCAGGTTCATGATGGTTTCTATAAATTTATATATACAATTATATGTGTATATTCTTGTCAGGAAACTCCCCCTCGATAATGAAATGGAACTCATGAGAGATTTTTTCTAAAAGGTATTATAGGTTTTGAGACCCCATGAAGAAGCTATGATTAAGGACTACAGTGAAGGGATGGAAGCATAACAGGTAAGACAAAACCTGTAGAGTGGAATGATGTTTGAAATAATATATTCCCTAATGTTCTTCCCCATAAGGATTATGAAACTCATTTGAAATTTTCCAAAATAAAGGTGGTAAGTAATATTTACACTTTATCCAATAGCATCCCAGAGAACCGAAAATGTTATATACACCTCCATTGATTTCTTGTGGGAACTATAATGAGATCCAAAATCAAACTATAGAAAAGAAAGAATCATGTTTCAAACATTGGAAAATCCAATCAAGAGAAATTAATAACTCTGGCGGCCTCTTGATCTTCACATGAATCATAATTTGATTCATGATCACATAGAGGACTCCTAAATTTCCTTTCTCAAGAAGATAACATAGATCCTATAAACCATCTAAACATCATGTGACTTCATGATCAGTAATTAGACTAATGATCATGTGACCCATATGTAGTCACATGATCCACATAATAGTTATGTGTTCATGTGATTGAGCTATAAGAACTCAGAAATCATTAAATATGACCACATTTTAAAGTAATGTGTCCTGGTTTTAACCAATTATGAAAGATAAATTCATTATTAGTAAGATTAAATTCTAGGGAAATGTAGCATTATAAAAACCCTAGTCATTATTACACATGTAAACATGATTTATTACATAAATATTCACATAATACAACACATAGTATCTAGGGGTCTTGGGTCATGGGAAATTAAGAACATTACATAAAAAATTATAAGACAACATCTTTATTGAAAAATTCTTTTACATGAAAACAACATTCGTTGAAACTTAGCATTTCATGGGATAACCTGAGGACATGCATAAGAAAAGGGAGATATATAAAGAACAGTACAGAAGTAAACATAGAATAACATGAAGAATACAGTAGATGTTAGAAAATAGGCCCATCAATGGATCATAAGAGAAACATGAACATAATGGCCTGATATAGAATTATTATAATAAGATGGAAATGTGCCAACAACATTTCACAATATATTATCATGGTCTATGGATTATTGATCATTTATCCTGAGTAAACACTAATTGAACATGAATTAACTTGATTAATCCCTAATTTCACTTTAATTTTCTTGAGTAAACCCTCACTGCACTTTATGTATCATAATACTATTCTTTACCCAAGGCATTGGAGTGCTATCATGGCACACCATTCTTAATCATTTCATTTGATTCATATGTGTGCCACATGAATCATATTACATGGAATCATTCAACATCATATGGTATTCCATGATTAAATATTGTGGAATAAATACATGTAAGTACAATTAGATGAGTATATTTTCATAAAGGTGAATACCCTTGACTGATAAATGGGTACGGTATTCACAACATAGTGATTTTCGGTTGGAAAATCGTGGTGCAATTTCGACTACAAAAACAAAGGGACATAAAAATTAAAAAAATGTTTGATGAGATAGAAAGGGGTATCACAACATAATTATATGAAATATAATTTAAGGGTGTGATATATATACATGTCCCAACACATGGAATTTTGAAATAAAATGTGTAACATAATAATGAAGCTTGAAGAAAGAGGAGAAATGGAATAATTATTACCAAAGTTCGGCATGGTAATAGGCATACATGGGATAGAATAATCAATGAAAAAGAGGTATATCATAATTAAAACATAAAAATGAATGTAATGGGGTAGTGAAAAATCATACCAAATAATGTTTAATTGAAAATAAAAGTGCATGACAATATAAGGAATCTTGGACATAAATATAGAAGGAAGGAAAGTGAGGATCCCTCACGAAATTTTATTATAGTAACAGGTGTACATGGGAATAATTAATGAGAGAGAAATATGTATCTCATCATCCATATATAAGTAGGGTAGTATAGCGGAGGTGATAAATCATACCCGAATAATTGTAATTGAAAATAAAAGGGTATAACAACATAAAGAAACAACGAAAAAACTGAGAAAGGATGAATTCCAGTACAAAATTTCGATATGGTAACATGTGTACATGGGAGGCATTAATGATAGAGAAAGAGGTATATAATCATTAAAACATAAGGAGGTTATTATTGGGGGAATTAAATAATACCCCAACATTTTTACATTTAAATAAATGTGTATAACAAAATAAATAAACTTGTACCAAAGTGAGAAAGGAAGAAACCCCATACATGGAAGTGTGAACCCAAAGGCATGTTAGTGGTTTGAGAGAGGCTTCATTGGAGTTTGGGGCCCCTTGGGAGGATTATAGAGAGAGGATGTAGGAGTTTGGTCAAGCTAGAAATGTTTTCAGTGAAGAGGAATGGGATATTTAGTGGGTGTATAAAGGAAATGAATGTGAATTCTTTATTATTTTGGTTTAGGACACTACATATCAAACTAATCAATTCCACAAACCATCCCATGGTTTTTTACCAAGTTTTCTTCCAAAGGGAAGTGGAAAAATTATTTAATAAGATAAAATCCTGAACATATTAAAATATTAGGATTTCTTTTATGTAGGTGAGTCACTCTCCAAGAAAAAATTTTAAACGGTTAAAATATTTTATAAGAATTGAAGGGTCCACTAAGGAATCATAAAATTAATAAAAAAATATAATATCACATAATTTTAAGGGTAAAAAATATATTAGTCTAACAACTCTTTTATGTTATTTCATTACTTCATTATTTGGTCATTATGATGTCCTAAAACACATTATATATTTAAACGGTATTTAATTTTTACCCAAAAATTTGACTCCCTCAGAAAATTAGGAAAAATTCATCATTATATAATTTAGACATCATGAATCCAAAAATAATATTCATTTTATCTAAATAATTTTATAGATATGTGAATTATAAATTTTAAAATAAAAAATGACATTTTTTGAAAATTTAGGGGCTTTGAAAAAAATAGTTTTGAAACCTTAATAAATATCACAATTTTATTCCAAAAAATTATGCAATCATTTTTACTAGATTAAAAGTAATTTAGTAATAATATATTGTTAAAATATTATTTCATTCAAGAATACATTGATTCATCAAAATAGATTTCATAATTTAATTTTAATATTAACTAAAAATACTATATGTGTTTCAATAACCATTTACAAAGTAACAATAATAAAATGAATATATATTCTTTATTCTATACAAAAATAAAGCACATAATCATAGTTCTAGTGTCTTGTTACATAACCCCTTATAAAACACACAAAATTCCGAAGGGTAAGGTGTGTGATGGTGATAGACTATTGGGGTGGCTCGGATAATATCGCTCGAGTGGTAATGTTTATTAACATCCACTTCTCCTGTAAGAGGTTCCAGTCAAGCATAATGTGATGTAGATAAGCTTGGACTTTGTCAAGAGTTGATTTTAATGACTCAACCTCCTTTCTAAGATCTAAAAAATGGGCTTCATATGGAGAAATTCTATTGGATGAGGTGATCTCTTCCCTTTTCTGGGTAAATTGGATTTCTTAAATACCAATATTTATATTAATAATGTGATCCCTATTCAACAACTATATAAGCAAGGACAAAAAAATTTAACGGTATTTTAAAATCCAAAAACATAAAACCATGGAAGTTAATATGTCTTATATTACCATTTTACATAACAAGACATTTAATTACATTAAGAGGAAATTTCATTAATAAATGTTTGGGTCATTACAATCTTCCCCAATTAAGAAATTTTTCCCTCAAAATTTCCTTTTACCACACTAAAATATATGAGGGTAATTATTTTTCATCACTTCCTCCAATTCCCACGTTGCTTCTTTAGACTTGTGGTTTCACCGCAATAACTTGATGAGGGACATTTTCTTATTTCATATAACCTTTTATGTACGATCTATGATTTTCATCAGAATATCTTCATAGAAGTGGTCATTATCTAATGGTTCCATCTCTGGATTGAGTACATGCATTGGGTCAGGTATACACATCCTCAAGAGTGATACATGATATTCATCAGCTACTTGAGATAGGTCTTTTAGGAGTGCTAGTCAACAGGCCACTGCCCCAATTCGATAATAGATCTCAAAAGGGCCGAGGTTCCATGGACTAATCTTTTCCTTAATTCCAAATCCCATAACACGCTTCCATGGTGATATGAAGATTAATACCATGTCTCCAAAGTCTAACTCTAGCTCTTGTCAATTATTTTCAACAAAACTCTTCTGTAGGCTCTCGGAATCCTTAATATGTGGCTTGATGGTCTTAACCATCTCCCCCATTTCTTCAACCATTTATGGACCAAGGAGTTTACTCTCCCAAACATCATCCGAAGATTCCAGTTTTCTAAACCTCTTCCCATAAAGGTATTTATAAGGAGCCATTTGGATGCTTGAGTGGGAACATTTATTGTAAGCGAACTCATCCAAAGTAAGATATTGATCACATCTTCCTTTGATGTCCTTTGATCATTACAACAGCATGTCCACAAGTGTTTGAATAGTCTGATCGGATTAACCATCATTTTTAGGATGATGAGTCATATTGAAGTCCAACTAAGTATTTAGAGCGTGTTGGAGACTCCTCTAGAACATAGAGGTGAATCTTGGATCTCGATTGGATAAAATCTATAGTTGTAATCTATATTGGCTTACCACTTCTCGATTTTATATCCATTACAGTTGATCCAAAGAGAAATCCTACAAAATTGAAAGCAAGTTTATAGTCTTTCTAAGTCAATCCACAGCAACCCAAATAACATTGTTTCATTTGGATGTCTTCGGATGTCTAGTGACAAATTTCATTGTGATGTTCTTCCATTTACATGTTTGCATGGGTAACGGTTTCATCATACCCTTATACTCCTTCCTCTCTACCTTCACTTGCTGACATACCAGGCACTTTATTGTATACACAAATATATACTTATTCATGTTATACTACCAATAATTCTCTTGTTTATCTCAATAAATCGTTGTGTTTCCAATGCCAATGGAGAAATTAAAACTATATGCATTATCCAAAAGATCATTCATTTACTCCATATTTGATGGAATAGACATTATTTTTCAAAATGTCACAATTACTTCTTAATTAACATTGAACTTCAAGGATTTACCTTTTTTATAGTTTCCACTTTCTTTTGAATTCCAACATCATCCTTTTGTACATCCTTTAAACATTCCAAAATAGAAGGTTGAGCAATCATTTGTGAAAGGAATGTACGATTTTCCCTTCATTGTGATTCCCATATCCATATTCATCAAATATAATAATATTTTATTCTTTTCCATTCACATCAATGATAGAATTGTTGGGTCCTCTCTACATAGAGAATCTACCACCTTGTTCTCGTTTCTAGGGTGGTAATGGATTGAGAAGTCACATTCTTTGATCAGATATAACCATTTTAATTGGTGCATTATCAAGTATTTATGTGTAAATATATACTTGAGAATTTTGTGATCCATATATATTTCACACTTCTCTACAAAGAGGTAATGCCGCTAAATTTTCAAGGTGAATATTACTAAAGCCAACGCAACATCATGGTTTGGATAGTTTTTCTCATGAACATTAAATTGAATTAAAGCATTGATAATGCATTTGTAATTTTTCATCAACACATTGTCCATTACCTTCTTCTATGAATCACTGAATACCACAAATATTTATACACTTGTGGGTTGTGTGATACTGGGCATAGTGATAAGCCTCTTTTTCAACTCCTTAAATCTCTATTCGCAATCATCACTCCAAGAAAACATGAATCCCTTCCTAGTTATCTTGGTATGAGGGTTTGAAAATGATGCGAAATTTATAAAAAATCATTGATAATTTCTAACTAACGCTAGAAAGCCACAGATATCTGTCACTGATGTGGGCCTCAGCCACCCCTCAATAGTAGTTGTATTGGATGGGTTCACAAATAAACCATTTCATGTGATGATATGACCTAAGAATGAGACCTCCTTCAACCAGAAATCAAACTTGATATACTACTCAGAGTTTCTCATGTCACAAGGTCTCTAGTACATTTCTTAGATTCTCCTCATTATCATCCTTGGTTTTGGAGCATATTAGAATTTCATCTATAAAGACTACCTCCTTCTTCTTGATGAAGAGGACTGGTGCACCCCATGGTTAATAACATGGGTGTATAAACCCTTTAACCAGATTCTCCGGTAGTTATTTCTTTATCTCCTCAAGCTCCACATCATCCATTCTATAATGAGTCATGGATATTATAAATTCCTTATTTATAGGATCAATCGATAATTCAACATATTTTCTAGGAGGAAGACCAATAAATAACTCTGGAAACACATCAGTGAATTCCCTCACAATAGGCATGTCTTCAAGGATGGTTGCTTCCATAGAGTCAATAATCTGAGAAAGATATTCATTCTCCTAGGGAATTAATATCCATTGTTGAGATGATGGTTCTAAACAAGATTCATCCTCCTCCTTGAACTTGTAATGATTCAAGGTTCCATTCACCATATGGAGAGTGATTTCCCTCTTACAACAAT
This sequence comes from Viscum album, assembly GCA_963277665.1. Classification (NCBI taxonomy): domain Eukaryota; kingdom Viridiplantae; phylum Streptophyta; class Magnoliopsida; order Santalales; family Viscaceae; genus Viscum; species Viscum album. Next base: position 1,643,609,371 of record OY728127.1, on the reverse strand, counting down.
TTATATTGGCTAAATATAGAGAAAGGAAATCCATGGCAATAATTGTATCAAATTCCACTAAAGGGGTTATGATGAGGTTCACTAAGGAGGTAAAAAAAGAAATTGGGACAGGGGAGGAGTTATATTTTTGGGTTGAAATGATTACCCTCTTTTTCGATCACACTGACATCTTTACTTCCATGGTTTATAGTGGTGTTGGGATTGTTCTACTAATCGTTCAGGATATAACAGAAAGCATTGAACCAGAATAAAAAATTATGTTAGCTATTCTAGAATAAATAACTACCGTGCCTATCAACACTTCATTGTCGAGGTTTGATTCAGTGGTAGTGATGGTAAAGGATCTCTCTTGTTGCCTTGGATGTTGTTGGTTTCATCTAAAAACCATTTCTTTAGGGAACTGGTTTGCAAAGTGCCATGGTTCATTTTAGTTGAAGAAATGTACAATGAGTTGAGTGTCAAACGGAGTGTTCCTATCCTCTATCACTATAGTGGGTTTTTCTTTTCAGGGGTTAATGGTCAGGTTCCCTTCTCTACCACAACTAAATCTTTTCCTCCCCCCCTTCATGCAATTTCAAGGGTTCTTCTTTGTGCACATTTGGAAGGTGTGGTGATAGAATTTTGTAGCAGCATTGGATTTATCTTTCAGAACGCCAAAATTAATTTCCAATTTCATCTTCATATCCCCATGATACACCTCAGATTCAACAATCTCCATTTTTGATTTGAGGGAACATCAAAAAAATTTCTCCTAGCTATCGAAGCCATGGATCGCTAGGGATTTCGTTATGCAAGGTTTTATCCCACAAGAGAATAAATAAACCTTCAATTAGGGGGTAACTACAAATCTATAGGTTTATTGTGCAATACTTGTGATGTTTTCCCCATACGCTCCAATGTATTCATCATATTTTTATATTTTGGTCATGGATGTCCCTTTCCATATTAAATCAGGTGGTTCATGGAACATATTTATCCAAAAACATTTTCCATAAATCCTTCCCTTCCAGCGCCTCAATCTCTAACTCGGGCTTCATATTTTTTTATCAATGTCCACCATTGATCAGATTCACCATCCATTTGATAAGAATCTAGAAGAGCCTTCCATTTTTTGGAACATTGAAGGAGGAAGAATATATTTACAATGTAGTCAATCCAATGTTTACCGATTGAGGGATCAAATGATGAATTAAAATTAGGAGGCCATTGTCTCATTATGCTCTCGATTACAACTTGTTCATTCTCATGGGGGGTTTAATTTTCTTCTTGAAACATGTTTCTATTCGAAAAATTATTTAACTAAGATAGTATCTTGAAAATGTTTATGATTCCTTCTCTCATCAGATTTTTCATATCATTTAAATAGTCATCACAGGGATCTTTGCATCAGTTTTTAGCATGTGTCCTCATATTACTATCCATTTCCTAGAATAAAAGGAAATTTAGGGGTACCAAATAAAAGGTAATCCAATGGAAAAATGGATATATAATTAATAACATTTATTTTTTTAACTTATGAATTTATAAGCTTCAAAATATGTTATCCATGATCTACTTACCAACATATATTCTTAGGGTAATTTTTTTATTCCCTGAATAATGGTTCATACTAATCTTATGAACATACCAAATAATATCCCATGATAATTTCATAACCAAGAGTTGAGCAAGGCTCGTTTTTTCATAATATCTCATTCCATTATAGCTCAAAGAGGTGTTTTGGGTTTTACACCAAGATACATATTTACTAGATCCACCTCTACTTGTTCTTATCTAGACACAGATGTATTTTCATTATAATCCACTTACTATATAGTCACCAAAATTTTGGGATGTTTTTATTATTCATAGTCTTATACCTAAGGATTTCACAAGGGTTTTCAAGTCTTAATAGCAATAATAACTAAACTTATCTAATGATACCAACTATAATAACTCGGGTATTTATTGGACACTTAAACATGATTTATTACTTTAAAATTTGGGCAAGAAAACTCTAAGGATAGAGAGGTCTAGTGTCTTGGGAAATTTTGTAACATTATATAACAATAAAAAAAATCATCTTTATTGAAAATGTTTATTCCATGACCACAACATTCATTCATACTTAACATTTCATGGGATAACCTGAGGACATTCAAAAGAAAAGGGTGTACTATAGACACATTAAGGTATTAAATAGGAAATAACATTAGGAATATGGTAAATTTTAGGAAATAGGAATATCAATGGAGAACCATAGAAACATGAACATAAAGGAATGATATAGTATGATTATCAAAACATGGAAATTTGGAAACAACATTTAACATGATATTAGCATTAGCCAAGGCTCATTGCACATAGAGCAGGGGTAAACCTACATTGCACTTGAATTAACATGATTAAACCCTCATCTCACTTGGATTAGCATGAGTAAACCCTCATTTCACTTGGAATATCATGGTATTATTCATTACCCAATTCATTGGAGTGCTATCAGGGAGAACCCTGCTTAATTCTTTCATTTCATGCATAATTGTGCCACATGTATCATATAACATGGAATAATGTAACATCATAAGATATTATATAATTAAAAAATGTTGAATAAATACATGTATGTACCATTCAGTAAGTATATGTGAATAAATTTAAGTACCCCTCATAATGAAATGGTTATGTTATTCACTAAACAATGATTTTGTCTTGGAAAATCGTGGTGCAATTTCTGCAGCACTACGGCGTGACATAAAAATTCATAAAAATGGTGGATTTGAAAGAATGGGGTATCTCATAATATATAAATTAAATGTAAATTAAGGGTTTTAATATTGATACATTTCCTATAACATGGAATTGGGAAATAAAAGGTGTTATATAATAAAGAAACTTGAAGAAAGAGGATAAATGAAATTACTCTTATTGAAGTTTGGCATGGTAATGGGTGTACATGGGAGATATCAATGACATAGAAAGAGGAATATAATCATTAAAACATATGGTGGTATGTATGGGGTGGTGATAAATCATACCGCAACATTGTTAATTTAAAATGAAAGTGCATAACAATATAAGGAAACTTGGACACAAATAAGGAAGGAGGGAAAGTGAAGATCCCTTATGGTATTTTGGCATGGTAATGGGTGTACATGGGAGTAATTAATGACAGATAAAAAGGTATTTCATCATCCATAAATAATGAGTTATGTATATGGGTTGTGAAAAATCATACCCCAAAAATTTTAATTTGACAAAAATGGTTTGACAACATAATGAAACATGGAAAAAATGAGAAAGGAAGAAATCCCTTACCGAATATCTACATGGAAACGGTTGTACATGGGAGGAATTAATGATAGAAAAAAAATGTATCTAATCATTAAAAAATATTTAGGGAATTGTGGGGGAGGTTCAAAAACAAACCCCAACATTTTTAATTTAAAATAAAATGGTATAACAACATAAAAAAACTAGAACAAATGTTAGAATGGAAGAAATCCCATAATTGGAAGTGTGATACCAAAGGCTGGGGAGAGGCTTGAGAGAGGCTTATTGGGATCTTGGGGATCCATTGGATTATTATAGATATAGGAAGTAAGATTTTGGTAGAGATACAAATGTTCTTATTGAAGAGTATTGGGAGATTGAGTGGGTTTAAATAGGAAAGGAGTGGGAATTCATTATTATTTAGGTTTTTGACACTACATATTAAATAAATCAAAAATACAAACCATCTCATGGGTTTTTCTAATGGTTTTTTCCCAAATGGGAGTGGAATATATTATTTTATAAGTCCAATGGTAGAACTTATTAAAATATCGAGCTTTCTTATATGGAGGTGAGTCACACTCTCAAGGAAAAAATTTTAAAATGTTAAAATATTTTTTATTCATTGGAGGGCCCTCTAAGGCATCATTCAATTAATCAAAAAATTTAATATCACATTATATTAATGGTAAAACAGAATTTGGCTAAAAAAACCTTTTATAGAATTTTATTACTTCACTATTGTGTCATTATGATGTCATAAAACACATTATATATTTAAACAATATTTAATTTTTACTCAAAAATTCCACTCTCTCAGAATACTATGAAAAAGTCAACATTAGATAATTTAGACATCCTGAATCAAAAATTAATATTCATTTTATATAAATAATTTTCTCTGTATGGTAATTTTTATTTTTAAAATAAAAACTGACATTTATTGAAATTTTATAGTTTTTGACAAAAATAATTTCAATCATTAATAAAACATAAAATTTTATTCCAAAAAATTATATGATAAATTTTATTTAATAAAATGTAATTTAGTAAAAAAATTATTAAAATATAATTTATTCAAAAAATCCATTAATTCCTCATAATAGATTTCTTAATTGAATTAAAATATTTTCACAAAATATTATTTGTTCTTTAAAACCCATTTACAAAGTAAAAATAATAAAATTATTGTATATTCATTATTCAATACAATACTAATGAACATAATCATAGTTCTATGGTCTTGTTACACAACACCTTATAACACACACATACGACCTAAGGGTAATGTTTGTGATGGTGAAAAACCCTTGGGGTCGCTTAGATAACTGGGCTCAGGTGGTAATTTGTATTAACATCCACTTCCCCCATAGGTTTTTTTGGTCAAGCTTAATGTGTTTATACTCAGCTTGGGCTTGGTCAAGAGTGAAGCCCAGTGACACTACCTCTTTTCCGAGCACTGAAAAAATGGGCTTCTTATGAAGCAATTCTAGTGGATGAGATCTTCACTAACTTTTTCATAGTAAATAGGATTAGTTAATGCCCTGTATTTATACTAATCATGTGATCACTATTCCACAACTATATTTGCATTGGTAAAAATTCATAATGGTATTTTAAAATCCAAAAACATAAAACCAATGAAGTGAATATGTCTTATATAAAATTTTTACATAATAATACAATTAATTAGGTCAAGAGGAACATTAAATAATAATATTTTTGGACATTAAATGTCTTATGAAGTTGAATATTCTATTAGTTCTCATGAAATGGTCTTATAGAAAGGTCTCACGGTCAAATCTAGAAGAAGGTCTTGTGAAGTGGTCACACAATGAATGTGGATCATAATAGATCTTAGATTTTGGTAGTCAGTGATTGAAACTCCCTTCATCCCATATTTATTGGTACTTATATTGAATTCCAATTGACTCTTGGAATACGAAGTATCATCCAAAATACCAATTGGAGACACCCTGAAAGACTCAAGAGGGCATTTAACATCCTTAGAAATGAGCACTTCTCCCCATGGAATTCTATCTTTAGGGGGGAAATTAGTTCATAATCACCATGTGAAAATTAGAAAGTGTGAAATGGAAGAAATAAATAAACCATGGGTATTGTTTTCTATAAAAATAAATGGAAGATGATTGTGACCAAACCTCATGGATCATGTGAACTTCCAAGGAACACATGGGTAATACGCAGTGTGCGATCTACTTTAGATATCTTGGAGCCCCATTTACAAGCCCTTCTATTATCTCAACTGCTTCTAAAACATTCACTAACCACTCGAAAGCTACCAGATGAGTCCCCCCAACTCACACAACATTTCATCCAACAAGCACCTAACAACCATCAAAGAATCCTTGTAAAATAAGGGATTAAAATCTGAAAAAGGTGATATCATTTTTTAGTCCTAATATTCACATAGCACATGCAAGTGGCTCACAATGAACCGAAAAAACCAATCAACATATTTTATTTATCACACTATAGCACACTAGAATGTCTCCCTTATCATGTGATGGGATTCAGAAATGTCCATGTCGGCATGTCCCCCCCTCCATCTCCAAAGACAATAGAAATAGTTATGTATGATAAATGATTACGCATTATCTCCAGACTCTTTTTTTGGTTATGTAACATATAACCATTGGTTATAGTGATTATATTTGAAAACAATGATACAACTTTGTGATATCCTTGACCATTTTGAAATGACAAATGTTGAGAAAAGGGGAAATTACAGAAGTTTCTTGTGAGGGGAAGATAAGCGGATTTTAGGAGAAAAATATTATATACCTCGTATGATCACCATTGATCATGAGATTACCCCTTGAAAATCAATAATGATCCAACTACAACCATTAGAATAACTTCTTAATCATGAAAATTCCCACAGAAATGAAACCATTGTCTCATAGAAATCCCTAGACAAAGAATCATAGACAATGTGATAGACATTCAATACACATTCTGATCTCTTGAGGGACCTTAGACATGTCAGCCTAAACTTGTAAAATAACCACAGAATTTACACATGATTAATCAATACCCCCTTCATTACTCCAAATTCAATAAATATTTTACCTACGGAATAGTCTTTCAGTCACTGCAATTCATGAGATGTCAGCAGGTGAAGAACCTATGGTTGGATCATGGCAAACATGTGACACTTAATCCCTCCACTGACTCAAACGTGAATCTATATTATATATTCCACGCAAGGAATGATTTTACAAAAATGGTGAGGCCTATAATAGTCACCTCATTAACAAAAACAATCATAATTGGATCCACACATTGTTTCTCCAAGAGATTGGATCAGATTTCTTGGAGTAACTAATATCACAATCACAATGTCTTCCTCCATGTAAAGATCTAGGGAATTAACTTAGGATTTCATGAATTATACATAGCATCATCACATGATCACACATTTTTCATGTGAAGGAGATATAGAAGATAATCGGATTATTAAAATGAATTATTTCATATCTTTTGTGTTCTCTGAAGCCTAAATAATTTTCTATCATTGGAAAATTCATAGACACATAAAATTATAGAAAAAATATTTAAAAATTTGACACTTATTTGAAGATCATATAGGATAATCCTCATTCTCTTTTTATAAACCACTCTGATTATGTAATAACATATATACATGTCACCCAGATCACGCAACACACCCTTGACATAACATTTAGATCATGCGATGTCCCCTAGAAATTTCAAATAATGCACCAAACACCCCTCAGGAATACCACCCATCCCTCTCAAGACTCTCCAGGCATTCCATATAGACATTGTGATGTCCTCAAGTCATGTCACCCAAATTATGATGAAATTCCATTATATGACATCTAGATCTCGTATAGCCATCTATGCTTACCATCCATATCTCACAGCACACTCCATGAATATAAACCAACTTTCACAATGAAATAAGGATGATCCTAAAAGATAATGAAGCATCCCCCATACATGGTAGCCAGATCATGTGATGCCCTCGATGCTTAGGAGCTGATATCAGAAGATCGACTCCAAGAGATGGCATCTAGGTCATGTGATGTCCTCTAGACAAGTCATCCATGGTCATGTGATTCCATCAAGATTTTTTGATCTCCCATGCACAATCCAATTGAATCATGTGATTGTTTTTAGACATGTACACAATAAAACCAGACCTTTCCATAAAATCTTCAACATGAAAAGCTATATAATCAATACATGTTATTAATAAAACAAGTCATGAAGAAAATAAGGATAGGTCAGGCAGTCATACCATGACATGATAACCGTTTATAATCTTTATATTTTGGAAACCTCCATTTGTAATTATGAACCACACTAAACTATGATGCCTCTAATTATATCAATTTCCAGGATATATATGATGCCTTCCTATAGCCCGAGGTATATAATAAATATCTAAATGTTTATCCCAATACATAATTTTGGTATCCATTTTCAATGAGACTAATTACTTAATATAACTTATTTTTCACATAGATCATGGATCATGTGGCCTTATGTAGTTTAAAAGGTCATTTCATTCTTATTATGAATCTCTATAAAGTAAGGGAAGGCTCAGTGTATAAGCCTCTATCAACGAAATAATATGAAATGTGCCCCAATATTAGTTCAAAATCATTTTGTATGACTTAATAAAACTAAACTATGAGAACTCTGATTCATACAATAAACATGACTCTTAGGAAGCTTTAATAAGGACAAAACTCAAATGGGAATCCACATCAGTGACAGTCCCCCCAAGTCTATTGAATTTTAACCATCGATGCCCAATCATTCTAATGAAATGATCATTCTACCCCATCCATTAGTAGAATAAGAATAAAATTGAGCTGGAATGACTCTAATTCTTTCAATTACTAGGATATGTTGGATAGGTCCCTAAGTTTCTATCTCAAATACCCAATAACTATGTTCAACATGTATGTAGTTTTTCATGAAATTAAAATGCATTGGTTTAAAGAACTACATTGGATTTGATGCCTATAATAAAACAAGATACGTAGGATGCGTCAGAATGAATCATCCCAATCATAGACATATTAATCACCTCCCTACAAGGAATAAAAGTTTCAAGTGCTTTGAAATATAGATTAAATATATAAGAAGCTACCCATTAGGGGGAGTCGATGAAGATCTTTTGATACCTACAGATGGACTCACTAAAAGATTTCCATTCATATATAGAAGGGTTTGACCTATTATCATTTTGTATGGGTAGCAGTTGTGTATCAATATTAGGAATCAATTCATGAACAAATATTAAATCTATTAGATGGTCTTGGAGTAGGTAATAATTCCCCCCAAAAGGGTGTGATGATCTCGACATCCATTTTCTCAACCAATGTGAGTTCCAATGTTTCATTAAGTTTGAAACCCCAATAGGCCGCCTACCTCTAGAAAGAATGTATGTACCTAGTTATATATGTGGGAAATTTTGGCAGTTTCTTTCTCAAATAAACATGAAAGGAAAAGTAGATATGATTGATTTTACAGACATCGAACCATCTTAAATAAATCCATTAGATAGTTTTCTTATTTACAAGCGTGTCATATTTTTTATTGAAATAAAAAAAAATACAATTCTGCAAACCATAATGGTGTATATAAGATGATATCACCCTCAACGGATGTTATCCTGAACACAAGTGAATCATAGGGAATATTTTGGAACTACTATGCTATAAAAAATAAATTTTATATGCAAAAAATCAGATACTAGTTCATGTTTATCATCTAGTTTAGCCTCCATTAATCCACACCTAAGTTCAGGGTTCTTTCTACCTTCTTGGAGAATAAAAATGGATAAATCCATGGTGATATACTAGGGAATTTGAATCCCATAGATACCGAATCCTCCAAAAATTATTTCAAATAATGAATCTCTTCTAGTTCCATCCTATTGGGAATGATATAATTCGTTTTACATCCTAGAGTAGACATGATAGTGAACTAGATCTCCCTCTTCAGGGGTAAGATGTATAACTCTTCAGGAAAGGCATCAATAAATTGATCCACCACTAGGGGAAAATTATCCTACTCTAATTCACCATCATCCAGTACATTTCTTTCTTCTTGGGATATGAGAAAATCTAATTATCACTTAATTAGACCTACATTAGTTGTCCAAAGTACACATTCACCTAGATATATGAAATTAAACGCTTTTATAGATAGAAGTGGAACTATCATATGATAATAGTTGATATGAGCCTTGTATAAAACAATCCAATCTATAAATAAATAAAATCAAATCTAGACATATCCAGCATAATTAGATCCCAAAGAAACTGATAACTATCAATTTTAAGTGTTCATCCATTAGAATGTCATGTACCCATAGATTATAGCCTCAATGGTTTATTAATGTTCATAATTACATTTATTCATTGCATATCAGAACCCAATCCAATGAAAATTCGATATGGTATAAAAAAATTTGATACATTTGATTCCCAAAAAATGAGAATTCGAAAATTCGCAATGGAATACCAGAATATGGTTATTATTTTTACCACAAATGGAATGGATGGAAAATATGGTCGAGAGCTACAGGTCATGTAAACCCTCAGGGAACTCGCGATCACATGACCCTTATAAGCTCATGAAATGACTTTACATGCAGTGTATATCCTGAAGTGGATCCCACAAAACCCCATTCAACAAGAACTCCTACACTTGAGATGATTCTCTTGACAACCAGATGTCAAGTTGTGGTTGGTGGGTATGCTCCCCTAGGCCATGTTGTTTCCAAATTGAATGCACATGTATATCAATTCGTAAAATAATTTTAAAATAAGGAGGAAGATATCCAATGGTAAGTGGCATCCATCAGTTACAAAGATCATCAAAATAATTACCAAAAGGACGTGTTATTATCCTTAAAATCATTCCACAAAATTCACATGACCCCTAAGACATTGTAAAATAAAACAATAGAAATAAAAATAAATGAGTAAGGATCTACTAGTGGTCATAAAAAGGCATGTGATGCCCCACTAAAAACACGAAAGACCTCATGAGACCCTAGTGAAATTTCCTCCTTATATAGTGAAAGTACATTGTCTTTTTATCCTCTCCATGCAATGTCCCTATATAATTTTAATAAACTATGCACTTCCCATTTTTCTTCACATGGAATACTAGATGGATTTCCATTTAAATGAGTATGCAACCCCATAAAATCTCTATTGGTCATGTGGTGCATCATAAAAAATTATTGTAATTATCTTTAATAATAATCATGTAATCTCACATGAATCTCAATACATTGTAAAAGAAACCAATGGAAATAAAATAAGGAGGAGGGGGAAGCCTCTCTATATTGTAAAAATCTTGTGACATAGTAAGACAATCCATAGTGTAGTCCCTTGAAAATTCTGGACAAGCCACTCTAATCTCATGGAGACCCCTAGACAAGAAGCCCTTACCTCCGAAATTTCCCAGTCAAGGAATCCAGTACCTCACAAAGGACCTTCAATAAGAACATTGATCTTGTGAAGTCCCAAAGGAATGTTAGTATGATAATATGTAATTACTTCATCATAACTACATGATCAAACAAAATCCCTATTAATTGAAAATAATCCAAAAATGTAGACATTGAAAAGAGGGACTTGCGATCACTGAAAATTACGTGACTCCCTTTGAGAGATCCAAAACAATGTTTCACAAAGATGTGTTCTGATAGAACCATTCACTGCCTCCATCCTGGAAATTCACATGATACACTATGAAAAAAAAAGACAAATAACCACTGTGGAAAGGCCTATAAATTCCCCAACAGTGTTCAAAAAATAAACCACTACCTACCATAACCACATGAGGAATACCAAAAGAAGGCGAAAAATAGGCGTATACCTATAAGGATGAAGAGAAAAAACTATAGGAATTTTGCACCAGTGACATAGATTATTTTTAGGAGAAGTTAATCTCATGAGTGATAAGTCTTATATAAGTTAATGTACTAATGAACTACTACTGAGATCATGTGACATGCATCAATAAATTCATGTGATCATTTGAGATCACATGATGGGATCCTAGTAATACATACAAAGTTCCCCTTTCATATTTTCAAGAACATATGATAATAAAAATAAACTTGGATAGATTTAATCTAAGTAACCCGCAATACAAGGGAAAAGGTGAATGGATTAATCAAAAACATGTTCACTGACCCTCATGTGATTCTTGTGGGCAATCTAATATATGTAACGGCACCAGGAATTGTCACATGGATATCACGATGCTCACTCAATATGTCACCCATTTTATGAAAAGTATTTTGAACATGTATGTGCAAGTAACACGATACCCCAAAGGAAGACCAATTTGTCTTGTTAAGCCCTATGGGCATGTCACACAAGTCTTGTGATGTTTTTTAGTTACATTGCCTGACTCATATGATGACACCAAATCATGTCGGTCATGTCTGGTAGTCACATTCAGGAATGTCAAAAAATGGTATCATGATACCCATTGGGCAAGTCATTTGAGACTCGTGATTCCAACCAAACATGTCAACCAGGTCTCATGTTTCCATCTAAGGATGATATAAAAATACATGTGACATGCTCTGAGACATGTGGTATTGATTCTCATGACGACCTCCATATTTTTTAGGTCAAATCATGTGAATGAAACTGTGGAAATTCAGCATGATCATGAGACACCATATAAAAATGATAGTAAGGTCGTGTGATGGAATCCGAGAAAGACAACATGGATCTTGTGATCCCATCCGGAAAAATTATCTTTGATGATGTGACATCCGTCATAGATTCCACCTAGGTTACATGATTTCTTTAAGAAATACCAACTAAATCATTTATGTTTCTTCATATTTTCTAGGCAGACAGTCTCATACATATTTGGACAAACGGGCAATGAGCGCATGCTAGGAAGGAAAGTAGATCATTAGGTAAACCACAGATTATAAGCCCTCCCTAATGAAATAACATGATGTATCCCAATAGCCAGTTCAACCACAGAGTGTAATCCTCAATCGAAGGGACTATGGAGACTCAAATTTCTGACATATTCAGGATACATACCCCACCTCGTCAAGGTTTGATGTCCACATCAAATCTTGAAATGGTTTTCCTAATATGTAAGTCCCTTAGTCTCCAAGAAATGATGTTAATCATTTCCCATCCCTTTTTTCACACTATTCATATTTCATGTGGGCTTAGGGATTTCCATCAATCATATCATTCACATAACTTGTCTCCACAAACTAGGGAAACATATGTTTGTAAATCCCAAAAGAGTGGCAAGATAAATTATCCTCGAAACAAGGGAATCTACCTTGGGGACAATCCCAAGAGAATAATTGAACTATGAGAACATTGATTCCTACAATAAACAAGATACTTAGGATTCCTTATTAAAGTCTAAGATCAAATAAATATCCATTTCAATTCAATCATTATGATAATTCCATTTGTAGCCATCACGACCCAATCATTTTCGTTGGATGATTACTCAACCTCATCCATCAGCAGACTAAGAAACAAACTGAACAATGATGACTTTGATTCCATCAATAATATGGATACATAGGACATCTCCCAATGTCTTGAACTCTATAGTAACCCTCTTAGGGTAGTCCCAGCACATGGGTCTCACATCCTAAGAAAAACTTTTCATTTTCCATCCAATATTTATCACACCAATCATATCTCACATGGATTTATGTAAATCCAATAATCACATCATCTGCATCATATGTCTCTAAAATGAAAGAGGAAACCACACTGTGTAAGCCTTGAAAAAATAAACATTGAAAACACAGATTCTATTCATAATTTGGATATGAAGGATGTCCCACTAGTACATGAACTTGAACACATAGTACTCTAGTTCACCCATGTAAGTCTTTTCTATATGATGATAAACTACACTGGTCCAATGAACCACATGGGATTTGATTCCTATAATATATAGGATATGTAGGATTCCTCATAATGGATTAATCACCTCCCCATTATATAAACCATATCCTAAAGTGGAATCAATTTTCAAAGTTAATAGTTATATGGCATCGACACATAAGTAACCACCCATTATAGGATAGTGATTGAGAACCTAAAATAATTATCATTGGATTCAATAAAGAAAATCCAGTATATTTCATAAAAAAATTTGTCCATAATCATTTTTTAGGTTAATATAACTGCATTGTTTTTAGGAAGATATTCATGAACATATCATCAATCAATAAGAGAGTCTTGGTGTAGTCAAAAATTACCCCCACAATGGTGTGATGAGCACGACCTATCATCCTCTTGACCAATGTGAGTTCATAAGAATCGTTGGTTGTGAAACCCCAAAGGATCACTAACATTTAAAAATATGGTATATACCCAATTAAGGATTTGGGAACCATTGGGAGTTTCTCGGGAAGACCAAAAAAATGGTAAACACAATGCGAGCAATTAATCCATGCCTTAAACCCACCGTAATCCAACTGTTAGGCGAGCCCCATTCCATGTCTCAAAATCCCTAAAAAATTAAAATGGTGAACCATATGAGAATATCAATAATAATATAATTATTGGGTTATAGTTTGTAGGAAATTTTTTTACCTTCTAGACACAAACGAAAATGGTGAACACATTGCGAAGCTCTCTAATAGTAAAAAATTGGGTTATAATCTATTGAGCTAATTTGTATTGACCACATATACAAAAAAAATATGAAATAACTAATGTGAATCTCTCAAATGACAGAAAGTTCATGTTGTTGGCTGCATTGTTTTAAAAACCCTATACAAATAGAGAAGTATGATCAGCCTGATTTAATAGTTGATCATCTTTAATCGGGGTTCTTAGAATTCTATCCGCATTTTCAAAAGTCCAAATGAAAAGAATGGAATGGTCTATAATAAAATAACTATTATTTTATCCCTACATATCTTACTGATCATATTATGCCTATGATATTTCATTAATCGGTATCCATGTTTTTAGTCCTCCTCACAAATGTAGATATTAATTTTAGTATCCCAATTCAAGACAGTGTCTTCATAATCCACCAATCACTCTGGTAAATCATCTATAGCTACATCCTCAAGGGTAAAAAAGAGATCTCACCTAGTTTACAACTCCAATTTTTTGTGGAAAACATAATGGTCCAGGAGTCCCCTCGATATGGTATGATCCATACCATAGAAGTTTCATGTGAGGTACTCCAAGAATGAAAACCAGCGAGTCCACATCACCCAAGAAATGATACTACTATCCCAACATACGTTTTTGCTACAACCAAACACTTCAGGAGCTTATCCATGGAGTGATACAACTTCCACCTTTAGTCTCTGCAGAAGGTGGATCACGAATCCAAATAATAATCCCATTTTGTTCAGGTATCATTGAGGAGGGAACCTGTCAAGCACTATTTCCAACACCATTCCACTGATACCCACTATTTCCCTATTGATGGTACCATACTACATGATTTCGCCCATATTTCCCATGAAAGGGAGACAAGGAAGGATCATCAGAGGAGGAAGGTGTTCGATATCCATGAGAGGGATTATATCCCCACTCCTACTGAAAATTCCTTCCAAAATATTCTTGAAGAAATTAATAAGCAAGCCCATATCCCTGCTGACTTGAAACGGGCATGTGGTCATTTTCTCACAGTAGGCATGGGGGAGGTCCATATCCCTTCTCGAGTTCATGAATCCCATAGACATATTACGATGGAACATGGTGGAATAAATGGGAACATATTCCTACTTCATTCAATGTCATGTGCCTTTGTATAATGGAGACCAAAAATGGAAGGTTTATATAGAAACACACACTTTTCTAAAATGAAAATATATTTTAGAAACATATGAAGAACTCCTATGGTATATTATGAAAATATTCCATATAAATGGGAAGGTGCATACTCTTTTCCCTACAACTATGGAAACACAACACTTTGATCCTCGCGGGAAAGTGGTTGTACCAAAGCAATCACACATTCTTGCTCTTACCAAGGTGGATTATTAACATATTAAAATAATGGATGAGACATCAGACCGTGAAAATACTCTCCATCCAATCGAGGCTCCCCAAGTTAGAGTGAAACATGCCTTAGGATAGGGACACATTCCAATCCAACAATTCTGGTGGCATATTATAATGGCCTAGGATCAGGATTATATCCCCATTCTAGCTGGTGAACAACATCTGAGAAGGGAAAAACTGTCAGGATATGCTTATATTTATATCAAAGATTTACATAGTCACACTATAAAGGCCCATGATCAGGAATCTACCCCCACTCTAGCATGGGATAACTAATTGAGAATGAAACATGCCTCTGGAGAGTCTAAAATTCATGTCAATGAATCTATCCGGCATATTCGAGCATTACAAAGAATCCAAGTGCATAGTACTAATTTTACCGAAGAATTATTACATCAGCATCATTCCATTAAAATAAAGAATCATGCTTTTATCCCTTATTCCATTCTAGGGGTCCATTGGAATATTCTGGTAGGGAATACATATGGGTACCATGGTCATATTTCTGTTCTAACTGGGGCTCCCCAAGTTAGAGGGAAACATGTCTCTATGAAGTCTCATACTCCATCCAAGAAAGAAAAATTGCATATCCCAAAGGCACATGATCATGTCTATACTACCATATTGACAAAGACTCTTCATGTGAGAATAGAACATTTTTCATAATGGGATTATATTCCTATCAATAGTGAGAAAACTCATCAGCATATGCCAGTATCTTCCTAGAAATAGGTGAAAATTCATTTAGTGTCATAAAGTAATAAGAATGGTCTACAAAACATCATATATAAAGCCCATATCCCTACCCAATCCCAAATGTTTGATTGGCATATTTTGACTACAATATAGAACATGGAACATATTACCAAAATGCTCAATGCATGTGTTTGTGGGATCAATTGAAACATATTATCTACACCATGATGATACCTTGACTAATTTATCAATGTAGATTTGGAAAATGTTCAATACCAGGATATTCCTCCTCTTGGTAGTGTGGAGATGGATTTTACAGATTATACTCCTCACATCCACCGTGGTTAACCTCCCCACGGTGATATCTACCGTAGAAAATGAAATAATTCCCTTTTCTAGACAACTCAATATAGAGAGGGTTTCATTACTCTGATACCTATGAATATATATGTTCTCAAAACATTGGGGTCAACCACATATGGTTTTCCAACAATTTTCTCTAGAACGCCACTCCCGCCAGTATGTGACCATAATGGTCATATTCTATGGTCTAGATGGATAGAGGAATACATGTATAATGACGAGGAATCCAACATTGACATATGGAGAATGTTAGCTGGGATCAATCTCCCCATCATATTTAGGACCCTAACTACTTCCGATTTTGAGATACTAGATGATCTATAAAATGATTAAATGCCTTATCTATGCCAAAATTTGGTTTTTATCCTCAAAGATAGAATACTTGATTTCTCCCTTATCCATTATATGAGTTTCACCTTCAGAAAATCAATATACTCTAGTGTTAGTAAGACTTGGCTCCTACCTCCATGGCTCGAGATCAAAAACTAGTAAATTATAGTGCAAATATGCAACATGCTTTCCACCAGAGCATTATCACACATAAGAATATGATCTTCAAATACACATCATTTATCTGTAATCAAGGATGGGAACAACATGTATCATTACAAATTATCTCACCCCTGGAACTGTAAAACACATCAAATTCGGTGTCATCTAAAGTTGTAACCTATAGATAAATTAGGGCATCAGGTAATGATCAGGATAGTTAGTCATTATAATAGAATTCCACCACATAAATGAAGACCATACATCATTAATGGAGGTATTGGATAGCTAATAATATATCAAATAGATCCCTTCGAGGCAATTGTAATGCATTTTAGACATGGAGATATAAGTTGCGATCATCCAGAAAACTTCCCCTAAATAATGGTTCACATCATGAGATGGAATCAATCCCATATCCTACATAAGAATAGTTGTTCCTCAAAAAATTATCTATAATATTAGATTCCATGGTATCAATCTAGTTGCATACTCGAACCCATGGGATAGGAGAAAATATACCACCACCTCCCCTCCTCTAACCATCAACACTTGAGAAGATTTAGGACATATCCTCAGTAGCTACGAGAAAACCCAAGACCGCTGGGTTGGGGAAATTTATATCTCAGTCACCATTTATAGGTTTCTCATCCCCTGAGATTGCCTAGGATGATTAAATGGTAATTATAGATCACCACCATCCAACTGGTTTGGGGGTAGTTATATTGTCCTATTAATCCCAGAAATCAACATGTCCTCAAATGGATTCACTAATTTCTCAACAATATTAAAAATTAGTACCAATTGTGTTCTTAGATGACACTCTCCCCAAAGAAATGGGGGAAATCTCTTCATCATCATCATAAACATAGAAAAAATCACTCTCTTCTAGGCTGGGAGGAAAATGGTTTATGCCCCACCAATCCCTCCCACTATGCGACAAAACTCTGGAGGTTAAGGCCACTTCTTCAATAAATACTCATATGTCAAGACAAGAGGAATGTATGGAAAAGGATATCATTCCCCTCCTGGGTCACAATATGAAATTTTCCAATGTGTCCAAGTGATTGAATAATGATCCTAATGAAAATTGTGGAAAATCATAATTTTGAACTTAAATAAATGACACAACAACCATTATACTATATTCCTCTGTTAATGTCGTCACTATAAAAATTGAAGCCAATGTTCATGTTGAAAATGTAGATGGATGAAACATATAGAATATTCCCTATAATGAAGGTGATTTGGATGCACCAAATGTGTCTACATGCACCCGGAACCAAAAATGGCTCCAAAATATGGAACCAACAAATATCATATTGCCTCCCCCACAATGGAACATTTCAAAGTGGGATGTTGTGGCTACTTCCTGATCACTGACTAGAAGATTTTAGATTCCTTCCATGGAAGAAAAATTTTCATAATATTTGAGTGTAATAAAAACTCTTGGGAAACTCAACAAGGAGCTACTCTAGGTAAATATTCATGATGGGTATCATCATTAAGAGGACGAAAATATTCTACCACCCATATAAAATCATCCATTAAGAATGGTATCTGAGCATCAGATTGGATCTAGATCTAGATAGTTAGTCTACGTAGATGATGAATTCATAAGTGATCATGAAATCCCCCGGTTTCGGTGATAGCCTATCCATCACTAGGGTAACCATTATATCATTGGACGAGTTTTCAATTAGTTGGAAATGAAAGAGGGAATAGATCATTGACCCATGACCACACCCTTTGGATGGGAGATGGCTTAGACAGTAGTTCCCCTAGAGTTACATAACATCATCGGGTCCCAGACTACTCAAATGTAATCCAAGAAAGGGTGATGGGAACTCGTGCATCCTGAGAGGAATCCATATCCTAAATAAGTTAATGATAGTCCACCTCAACACAACTTTCGAAATCCTATGTTCTCTACCTTTTATTGTGACAGTGACCCTAAGTAATAACTCACACACTTCATGTCCCAATGTGGGATAAGGAATTACCCTTGAGATGAATAGAATCCAAAAAATAAGAGTTGTTTCATATCAACTCGGAAAAATCCAGGATTTTTTGGTACATTATTCTTCCAGCACGATCTGTTGTAGGATGGGAAGACCTCCTTCCTCAGTGTCGTTACCAGTAGACCTCCACACTGAGGAAAATGAAATTCACTTACTAGATGAAATACATGAAATTCGATAACAAGAGGGTGTTTAATTTCATAGATAAAAGGAAAATATTAACTTATTTGTCTAACATCCCCCTCTCACAAGAGAATTTGTTGGAAATCTTTGTAGAAAATCATAGGGATGAGTTAAAGAAACGTATGATCCACATGAAGTATCCGGTTGGTTTTTACAGTCCTCTAAACTAACACAAAATCCGGAGGAGGATATTCAGTGAAACGGATCCAAAACACATCTCATTCCCCCAACATAAGAGAAAAGTTTATGTAATGTAGATGATGTAGCTGTCACCCCCAAGGTTGCAACAATGTACATCCAAGAAACTAGGTGGGCTTCAAAACGCCCATCACCTCATTTAAATCTATTTAAACCGTGGAATCTATTTCATCTAGAAGAAGAATAAAATTAGGTTCAACTAGGATTTGAGGAAAGGATTAAAATACTATAATCTTTATGAAATGAACAATTCTCTGGTTATTTCTTATCAGCCATCAATAATAACATTCTCAAGCATCCACAACCTAGGAATCTAGATGAAGTCAACCTCATTGGTCATCCCAACTACATCCCTTTCCATTAAAGGTTGGGTTATAATATCCTAGAATGCTCTATCTTAAAATACATCTTTCAAGGCATGGTCGAATTTGAATAGGTGGTGTTAGACAACTCTCTATAGATTGTCTCGTGCATAACTGTTTTCCTATTATAATAAAAAGACCATTAGAAGAATTTTTCATCCTATCATGTGATAAAATTTGAAAACTAGATGACTAAAATAAGTGAATGAAGATCATGTCACCCTGAGAGTACAACTTCACAGATCTACAATTGCTCCACTACTAGAAAAAAAAAAGACATCATAATTTCCACCCAAAGTTGGTAATGATCATTGGAATAATGATGAATCAGAAAAGTAAGATTTATATTCCACTCCAACATAAGCCCTAACTCTTTGAGATTTCTCCGTTACAGCATCTGGGGTATGGGAAATTCCACACCAAATGGAATCCTCATTGGATGAAGAGTTCAACTTTGGAAACATCAATGTGATACACTTGGAATAGTATTTTATAGGTGATAAATATTCCACTAAAAATTAGTTCCCTACATATAACCAGGGACATGGAGACCACATGCACTGAAGACAAGGATACATCGGTAAAAGAGGAATTTTTCAGACCCAATATTCTGAACATATCCCAAATTGATGACATATGTGCTGCTAAAACTCATTAGAATGACCCCTGGTGGGCCCCAAATAGACAGGGAAGTCGCCTAGAGTCCTCCATTAGTTCTCTACATCTGATTGTTGTGCCTAGAATCCTAGTGGGGTTAAATCCAATCAACCCAAGAAACTGGAATAGTTGGATGGAATGGTACCATTGGTAGTAGATATTCCTTTAACATCAGCTTAATAACCAGGTCCATCCACCAGAAATGCCTCAGATCTGGAACAACATCTTGAGGAGCATCCCCATATTAGCAAGCACCGTCCATTGGAAAAGATGTATGACATTTTAAAACATATTTCAATTTTCCCAGCCAAAATCACAATCCTCAATGCACTACATATTTCAAAATAACTCATATAGAAACTTTTTTAAGCCCTCTAGAGCCCACTTGACTCTGATATACAATTTGTTGTTCCAGAAAACATTTTAGTGTAGACCATGTCCTCATAATTACATGCCGCCATATTGTTTACTGACTAAGGTCAGGAATAGGTTCTTCATGGACAAATCAGGCCCCTATATGTTATGGGAAGACTCAATAATCTCATGTTAAAATGTTTTCAGATATATAATGGTTTTGGTATCAGACTCATCCCAGTTCAAACCCTTTGATGTTTGGGATATGTAAAATGGGGGCTATATCCCACAAAAATGACCATTAAAGGGTGAGACAAGCATGAGAAAAGTCCTCTCGAGAATATCAATCTCAAATTATATTTTTTAAAAATCACATTGATACAAAATTCATGGTTATTAAACAAGAAACCACATATAATATCCTACTCGGGAGGACCCAACTCCATATCCAAAGAAAGGTACCTTTAACATTACATCAATGTCTGAAGTATCCCATTGATGAAAAATTTGGAATACTACACAGTGACAATTTCCCCTACAAGACTTGTGGAGTCACAAATGTTGTCAAATATTTCAATATGAATGGAGGAAAGAAACCAATGGTGGATGATGATATATTGGTTTCATCTCCCAACTTCTTGGAGACTACCCCTATAAATCCTAGTTGTATTCAAGACAAAGATAATATTCTCCCCATAAATCTGGTCTAGGTACCAAACCTAATCCCATAGGTCCGAGTCCCTCCTGTCCTCAGTGACAATATCAAATGAAATGAACACCAACATTTCTATTTTATGACTCCAATGGCAAGGTATGATAATGTATATTCTATTTTCCTCCCTCTTCCTAATCGTGACTATAGATCCCCTATATTTTCTTCTTCATCTAGAAATTCCTTCATGAAATAATAATTGTAGGAAGATGAGGATGGTTTCATGAACTCTCCTCCAGCATTTGAGGAAGGTGTCTCAACCAACATAGATAAGCTGATATAGATAAATATGGGAGTAGAAGAAGTCATGCAGTCGAATTTGATTAGTGCCGCTATAACCCTTAAATAGAAGGCGATGTACATTGAATATATAATGAATAATTGATATGGGTTCTGTTGAAGCTATACCTAAATGCCGGGACTGAATCTAGATTTGGCTACACACCATGTCAGATTAACCGATGAGCATCGAGGCTTAAAATAGGCTTCTTGGAGGATGAACCCCTCTCAAGCCACCAACGTAGATGAAGAAGTTTAAATGTTGTTCAAGTCCATTTTTTTAGAATTGAAATACCCAAGATGGTTTTCCAACATATCCCCCTTTAGGAAACAGAACGGGAAGATTAGGGTCTTAATTGACTTTAGTGACCTAAATTGGAATTTCAACAAAGTTAATTTCCCATTTTTTTCACAAAACACTTTATATATGAAACTATTGGATTCCAAGACCCCTCATTCATGGATGGGTACTCAGGGGAACATCACATCAAGATTTCCCCTAAAGATGGAAAATACACTACATTTAAAGTGCCTCTAGGTGTCTTCTACTACCAGGTCATGCCCTTTCGATTAAAAACAATGGTACTATAAATAAGTGAACCATGCATCACATATTTAATCCTTTCATGGGAAGGATAGTTTATTGTTATGTGAACAAACTAGTTATTAAATATCTATAGTGAAGTGATCACTAAACATATATATAGATATTTTCTAATATTTGGGACAAAAAAGGCTAATGATGAATCCCCTAAAAAGTGATTTCAAGGTTACATCAGAAATATTACATGGATTTGTGTTGCACCCCCACAATATTGAGGTTTATCCATATAATACTAGTTCTATTTTACATATGTGACCCCCCGTGAAATCTAAAAGAACTGAGGTGAATCCAAGGGAACCTCTCATACGTTCAGAGATTCTTAGCCAAACTAGATAGAAGATCTCCCCCCTTCTCCAAAATAACGATGATGGGAATCACCGATCAAAGAGATGATGAATGTAAAAAATCCTTCAAAAGTATCAAGTAGTGCGTATTGAATGCATCATTTCCTATTCCTCTTGTGGAAGGGAGGCCACTCATGTTTTATGTGGATTCTAGGGGGTGCTCATTGGGCACCCTCCTTGCATAGAAAAACGGTGTAGGAATTGATAACCACCTTTACTACCTCATATGTATGTGGATATATACTAATAATTTATATTCTGATGTCGAGAAGAGCTTCCTTGCACTCATATTTTTGGTGAAAAGATAAGGAATTAATTACTACACAATGAAGTCCACCTAGTCTCTCATATTGATCATCTCATGTAAATCCTTGGATACCCATTGTTGATTAGGTTCTTGGCTTGATGGGAAGTCATTATGAAACTATAATACTTTCAGTTCATATCATAGAAATTAGTGAAATGATAATCCCTATATGATTTCTTCACAGAACATCATGTCCTATAAATTACAACAGAAGAAACTGAGATCCTAGGTGAACATTTATGGTGCCTCATATTTTCATTTCAGTACAAGGATATAAAATTAGAATATCAATTAGGTTTGTAAAGATATTGTAATTTTCTCTCTACACAATTTTGTTTTTACCTAATCATTATTATAATCTAAAGGTTAATTATATAACGAAGCTGAGTAGCAATCCCACATTTCAGGATTGGAACTAGTCATAAAACTACAAATATTCCACGTAAATATCAAAGGGTACTCATAATTGTTGATAAATAAAATGAATGGTGAATATGACATTAGAATGAAGAACTATCTCTCCCCCCACAGGTTTGGTCAAGGTACAAATAGTAGAGTTCCCATTTAACCCCACATTTCATCATGTTACCTTATCACAGAATGCTCACAGTGATGCAATGTAGAATGCAGAATCTTTCTGAGATGAACCCAATCAAGGGGATGAAATATTCATTATCACATATCAAAGAATGGTCTCATAGATTGTTGGGTGTGATATGGAATAAATTAATTATGTCATCACCACCCTAGACAGTGATGAACCAATGACCACCCCTGGATGGATGGACCCCATAATCAGTTGGCTCTAATATGGGACTCTCCGAATACATCTTACTAGAAGGGTATATATATAGAATCAGGAAACAAGTTTCACTCAACAGGATGGCCTAAATGAGATGAAATCCCTTTAAAAATGATACATTGAGGGAATATTCATCATATGCAAAGTAGATGAAGATATTCTCACCATCAAAGGATAAATCCATGCATGATCTTATAGATTCAATCAATATGGGACCATGCTCTCCAACCAAATCAGAAGGTAGGGGTCTTACTGGAAAACCATGATACATGACTTTTTAGAATTAACCATGTAATTTCATCCATGCCTGATCCATGAAAACATCATATGTCATCCCTTATATTTTCTACATACAAATAAATATTCCCAACCATGTTTCATTTGGGGAATGGATCTTATGGGGATATATCCCCTAGATAATTATAAGTAGTTCAAGTACATCCTTACTGTTACAGACTTCTTTTCTAAATTGGATGAGTCAATATCCCTCAATGATGTAGGGATTAAGAAAATACTAAACTTTTTAAAGTACCATATCATTAATAGGTTCAGAGTCCCTCACATAGTATTTACTGAAAACAAAACCATATTCTATGTTACAAAGTTGAAGAATCTATACATGGAGTATAATATCTAGACCAATCACTTATCCCACTATCATGCAGAAGATAACTGACAAATAGAGGACTCCAATAAGTCCCTATCAAATATGATACAGAATATGGTGAGAAAGGATAATAAATCTTGGTCGGAAAAACTCCTCCATTATTTATGGACCTACTGTACCACTGCGTGTACTTCCACACAGGTATTCCATACTTATTGTTTTATGAAAAAAAATAAAAATTAACCATATATGTCAAGATTCCTTAAATATGAATAGCCATTTGTAGACAACTATCAAATGATGAACAATCACAAAAGTTGAAGAATGAATTTAAATGGATTGATGAGAATATATTGTTCACACTTCACAACATGGAGGTCAATTATAATTGGATTCCATGAGCCTTTAATAAAATGGTTCACTTTATTCATGACACCAAGGAGAATAAGTGATGGCTCTCAGAACCCCAATGATACCTTGAAAGAACCCCCAAAATTGGATCCCATGTGGGAAGTGACCTATGTCATAAATAATGTATATAATAATGAATCATAATCATTTTCCACCATTGATGGGGTAGAATTTCACACCACCCACCAATGTGAGATTTATCAAGAGCTACATTGGATAGTTGTCATCAGATGTGCATCCAAATCAGAGTAAGATCTATCATTTGACAGGAGTACATGATGTTAAAATATAAAAAATATCCCTCACACATGATGATAAATTGTAAGGAGTTCATCGTAGACACATGACATAAAACTAATCAGTTTCTTAAGAATTATGTATGGATTGATTCAGACTATCACAGGATACATAGGGATGCCCGAACCTCTATTATTAGGATCAACAATGGGATTAAATTTTTTTCACATCAGGTGATCTATGTCCTTACTAAATTTTTTCAAACATTAAGGATTCATAATATCCATCTTCATTCATGTTATGTCACCCAATTCCATACCGCAAGACATTAAACTGCATGGGATTCCTGGAACAATGTTTTTCATGATTCTAATTTCCAATGAAATACATAGGAAAGCCTCAATTATTTCTCTTGGTCCAACTATCCCATAAAATAGAATTTCCCTTTACTTTTCATAGGTTTCTATACACTATTAGTGAAACAATTTTCATTCATTGTATCCCACACTAAGCATAGCTAAAATGGTCTTAAGAATATCAGTAAGAACTTCTCCATAGAAAAACATTTTTACAGATTTTGATTGCCCCATATCATTCCTGAATGAAAAATCATAAAAGGAACACCATGAGTCCTCAATACAAGATATTAAACTACATAGTAGATGACCCATTCATGAAAAAAACTACATACTCATTTAAAACATACCTTATAATATCAATGCAATTGGTGTTGGTCTTCTACCACACATCCATCCACTCTATCGCTATTCATATTTGGGAGCCCATGTCCTTTCTGCATGATGTTAAACAACACAGTTCTTGAAAAACTATGTCTATATTTATTCCCATTTTCAAGATATACTTAATAATTCATAGACTCCACCCTTTGGCCCAACCGTAACATCACCACTTTTCCGCATCAGTTCATCTTCGTCCTTGTCGCATGATGTAAAAATGAACGGTTCCAAAAGAATATTGTTTTTCTCGATTTCTGTAATTGTAGTATATTTAGTGATACTTGGGTCTACAGTTCTATTCCCTTCTATAATATTTACAGAAATAATTCCCACTACTATGTATGGGTTAGAACTACATACAATATTTCACAATCAAGAACTATGTATGAATTAATTCCTATACTCACAAGATATGTAGTGATTATCCAATAAAAGGGATAATATTCATAGATTATATTTTAATATTATTTTTATTCAATGTCCATAAACACTGGTTTTCATGTATTTTATTAAATTGAACTTCATTTCACAACATCAGGGAATTCTGGTTCAAAGTGTCAATTTGGTCCCAATAAATCATATGCTTGTGGAATTATTTATTTTTATTATCGGAATTTAATATTATTTAATATTATTTATTACTTTTTTGTAAAATTATATCTTAGAAGATCAGTGGATGAATCGCAATGGAAGATGGACTTCTTTGGCCATAGATATAGAAATATCCAGACAATGCATAATGGGTCTTAGGACCATCAAGTAAAACATTAGCCCACAATAAAAGACCAATGATGCTAAAATTTTACTACAAATGTAGATAATTATGGGTAAATTTTAATTCAACTATGAAATGAAATAATTCTGAATTTTTCTGGGTGATCCAGGTGGCCCAATTTGATGATTAAATTTTTGGAAAGATCTGAAGGTCCAGAAAAGTATCCCACCAAATTCAACATAATATTTTTTTGGAATATAAATTTTTGATGAAATTTCATAATAAATATTAGGAAATATGTTTTAATATTTTTTTTCTTCTATGACCCCGAGAATTAGTTCTTCGTAAATTTGGTAAATTCACCAAATCATTTGGAAGGAATTTTTATCCAATTTTCATGTCAACATTGAAAATGGCCTATTTCCTTTTATTTCTCACCCAACTATTACTCTCATAATTAAATTAAATGAAATTGAATGAGGGGTGATCAACACTGGGATCCTAATATCACTATTTAAAAATATACCGGTGATAGAATTTTGGGATCCAAGTTATTCTTTCAATTGTAATGTTTCACCTTTATTTTGTAATTGCTTGTACATTTTTTCGACGTAAGTTATGCCAATCAGATTAGATTCTTAATATATGTTTTTCAAATTCATATTTTTCACACTTTTTCTATCCTTTTTCTTAACACTTGGATACCATTGAATCAAGGTGTGAATTTATTCACACCAAACATTGTGAAATTCCTCCCACAATGTTGCAATGTTCGTTATTTCAATGTTTTTCATCATAAATTTTACCTTCATAAGTGTACTTATCACCTCCATTGGTAGAATAGAGTCAATGGGAGGATAAAATTTTATTTTTTGATACATGAGTTTATCAAGGGTCCATATTGGATGTTATTTTATAATCTTAAATTATTAAATCAGTACATTATTTTAAGAGTTACATTCAATGAGTTACTCTCTTCATTATCTACATCAACATTGTCAATGAATGGTTTTGAGTGCTAGTACAATCCATTTGCTTTGATTTCTCAATAATTTGATCCAAAAAGTGAATTTATGATTATAATTTTCATATATTAGGGACTAAATGGATTAATTATTTTGGATAATTATCTCGTTGTTTGGATACAACATGAAATAATGACATGAAAGTTTCTAAGAAAATAAATTCATCCAATCCACCCAAAGTGATAACCTATGATCAACTCATTATCATAATTTTAATTAAATAAATTATTTAAATATATTTAATAATACACTCAATAGAAAACCCAATTTTTTCCATTTCATAGCCACATCACCCCCATTTTTTTATTTTTCTTTAGATTCTTATTAGGTCCCTATGGATTCGATAACCAAATTTATACTACAAGTGACATCTTAGACCATATACATTCTGTAAATTTGGAGACAAACCAAATTGGGTTATATCTACATGGTCCCATGTATGTAATCTTAGAAACCCATTATATTATTCCCCAATTATATTTTCTCACCTCCTTTCTCTTATCATTTCCCATTTTTGTTTCTATGTGTCCTAAAAATCTCAGATCATAATATCTTTCTACTCTAATGGAGTATATTCCAAATTACCCCATCATAAACCCATTATAGAATAAAATGGAGAATCAATATTGGAATGTTTTAACACAAAAACAAAGCCCTTTTGGTAGATTATGTGAGTACTACCGTACAGGGAACCATCTAAACTATGTTAAGGGACTCAGGATGTCCTTACAAAAATGTTGAACTTGGAGGGAAATTTTTTTAATCAGTGACTTATGTGAGCTATGAGCTAGTGTGAACCTAATTCACTATAATTTGTATTGTTATCTTGGTCTCAATGATCTCCAACAAACTTCTATCACCCTAAAACTTGTGTATAATAATGTTAGAGATCCAAAGGTTATCTTGAAATCTATTTTAGTGACTGTTTAAAATTTCATTTACACTACTGAATTTATTTCCCTTCACAATCACCAAATCTTAGGTCATTGGGAGAAAACCCCCATCAACCATTGCCATACATTCTCATCTACAAATAACTCATTCATCTGTGTTAGGAATGGGAACATGACAATAACCTTTGGAAACACGATCCTTGATCTCAGCATATTTTACTTGAGCTCTACTGTTAGTGGTAATGTGGAAGATCATTAGGTAAAATGTATGTGTAATATTTTATATGAACCTACAAATGATAATGTAATTTCTAATGGATTTATATATCAATATAAATTAAAAAATTTTTATTCTCATGAGGGATCCTTGTATCAATGGCTTGATTTTTTTTAGATGGATCCAATAGTGATTTATCAAGATCACTGTTCACTAAACCATTATGGGAAGCCATAAACATCGAGTACATACCCATTAATGAAAATCATTTTTCCAATTTGGTAGTTGAAACATCTATTAAAAAATAATATATTCTATTGAAATATTTGAAAATTGAAACTATGTATGTTTCAATGTGTCAACTTATGTAGGAAACTATTAGCCAACTTGATCATGAATTAAAGTTCCATCCTTCCACTCCCAAGTATTCCTTTGTATAGGATTAAAAATTTCAATTTTCATTTCATCATTTATAAATGAAAATGATAATAAAATTATTCTTTATGTTTCAATCATGATTTAAAATTAATTGGATGGACTACTTTTTATATTAATGGGATTAGCCAATTCCATTGGACAGATATGATTTTTCTCGAATCAATTTCCAAACCTTCCCACCAAACCCTATGGAGAATCAATAATTATCCAATAGATGTGGTGAGAAATATGATCCTTGAGATGCGGAAATTTGGTATTGGGTATGTTGGGTGGTCTAAGCCAAGCTATCATCTTTAAGAAAAGTGTGTCCCAAGAGGCAACCTATCAACTGCATTTTTTAATTTTTTTTTTGTTTTGTATTTTTTTATTATTAAGTGAATCCTGTTGGGGTTTCCAATTTTATCTACTGTTTTTTTTAGATTTAATATTTTGAGGATTTAAATATTTCAAAATCAAACCCTTGAATTTTATTTTTCAAACATAGTGATCGATCATAGCCTACGATTTTACATGCGACATGAATCTAAAGTGAGAAATTTCTTATTGCTGGATGTCAACTTCAGGAAAGTTGATTTTGTTTAAATTTTTTATTTCAAATCACCCTATCCTCCACTATATTCCTAATTGTTAACCATATATTCTCATCTCTTTCAACACCAAGTGTAGTGTCATTCTATGTTGGGGGATTGAAAATATGGGATTTAAAAAAATAAATTCATTATCTTTTTAGGTGTTAATTTATTTTGGTAAACATGAATACTGAATATAAATTAAGTTTTCAGGGATTTATTTTGATATTATGGATTTTTTATGTTCATGATAATTGTTTTTAGAAAGTGTGGTTGTAAAATGTGATTTTAAACATTTAAAATTATATACTCTTAATAAAAATATCACAGTGGACTTCCATTAGATTTTTTTGTATGTTTGAGTTATTCGGTCCCTTACATCATAGAAGAGGTTTCTTGTCACATTTAGTTTAATTTTATTATAAGAAATTATAAAAAGGATTACTGCATAGTGAAATGTTAATTCCAAATGTTTGGTGTTCGGAACATGATAATCACAACCCCATAGTTTTCTTTCCCAAATTTAGGATTAACATATCCTTTATAGGGTATGGAATTGAAAATATCTATAGTGTTCGCTATACGGTGATCGTGACTCCATAGTTTTCTTTCCAAGAGTTCGTCGTTTCATCTCTATTATGTTAAAAAAAATTTAAAAATTTAAAAATTAAAAAAAATTGGATTCTCATCTTATTGTTTAATGTGATTCCCACTTAGTGCATCTATTTAATTCCCCTTGAATAATAAAATGATTCCCATTTCGTTTTTGATGCACAACACAAAATCAAACTTAATTGAAATTGGATGAAATGTTATGATGGATTTGAAAAAATTATTGGGCATGGGATTGGTATATTCTTATGAACATAAATTTTGTGAAATTATTTTGATTGGTCTCATGATTGTAGGTAATGATCTCTTTTGTTGAGAATTGTATGTTAATTTTTTTTGGAAAATTGAATTTAATTTCCTATTTTTGAGATATTTTTTCTGAGGACATAGAAAACTCTGGTTTGGGGGTGTGATTAGCCACTAAAAGATTCTAATACTAATTTATTATGTTTTAATACTTATGAGATTCAATTTCCATAAACACTTGTTATAGTGAATTTTATTAAATTGATACTTAATTCACGTCATTGGGAAATTCATGTTCAAAGTGTCAATTTGGGCCCAACAAGTCATCTACTTGTGGAATTAATTTATTTTGATCATAAAAATTGGTTA
Organism: Viscum album; assembly: GCA_963277665.1. Taxonomy (NCBI): domain Eukaryota; kingdom Viridiplantae; phylum Streptophyta; class Magnoliopsida; order Santalales; family Viscaceae; genus Viscum; species Viscum album. The sequence continues at coordinate 1,643,578,616 of OY728127.1, read as the reverse complement.
TTTTGGAATATTATTAAAAAAAATTGAAACATTTTATCATATTAGATCAATTCAGAATCATATGGGAAGATGGTACTTCGTAATCATGGATGCATATTTTTATGTACAAAGCATAACGGGTCTTAGTCGCATCAATTAAAAGTGGGTCCCAAAATTTAATCGCAATGATGCTCCAATTTTACCTATATATATATATATATATTATTTGTAATATTTCATTAAACATTGATCAGAGGTAATTGTGAATTTTATGTATGTGATCAAGTCATCCCAAGTTGATGATTAAATTATGGGCGTGATTTGAACGCCCATAAAATCATCTCACCAATTTAAATATTACTTTCACATGGAATATATAATTGGGATAAAATTTCTACATCAATAAGTAGAAATATTTAAAGTCATATTTTTATTCTATTACCCAACCAATGTTAGGACATATTAAATGTGATAAATTTTTGCCAACATGGGGAAGAATCTTGATCTTGTTTTCTATTCTGCTTTGAAAAAGACCAATTTACTTTTATTTATCACCCACCATTTACTCTCTTAATTAAATTGAATTACATTTATTGAGGGGTAATTAACCCTAAGATCCAAATATTCCTATTTAAAGATATGGTGGTGAAGGATTTGGGGATCCATGTTATTCATTAAATTGTAATGTTTCGCTCAAATTTTCTAATTTCTTGTGTGTTTTTCCGACGTTATTTCATTAAATCAAAACAGTTTCTTAATAATTTTTTTTACTATTCCTCTTCATATACAAATATTCTATCATTTTTATTTACATATTGATATTTTGTAAAAAAAGGTGTGAATTTAATCACAATAATAATGGTGAAATTCCTCACACTACGGTGGAGTGTTCATTGTTTGAATGTTTTTTATTTTTTTGTTTTTCCCTCATAAGTATAATACCCATTTACATTGGTAGAATATGATCAAGGGAGGGATAAAATTTTATGGGATCATCAAATGGAGTATAAAGGGTCCAAATTGGATGTCATTTTATGATCATAAATTCATAAAACAGTTCATTGTTTTAAGAGTTACATTCAATGAGTTGCACACTTCTCTATCTTTATTAACATTAACAAGGACGCATTTTTAGTTCTAGTATAATCCATTTCCTTTTCTCTACAACTAATGTGATACTCTATGTGAATTTTTTATTATCCTTGGAATAGTTTATGGATTAAATTGGTGATTGATTTTGGAGAATTAACTCACTGTTTGGATACATCTTGAAATAATAACATGAAATTTTATAAGAGAAAAAATTAATCTAATCCACCCCAATAGATAACCCAGTATCAAAACATTATCTTAAATTGAAATACCTTAATTCCTTAAAACTATTTAATAATTCACTAAATTAAAACCAAATTTTTTCACTTCATAGCCAACCACCCCCACAGAATTTTTGTTCCATTAGGATTTTTCTTAGGTCCATGTGGATTCGATAACCAAAGACGAACTACAAGATAACTCTTACACCATATAACATTGATAAATTTGGTAAAAATCCTATAGAGACTTAGGTATCTCCAAAACTATTCCCAGTCATAATTTAAAAAAAATAAAAAATCTCCCCTCTTTGTATTTGGGATAGACCTACACAAGGAACTTCCTAAACTACACAAGGAACAACCTTAAGAACTATGTGTGGATTGATTACCATCAGCATGGAATATTTAGTGATGCCCATAATTCCATTCAGGAGACCAGCTACAATACCGTATGTTCACATCATTTCCTATGTCCTTACCAGAAGAAATTAAACTAAACATGAATACATCCTTACTTTATGATTACATACTATTCTTAAGTACATCTGTACCACATGATGTAAAACTATAAGGAAATTTCTTGGTGGAATGATAACAAAACTACCCTGAAAATATATTCTTTCCACATGAAGATATATTACCCTAAAAATTTCCTTACCACATTATGTCAAACTGTATGAAAAACATCACAACTACATAAAGATAAAATGTGCAGACCATCGCCCATTTTTTCACTCCTTATCAAATGACCACAAGATCCTTAACTCAGAAATCCCTAGTATCGGGTGATTGAAACATCATTTAAAATTAATCTCAACACATGCACCACAGTTAATTTTTTGAGAACCATATGTTTACTCAATCCATTCACATCCCTCGTAAAAGAAAATTGATATCTTAGTTTTTCCTTTCTATTGACACAAAAGGGATTGGGACCCACAAATTGGTGAACTCATGGCCCAATATTAATAGATTTCTAATTATTGTGATCTTGACCTCATTTAGGAAAAACTCAACACCTTAGAGTGATATGAACAGATCCTTGTATTAATATCCCATATTATAACACATGACCTGAGAAACTTAATCCATAATTTACAATGTTTCCATATACCATTTAGAAGGATGTTGGAGTTATATTGGCTCAGGGTATCCTAATTAAAATCCGGTTAACATATTCTATATTAATTCTTTTTGTGTCTTTACTTTAAACTACCCTCACTTTTGTCAATGTTGTACGACCTTAAACTCTATCCTATAATGTTCCAAATCACATGCCCCTAAACATCTAGTGAATGATACAAAAAACATGTGAAGATATAAACCCACAAAGGGAGACCTTAGAAAAATTCATCCCTTTTATTTATAAACTATTAATATTAAATTTTTAGGTAAAATTAACTGTGAAAATAAATAAGTCATACAGCTCATAGGGTCCACTCTATAGCCCTAGTAAAATCCAATCTATGCTCGTTGGACCCCCTGGATTAGGAAAAAGTTATAGAAATGATTTTATAGACCTCTACACCATGATTATATATTTTTTATGAAATTACACATCTTTTAGTTTGCTAGAACCATTATTGGATATTACATTTTTCAAAAATCAAGCTTTTTTATTTGAGTGCCTCAGATCACTGTAAACCTTCCATAGACCATTGAAAAGATATCTGGACTCAAGGGACCATTTTCATTACTATGCATGAATTCCAATGTCTCATGCATATGCACTATTGTTCATCAACCAAATTTGTCTCACATCATAAAGGACATTCCAATCCTCATGATCCCTGACTTCATCGTGACAACAGTCAATACCTCAATGTGTCTAAACTACTCCTGGTCTAATTTTCCAATATCATCCTCCCAATCTAAACACTTTAGAAAATGATTTAAAATCTTCATACCAAATTATTCAAGTAGGTTCAACATCCTCAATGTTATGTTACCGTGTTGTGTACACTTTCTCAAGGCCAAAATACGACACTCTATTCTTGAACATTTAATGTCACATGCCTCGTGAATAAAAACTAAATGGTTTAGAGATAGATAATAACAATGAGAGATGAAATCACCAAGGTTTCTACAGACTTTCTTTGACATCCTTCTTTACATGCCCGACTTCATCATCTTGGCATTTGAGTTATCAAAAATATTTTATCTCACTCAGATAGACGTAGAAATAATCTTTTCTTGTTTATGATTTTGACACATAAGGTATTTAACCCACCAAATAAAGGCATATACTCCTTACAATAAAATATCATTTATCCCTACGATCCTAGGGACCAAAGGATAGAACCTAACATCATAAAATTTATGGGGCATACCTAGTTTGTCTACTCCATAAAATATCCATAAACTCAATATTTTGTTTTATGATTTATCTCTCCCACATTACAACTATCTAGGAGGAGCTACCATCACTAATATTTCTCCCTCAAGGATATTTCTATCCAAAAATCTATTAGGACCCTTGTAAAATAATGGTCATTGGACCTTTTTGGCCACTGTATCAACGTATAAGAGATTAAACCAACAAACTAAAGTCTTTTGCTCCTTGGAAAAAAGGAACCCCACTCCCGGTGACCCTGAGAAACACCACATCACAACCTAGTACCGTAGTGTGTTTTATCTCATTTTTGGCATGTCGCACCATATTCCATGTTCATTGATATCAGGTCCATGATAAGAGACCCTAAAGTACATTACACTAAAGGTCCAATCAAAAAGACCCAAAACTAAAGAACACAGAAGGTCCACACTCAAGGACCCTAAACTACAGTACCCCCATTGTCCAAACTCAAAGACCCTAAACTACATAACGACAAAGTTCAAAGCTCAAAGACCCTAAAATAAATATTTACAAAGTTCTAAGATCAAAGGACCTATACAATAACACACCAAAGGTATAAGATCAAAGACCATAGAAAACATCTCACCAAAGCTCCAATCTCAATGGCCATAAATTACAGCACACATAGTTCTAATCTAGAATACCCTCAATTACAACACAAAAGGGTCCAAGCTCTATGACCCTAAATAACTACACTCAACGTTCCAAGACCAAATAACATAAATTATAACACTCCATAGATCCAATATTAGAGAATCTAAATCACATTATACTAAAAGTCTGAGATAAAAGACCCTAAATAGAGAAATATTTGGTTTGAGATAATGGACCCTAAAATAATGTGATATAAGGTCCAATCCAAAAAAACATAATCTTAATCCTGGTAGTTATTTATACTAAATAATATTTTAAGGAAAACTACATGACCTTAGCACAATCAAGACCCCCTATCGAAGCACATCACCATTTGTAGAAGATAGATAACTGTCCCTCTAAGAGATGTATCCTACCGAAGCAATCCATTTGAAAGTCAGATGATCTCAGGATAACCAAGAAAAATAATCAATATAGATTCTCATATTGGTGGGAATTTATAACAAGTTCTCCAAAGGAATATATTATGATTTAAATATTCAGATCTAGACATTTAGGTTTCCGTTTTGTTAAGAAAAGGATATGTAGAATTAACAATTATCAAAATAATTGATCAATGAAATTTCATGAACGTCATGAATGAAAGAGTAATAGATAGTAATATAAAATATTCCTGAAATTTAATCCATTCATAGTGTACAAAAATTGGGAGGAATATTCACATTTTGGAGTCCCTTCGAAGTCTCAGAAAAAACAAATGCATTTCTAGGGTCGTTGTAATATAAAAGTCACTCGGCTACAGTGGTACGGTCTATAAGAGTCTGATAGAAAGTGTCATTCAAATTATAGAGGTTCACTCACCTCGCTTCTTCAGTTTATACCCCAATATGATGAGACTCGACTGAAGTCATAAAATCCTCAACCCACTTGCATGTCATCTCCAAGTAAGATGATAATGTTGAATGATCATACCAGAGAAGAGTTATGATTTCCTTGAATCTCAATATCTACATTGTCCAAGAATCTATCTAAGCCTATAATTTGGATGTTAATTGAAGTCCTTTCTCCAATGCTTCTGAAACCTCCCTCCATTTCTTATATAGAGGAACCTAATCTACAAGAACAAGAAAATACCTTTCACTAAAGGCCATAAAATATCAGGTTATGATTATTTACTACATAATTTCAAACATATCATTTAAATAAAAACCACCTACAACAGTATCCTAAAATGACTAATGAATGTCTTACCCTAGGTCATGGAATAATCACTAGGGTTATCAGTGATCAAGACATGAATCTATTGCCACATCAGTCTACATTGTCCATGAGCCTCTACAACTGATGATGTAGGAATAGCATGAGGAAGACATGCCAATTTAACCAATGAAAAAATAGATGAAGAATCCCCATTATCCCTTCTATCAATAATTATTTAATAATTTGGATTCTGTAAGAGGATTAAATTCTTAAACAGAGTGTGTTTCACCATTATAATAGTTGTAACTTGAATGATATTACTTTCTTGAGTTTTGCACGGATCTTTAATTATTTCCATCATTGACTCTAAAAATGGGGTTGGCAATCCAAAGGCATGTCCATAAGAAAAAAAATAGTTTATCACACAAATCAAATAAGATGCTTCCCAGGACAAGGCAAAACCTAGGGTAAGGAAAGTGAAAGTAGAATCAATCCATGGATTCATGATCTCAACCATATTATATTCCCATGTCATTAACTTCCAAAATTGGTGCATGGCCCCATGATGTCTCTCCCCTCGAATTCAAACTGAAGGAATAGGGGAGACCCATTGAATAAATCCAAATTAGTGATTAAATTGATAATGGGAATAAGGTTTGTAGATAACTATCTCAACCACTTTGGCAATGAGAACCCCATCCTAGGGAGAGATCATATATGACCTCTGTTCAGTGGAACCATTGTCCCTAACAATAACTGATCTAGTAAATGTGTGGAAAGATGTAAAATTGAAGCTTTCAGATTGTAGTAAGGAATCATTATCCTTGATGGGGCTTAGTTTCATATCTCTATCCCTACATATATTCTATAAATGAGGGTGGTATGAAGCGTTGGGGATCCTGGTGGTGTCTAAATATTCATAACAATGAAATTTCTCCCCTATATAGCCAATCCAATACTAGAGGGGACTGATAATCATGTAAGGGGTTCTACCTTGTTGAATATGGACCAAGATCTGGTAAAGGAATACATGGGAGGGTACTACCAAATTGAGATGTTTTTCGTCTAAAATTAATGCATCTATCACCAATATACTAGCCAAGATCTCTGAGCATGTGTCACAAACCAAAAAAATCCACACATTCAAGAAAATGACAATAAAGATTGTCAACCTAAATTATGGAGAGATATTTGAATTCACACAATAGCCCCATGAGGAATAATCCCCAGCTTCCATGATAACCCAATATAATCCAGTTCCATTGTGGGCCAACTGATAATGTTACTGATGAGGATGTATAACTATGGGCCTATATCCACTACATCAGTGAAATATATCTATCAAATCATTGAAAGAAACGACTGAACATGTTTTCATCTCGTTGTTCAATTTATCTTTTAGGATAATAGTAATCTCCCAAGAAAAAACTTGTTTGTTCAATAGATTATCCCAAACATCAAAAATATAGAGGAATTAAACATACATTTCTCTATGAGGGATGTTACCACTGTGTTGTTAGATATACCATATTCGTATACCCACTTCACCATGGGTTAGATTGAATGTGTTATTTCTAAGGCACCAATGACTGATCGTATCTCATAGATGGTTGGGTTGGTGTTAAAAAATGTACTTGGAAATCCACCCCACTTCATAAAGATTAACTCTATATTGCTGATCAACAAAATATATGCACCTTTATCTGGACCATAAGGGTCATGCCCATTCATCATTAAAATTTCCACCGAGATGGAGATCCAAAATCAAACCCCGTCCAGTTCATGCGCTGTTCATAGAGGAAGCAAATATAGTCGAATAACATCAAGGAATGGGCTGTTGATAAATTTTACATCCATATGGACATGACAGTAAGTTATCTAATCTATAATATGGCCCTTGATACTGAGATGTGATCATTCGATTGTCCTTGGAAATTTTCATTTGGATATTGTCAAGAGAGGCTAAAGGCCATCAATAAAGAAGATTAGAGTCTGGAGGTGGGAGGGAACATCATCTAGAACACCAATCCTACATAGAAGAAGTTGATGAGATAAAGGATAATATCTTATTTTATATGAGTTAAACCTATTTAGAATAATTATTATAATACACACAAAATTGAGGGTCGACATTGTGATTCCTATATATCACAACCATTTTATTGGCCACATATAAGGGATATTTATGAGAACCAGAATCCATCGATACAATAGTCAGAGAATATTTAAAAAAATAGTTACATAAAATATTTTCCAAAGGAATAAACTTAGTAAGCCTATATCATCATGTTCATCGCATGAATCGGTAAGGTATTTAAAAACCACATTAAGGGTTCCCGAATGACCAAGTCTATTAAGGATGCACGGTTCGCATAACCACTGTAGGTAATTGAACATTATCATGACCCTCTTGAGACTCATTATCAAGTGACCTAGACATGGTCATGTGAATTTCATGGTAATCAGACGATAAAATGATCTATTTAGGGGATCCCATGGGACCCTAAAGAAAATCACAGTCCTAATGGATTATATTTAATAAATTACCAATGAATAGTTCACGATTGGACAAGACATGCCCCCATGTAAAATTTGTCTTGTAGGGAGTTCTCCTAAAATGGTGGCACAAGATCAGGTCTCGTGAATAGGATTCATGATCAAGATTTATGGAAATGTCTGGCGATAAAGGTAACATGAAATGAGAAAAGAGAGATTGATATAAAGATGGGGTGATTAGTGAAGTATTATTCCCTCCATTCCTTTATATATTAGACATCTCACATAATACCAACCATGAACCTGGAGACCAAGTATCACCCAAAACACTGACTCAAGATAACACCAAAGACACAAGTGGGCATTTACTTTTCCCAAAATTTAGGTCTTTTCCCTAAAGACAACACTCCTAAGGCTGAAGGGGGGTATTTTTTAATTCCCTCCAAATGAGCATCAATAAATTAAAAATGGGGGTAATATATGAATTTGGGTATTATTATTCCCACAAAAAGATTGAATGAAGAAGGTGGTTGAGACCTTTATGTTTTGTGAGCCCTCAGGGGACTCACTATCGCATGACCACTAGGTCATGTGAATACCTTTCATGTAGATATTCACCTACAATGGATCCCATAAAACACCTTTAAACAGGCCCTCCAAATCTTATGAAGACACTCAAGACAACCAGTGGTCATGTATAGGTAGTCATGTATGCTCCCCCGGTCCACCTGATCTCTTAGTAGCAAGAACCAAAAAATCCAACCTGAAAATCCTTTAAATATAAGGAAGAAGCTGCCCAAAGGGAGGAGGCATCCAGCTATCTCTAAGATCATGTGCCTCATCACCAAAGGGAAGGAATATTTTCTTGACAATATTCATGTAATTTTTCCTGACCCTCAAGCCTTTGAAAAATAATAAAATGAATTAAAAAGGGGGGATATGAGAGCTACTGGTGGATGTAAAAAGGGATGTGACACTCCATTGGTGATCCAGAAGACACCGCAAGTCCTCAGTGACTTGTCTTACTCAACTCAGAAAAAAATCACTATGTGTTTTCATACTCACCTTTAAATCATCCCCATATATGTCATGGAAAACATGTGAATACCCTTTGGATCCCTATGGGGAATTTATTGTATTTTTTTTTCAGGAAATGAACACGCATTTTCATAGGACCTATGTTGGTCACACGATGCATCATTAAAAAATTAAGTAATTATATTTGAAATTAGTCATGTAATCTCAAATGGATCCCAAAACATTTTAAAATAAAATAATTGAAATAAAATTAGGAGGAGGTAGAAGCCTCTCGCAGATATAATACCCTTGAAATTTTCTATGGATGCAGTGTAGTCCCGCAAGACTCTTCGAAAACCCCATTGATCTCATAGAAACCCCCCAAAATCCACCATTTCCTCAAGAAATGTCCCAATAAAGGCATTAGGCTCCACAAAAATTCCATTAAATTTTCATTTTTATCTTTTGATGTCCATTATACAAGTCATTATTGTAATTAGAAGTTCTTCGACATAACCGTATGATAAACATTTCAACATTAAATTGAAATAGCCCAAAAATGGAGGAGTTTACATGAAGGATTTGCAGTCACTAAAAGTAATACCATGTCCCCAAAGTGATCCATGAAAAAGGCTCATGAAGATATGTGCTTGCAGACCCCTTAATCAACTCCATCTTGGATCGACACCTAATTCACCGTGAAAAATGGTTAACAACCAGGGTGGCAGTACATATAAATGCCCCACCAAATCATGAAAAATGAACCATTAACTACCGTGGCCACATGACAGCTACCAAATGATGAAGACCAAATAGAATACTATTTATTATGATATAGAGAAAAAATCTATGAATTTGGAACTCGTGCTATAGAGGATTTCTCAGGGTAGCTGATCTTGTGAACGACAGGTCTTCTATCTTGTAATATACCAGTGAACATATGTATGCATCATTTTCCATGGATAATGAAAACCACATGATCTTTTAAAGATCACATGAATGGATCCTATCATGACATACGATTAACCTACCACATGTCTTCTAGATCGTGTGACACTTGAAATAAATTGGTACTGAATGAATCTAAGGCACACATAATAAAAGGGCAGGAATAATGACTGAAGGTGCAATGCTTAAAGAAATGCAGATTCATTGACCCTCATGTGCTTCCCGTGAGCCATAAAAGACAGATGTAATAACTGGTACATGTCACTAGGATCTCACAATGATCCTTCAGTATTCCTCCAAGTTCATGTGATGTCTTCTGTACATGTGATATAATGTCACACAATTCCCCCTGGGCACACCACCACAGTCTCACAAATCCCTCTAGGTCTATCACTGAAGACATGAAATTTCTTTAAAATACATTTCTGGACTCATGTAATAGAACCAAATCATATCATCCAAGCCTCATGGGTGCATATATTAATGTCAATAAAGGATCTCACAATACCCTCTAGGAAAGTCATTCGAGACTTGTGATTCCATGATACATGTCAACCCTGTTTTGTGATGTCATCCAGTAATTTTATCCAAGGCATGTGACACCCTATGAGACATGTAGTATTGACTCTAGTGACACCCTACATATGTGTGAAGTCAACTATTGAGAATGACACTATGTAAAGTCTCATGGATCATGTTACACCCTCTGGACAAGACAGTCAGGTCTGGCGATGGCTCCTAAGACAAACCACCTAGATCTTACAATATCTTATAGACAATTCAGCATTGATCATGTGAAAACCTTCATATATTCCACCCTAGTTACAAAAATTCCATTAAAATGAACAAATATATCATTTAGTTGTATTCATATATTCCAGGAAGATACTATCTTACATATCAGGATAAGAAGGAAATCAACAGATGTTAAGAGGGAAAGAAGGTCATAATGGAAACCTCATAGTGTAATCCTATTCCAGTCACATAACATGACATGTCCTATTATCTAGGTAAATATCAGAGTGTAAGCCCCAATCAAAGGAACTACGGTGACTCAGATTCCTTACACATTCAGGATACATAGTCCACCTCTTCAAGGTTCGAGCTCAACATCAAGAATTCAATGGGATATCCCAATATATAAGTCCCTTAATATATTTGAACTGATATTTATCATTTTTCATCCCTTGTTTCTCATACCGAGAATAACTCAGGTGGGAATAGGGAGTTGTAATAATCATTTCATCAACATTATAAGTATTTACAATGAAAAAGGAAATATCAATGTGTAATCCCCAAAAAAGGAACTATAACAACTCTGATTCTCACCATAATTGAGATACATGGGATGTCCCTCTAGGACTCAATCCCCAAAAAATGGTTATCCAAATCACCCCAATAAATGCTTTCCTTGTGATGCTAAACGAAATGGGTCAACAAACCACATGGGATATGATTCATGCAATGAAAAAGATATGTAAGATTCATCCTAATGAATGATTCACCTCCTTGAAATATTAAATTGTTTTTTACATAGTAGAAAATTTTAAAGATCTTGTTAATACAACTTCAACACATAAGAAACCTCCCATTATAGGGGAACAATGGAGAACCTCATATACATAGTTGGATTGACTAAATAATCCCATTATTTTTCATATGAAATAGAATTACACCATAATCATTAAATTTGGGTCACTGGTCCCTTATCAGGATTAGGAAGTGATTCAAAAACATATCTTAAATATTTAAGAGATTCCCATAGTAGAAAAATTTTACCCCAAAAAGGGTGTGATGTTCCTAACCTCCCATCCTCTCAAACAATGTGAGTTCCTAGGAATCAGTTGGTGTCAAACCCCAAAGGACCGCCACCCTTTGGAAAGAATGTCACTACCCGGTTTTGATGTGGGAACTATTGAGTTTTCAAGGGAAGTCTAAATAATGGTAATAATTATGTGAGAAATGGAGCCAAGCCTTAAACCCCCTGAAATCCAATCATTAGTTGAAAACCATTCCACATCATGAAATTCTGACAAAACAGATAGTCTTGTATCAAACAACACATCAACGGGTAGATGAATCGTGAATCATACCTCTGACATTATAAGCGCCTATATGTAGAGTAATTGGATTAGATTTCATATCATATAGATGACTGACCCCTATACACATGCCTCTATCCTGACTATTACATCACTAAACCTGCACTCTTAGATCCATTTCTAAAAACATTATATTTATATTTTTGGATTTATTCCTCTAAACATAACTAATTTTTTCAACCAGAAACATACAACCAAATAAATTAAATATTTGATCACATATATACCTAATAACCATTTACTTTTAGAGTTTTATAGAATTACGAAAAACTCTTACATAAACAATACCAATGTATTCAAATGAGTATTCTCCCACTAAACCAAAATTTCTTTATTTCACATTAAGGAATCATCACCATCCACATAATTCCCATAAAAACATAACTCATTAAATATCACTCTTGATAACCTAGGGAAATTGTAATATAAGAAAGGTGAGATCAGATTCTCAATAAGGATAAACATAATAATCAACAACTGAATATCATCATGGAGAAAAACATTATCCTAACTATATGATAACATAATCAAGGATCATTATCATAACATAAGAGAAATAATACCCCTAAAAACATGTATCATTAATAATGAATCATGAAATAAATCATTAACAAAGGTTGGATTCCTAAGAACCACTAATCATGATCCATGTGATGTCAATCATAATCAATGGAAATATAAAGAATAATGAAAACTTATTGGAATTTTGAAACATTATCTTTATAGATCCTTCACTGGACCCTTAAGAAATTGGAATAACAATATGAATAACTTATAATATAATTTTTAGAGAACATAATCATTTCTAAATAAGCTATATAACTATAATGGGATCAACCCATCATATCATGTGCTATAATGGGGCCCAAAACAACATATCATTGACTATAATGGGGATAAAACCATCAAATATTAGGATATATAGTAGATAAACCCTTTATAAAATCTATATTAGGTTCACCCATGAGCTATAATGAGGATCAACCATTCATAAATAATTTTTGAGTACCATTACATAATTAATGTTCCTAGATATTTAGCCTCGTCATAAAACTCAAAGAAAAATACATTATTCCTTGAATACCATTATTAACTTTAGGGAAAGGAATGGGTTCCATGAAAGTAACATTGAAATAACTATAATATATCGAGATAAATAATTAGGATAGTATCATTACATAATATCCCCAATGGAGAAAATGTAAAATCAAGGTTGGTGGATATCTAGGAATATAATACCATTAAAATTTCATTAAAATAATATTTATGTAAAATAACCTTTTCTATTTGAAAGAAACTTTTATGAAATAATAATTTAAAAAATATTATGAAAATACTTTTATTTATAATAAAAATGGAATATTATAATTGAAACAATAAATAAAATGATGGTTATGATGGTGGTAAAATCCACTCATAATGTAAATGTTAAAAATAAAAAATATTTTATAACATTTTTTAGAGGGAGTAAAATGTGATCCATTTGGAAAATGTTAAGAATTGTTCATTTAAAATCATTTAAACTAATTTCAATGACAATGTAAAATATATTTATGAAATAATTTATGTTTAGAAAATAATATTTCTGAAATCATTTTAGAAAACCTTGACATGGTAGAGGGATATTCCTGATATAAATGAAAGGTACAATATCAGTATCAGTTAAGAAAACATTTTTGATATTTATTCATTCAATAAAGGAGGAAAGGGGAATTAAACATGTGAACCACATTGAAAATAAGAGAATGAGAAAATATATTTTCAATCATAAGCTCTGTAGAATAATAATATTAAATAAAACATTAAATATCATGAACATAATTATATTAATTGTATGACATGTCCAAAGGGAATTATGTAAACCATTCTAAATAAATTGTGCGTAATATTAAAATATGCGTCATGAAAAGAAATTGAGTTGAAATCCATTACTAATCCAGTAATATCTGGATCAAAACATCATGAAAGAGAGAACATCATAAGGATTAATAAATAAAAATAAATTTAATGAGAAGATTCATAAATTATATTCATCAGAAATATATACACCACAAAATAAAAATAAGCGGTGAATAGGGAATATGTATCATGGAAAAAAACTGAGATGAGAACCCTTTAGTATATTGGAAATCTCTGGAGCCCAACATCAAAAAAGGGAGATCCTTATTTCAATTTTTAAAACTGAACAAAATATCATGAAAATAATTATAAAATACATTAATGGTAATTATATACACCACACAATGAAAATATGTGGTGAACATGGCCTATGTATCCTAGAAATAAAATTGAGACGTGAAAACCTTACATCGAGTCCAGAAATTCCATGTATGTTCATTAACTCCTACATAATAATATTATATGAATTAGTTAATTTCAAAATAAGTTTTTCCAATTTCAAAAGATTATCCTTATATCATTTATTTCATTTATTTTATTCACATAATTAATTAATTAATTAGTTAATTTCATGTCTGGTGTTTTGAGGATGTTCTGCCCATATTGTTAAAATGACTTCAGTATTATGATCCTGTCCATAGTGGTATTTTTTATAAAATAGGGAATTATTATTATTATTTAATTATCAATTTTATACATAAAATATACTTTTCAAAAAGTCCATGAATAATTTCTATAAAAAATGATCTATGTTTTAATCTGGGAGATAGTCTGTAATATGTATGAAAGAATAATGTTTCCATTTTTCAAAAATCATTATGGAAAGAAAGTAAACTTTTTACCTTAAAATAATTAGAATTATATTTTATATATCATATTATTTCATTAAATACACTAATATATACAATAAATGTGATTTGGTAATAAAAAATGACTCACGTCACTTAGTGAAGCCGAAGTATATCATACACAAGAACATTGTTATCATATTACAATGGATGGTACATTAATAAATTATATGATATATTATTTTTATGTAATTATTATTATTTTTTTAGAATCTTGTATGAAAAATAAATCTATCAACATGTATATTTCTGATAAGGTATTATGGAAAAAAAGTTAAATCACGTCGTGAGGTTATAATTAGTCATACACACAAATGATAGTTTTGATTCCCATTTTATTGAAGAGGATGTGGATTTAAGTTATTCCATTAACATAATAACATACCAATATATGGGATATTATAATTTTATTATATCATAATTTATTAATATTATTTTATAATGTTATAAGAAGAAAAAAAAAATTTCCGGTCAAGAACGATACCTCTCCTTCGGACCACCTCATTAAGATTACACCTAAAGAATTACTAGATTGGTTTTATTATCAAAATAAAGAATAAATAAATTGGGGATGGATGTATGTATTGGATATGGGTCATTATTTTCATAAAGAAAATGTTACATTCTGAAATGGGTTCAACCAAAATGTTTCCTAAATTAGTTGGCCTCATGGCCTCAGGTTTACAACCTTGCACACTTGTGGCTTCGATCTACCAGTGAGGGATTATGGTGTGTCCATTAGAAGAATGTTCCTTCATGTAATAGTTTAGAACAATCTATAAATATAATGAAATAGTTTAAAAGGAATATTAATTAAAATTATATATAAAAATGGCTATGGAAGTGAGCAATAATCATCCATCAATAATAATCAACTCATAAGATATAAAATGTATCATATACCAAAAGATGAAAATGTATTCCATGATATATAAAACAATAAAACATTGATAAAAATAATTATTAAATAAATTATATAAAAGGAATAAAATATAATACAAAAAATATCCACCATCTTGATCGATGTATTAGTCTTCTTCTTCCAAGCTCCATCATAAATCAAGAAAGCATGATTAGGTTTCCAAAGTGGGATGCTTCCACTTATGATTACTTTCATAAATTTAATCTTCATGGGTATAAAATTAATCACTGATAATGTGTGAGAAAAATATAAGTATTCCACCTCCAATGGCTTCTATACAATCTACATTGTGAATGTTAACAGAAACAATGTACGGTTATATATGTGGATCTAAATAGATTACATTAATGTAAATATATTAATTCCTAATTCATCCATAGATATTTTATGAACATGTAATCATTTTATTATTTACATTCATGTATATAATATGTGTCAACAACACTATACATTATAGAGATATTGTAAGAGGATCCAATGTTTACCCATGGAATCTAGTAATGATGATAATAGTGAATAAGATACATATTCATAATCAAGGAATATTATGAGGTTGATAACAGTAATAGATTATTAAAGGTAATAAAAAGGAATACTTTTCCTCAATGGTAGATATAACACAATAATAAGATGAATCCTGGATATAAGGGTTCTGAGTGTAATCCAAGGGGTATCACACAAGGCATTCCAATATAAATGACTCTAATTGAGTAAAATGATATCATAAATGGTAATCACAGGCTAAGAATGATAGGGCCGAATGGGGTGAATCCATGGCGCCACATGTCTAAAGACCCCATACTATATCTTAGTAGTGTATCCAAGGAATACTTATTTATATAAGATAGTGTATGGATCCTATTTTGTCATGATGTTCCTTCACTAGTAGAAAAGGACCAGGTTCCAAGGTGGGTATCTCCATTGGAGACCTACTCCATGAATTATAAAGTTATCTTATAATTTTTCAAGGAATTTCCTCATGAATCCAAGGCTGAATCACTTTTAAACACTACTATAATGATAAAAGGTCCATATTCAATATTATCCGTATAAGTAAATGATTTTTTAATTTTGGCCGTTTAAAACTAAAGCCATTTTATTATTCAAGAGGTTAATTCCATCTCCATTCATAGTTGGCGACAAGGTTAGATAGGACAAGAAACCATTTATTACTTTCATTCCATATTCAATTATTCGGTTCATTCCATTACCTTTTATAATTATGACTAGGAGGGATAATGGCTTGCAACAAATTAGTATTCAAATACAAATAACTATTCCATGTAATATTTATATATTGAATACTTTCCAATTATATGTCAAATTATCATTATTAAACTAGATCACTTACCTTATATAGTTCAAGTGATTATTATACGTGTTCTCAACATTTAAAATTAATTCATTTAATTAAACCACTTACCATATCAGGTTCACTTCCTATCCACCCGAACGATTGTGCAAACAGTCATAACAAGATATTAATGGAATAAATAAGGGGGGACCCGACTTGGGGTGGATGGAGTTGAAACCATAGCATCTAATGATGATAAAAAAAATATGAAATTAATCTTTAATATGAGCATAATGAATATAATAATGGCATGTAAATTTTATGAATCATTGTTTGATGATTTCAGCTAGCGTATAATGACTACAGTTTATAAAATGGTGATAATTTTAAGGATAATTCATAGAACACCTACATAGTGCTAATATAACCCTTGTGGTGTAGTATCAGACCTTAGTTTATGTTAGATCTAAGGAAAATGGAATAATAAATCAATTTTCTAATAAAAGGCCATATGTTCCTCCATCATAATAGTTGCATTGAGGGAATGAAAAATGATGAACCCACCCATGAATATCACACATTTAGGATTCCAATGCTATAAAAAAAGATCGATCAGATATCAAATAGAATATTTACAATGGATTCTAGGTGGAGGGTAATTGAGAACCTTCACTGGGAGGGAGGTGGATCTATTATATCCACAGGAGAAAAGTGGAGAAGGAAAAAAGATATTAGTAATTTTAAATTTTTCCAAAGTATTCTAGAGTCACATTGTTTGGTACTAATGTTGGATAAACGGTGAGCCAACTCTGTGCACTTCACTGTCTCAAGAGGGAACCTGCATGGATAGGCCACACGATTTGAGAGACCATACACCATCTATAAAAGTTTTCTCTTATAAGAACTATATAAATATAATACCAGAATACAACCATAGGTGAATGGTTTAGGAATTGTTTGTGCACTAATTTCCCCAATATAAGTCCCCACACTATTAAAGAAAATGATGTGTACATACTCACATGGTTTCTACTGAATTTTTACCCC
Source organism: Viscum album (assembly GCA_963277665.1). Taxonomy (NCBI): domain Eukaryota; kingdom Viridiplantae; phylum Streptophyta; class Magnoliopsida; order Santalales; family Viscaceae; genus Viscum; species Viscum album. Next base: position 1,643,560,601 of record OY728127.1, on the reverse strand, counting down.
TTTTATTATCTCCACTAGTCAAGGTTCTATGCTCCAAACAATCCTTGTAAACCCCTAAAACCATTATAATATCATTAATAATCTATAACAATTTTGATATAAATAATTAGAATGAATATTAAAGGATCCATACTTCATATAAAAATTGTGTTCTTACAGTCTTCCCCCCTTAATGGACCTCATACCAGAGTTCTCCTTCCAAAGAGGAGAAAAACATTCTGAAAACAACTCCAACCACATAGAACATATGTCAACATCCCACTCCATAGTATCATCCTTCACATGGTTGTACTTCCATAACACTTATACTAAATGGAGAAACCAGTATTATAGAGCCCTCATGTATTTATCATTGATGAAAATGGGATATTTATTAATTGATGAATCAACATAAAACTCAACCCCCTTGGGATCAATATTTTGAGATGGGTTGACATGATATTGGATAGTTTGTGAAATTTGGTAGGAATTGTGCATGAAATGGTTCCTCTAAGATAATAAAAACTGATATTCCACCATCTAGACACTATCCAGAATCTCAAAGGTCCCTATATAATGAGGCGACATCTTCCCTTACCTCTATATCCCTCTATTACCATGTCTGGGTGATACCATCAAGAAAAAACAATCCATAACTTAAAAATCGGGTGGTCAAAAATGGTAATCGACATATGATTTCCATCTAGATTACACAGTAGAGAAACATTTTCTGACCAACTGAACCTTCTCCAATGTCTCCATCCTGATATGAGGACCTAATAGTGCCACCACTCTAACTTATGACTAGTATAGGGATTAACAGCCTGACATACAATACAAGTCCCTGTACAAAGCCATCAAGATCATTGCCTAAAATCTATTATTACTCTAGAAATAAACAAGATGAATATGCTTCTCCCATGAAAAATTGAAATCAAGGATGTGTGCTCAAATCATGTCCTCAAATGCATGTTTTATCCATTCCAACTAGCCATCATCTTGAGCATGAAATTTTTTTCTCAAAAGAACATGTATACCCGAATCTCTCTGTAACCTTTTCCAGAACCTCAATGTGAAATGGAAATCCCTATGTGAAACGATAGTAAGATGGACCCTTTGTACCCAAATAATTTTATCGTCCTACATTCCACCCAAATCGTCAACTATGAAATTATCCTAGATTAGATGGACGTGGGATACATTTTTTATTTAATCCACAAATACCCAAATGGCATCACTACCATTAGGTGACCTCCTAAATCCAACTGAAAAATACATTGTTACATTTTCCCATTTCCATTTTGTGACTGAAAATAGCTATAACAATCCAATAGACAACTGGTGCTCAACCTTCACATACTGATCGGTGGAACACCTATTGATAATGTAATATATCTATCATTTCATCTCAGACCACTAATACTAGTGATGTATATCATGATAATTCTTCCATATTCATAGATAAACTAACCACTATGATGAGTGGGAAACTCATGTTAGTTCCCCTCTAATTTCTATATGAACCCAGACAGTCCCATGTATATGCATGATTTCACATCCATCAACAGACCAATCAAGAGGTGGGTCCTCACCTGAAAAACTCTCTCAGATAACCAAGCCTTCGGGATCTGAAAACTGCATACTCTTCACCATATCAAGGAGAGTAGAGTTTTTTTCCAAATATATAAGATATTAATAATCTTGAATCTCATGAAACACCATATACAGCTCATAAAATAGGGAAATCAGTTTTTATTCACCATTGTATTATTGAATAACCTATGCCTGATTCTTCTATCTCAGTGTGTCAACAACTGCATTACCCTTTCTATGTGTATATATAAGATAAAAGTTATAGTAATGAAGTTATTAGACCCACATTCACTATCTTCAATTCAATTCACATAGTGTAAAGATATATTTGACCCTATTATGGTCTATATAAACCCCAAATTTCTCTCACATCAGATATTTTCTCCAGTATCATAATACAGGGACAACTACCGCTAGCTCGAGGTTTTTAATCTCATAGTTACACTCACGTGGTCTTAACAGGATAGATCCACAAAAAATTATTATATCCCCCTACATTAAAACTTCACCCAAAATGAAGCCTGATGTGTCACATTATAGTGTACAACATCTTCAAGGAAAATAATGAATCAGAATCGGTGAAGAGGTAAGCCTTATGTTCACCTCTTGAATGGCCTTCTCACACACTTCTGACCACGAGAACATCACCCCCTTCTTATTAAGACTAGTAAGAGGTGAATTAAGTCATGAAAAGTATTTTATGTAATGTCTCTAACATATATATAGCCCTTAGAAACTAGGAATGTTAAACACATTCTTGGGATGAAACTAGGAAACTACAACATTCATCTTTTAAAGGTCAACTAATTCTATTGAATCTAATATAATACTACCCATGAAGTGATCCTTCACAATCCTAATTGGTATTTATAAATATTAGATTATAGATTATGCCCTATTATTGTATTCAAAATGATCACAAGTTGTTAATAATAGTTTCTATGAGTATGAGAATACACCAAGATGTCACCCATAATGACCAACAAAAAAGTGTTGTTTCAGTTATAAACCCTATTAATAATATTATGAAAAATAATGTGAATTAATAAGACCAAATGGTAAAACGAGATACTCATAATGACCATACCTTTTTTTAAAAGGTTTATAAGTTATGTTGGAAGGCTTAACTCACACCTGATGATAGACGAGTCTCATTTCGATCTTTGAGAAAACCCTAGCTCCTCAAAGTTTATTAAAGGGATCATATATTCAAGGCAGTGGATACTAGGTCTTAACTATTATATGGTTTAACCATCGATAATATTTTCATAGCACAAGGGTCCCACCATCCTTCTTTTGGAAAATCATGGGTGAATCCTTAGAATAAGGGTATAGTTAGACAAACCCATTAGAATCAAAATATTACAACCATCTCTTGATATCTTGGAGCTTAGTGGGTTCTATCTCACACATAAGAATATACAATAGCTATTTTCTTATAATGACCTCGATAATAGACTCTACATTTCTCTCATGTGGTAATCTAGAAACATTGTCAGGAAATATGCCTTTGAAATGACCTATTACCACATAAAATATATTAAGATGTATTATCATATCCTCTATGAAGAGACAAGAAATATGGTTAGTCACTCAACATAGACTATGATTATTTTGTCTATATCAACCATCATAGACATTCCACTCACCATTGTGGTGACAACTTACTTCCACTAGTGATGTAAACAGTACCATATGGTGATAATAGTCTATATAGGCATGATAATGAACCAAACAATCTATTCTGAGATAACATCAAAGAATGTGATCTTTTTTATGAAGAGGTATCATAAGAAGTGATAAATACATACCATAAGGGGAAGTCCCTACATTGGTGTATTCCCTCTGACTGAAATCCCAACAGTGTATCCAGGGTCATCACACCATAAATGTACAAATTTTCCGGCCTGAGACATTCCATTGTTATTAAAGAGATAAAGGAGTGAGAAGAACATATATTAAATAAGGAAAATGAACTAGTGGAAGCTACTAGAACAGTACCACATACTATAGACCACCCATAATTGTGATCCTCGGGTATCAACTATAATGCTTGAAAACGACCTAATCATTGATCATGTGTTACATATATACTACCCTAATAAGATCCTATATACTAGTTTAGATAATCATATTTCTAGATTCAATGGATATAACCTCCTTATCAACTGGTCCTATTGCTTCTACTCCAACTCATCACCTAACGTGGTGAAAAAAAAACCCTACTTTTAACATAAGAGGTGGTGTTGATCATTTTCCAGTGGAAATAGATGGAAATGTCTAACATAATCTAAAAAGATAACCCAAAGACCACAAGCATGAAATTCAATAGGATCTCATTCAAGGTGAGGATTTCAATAACCCTACCCTCTAAACTAATAGAATATAGCAGAGCTATTATTACTAAAAATCAATCCACCATTTCCCTATTGAGAAACCTCAAGTGTAATGTTCCTACAACTAGAAGAAATATTGCCTGGGACTGAACCTATATTCCCAGAAATGTCTACATCTCTCAGGTTGTGATATGTGATAAGGTTCAGGTAAAAAAATATCATAAAAAATATAAAGGTGAAATAAATTCACCTAGTTTGAGATAGAATACTTGATCACACCCTCAAAATGACTCACTCATGATTACTCGCCAATGGATAGAATAAGTGAAAGTAACTACAACAAAATAAAACACACTAAATAGTCTGTAACAGACATTTCACCCTAATCCATATTCATGAACTCTCAACCATGCTTTCTCTCAGCTTGTAAGGGAAATAGTAGTTGTAGAAGGATGTCTGGAAGTCCACTCATACCATGAATAGATGATGGACAGCCTATGGTTTCTTATCCCTCAAGAATTTAGCAGAACCATGTATCATATAGGTTAAAAAATGGACCCTCTTCTCTAGCGGCATCTTTATGTCTTCAAGGATTGGTATGGTGGACTCTATCTGAGACTCAGTAGCCTGAGGACCACTAACCCCTGAAAATGTGGGAGGACGATGCTGTTGGAACTCATAAGTCGGATCATCCATACTTGTTGTAGGTTACATATCTCCCCACGTAGACAATATCAAACATAGATAACTCTCCCAAATATGACTATATATTCCCATACCAGGTGCAATAGGCCATGCCTCAAGTAGTGCTCATGGTGTTAAGACTGGATGCTCAAGTCTCAATATCTATGTATCATGGTCATCCCCACCTTCCTAGCACATGACATAAGGATTTCATGGTGGAATATCATTACAAATGAAAATCACATGCCTCATAAAAATATTTCAATCACTAAAAAAAGTATAATATAAGAATAATGTATCCAAACCAAAGGTATTACCCAAACTACCCACTAAGAAGTCTTGGTTAATAGTAAGTGTTCATGTTTAATTGATAGAGGTTTCAGTATATGGAAGGTTCAATATCACATTAAGGAAGAAAAATATATTTAAATTTTAGTAATAATTTCTATTTATTAGAAACCACATGAAATATTTTTCAAAATATACATTTCAATACTTTAAATAAGTTTATACATAGAAAAATATGTAATTAAATAGGGAAATTATTTCTAATTTTTCAAGGCCCATAAAATTTAAAAATTGAAATCAATATAATTTTAATGACAACCAATTTCCTTTACATTTTGTCTCAGAATGTATATAGTAAGATACGATGACTCGATAAAGTTAATTACCCATTCTAATTCATAGGGTCTCATACACCTCCTAAACAGAAACTATTATTCACTCAATCATATCCATGGATCATCTCATGTAACAAGTGGTATATATATTACATGGGAATGGACCATATATTTATGATTCCACCAGAAAACTATATAGTAAAATTCTCTTTATATTTATTCAAACATATTAAATGACTGATTTATATACCATGTAGATGATTTCAACAGGACAGGAATATATCATAACTAGATATCACTCAAAAATCAATAGAAACATAAGAAATTCATGCAATAAAATGAACCAATATGAAATGTAATATGCATGTCAGCTGAATTATATATGCCTATAATGATGCATGTAATTATGGTCCTTTCCATACCTGGCCACAAAAAATAACCAAAAAAAAATTGAATATCGTATTTCGTGTGCATCGCCCAATTTTTATCCACTATACTATTATAAATACATTACAACAATTTCATATTCCCAAGAAACATGTTATTTACCCCAAACATGGATTAGATACTCCCAATCCTGGATTCAAACTGACTTCAAGAAAATTCGTAATCTCCTATCTAAATTCCCAAATCAATAATAAAAAAAATGAAATGAAAAATGATCTGATTCCACTTTGTGACATCTCAGATTGGGTGCACACAATTTTTCCCCAAACAAGAGGCACACATGGCCTCAAACATGCCTCCTCGTATTCTAGAGGATTTCAAATAACATCTTGGGCCAAGGGTTTATCTATAGGGATAATATGAGCTTACATAAGAGTGGATCACATGAGATAAATATAATAACATAGATGAAATATTTGAAGAATGATAATTATAAAATACCGTGATAATGAAGTATGAAATAGACATCCATACGTAATAATAAAGTCATAAGTTATAAATTGAATCATATATGAAATGATGATGATTTATGTCATGCCTCTATAAAGAAAGAATGTCGAGATACAAAACAGCAGTCAACACATGCTATATAATAGAATCCGAAATTATCCAAAAAATGTCCATCATCCTGAGTGATGGATTAGTCATCTTCTACCAAGATCCACACTAAATAATGAACATAAGATCGAGTGTCCATAGCAGGACACTTCCATTTGTTAGTCCATGCATTCATGTATTCTTCTTGGGTACCAACTGTAGCTTAGATAGGGTGTGAGATAAATCTCATTAGGCCACCACCAATGACGAATATAAAAGATAGTATGTGAAAATAAAACAAAATAGTTTAAAGGTATATATATTCAAGTAAAGATAGTATAATAATGAAAATACCACAATACCTTGTTTATCCTCAAATGGTTACTAAACCTGTAACCAATTTATTATTTTTGTTCTAGTTTATAATAATGGTTTACCACACTATATATTATAGAGACAATGTAATAGGATTCAAGGTGTAATTAAATAATCTTATAATGATGATAATAGTAAAGAGAATCTATTTTAACAATCAAGGAATCCTTTAACGATTATAATAGTATAAGATGATCCAAGGTACAAACCATGGAATCCTTGACCTTAGTGGTCGATCAAATTTAGTAATAACATGTAGCATGTCTGTAAGGGGTCATAGTGTAATAAAAGTGTCATCACCCAAGGAATTACATTGTAAATGATTCTAATTGAGTTCAAGGATCCCTTCCTAGATAATAAAAATCTAACCCAGACTGGGGCCGATGGGGTGAATCCATGGCAACATGTGTTAGAAGATATCAAGTTGGTTCTATGTAATGTATTAGCGGAATCCTAATATCTAGAACATAGAAAAAGGACCCTAAAATGTAATTCTAAGCATCCTTTTATAAAAAAAGGACTATGTTCCATGGTGGGGTTCTCCCTTAGATAACATCTCCTCAAATCAGAATATTGTCCCCTATGTGCTCATGGAATTCCCTCATGAATCAACGACATTCTCAAGTTTTACCACACATATAAATATAAAATGATCCATATATAGTAGACACATTATACATAATTCATTATTTAATTTAGGTTCTTTAGTACTAATTTTATTGTATAATTTAGAAGGTTTATTCTATTTCCTTTCAAACTAGATGACAATGCTAGATTGGACATGCAACCATTTATTCCTTTCATTCCATATTCATTTATTAGCCCATTACATTATCATTTACATTCTTGAGGTGGTGGGATAAGGATATGTAACCAATTAGTGTTCAAATAAATTTCATTAATCCATGTAATATATATAGTATACATTACAGTTGCATCTCAATGGTTCATCAATTAATAGTAGAAATTATATTAGAAGGGTCAAGTGATAACTATACATATTCTAGCCATTTATAACTCATTAAATTAACTAAAACACATGCCTTATCAAGATGAAGTTAGAGAACACCTAAATGGTGGCGTAGATTGTCATACAAAGCTACTAAATGAATAAATATGGGATTAATGTACTTTTGGTGGATGTAATTGAGGAAATAACCTCCAATGATGATGAAAAAATATGAAAATGGCTCTAGATTAAATGTGTAAATATTACAAGCATGGAATATAAATTTTCAGATTCACTGCCCAGTGATACTAGTGAGGAAAAAATAACGAAAGGTTATAAAATGGAGAAATTTTTTGGGATAATTCATATACCAATATCATTGATATTATATCCCTATCCATTTCTAGTATTATTCCTTAGTTTGGTTTTGATCTAAATAATATTTATGAATTGATTAATACAATGAAAATAGGGCATGTGATCCAACATCAAAATAACATCATCGACGGAATGAAATATGATGAGCTAATCCTAAACACTGAATTTCTTTCCTCTAATAATCCCATGAGACAATCTATATCTCAATCGAACATATAATGAGAGAGTTATCAACAAACCATGGTGGAGGGATCTTGTGATCCTTCAACAAGAGGTAGGAGGATCAATTGTTTCTATTAGAGGAAAGGGAAGAATGAAAAAAGGTAATAAAAATTTAATGGGTGAAATCATAATTTTCCCAACAATTTTGAGTTCAAACTATTAGGCCACATAATTATAAAAACTATGTGCCAACTAAGTACAATATGCTACCTCAAGTCTAAACCTATATGGTTAGACATCACAGTTTGAGAAACTGTGTACCAACCATGAAAATTGGATTTAATAAGAACTATAGACATCCCATATGGGAATACGACCCTGGGTTCATTTTTAGGGAAGTACAATGGACCTAAATTCCCCTTTGAAAATACTTTCACGTTTGGAGAAAACAATGTGTACCGACTCACATGATTTTTACTAACCTTGTGGCTCAGTTTATTTCATCACTAATTGGGGTTCTGAGCTCAAAACATTCCACAAACACCCCCAAATACATATTATCCTCATTAGGCCTCTGTATCATGTCAGAGATAAAGAATTAGAACAAAAAACAATGGATACATACATAATAAAAAAATGATTTTATTATATAGAAAAAATTTAGATATGTGAATATGGGAGGAGATGGGGTCGCCTTTTAAAAGTGGGAGAGAGGACAAACTATGAATTTTTTTTAAAAGAAACAGGTATAACCATGTTATTCACGTGCCAAAAAGCTCTGAAATATATCATTAGGAAGAAATAGAAGATATGTAGTCAAAATATATCTATATAATTTTTATACAATTTTTTGGTCATTTTTACCTATATATTTTTAGTTTATCCGCCCTATAAAGCAGTTTTAACCTTAACTATGTTAAAATATTTTTGTTGTTTTCACTATTCCTAATGATAAAAATAATTAGTTGAACTTGTTATATAATATAAATTATTTTAATTATAAATATTCAATCCATTTTAACAAATTAAATTCACAGAAGTGGTATAAAATAATATACAATAAAACCTAAAAACGTACCAAAAAATGTTTTTCTTGAAATGTAATTTTCAAACATAAGATTGGATAATATTAAATTTATTTATAATAATCATAATATTATTATTTTAACATAATATTATTAATATATAGATAAATATAAATATAAATAAATCATTACAATAATTCCAAATTAGATGATATTTTAATTAAATATAATTGAGAAATAATATTAACATTAAAACAGTTCATATAAAAATGTGTTTTTGTACCTCAAAGTAATCTTATACTAACATATAGTATAACTTTGATTCAAATGTAATTAATTTGATTAAAAATAACTATATAATACTTACGTTCCTTTAAATAATATTCGAATAATAATGGGACTTGTAAAAATTTCAATGTATTGAAAAGAAATGTCAGTTTTACAAAAATTGTTATTTTTTACCATTCATAAAAAAATAAATATTTTCAAAAAAAACAGAAAAAACCACCCTAAATTAATTTGGACATAATAATTTAAAAAATTAAATTATTTTCTTCATATAAAATTTCTAAAATTTCTAGGAATTAAAAATTATGTTCACTAAAAAATGAAATACAAATCATCTTTAATGAAAACCTATTTTAGATGAATAAAATTTCATTACTAAAAAGTAAATGAATATTAACTCAGAATTACTAACTTAATTTATATTGAGAAATATATTTATAAATCTCTCATAAGATAATTAATCATATTCATACCATCAAATTTAATGGTTGTGTTATAATGTTCACATATTTTGTTGTTCATCTAAGCTTAGTGTTCCATATCATATATGTTATTGAACATATTTTTCTTCTTTTAAAATTTTTTGTTGTTACAATCACTGACATTAAATAATTTCCCCTTAAAATTTAAAAAATATTACTATAATTAATGGTTTTACATTTGAAAAAAAGTCCTCAAATACAACTTTGTAAAAATTGTTCATGAAAATGTCTTTCTGAAAAGTGGGAAAAGAAAATATGAAGTTCATTTGGAATAACACTTTACTAGGTTTCCAAATTGGATAATGTTGGTGGGAAGAAAAGATAATAACATGGAATAAAATATTAATTCCAAAATAATAATTAAGATTGGTGGAGATCACTAATCAGAAGAATGTGAATGATAATGAGAAAGATAAAAAACACAAAACCAGAAACCAATGACGTGTGAAAAAGTCCATCATCTCATCGAAAATGAACGTAATAGGATATCATTTTCATTATTAATATATGTTTCATATATTTAAAAAATAATTTACCATATATAAAAAAGAAATAAGAAAATTTAATTAATTTATATGTTGACTTTCATCATATAGTAAATTTCTACCACAATATCATCTTTTCCTCCAAATTATTACTATTCAAGATGGATTTTTCATGTTCTTATGTCGGAAGCACTAAATTCCACTTATAATGGATCGAATAACCCAATAAAGGATAAAATGATATTCTAATTATTTATAGAAATTATCCAAAATGAAAAATAGTTAACACTAGGTATGATAATTTCTAAAATGAATAAACCTAAATATGGTGAAATAATTCATTAATCTCCAAAATTCAACAGCAATACCCAAAGTTCCAACTAAATTACCTCACAAATAAATAACACTATATCCAAAATATCATAAATAAAGTCCAAATTAGTGATATTTTATCCCTAGAGGTTATCTAATACATTTTAGATAAAAAGAGCTAAAATCTTGTGATCTTCTTCTAAAATAGCGTTAATCGCTTAGTCATCAAATCACTATTCAATCCCACGGTCATCTATATGAAAAACATGTGTTCCCATAATTACCTCAATACACTAGACAATATAAACACAAAATGTTATCAAAACATTAGAAGATATGTCCATAAAATTTAATGTCATACTTTATTTTAAACCAAAGAATTACATATACTTCAAACATGTAAAATGTCTCCCAAAATGACATTAATTACTTTATGCTCTCATCACATAAAACATCAAAATGGATTTCTCATAATTTGAAATTATGGTCAAACATAATCTCATAAAACCATTATGGTATCCAATACACTTATAATAACCTCTCGGGAAAAAATCATAAACTCTAATTTTATCAAAACCTTGCTCGAAAAAAAACTATAACAGCCTCAAACCCACACTGCTTGATTTGGTGACAAAAACATTATATTTACATTTCTAATTTATTACCAATAAATGTGAACATTTTATTTTTCCAAAACATTTAAATAATAAATTTTTGATAACTTATATAATAAAGGTCATTTTAGGTTTAGTGTTTTGGATAATTGGACAAACTATTACGTAATCAATTCCAATATCCTCAAAGGAGTATTTCTCCAAATAAACCCAGATTTAATTATTTTACAACAATTCATTATCATCACACATAATCAAAACATCTATATATAATTTAGCTAAATTAATTATTAATAACCTTGCGAATATGATACATTATAAGGGTGACCTGAAATGATTAGCTTGTGTAATCATATATATTATAAAATGAATTTCATTAGAGGACAAATTTGATTATAAGGGTATGATTACTTAATAAAATTACATGATAATAGCATAAGAGAAATCATACACATAAATACCTTGATCATCAATAAAAAACATGGAATAATGTTTTATCGAAGGTTGGAGTTATGTGATGAAATAATAATGAACCATGTCAAGTAAATCTTGGTCAAAGGAAACATTTATAAACCTATAGGAGGCATAGAAAAAATTTGTTGGTATCTTGGAGTATCATCTTCATTTAACCCTTACAAAACACATTCAAATTGGAATAACCATATGGAATATTTATAATATAATTATATAGGGAACATAATCATTACCCAATGCATTGAGGATTTATAATGGGGCTCACCCATCATATCAAGAGCAATAATGAGTCTCAACCCATTATAAGTTGAGTTATAATGGATCTCAATCCATCATATCATGATCTATAAAGGGTCACAATACATCATATAAGTTATATTGAGATCACCCCTGAATTATAATGGGACTAAGCCATTTACAAAAATATCAAATAATCATAACAAAAATAATGTTGCGGGAGTATTCATCTCATCATAAAACTCTTAAAAACATCCATTAGTCTATTCCTAACATGATTAACTCATTGGAAAGGAACGAGTTCCATGAAAATATCATTGAAATAACAATAATAAATCAAGATAAATAATGAGGATGTTTCCTTTAAAAAATATCCATGTTGTTTCATATTTATATAATGGTGTTTCAAATTTGATGAATGAAAATAACCTTAAATGTTTGTTACAAGCATCTGGGTGAAAATGGCTTTTTCATTATGAAAATAACTGTTTAAAAATAAAAATTCAAAAAATATTTTCGAATTATTTTCATTTGGAAATAATAATAGAAAATTATAAAAACATATTCCACGTTAAAAATGTCTATGATCGTGGTAAATTATGTTCATGATGTAAATGTTAAAAATAAACAATCTTTTATAACATTTTGTAAAGGGAGTCAAAAGAGACCCATTTTGAAAAAGTTAATAAATTACATTTTAAAACTATTTAAAAGAGGGTAAAATACCATTTAAAAATAATCATAAAGTAATTTATATTTAAAGAAAATATTTTTTAAAACATTTTTTAAAATATCTAAAAATATGAGAGAGATTTATGATGTAAAATAATGAAATATATTAGTATCACTTACAAATAAATTTCTTGATATTTCTACATTAAATAAGTTATAAAATGGAAATTAAACATGTGAACCACATAAGATACCTAAATAGAATAAATATATTTTTCCCATGAAAATAAGATCATATTATTTTTTCTAAAATTACATTTAACATTAATAAGTTTCAAATCAAAATAGATAATAAAATTAATCCATTTCCACATTGGTAACTCTTCAATCATAATCCCCATGAAATAATAACACTGAATGAATCTTTAAATATCATTATTATAACTATATTCATGATATAACATGTAAATTGTGAGGTATATGCACCATATAAAATAAATTGGTGCATGACATTAAAATATTCATCAATGAATGGAAGTTGAGAAAAAATCCCTTACTAATTTTCTAATCTCCTAATCAAAACCTCATGGAAGTGATAAACTCATATGGATATATAAATCTAAATAATATTTATTAAAATATCTATAAAATTAATTTATGGGAATAATATACAACAATAAATAAAAATATGTGGTGAATAGGGCTTATATCTCAAAGAAATGAAAGTGAGATGAGAAACCATTACTACATTCGAAGTAATTGGATCAAACCACTTGAAAAGGGAAATATCATATGGATTTTTAAACCCTGATACTTTTTGTTAATATGAACATAAAATAATTTTATGTGAATTCTATAAATCAAGAAATAAAATTTCATGGGGAATATGGAATAGGTATCATAGATATAAATGTCAGATGAAAAACCCTTATCTTGTGTCCAGACATTCCATGTATTCCCTTCAAACTATATATAATAAAATTATATAAATTAATTTTTTTTATAAGAACATTTTCCTAGATTAATTTCTAATCCTTATCACATTTATTTCATTTATATTAGTGACAAATTTAATTTCATAACTAGTTAATTTCATATCAGGTATTTGGAGGATGTTCAGTCCATATTTCAAAAATGGATTTGGTGTGTCGATTGGGATCAAATGGGTGTTTGTTCTGTAATATTAAAAAAATAATCATGAAATACATATAATTTTTTTATATAATATACTTTTAAAAATAACAATGAATAATGGTTATGAAAAATGAATTATATTACAATCATGGTGCTAATAGGCTCTACATACGCATGAGAAACATTTCCATTTTTCAAGGATCAATATGAAAATAAGGTACATATTATTTTATATTTAATTAATTAAAATTATATTATAAATATCATATTATTTATTTCAATAAACATACACATAAATTGCATTCAATTCAATAATAAAATATTATTCACATCGCTTCGCGAGGTGGTAGTCTTCCATACACATGAACGAAATTACCATCTCCAATGAATGGTAATGTATGAATGTATATGAAATATTAATTTTAAAGAATTATTAATATTTAATTAATATAATATATAAAAATTAAATACACCAGCATGAAAATCTGTGAGAGGAGATAATGGAAATGAATTATATCAGTTCCCAACTCAGTAGTCTACTTTACAAACAAATGATAGTTGTTTCCCATTTAATATAAGGGGAGATGGATGTAGATTATAACATTAACATAATAATATATAATTATATTTTATAAAATTATTTTATTATATTAATATTTTTAATGAAAATTTTATGGAGTTATAGAATGAAGAAAACAGAAAATTGTATGTTGAGAATACTACCACATCTTTGGGCCACCTCTTTATGATTATACATGAAGCCATAATAGATTGGTTTTATGATCAACTAAGGACTCTAGGATGTGGTAAGGGACATATATAATGTATATTTATATTTATTTTCATAAAAAAGTATTTTTATGTGTGAATAATGTATATGAGGGATTGAAATTTATAAATGGGGGAGAATATACACTTGAAATTTTTGAAAAAAACGTTATACCCATGTTCTACGCATTCCAAAAATATCAAAAATAGACTAATATAGATCCTCTGAGGATATAATGTATAAATATGTACATAAAAAATATTTTCAAAAAGTTATTTATGTCTTTTTTACTATTATATGTTTTGTTTTACCCCCCCGGTAATACGATTTTATCCTTTTCCACGGTAATTGATTTTTTTGTTTTCTCTATTCTTTATCAAAAAACTAAGGTGTACTTATTATATAATATAAATTATAATTATTCCAGATATTTTATAAATTCTTCCATATTTAAATCAAATATGCGGCATAATTTAATTTAAAATAATAACTACAGATGCGATGAAAAATCTTTTTTTCAAGAAATATATATTTTTAGTATAAAATTATATTATATTAATATTATGACTAGTGATCATAATTATTTTAATTTAAATTAACATATATATATATATATATAATTTATAAATTTAATTTAATTAATTATTAATTTGGGTTTTTTTAATTAATTAAAATGGTGAAGCATTATGCACATTAAAACAGTTCTCAAAAAATGAATTCTTAAGCCAGAAAATAAATTTAGAAAAATATTCAGGATCTACCACACTCAACCTGACAATAAAATATTCTATATCCCAACCTATAATAATTAAAGAGATTATTAATAACCTTTATTTAAAGTTTTTCAATTAAATAAATATGGAGGATACCCCCACTGCTTGTATCTACACGAGAATGGCGTCAGGTAAATTCAATGCCATGGGCTACAACAAAAATTTATATTCCAAAAATTCTAGTGTTATGTGGGGAATGATTCCCTGGTGAAATTATATTCAATGAAAATTCAACATACTGTATTGGAGTATTCAAAATTATTATATTCACAATGATTCGACTATTAAGTGTAAGGGTGTGTATTTAGCATCATGGTGTTATTGCTAAAGAATGCATGAGGAAGAAACCTTATCTCACCACTTCCTTAAAAGTGAGTGATCAAGCACAATCAGGACTATTCTCGGTGAATTAACTGGGTTTAGTCTATCGATGGGGTTCGGGGGGGGGGGGGGGGGGGGGGTTCATCCATCATTGGTTGAGAAACTCGAGTAATAAAAAACATTAAATGTGGTCTTGTTCTCTCCTCTACTTGGAGGGGTGTTGGAGCCTTTGGGAGGAAAGGAACCAATCACTCCATGAAGATTCACCCTCAAGATTAACCATTATAGCTATGATGAGATTAATTTTTATTAATCTATTAATTATACTTAATGGTTATAAGTATTTTCCCTCTCTTAGATTTTTTCTATCTAGATATAAAACATCCACTTCAGTCAGACCCCAGTCTATGGGTCATTAGGTGAGATGGTACCCTCCTTCCTCTAGGCTAAAATTGGACCTCAAATACTCATGTATCCACATATGCATGCGGGGAGGATGTTTTTTCTGCATTCCCATAAGAATGGTGTTTCTTTCCTTCATCTCTTTTTATTGGGCTTCATATTCCTTATAGGATGATGTGGAGGCCATGACTAATTGTCATGAATTATGCCTCTATAATCAGATGTCTTCTACTATAGTTGAGAAAGACTCAAAAATGATCTATAATTCCATCAATGTATTGTCCTAAAATCCCTATCTTGTCACCAATTTTATTTATAGATGTATGAAACTCCTCCCTAGTAGAATTTAGACTGTACATATACGGCACGAATGTAATTGGGTTGCTGACTTCTTGGCCACTAAGGCCTCTTAGGAAGACCCTCACATGGATTTATCTAGAAATAGATCTCTTCCACTAAGTGGTGTATATATTTTTATAAAATATTCTCATGTAAAAAATTTCTAAGAGCCCCAATTATATTTTACTCTCACTTTTTATTCAACAAATATAAAATTTTTCATTGAATTAAAATGAGTATTTTTCACTATTCATTGAAAGATCAATATTTTTCGAAAATTCCAAATATTTCTCCATAAATTTATATTGATGTTTAAATTTATAAAATTAATTTCTTTTTTTATAAAATAATGTTTATAATTATTATATAATTTAATTATAATATTCTCTCACAAAAAATAATAAAAATAATTTTTTAAGAAAGTATATATTTGATGAATAAAATGTCTTTACTAAAAATTGGGTGATTATTAACCAAGAATTTATCAATAGATTTATTTTTAGAAGTAAATATATTTATATAATTCATAATGAAGTTAATAATATTCATACCTTCCAATTTAACAACTTTTTTATGATGATCATATATTCTATTGGTCGTTTAAGCTCGATGTGGTGTGACGTATATGGTATAAAACATAATGTTGTTATTTTAAAATCATGAGGTGTTATACTGACTCCCCTATGATTATCATTCCTCGTATTATTTCCACTCCAACATAGAATAAGATGCCCCAAACCTATAATGTTCAACTGTTGGATCTCTAGCTACATTTCTATTATGGGGTACTTGAGCCCCTCCCGGACTCTAGTGTTTGTCCTGATCCTCCACAACCAATAGGTTGTAGAGTACCCTAGTATAATTATTCTTTGTGGCCTATATTAAAAAATTATTAAAAACTCCACTAATGGAAAATAAAATTGTTATTACTTATCTCTAGACCTACTACACTGATATCATTTCACCTTACTGTGGTTTTGAGATAGTGACCCACTCCCTTGGTAACATTCCATTCCACTTCCTTGGAGAAAATTCTTTGATTCGCCATGTCGGAGAAATTATTATGTCATAAGACATTATCTTGTGACTTTTTTTCATAATGACATCCATATTAGAAGGGATTCACCCTGGATATCTTATCTCCTATCAATGACTATGGAAAATTTTAATGGTTATTAAAACATCCCACGTTGTCCATCACTGACATGATCCGCTATGTTAGGTACATGAACACTAGGTCCCTTTTGTCCCCCAGTGTATCTAGGTAGAGAGGAATAGGGAACTTCACCTCAATTTTCCTCCAGGTCATTTACTCATGTTTTCATACACGCACTGTCATATACCACCAGTTCTTTTTGGGTTGTAGGTTATCATTTTATTAAACCAGAATAATTCTAAGGGAAGTTGGTACTTTTCATTTACTGGGTAAGAGAAATGATAAATTTTCCATTAGAATTTAATTTTGAACACTGAAACTCTTAAAATTGTTTCTATTATATTATTTTTTTAGTCTTAACATATTTCTTGGGTTGTTAGATGTGTTTCAGGAGCCTCGAGATAAGAAAACTCAGTTTCAAGAGATACAGAACAGGGCGCATGGTTGGTGAAATTTTTTCGCATTGTTAGTTCTAACTATTCATACAAAAATATGTTGCATACATGTATTAGGGCTCATTTTAATGAACTAGGTTCCACTCTAGTTGAAAAGGTGTTTGGTTCTATAAAAGTTCTATAGAGGGGCGCACAAGTTATGCATGTTTTTCTAAAACCAGGCACTTATCCCACCTGGTTAGTACCGCATAGGATATGAGTGTGAATGGTCAGAACAAAGATTCTCTATACTACATTTCCAAATAATGTAACCCATTTTAAAATTTAATATTATAATTTTTACACATCCTTGATCAAACTAATGTATCCCTATTTTACCTCTAATTTATTTTATTCATAGGAGGCCGCTCAATCTCCTTTGATCTCCTCCTTGGCATGGATGGATCTCCTTCATCTATGCTCAAAATATCTCACATTATAACACATTGTAATCCCATTAGTGACTATTCGATTACACATACTTACATTCATTGATTATCTATATATTCCAATGATATTTAAATGTGAGCTCATATGCCGTATTTCCATGGTGTTAGTTTATTTCATCGATTCCTCTCAAACTAGATAAAATAAAATATTGATATTCTAGAATTGAAAAATAGTGTGCATGATATAGGTGCCCAATGGATCTTGAATATTTATATATTACATTATTTTTCCGCACACTAGTAATTCAGTGTGTCTCATCTAAAATGTGAAATTATTTATTTTAATGATAATATCCTAAATTAATTATAGCTTGTGAATGTAATTTCATTTTCAGCGATCATTTACCTTGACTTGAACCAATAATTTTGGGTTTTTTCATATATTCCATTGAAACCTATTATTTGACAATGAAATTATGTAACCCTTATAGGTGTTTTTAAGATTCATGTGAACACAATTGTTTTCATTGAATTTCATTACCTTTTTAGGTTTCTTAAGTTATAACATAAAAAATAAAATATTAGATTCAATTAACGGAAATTGTATGACAAGAATGCCCCAATTTTGAAAAAAAAATCACCTATGTGGAATATTTTTTTATTAAATAGTAATAAGAAATCACATGGATATATTTTAATTAAAAATTCCAAGGACCGTACCATGGACTTATTTTATACATACATTTAAATGGAAAAATGGAATGTGATATCTCTTAGCCTATGAAACACATTTTATGCATGATGCCAACTCCTTATGAAAAAACCAAATTCGAAGAATGTTTGGGATGAGTATTATAAATTTCATTGTGTGAAATCTAACACTGCCTTAAGAACACATACTAATAAATTGTTTTACTCGTTCATGGGGTGCCTTACTATGATACTCACCCTGGTGTCCTTTATTGTGGTAATTTTGCATAGAATCCCTAATAAATTGTGATACTAGAACATGGTTTCTTTTCTGTGATAATCTGCCCCAAAATCCCTTATTGTTATACTCAAGAATAGTGTCCCTTATAAATTTTTATACATAGGTATGGAGTCCCTTACTATGATACATGGGCATGGAATCCCTTATACTGATACATATGCTTGGAATCCTTTATAAATTGTGATACATTAGTGTGAAATCTCTTACTGTGATACTTGTGCTTGGATCCCCTTATTTTGATATTTGGGCATGGAATCCCTTATAAATTACGATACACAGGATTGGAGTCCCAAACTGTGATACTCAGTCTTTGTATCCCATATTGTGAAACTTATGCATGTCATACCTTGTAAATTATGATACTTGGGCATGGAATCCCTTATTTTGATACTTGTACATGGAATCCATTATTGTGATACTCGGACACTGTGGGTCACAACTTGATCTGTCAAGGCTTTTCTGTTCGGTGATAAGTTGAGTTTGATAACACTAATCCTACCTCCAATATGCCAGACGCAGGTGACCAGCACCGAATATCATAAAACACACATAGGAGGCCATATCCTATTAATGATATAAGAACACATACATATCCAATCTCATACAATGTTAAAATGTAAAATAAAACTGATTCCAAATTTATGAACACATCAAAATACCACAATTAGAGAATGATGAAAAATATTGGAAAGAATGCAGGGCTAAATACAGACCCAAAAAAATAGTAATGAAGTCTATCATACTAATAAGAGAGGAATGTAGTGAAATGTGTCTTTTAGAATGAACTATGGACTTTTTATCACAAATATAATCTCAATCTACACTTGTTCCATTGAGAAACCCATGGAACAACTAGTTTTATTCATAATACGTGACTTGTTAAGGTGGATCCCACAGAGGGGTGTGTATAATAATACCAGTAAGACACACTTAATCATTGTAAATAAATCATAATGGGTATTCATCTCAACAGATTATATTTAAATCATAAAAGAATATATACAATAAATTATCTAGATACTCTCATAGTAGACATTATATCTCAAGGTAATGTCACAACTTCATTGCCGTCCAAATAATATGCTTGAGAGTTTTTAGCCACAATCACATAGGATAGCTCTCATTTAGAGTATGATATCATAGAATACATCCATCTAAAATGTCCTTCTCATTGGGTATCTCCATAAGGAAGTATGCACTAGATATATGAAGATATCAATACATAGAAGTTGATCAAACCCAGAGCTTTGGTTTATACCAATATCCCAATCTTGATTAACCCACTATGTAGGGGATTGATTCCTATGTAAATTTGGTCATGTCAATTATGAGAACACCACCTAGGGAAGAATACAATAGAGGATTTCATATTGTCCCAAGGGATGGATTATTATAACTATATCAGATACTAGTCCATTATAGAGGATCAGAATCATAAGTTCATTTTGTAATTTCATAATATATAGACAAAGTGATGGATCAATGGATTGTACCCTTAATGAAACTAGTGCATACTAAAGGGAACAATTTTTCCAAGTCATCATAAAAAAAGTGCAGGGACTATAATTAGGGTACATGGTGTGTAACTATAATTCTAGACATGCATGTGTCCATGTTCGTGTACCTCTACCCATGTACATGTATATATGGCTATGTCCATGTAATGAGGTCATTCTATATACCTAGCCATGTATGAGTCTCGATTCGTGACCGTGTACTCTACCCGTGTCCATGGGTCTAGTTGTGTCTATCCACATGTATCCTATGAGGTAAATGACAATCGACTAGCTATGGGCCACATGAAATCTGGTAAGGGCCGCATTTTGTGTGAGCCTTATCTCTTGAATGAAAACCCTATCATCATAGTAAGGGCCTCACAAGGCATGAATCATTGGATTACACGCCATGTGGTTTGTAAATATCAAGAACCAAAGGTTCGTCACAAATCATCAAGATATACTTCTTCAAAAATTAATCTCAGAAGGATACGTAGATCGATTCTTGGATAAGCCTTACCATAGTCACTCATTAAAAAAATGTGCCTCGAGTCACTGAGAAAGTGATACATTGAGTTTTGTAGTCATTATCATCGTGCATAAAATCTGGAATAATGATTGACACCTATCTTATTTTATCCACTTCCAATCTTCATCCATCATCGCACCTCAATCATACACTCGATAATGAAAAACATCAACAATATTAATCCATTATGTAGAAGTGTGGGCATGAAATGATAAAATACCTAGTATACATCAAACCACGAAACAAAGGAATTTCCAATGATCAACATGTGAAGAAATGGGGGATAAAAACATAAAAAATATATTTTAGGAAGAAACCTCATTCTTTTTTATCCACTATCTATTTTATTATATTATATTATTGAAGATTAAAATAATCAATCATCATTAAACCAAATAAATATACTATATTTAAATAAAGAGTCAATCTAAGAATCATTTATTATTTGTGGAATTGATCTATGTTCTTCATGGGATTAAAAATGTTATAAATCCAAAAAATTATCATTCCTAAAATGAGGATTATTCACTATTGAATAATGATTCTGTGTTGTAGTCATTGAAGAGATCCTTGAACATTTATATTGTTGGTTATCCTTTCAATATCGATTTGATCCTCTGAAATAATGTCATTCACCAATGCCACTCTAAGATCTCATCTCTAGGTCTCCTGGTTAATGAGGATAAAATTGAGAATCATCCATAATAGGGTATTTATAGAGGATTCCTAGGTCATTTCATTTAAATTGATAAATAATTTTGTTTTATTATTTTCAGCCTTGATGTCTTTACAAATATTACTCAGGTCCAGCAAAAATTATGTCGCAACTAGGGAAAATACCATGTTCCAAACACAATAGTGATATCATATTTTACATATGACACTCCATTTAAGAGTTAGGCCAATTTTTTAGGAAATCTATGCATGTGTAAAAGAAATATATTATGATATTTTTTAAATATAAATTTTGATCCCACCATGCCATGTAATCTCATGACTTCCTAGTGCATGGCTTCAAAAATATTAGAGGGGGTATATTAAATCATTAAAAGGAAAAAACAAGACATCACACTCTCCCCAAATTTTTCTTTTTTTCCCAATGATAAGAATATTAATTCTGAAAAATACATGGTCAATGAGCTTGAATATGGGTCTCCCACTCCTAGGATTTCACTAAATGATTCCCATGTGGCCACTTGACCCACACTAAAGGAATCACTCTCCCATAGAAGATCATCTCATGATGATCCTAGATCTCCACTGGGTACACTAAAAATGTAGCTCCATCCTCAATTTCTAGGGAACCCTAGTCGATAACATGTTATGGTTCATCCACATATATCATTAGCAATGAAACATAGAAGTTATTGTATACACATTCCAACTAATGCGACTGATCCATTCAGTATTCCAACTCACTGAATATATGTAGTATTTGGAAGCGTTTAATGAGTCATTGATATAACATTCCAACCTATCCAAAGATCCTTAATCCATATCACGTTCAGACCCTCTTGAACACATGGTCACCCTACTTGAACTCAAAAGGACTCTTTCATCGGTCCACAAAATATTTTTCCATTCCTAATCCACTCTTGGATAATCTAAACCTTCTATATCATAGCACATTTTAACTCCTGGACCATGAGTTCTGTCTCACCTAGATCATTCCATCAACGTGGTAACCTATAGTTTTTTCCAATCAAGGCCCAAAATGGTTCCATAATGACAGTGGAATGGAATCTGTTATTATATGGAAACTCCACCAATGGTAGATGATCCCCCAAACAATACCTGAATTCTATCATGCAATCCCATAGAATTTCCTCTAGAACATGAATAGTCCACCTAGTATGGTTGTCAGTCGGGGGTGAAATTTTGGGCTCAAATGAAACTGAGTCTTAAAGGCCCCCTATAATCCTTTCCATATCCACAACGTGAATCGAGAATCATGGTTT
Organism: Viscum album; assembly: GCA_963277665.1. NCBI lineage: Eukaryota > Viridiplantae > Streptophyta > Magnoliopsida > Santalales > Viscaceae > Viscum > Viscum album. The sequence continues at coordinate 1,643,537,258 of OY728127.1, read as the reverse complement.
TAAATGATCGTTAAGGGAACAATGTGTAGCCAAACTATCTCATGAATCTAAAGGCATCCCAATATGTCATTAAACATAGCTCTTCAATAGCTATGAAGTGGGATGAATTGGTGAGTCAATCTATGATCACCCATATGGAATCATGTTCTCTCTATTTACATAATAACCCCACTAATAATTCCCTAGATATGTCATCCCACATCCACTATAAAACCTCAAGGCGTTGACCTAATATTATAGAAACATGGTTCTCATCCAACACCTAATTAAGAGAGAGACATTATAAGATTAACATTACTACACCCTTATTCATTCATGGCCACTAGATCTAACACCATATGTCTCGATACATCCTTGTCACACCTAGATGAATGACCAATGGAGATATATTAAAATCCCATATCACCTCCTCTTGCAATGTCAATAGTACCATCATTCATCCACTGAAAATGATATCTTTCTCCCGACATTCAAAAAATACATCATGATAATGTCCAAAGGATATATATGTATATAAGGTATCATGGTTGATATCTCCATATATAACATCACAAACACACTATAAAAGTGTTGGGGTCAAAACCATCGAATGGAGATATGATGCACTATCCTTTTCTATAAGGACAATTGTATTGAGGCTAACTGCACCGATAGCTCAACCAATAATAGAGAACAATATCACCTACTGAGAGTGTCTTCCACTATGTTCCCCTTACCCAGATTATAGAATATCTCAATGTGATATTTTGGGAATAACTTGATCCATAGCCTCTTTCACAATTTAATGTCCTTATAAGAAAGAATATAAATTTTTCTCTTATATTCAGAGTAGATGGTCAAAAGAACACCAATATGTTTTTGTAGCCACATCCTCATGTTGAAGACTACCAGTAACAACTCATTATTGTGGGTCACGTAGTTTTTCTTCTACGATATCTATTATCGATACCCATAGGATATCACAACATAAATCTACATTAGGACAAATCCAAATATATTCCATGAAGCATCATATAATACTAAATTATCAACACCCTCCTCTAGAAATATAATGTTAGGTGAACTTGTCGACCTCTACTGAAACTCTAACATTTTTATGGATCCTTTCCATACTCAGGAAAGGATTCTAATTCATGGTAATATAATTAAATGGTGCTGATATCCTGGTGAAACATGGACTAAATCTCATGTAATAGTTTACCATCCCATGGATTCTTATAAACTCTGTTGTACTCTTGGGTGGCCAAAAGATAACACTGACTAAAACATTGTAAGGTCCACTACTACACAATCAGTCGATATATCATGTCCCATAATGTGGAACTCAAGATCCTAGAAATAACACTTGGGAGCTTATGATAATTCTAGTTCTCTCAGAGTGTACCCAAAACTAGCCTCATGTGTCTTGAAAACTCATCCCCAGATGATGAGTACACTAAGATATCCTCAATGAACACCACCACAAACAATTATAATTTTTTTGAAAGATACTATTAATGTGTCTCATTAACATTAATGGGGGGAATTATTCATTTATAAGGGAATCACTAAGAACTATTAGTGATCATAGTGACATATAAATTTCATATTTAGTATATCATCATCTCGTACTCACAGTTAATGATAACAAGATCTAAGGCCAATCTTCAAGAACCATCACACCACTCTCAACTAAACAAAGAGGTTGTCAATCACTGCAAGTGGATACTTGTTCAACAATTTCACCATGTTCATGTGCTAATAATCAATACATTCAAGCCTGTATCTACCTTCTTGGAGAACATTATTGGGGATACCAAGGGGAAACCCTTTGTCTTATTAATCCCATCCTATGAAAATCCTCCAACTACACCCTTATCTATGGAAGATCTTTAGGATCCATCTGATATTTTGGAATCAATATCAGGGTCATCCTTAGGTGTATTCCAATTCATAACTATAACTCTTAAGGAGGAGGTATGTTTGGAATTTCCCAAAGAAATATGTTCCCATACTCAGCCACCAAATTAGGAAACTAGTAGCCCACAGCTTCCAATTTTCCATGATTCATGCTAGCCAACTAATGAGTAATAAGATACCACCTCTTATGTATGAGTCTATCATGATCTTACTGGGTATTAGTCTCACCTATAAAGGAAAATATCATCCCATGAATGAGTAGAAACTTCATTCTCCACCAAAAATAGTAAATATATAGACAAAAGGTATATGAAAATTCTATGCATAATAAGATATCATAAGGAATCATTTCTAACAAAATGAGATCCCCTGAGAAAATATATCCATAGTGAATTATATAACACTGTTATAAAATGTTCATGATCACTAATTCATCTCTAAAAGGTGTCTCCAAATGTAAGGGTCGCGCTAAGGGCTTAACCAGAACCCAAATTCCTATAACATTGGATATTGAAAGAAAAGAGTCGATTTTTCATGGGTTTATAAAATCTATAGCTAATTTAGAAAAGACATAGATTGTACCTACATTCATTCTTTGAATCCTTTGGATCATAGGTCTCTACATCCTGCTGCTTCACTCACCCCTTCCCACAAACTCCCAGAGCTCAGCCAGGATTACTTGGGGGTGGTGGTGGAAACACGTAAAACCATACACCACCAACAATTCTCTCTTTTATCATCATACAAGACCTTTATCCTATATAACTCCATACTCCTTCCATTTCACCAACCAAAGAAGCTTGAACACTATCTCTCTTTCATCTATATTGATGGTTGGATAGTATCATGTGTTATATCAATGATCTTCATAAGAGTAGCACCACCTCTCCCTAAGGTGAGTAGAACATCCCTTAGAGAACTAAAATGTATACCATTGATTACATGATAACCTACTAAAACAAATTTAACATTTCAACCCCTAAATCATCCATCAGCAACTTGTTGCTAATGTATCATCCACCATGTGCCCACTGTTGGCACCCACTGTAGCTGTCTACTCAGCATAAAATCCCTGTGTAACCACAAAATTCTATATAACTCTAGAATATATAGAAATGTATAATCATATAACAGTAGTGTGGATGTATCTGTGTATACCTTTCTCAATGTTTCATTCCTAAAGTAAATATCTTGACCAATACCAATTAAGTATTGTGTGAGGTTGGTAAACCTCAAAGAATACTCATCCAATGTCATGTTTCCCAAATATAGTTGTAAAATATATTTGCTGTAAAATGATTTCACAATTTCTAGAGATTAATCCACCCTAAATAGATTATAATACTAAATATATGAAATAATAACCTTATTGTATCATAGAACCATTAAGGTCTAATAATTCCCTGTGATTCCACGATGAAGGCTCACCACTAGGACCACCATGTAGTCTGTGGGTGTCCTAGAGAGATAGAAGACTCATATAAAAAACTCATGTCAATAATATTATGAATGTGGGTATAGATCACTCATGAACCCGAGGGGTCACTAAGGCTAAAACTCATGATGCATGTTTAGGTTGTACACCTCATCCACTAGAATTGTGGGTGAATTATGCCACTTGATGGGTGTAGGTATGACTAGAAAACCACCTCAAGGAACCACCTCCTAAAAAAGAACCTATAATGGTGACTCTTAACTAAGTGAGTCATCCTTGAGATCCTACTTGTAAATCCTATCTTTAAATATTCATTGAGAAACAATGAAATAGAAAATATCTACCATAATCAGTGAGTATATCCGTGGAGATAACTCAAGAAGTGCATTGAAACACTTCTCATTCCTATATTATTAATGTTCCAATGTCATTACCTAAAAAATTTAAACATGTTACGAGTTGAATGTTTGGTGATTAGAGTCTTGGTTTATGGATATCTTGACCACCAAACCAACACTAATTTCAATTTCCTAAAATATGATCTTAAAACACTTAACAATGTTTGTATAAAACCCAAACCAAACTAATAGCTTGAGAAAACTCCAAACATCTGTACTAAAATGGAAATAATCCCTATGATACCACTCAATAAAGACCCTCCCCCTGAGGCTTCCCCTTCCAGTTACAATCCCATTGTGTCTACCTTCATCCCACCTCCAATTGGACATGAGATGGTGACTAGCACACAGTTGTAATAACACTCACATGGGTGGCCTTATCCAGTGGTACATGTACCCACACTCGCTTCTCCAATCCCATACAATTATAAAATGTGAAATGAAATATATACAAAATTCATGCAAGCATCTATGTCCCCCAATCAGAGTATGATAAAAAAATACTAGAAATCATAAAGGGCTATATACAAGCCCCCAAAAACTATAAATAAAAAGATATTATAATAAGAGAGTATTACTAACATATATGACTCCTATAATGGTACAAGATTTTTCTAGGATTAATCTATGAAATTTACACTCGTTTTCCACCAAGAACAACATAAAATGGCCAATCCTCTACATAAGACATGACACAATAGGGATGATCCCATAATGGTGTGATTATAAAAATACCTTCAAAGACACCCAAAATTCACTAATAAAATGTCATCAAGAGTAATCATCTCATCAAATGATTTGTCAATAATAAAAGGGAACATTTAATAACACATAACTATATACTCATAGTAGACACTATCTCTCAATATATGGTTATAACCACATTTCCAACCTAATATTTTGCTCCAGAGTCCATAACCACTATCACCCCAAAGAACTCACATCATGAGTTTGATATAACTGATGGAATCTATCAAAGATTTTGTTCATGTTATATGTCGTTATAAGTATGTACATGTTGGAAGTATGAAGATATTAATACATAGATGTGGATCACCCCTAGGGCCATGGGTTATACCAAAAACCCAAACTGGATTGTCCTTCTATGTGGGGGATCGACGCCCATGTACAGTTGTTCATTTAAATTATAAGAACCCACCTATGGAAGAAAATAATAGAGGATCCCATCCGGACATAAAATAGGAATTCCTATATCTCTACCCAAAAAATACATTATAAAGGATAATAATATTATGTTTTGGATTTAATTGTATACTATACAATCATATGGATGGATCAAGGGGACTCAACCATAAAGATCCTAGTCTACTCTGAGGGGACAAGGTCTCCAATTCATATTTGAAGAAGTAAATTGCACCTAATTATGGTACATTGTGTGTACCTCTAATATTAGACCTTATTATGTCCTTTATCTTATACCTCTGCCTATTCCCATGTACATTCAACCGTTTACATTTACTAAGGTAGTTCCATCTAATTGGTTATGTCCGATTGATGATTCATTCACGTGTACTCTACCCTTGTTTGTGGGTATGGCCATGTTTGTCCCTTTGAATACTTTGAGATACACACCAATTATCTAGACATGGTTCACACAACAAGTGGTATGGACAACATGAAATGTGATACATAGCTCTTATATGAAATCACAAGCACCACAAGTGGGCCTCACACATTGTGTATCTCTATATGACATGATATATAGTGTGGGTATTTATTGAACCTATAGGTTCATCACACATGATCTAGATCTGCTCCCTCTACCATGATTCCAGACTAGAAATATAGAAATGAGGTAGCCGGAGCCTCATTGTCACCGATCATCGGAAATCGGGCCCTAATTTCCATGAAAAATTATACCTCAAGTCAATTTATCACAGTCTCCACACGTAAAAAAAGAGAAACACGGGTCTGATTTGATCAGTATCCAGTCCTCCTCCATTTTCAAACATTAATCACACATGTGATCATGAACCACACTCGTAGTATAAATTCATCAGACCAGATAATGGTCTTGCAGCAATAAAATGCCTATTATTTGTTGAGTCGATGACCAAAGTAATATTCCATGATGAATGTGGGAACAAATGATTGAGAAAACCATAAACAATAAACATGAGGAATTAACCTCTGACTATTTTTTTGGAATCAATCCAATATTTTCAATTAGATGATTAAAGAGGAAAATAGTTAGTCAACAATGATGAAAATAAATCAACCATATTTATATCAACCATTGAAGCACTAATAATTTATTATTTATGGAATTGATCCATGTTCACAATGGGATAAAAAAATTGATGAATCCACAATAATAAAAATATACTACATACTTTTTTGATTGTTCAATTAAGATGAACGATTCTACATCACAGTCATTGGATAGATCCAATAACTCCTATATCATAGGTGTTTCTACCAATTTCAATTCGATCTGATTTTGTTCACCAATGGATCTCCATGTTTTTTTGTCTTAGACTCTAGGGTTATGTGTCAATCTTTTAGACTCACCCATAAGAGAATATTTATAGATTCAAAGTTAACTGCATCAAAATAAATAAATATTTTATTTTATTTTATTTTAGTATTTTATCCTTATATGACTTTTTAGAAAACACCTGACATTAAAAAAAATCATTTCTCACTTTGGTTAAAGCCCGCATTCTTGACCCAAAATGAGTCATCGATTTATGATTCAAGACTCTATTTATGATTACACTTGTTTTCATGAAAATTGTGCATCCATGATATTAATATATTTAATGTTTATCAAATATCAATTCCAGACTCACAAAGCCTCATAATATCATGTCATCTCCGTGCCTGGATCCGAAAATATTTCAAGATATATTTCAGATCCTTACATATAAAGAACTAATATATTACATTGAATAACTTATAAAATTCGATACTTTCCATGGAGTCCTCCGTTATACTCTATGAGACTCTAGTGACAATGCATGGACGCCTGAGATGCACCTCTGGTTCAGGTTAGCACTAGGTATCTATATATATGGATATATATGTTACTATATATTGAGTAAATTTATATACATACATATTTATATAACTATATATATATATATGAATACATTTATTTATATATTGTTACACATCATCATATATATTATATCTTGGGGAAAACTACATATCATCGGTTAGGGGTCCATTGAAGAGCCCGAGCCTAAATTGTTTATATTTATTTGTTCATTTTTTTGTTATACATATAATGTGCTATATTTTATACTCATAGGTTGGATAGAATTATAGAAAATTGGTTTTTTCCTACTGAATATATCTCACACTTGGTTATGGTCATCATTTGGTACCCTAACAAATGTCTTGGTTGTAGGTTTGGGATCATGGTTTATGATTGTGTTGTTACTCTTGTACATATGAGATTAAGAGCATAGGTCAGAGATGGATCTCTGGATGCCCCTAGAGTTGGCCTTTGGGATTTTTATCTTTTCATTGTGTATTTCATATGTATTTACTTATATATACATTTTTCTTGTATATTGTATCATCACATGGACAAGCATGGTTGTATGTATTTGGAATTTTTAGGATATCTATTGTTATTTCCTATTTGGGATTTTTTATATGATTCTTAAATTTTTATATCATTTATCCATTTTATTTTGGTACTAATATAGATTGTATAGTCTTCCCACCATACCATAATTTGGCCCTCATTTCTAGTTGGCAGCCTATGGCATGTGGGGAGGCACACATGAGTCCATATGAAGGACCAGCTCCGGGAACAATTTAAGTGGCTCTCCTATTATAATGTTTCACAGTACATCATATAATATAAGCATTGAGATTCTCCCTCCTCAATACAGGTGTTTCTAGTTGACTATTGATCATCTAGACGGACTCTATCAAGAACTCTAATTCCAGAGGGCCTCCTCCTCCAGTGAATGTGATTGTGTTCTGCAAATGGACTTCCCTTGTCAGATCATACATAGAAGGGATGGTGTGATTTCTCTCCCACTCCATTGATCACATGAACCTAAGAAGACTATTTTATATTTGATCATCCACCATATTCCTTTGATATTCAAGAAGGTCCAGTTCTACTACATTATTGTTTTCTATTAGGACTTCTTGATGATCTTCTAGGGGATGACATAAGGTTATTTCTCTATAAGGTTTACATGCTCAAATAATAAAATGGAACATAGAATAATCATACACAAATGGAAAATGAGACAAATGATAACCATAAATACATGTTCATTTTAGAACATGGATTAACATGCACAGTAACATTTTATAACAGGTTAATTTTATTCCATCTATCATACATTTCATTAAATTAAAGAATATTTTAGATAAAATGATTCATAAGAAGCAAATAAGCCCCTATCATAAACAATTCATGATAGAATATATCACAACATACTTACTGTGATTTAGAAATTCTCACCTCAAGTAATTCCATCCCATGGGTAAAATTTTAAAAATTAAAAACATCGCACAACAAATACACCAACCAAGGTAAAATAACATCGTAACTATAATAATATAACAGCAATAAAAAAATTTAAAACTGGGAAATTGGGTTTCCCCCACACATGGGTTTACTACTTCCATTCAGGATCTGCTTAACAATATATGACACGCCATTTTATTCTATCTATCTTTCCCCAAATAGTAATTAAAAATAAAATAACTGACCCCTTAAATGCAACTCTAAAACTTCCTTAACCTTTTTCTCCCTCACATGACCGAGACTAGTAACCATGAGACCCCAATCACGCCTCCCTGTATTCCAAAGGCCACTGAATTGTAGTAACGTTCTAATAAATATAGTGATGAGACTATACAATCAGGTACAAAAAGACAATATAATAAAATAATGGTATAAATCTCAATATAAATAACTCCAGTAGTTAAAAAGAAAAATTCCAAATCAATTCAATATAATAAAACATTTCAATGTCATATTTTGGATCATATAAAATATCTTAAAATAAAATTAACAAAATAAATAATCAAAATAAAGACACCCAAAATAGATCAAAATCTTTATTCTTATTCACATATCCAAGATCTAGTCCTTAAAAAAACATATAATTTGTAGTGTTCATTGTCCATGTACAAAACTGTATCCATGATGTCATCTTTGGTACCTAACGGAATCCCAAATAGGGTTTGTCTAAAAATAAATAGCTAAACACTGATGGTTTCTAAAAAAACTAGTCTGAGTAATAGTTCATAAAATGTTATGATAATAAAAGTAATTAATGATTAATTAATTGAAAAAAACTAAATAAACCTACACACCCTCATGATCAAGGAGGACACCTAGGGTCAACCACACCTACCACTACAAGATTCAAAATGTCTCTTCCCATACCCATAAATGGGTCCAATACAAGTATCCATAATATCCAAACATAGTATCAATTCACAATAGACACAAGTAATATTATCATGCCCACTGTAAATTACTTGTTAAAATCACATCAAAACCACAAAGAATTCACATTCTAGGGGTTAATTATATAAGTAGTTCATAGTAGACCCATGGTTAATTCACAATCCCAAGGATAATTAAATATTCAATTTATAGTAGAACCATCATGAATTCGCATGCCAAGGATAATTAAAAATTAAATGTATCAAGTAAATAAAAGAATATATGCATAGGAATATACCAAAAATACTAAACATGTAAATTATATATCATTTAGGTAAATTTATTCCAAATTTCCTATCATGTTTAAAATTATAGTAACATATAAAAATTACATTATGGAATGTTCTAATTATATTCCAAGAGATCATGAAAAACTTAAATGTCACAAGTGAGTTCATTTAAACAATAAAATCAATCCCTAGAGTTAAAATAGTTCACAATTCAGTTTCCAAGATACTAGGTACACATATTCCAAATTCCAACTTGGGGTCATGGATAGGTACACCTCATGGGTGGTCAAAAGTCTTGGATTCCAAATATTGATAGATCAGAAAAGATCCAAAGAATTTTTATGTTAAAGGATTCCGGCTATTCAAGTGATTTCCAAATAAAATAGGGAGCGTGCATGGTGTGATGGAATGGTCATACATGTTACATATATTACAAATTAAATTATACTTCAGGGAGATACATTATACCTCCTACCTCAAAGATAAATAATGAGAAGAAATTTCTCAATGAATAAGGAAGAAATAGGTTTCTCCTTTCTATCCATGTATTCATAGGTTCAATTAATCAACATCCAATGAAATCTTCCACCGAGTCGATGAGAAATCATGAAATATCCTAAGGGGTAATTGTAGTTCGATTGAAATGTGAGAGTATATTGAGAGAATCATAGGGTGAAATAATAAAATATATCTTCTAAAAACTACCCCAATCATGATGTGAATCATGGATTCAAATTGTGAATTTTTAACTACTATACACACTAAATAACAATTGGTGTTTTCATAAAATATTGAATATTAATTCATTTTTTGAATATAATCTCACATCACAAATAAATGATACCTATAGAACCATTCAAAGACTAAATTAAATTCAAGGAATCCGCCAAATACCTTTCCCTTTTAACAACACTAAAAAATAACCCAAACTCAAAAAAAATATTATGTGAAAAAAATGAAACTCATCCCATTCATAGTGAATTATCCTAACCCCTATAATAACCTCAAATTCACATTATATACTAGGGATGAAGCTCAATTATTGTATCCAAATAGTTTAAAGAAAATTTAAATAGACAAGTTCCTCAATAAGAAAGTTTATTTTTATAAAATTTATAAAACTTATTGAAATTTAGTATTAAAAAATAGATAATATATTTTAAATTAATAGGATTACATTTGGTAAATATTATTTCTTTATTTTTTGTCTTTATGAATTGTATCAAAGGTAAATAATTATACCATTAGTGGGTGTAAAATGAGTAAAACAATTTTAAAAATATTTTTCAATAGTGCAAATCTCCAAAACACTTTCAATTATTTCATTTTATAGGTTCCTTTCAACATTAAGAATATTATTTTTGAATTTATTATAATTTCATCCCAATTTCCATAGATAATGACCTTATTTTTATTTTAAGTATTGAATAAATAAAAAATGCCACTCTCTCTGTTTTAAAAAATCTATTGTTTTTTATCAAGATAAAAAGAGGTTCTATTCAATTCTAAATGGTTATTTGAAAAACTGATGCATATTTATTAATATGTTATCTTATGTTTAATAGTTAGTTTTTTCTGAATTACCTTAAATGTTTTGCAATGCCAATACAGAGAATGTCCAAGTAATAGAAAAATCTCACAAAATGATTTAAAAGATAATATATGTAATAATATTTGGATGACTTTTTTTAAATGAATATTTTAGATAAATAATATATATCTAAATATTTATATTCTAATTTTATTTCTATATTGTTCCATTAAAGTTAAACTATGTGAATAGTCCCGAAAATGACTTTACTTGAATCATATGTTAAATAATGTTTTATTAAAAGATTTAAAATTCATTAAAAATTATACTTTTCCATGTGAATGGGATATGGTCGATAATAAAAATCATTTTCCACTTATTGGTAATTTATCCTTTTATAGTAACTTTCGTAACTCCTAATGTGTAAAAATATTAGATTTTGTAGTAATTGTCAAAAGGGTCTATGGGTGTTAAAATTAAAAGATAATGTATAAAAAATATCCTAAAAATATATATACATTATTTTATTTTTGTATTTAAACTCATATTTATAATAGAATAAAAATATACAAAAAATATCAACTTCAAAATGAAAATTAATTTATTGTTATTATACACTTCACATAATTCTAAGGGCTCCCCTACCCTCACTTATAAAAGGGAACCTCGTATCCTATGTTATTCAAATATTTTGAGCACTCTAGATTCTCAAAGAACAATCAAAATACCATTATATATTCCTTTTCTATTACTTATAAATTCTTTTCCTTATGAAATACATTTCCATCATGGATTAAGTTCTAATCCAAATGAGATTTCATGATGATTAGGGAAACTATTAACTGAGAGTTTCTAATTTTATTTATTATTATACCACCAATAATGTTTTTACCTCTTATAAAGAAATTTATTTATTTTATAAAATATACCTAATTTTTATGATCATGATGTAACAACCATCATCTTCCTTCTTTCCATCTTAATGGAAATGAAAACGTCACTCGTGTGTATATGTCAACTACCACCTCTATGAAGCGACGCGTTTTTTTTCATCACCACCTCACATTTATGTTTATAATTAATAATTTATAGAATATATATGATATTTATGATATAATTTTAGATTTTTAAAGGTTAATTATAATTTAATTTTCTTCTGCTCCATCCATTTAATGGTGGAGATATCACTCTTATGTCATATAGGATAGCATAACTATGATTTGATATAATTCATTTTTCATCATCGATTTTTATGAATGGATATTAAAGTGAATAAAATTATTACATTTAATATAGATGAACAAAATAAAATTCTAGATAATATTGAACCATGATCATGGGACAAGTACTAGGATTTTGTAACCAAAACATGTAGGAAAAACTAAGTAGTTATGACCTAGAACAATGATTTTAATATAGAATTATTAATAAAAATTTGATAAAATGTTATAAATAAATAATATATAATATTATATATATCATTATATTTTTGGAATATATTTATAAGAAATGCCTTTTTATTTTTTAGGGGAGTTTGAATGTTTATAAATCAATATGAGAATTGAGGTAAGTGTTTATGTTGTTATATAATTTCATTTTAAGATTGTCTATGTTATAAAAAATTAAAGAAAATTTTGTGGATAATATCCATTAAGCCCCATATATTTTATTCTCTTATAGTTATTCCTGAAATTTTTTAGTATTATTACCATTTTTCACACGTTGGATCTTAAACTGATCAAGAAAATGTTTTAAAGGAAGCCGACCTTTATTTAGAAAGTCCCAGGAAGTCCGCGTTGTTTACAATTTTATTGATGAACTTTTTATGTTGTTTTCATTCCCATAAAAATTATTTTATAGAAGTTTTAAAATATAAATTAAATTTTTTAAATTTTTTATTTTCATTACATTTTACATTATTTACAATGTTTTTAAAAGAATATTATTTAAATAACATGTTCTGAAAAATGTCATTTTTCAATGAATGGTCACTTTTAACATATATGGAATGAATGAATTTTCCTAGTATCATGACCATTATTTTCGTTAAAAATTAAATTAAAAGTTTCCATAGTTATGTTCAATGACATTTGTTTTAATATTCTGGGAATTTAAATTTAAAATTTAATCTAGGGAAAGGATATCTTCCCATTCTTCGAGTGATAACTTCAAATATACATTTAATGGTATTTTAATTGTTTTCCAAAAATAAATTTATGTTTGTTATGGTAATATTTTTATAATTTATAATGATTACATCCATGATATTTATTTGGATAGACTATGGTTATGTGATGGTGAAATATTTAAGAAACCAATTTCTTTTTCATGGGTCATGTTATAATGAAATGATGGATATTTTTTTATATTTTGAAAAATATATGTCTGGTTTTAATTATTTAACATGTGTGTTCAATATATACCTCCAATGTATTTGTTGAATACTTTTATGTAATTATATAATTATAGGAAATGATTTGAAATTTACGATCCAATAGTGGAAAATGGTAGATATGTATGATTTATTATGATATGGGAAATAGTTGGTGATATATAATATACTATGATATGGGAAACATGCATTGATTATTAATACTATATGATTTGGTGGTGTTAGAAGTTAACCATGAAATATGATATATTTTATATTACTATTTTTGGTACACACTCTTATGACATGTTTATATGGTAATGATTTGAACTCATGCCTCGTGATTTATTTTTTGATAAATTACCAATTTTTGATAAGCTAATGAATAAATAAATGACTCAATATTATAATAATGAATTTATAGAAATTTTTTTCTATTTATAACCACAATAATATAAGATATTATAAATAAATTATTTTTATATCTGATCATTGATTCATATCACCCATTTTTACCCTTACTAATTATCAGATCTCACCTCTTCTTATGGTTTAAATTTTCCCCAGGATATAAAAGATAGTATTAAGTATAATTATCCAAAAAGGGAACCATATGTTAATAAAGATATTAGATATGGTAATTATTATACTTATGAAAGATTATTATGTATATCTTTTCTATCTAAACAAAATATTTATGTTTCTTGATCATGTTTATTTGGGAGATATTTTGAATATTTAAAAAAAATTAATATATGTGTACATTATTTTTGGTTTGTTGTCGTGGAAACATCCCACAATTTCTTTCCTAAAGAGGTTTTGATGTTACCCCATTAAAGTGATGTCATGTTTGGGATATAGTTACAGTGTGGTGTTTCTCTAATTTCCATGTCACTATATAGGATGGTTCATTCTAAATTATAGGTGATGAGGAATTAGATTGATGATATTTTTAATTAAGGTTTATCATGTCCTAATGTGACATCATGGGGACATAAAATGTCCTTCATGAAGAAGACCAAATGTTATTCTACCCTTGAATATCTATTACCATCAAATTAATTAGTTGGCAACAAAGAACCTATATTCCCATCCATGTATTAATAATTTATTTGGTTAGTTGAATGGATAAATTTTGTTCTTGATGATCAAATTATGATCAAGGTTACATTATATGAGAATAAAGGAAGAAGATATCCCAATGATTAACTTCATCTTTAAATATGGAAACTAATTGTTTGTTATTATTCCTTTCCGAATCATTAATACACAAGGTCTTTTCATGGGACTGATGAAATATATATTTTAAATGTTCTTATATGTATATTTGGTAGTGTAAATTGGTTTTATCCTTGTATATTTGAGGTTTGAGGGGGGTCATTTTGAGCATTTGAGTGTATGATTAAAGGTTCTTCAACATCATCAGCTCTAGGAAATTTTTCCAAGCGTAAGTTTTTTGTGCGATATGTTCATTTTCAAGGGAATATTCTATCTCAATAGGGATTCGTTGTGGATGATTTGTAGATATAGGTATTTGTTTCGTGGGTGTCTCCTAAGAATTTAATTAAAAGTTTATAGTTTCAATAATCTTGTGGGATATTATAGTTGGATTGTATCCAATGTATCATGAGTTTTTTTTTCTATTAATTTATTTAACTATAAAGGATGATGTCATAATTTGGAAATACCAGTGATAGGGTTTTTTTACAACCCAGAGGAGAAGATAATTAGTAGGATTATTCTTCACCTTCAAGACAAGGTTGTTTTGTGTGATATGTTTCATGATTCTATACATTGTGACTCAGGTTGTGTTTTATTATAGTATAGGGTAGTGATCTTATTGGGTTTGGTGAACTAGAACCAACTAACATTTATTTAGGTAGTTACAACTTTATATATACAAATTTATATATACATTATTGTCACATATTGTTTATTCTTCATTGTAATGATATTATAATAATGTCTATAGAATATTTTTTATATCAATGGGATATAAAATATCTCCAATATAAAAAAACAAGGAGATTACATGATGAAATTAAAAAATAAAAATGGCATATTGTCTAAATAGATCAATCTAATGGGAAACATGAAAGTTTATCTAACAAATTTTGGGGGATCACATGCATTGAGATCTATACCCATGAATTTTTTCCTTTGTTATTTTCTATATTGGTTGTTTTAAGGTTATAAATACTGATAATAATTCCACATGTTTTATGTGTTATTAGATACATATATCTAGGAGAATTTTTATTAATCATTGACTTTATATACTTAATGATGTGTTTCATCAATCATGTACCTAGATTTTTTAATGTACACTGTGATGGAAAATGATTTTATTGAGGTAGAATTCAATGTGTGAGCCATAAGTGATATTGATTTAATTGAATCGTTAATAAATAATGTATCCCTTATGAGTTAATGGAAGATTATACCACTTTATTATTGATAAAATGAATGTTCTAGAAAAAAAATACCATGACATAGAAGTCTCATATTACACCTTTCATAAATTCCATGAATGAAAAATAATGAATAAGGAAAATGGCAGTGGTACACATCCTACATGATTATGTATCCATAGATAAAAGGATTATATTACAAAATAGTATTTTTATTATGTTTTTTATAGTTGTTACACAAACATATTTCTCTATGTGGTGCCTTGGAATATTGTTACACAATAATCTTAGAATATAGGTATGATATACATATTACCATTGAGAAAGGTTCCTAGATGGTCACACAATAAATGAATCAAGAATCTCAATAAATTATATTGAATTTATTTTTGAGAATAAATTTCTTCTTTATTAATGGAACCATAATTCTTCAAGTTAGGTTGATCATTAAAATTAATTCATGATATATTTGACATTAGATTATGTGATTCAAATTTAATCCCTTTTTTATTTTTTAAATATTTAGTGGATATAATTTTAATTTGTTAAAATTTTTATTAAATATAATAATTATTTTAACAAATTTTTTCTAAATATTGTAAAATAAATATTTTATTAAAATTATATTAATATATATTACAGTAAATATTTAGACATATGTCAAATAAATATTAAATTTTTTTTTATAAAACAAATAATTATTTTACTATTCAAGGTTTAAAAACCTTAATGGAAGAATATGGACCGTTTTTAATAATTTAAGGAATATTATTTATTTTACTTGATATCACATAATTAAAAAAATCATTAATTATTAATTTAATAATTGATATTAGGAAATTAAAATTCAATGTAAAATTACAATCATATTATTAATATTATTATATTAATTGAAAGTTGGGGAGTGATCGAGATTAAATTAAAGCATAATAGTTATTATGATTTTTTTAATTGATATTATTTCTATATTCTATGATATTTCATTTCAACCTTTGACATTGTATATGTATACAACCATTCCTAAAATATTCTCCCATGAAAAAAAGATAATTATATTATTCTTTATCTATCAATAACCTAAGGAAAGAAAAACTGATTATTTTTGTGATCAATGGAAAATAACATAAGGAACTTTTTTATCTTGGGCCATAACCTAGGAGATTAGGAACATCATTTGATGTTTCATGGAGAATGTGTGTATATGTATAGTGGTAACATCATTTGGATTATTCAATGCATTGAAAATTCATCAGAGTAGTGAATGAAATGAATTGACGAATGAGAATATTATAATTGTTGTTATTAAAAATAAATTAATTATAAATTAAATTTTCATGCTCTTTTATCTGAAATTATGGGGATAGATTTTCATGTTCTTTGTATTTTATTATTTGAGTGTGATGAAGATTAAAATTGAGTATTCTACCCAACACTTTTTCAATTCCCTATAAATATCATGTGGCATAAAAGTAATAAAATTTTAATTTATAATTTCATAAAATTACTTAATATATTTTTATGCATTAGTTTCTATTATTCACATTTAGATTATTATTTTAAATCCAATGATCAACAAATCATGCTAATCTGAGATCATACAACCATGAATATGACATAAATATACAAAGAAATCTCAATGTACACATCCGTAGGTGCCAAGGTTTTTGGTTACATGACGTGAAGTACACAGTGTTTAGCACTAGAGCACACATCACATAATAGGTGAAGAGCCATGAAAGGTACATGTCTTGTATGGTGTGACAAGTCATGTGGGACTTTACATGGTTTTATTAACATGTCATGTATTAATTACCATCATGGAACATAATGTCTAAAGCTAGTCACACACAACATTCATCACGTGGATTTCCAACAGTACATTCCACATACATTAATGGTTCATTATGTGGTAAAAAATATGAAACTTCATATTTTGATCATGTAAGTTACATGTCACAAATGTAATGGCATGATTTTCTGGAGTTAAATGTCACGTAGTAAAAAAATTATATAGAAAAAATTGAAAACATATCACATGACATACCATGTATCTTAACAAATCATTTTATTATTAAATTTCAAATCCATTGATTAAATATTTCATCATATGTACTTGTAATTTACATTATTATTTTAAATTAAAATAAATTTGATTTATTTTTTAATAAAAATTAATGTGAATTTTATTATGAATCTTAAGGCCCATTAATTCGTCATAACATAAGATAATAAAGAGTATATAAATTTATATATTAACTAATATATTAATTTATTTATATTAAAAATTAAATAATTTAAATGGATATTAGAATTTATTATATTTTATTTTCATTTAATGTTATAAATGATCATGGGATTTGTAATGCCTTAGTTTGTGTTGGATTTTTAATTTAATTTAATTATTTATTGCATTTTTTCTTCTGTAATAATCCTTATTAGATTAAATAAATAATGACTTGTGCATCATACCTTTATCATTTTTATGTACAGGTCCAGATGCCCAAATTATATTTAATGTAACCCTATATACTTGATACCCATCACATTAATGTGAGTGTACATTTTAAAAAAATGGCAGTCTAAATTTGATGACATGGTTCATGACCCTTGTTTAGATAAATTCTAACAAGGAGATAAAAGGGATAATGGTTGATGTTATAAATCAATCCCTATAAGGATGAAGGAGTTCTTTCCCATGGGGTCTATATTGGTTTATCACTACTTGATAAACCAACCGCTATTTAATTCTCATGGCCATTCCACATATTATTTTATTTAATTGATGCATCATTTCTTATAAGATGCATCATTTATTTATTTTATTAATTAACTCAATCAAATATAATAAATAAATTGAAAATTGTACTTATATTAAATACAATAAACTCTATAAGATATATTTTTATCAATTATAGTTATTAATTTATGTAATTTATCACACAAAGTAATTAACAAGTATAAAAAGGATAAAAGGATATCTTAAACAAGTAAATTTAAAAAAAAATAGAAAGGGTTAATTTTTTATATAAGTTTTATATATAATATTTCACAATCATGTTTATAATAAAATAAGATAACTATTTATTATATTAAAAAATTCCCTAGAAATAAATTATTTATAAATTAAACATATTCCACCACTTGAGTTAGAGTAAAAAAATAGTTAAATGTACAAGAATGACCCATGTGGGGATGCTTCTAATAATCGAGTTGTTCTAACAAAATTTGGGTAGAATAAAATAAATTATAATTATCAGAAGTTTCCAAACAATTCTTAATTTAATATAGAGGTAGATATTGATGAATTCAGTGTATATAATTTTATGATATAAGTGTCCACTCAACATATAAATGAACTGAAAATTAATATAGTTAATAAGTGTTAAGACTAAATAAATTCATTCGAATAATTTATAAATCACATTGTTTTGGTTAAGATAAGTGAAATATGGATCAATTCCATTGTAATATCTTATTTAATGGATATTATAAATCAAATAACAAGATATGTTTTCATTTTAAAAAATATGAGGATACATAAATAAATCATTTTGTATTTTTTTCATAATTTGTAATCATGATAAAGTATAAAAATAATATATTATCTTTTATAGAAAATGATTATAAATACCAAGAAAATATTATCATTCTGGTCAATTTTGGATAATAAATACAACATTGCAGGTGAAAAATTCCATGAGTGGTATTGGTCGTAATTCCTTTTTCTAAAATAAGGGAGGAAGTAATATATATTCTGTAACTCTCTACCCCATATTTCACTCAGCATGTTCTCTTGTTCAGTGTTCCACATGTACTCAAATGTTCCTTATCCATGCCATAAGATTCCATCAAGTAGTAAGAATCTATAATGATATTATGGGGAGACTATACACTCTTATCATAGCATCAAATATTCAGAAATAATAGTGAATATATAATCCTTGGAAAACAAAAATTTAAAAACAAATGTTATAATTAACATGTACAATATAAAAATGATGCAACAATGATTAATGTCCTGTATTCCATAACGGATCCCCAATGGAAGATTTTAGAGAATGATAATAAAATAATAAAGATAAACTAGAACAATGAACCAAACTCAATTGGCTCCATATATATCCTAATACCTTCATCTAAACTCTATCATAACCTTATATGTAATAAACAAAGAAATGAACCCTTTCCACAAACATGTAAATTGTAAAGAGATAGCCTTCTTCTCAGGTACCCATGTTCCATGGCGGCCCAAGTAAGGTGTCAGTAAAACATAGTGGTATACCACCAACAGAATCTCTAAAAAAACAAATCCATATTAAAAGTTCATGAAGAATTTATAATTACAATACAATACCTCATAAACAAATAATAAATAAACAAATATAAACACAAACTGGGAACACGGGCTCTTTGGTTACACCCATGGTAATATCTAAAAATATCAGCTAGTTATGGATATATCTAATTAGAGAAATGGATCTCATAACTAATGCAAGTTCTAAGGTGTGTAACCATGGAACCCATATCCATGAAATCACAATGTTATCCATGGGTGGTGCACTGGGAATTCCCATATCATTAGGTAATTTAGAATCCATGAATTTCACCGATGCAATTTTTTTAGGTATAATACAACTTAATCCAGGTAATATAACCTTATCAATATTTTAATTAAATCTATGGAACCCCATGTACTCAGAATTCATAGTATTAGGTTTGAGCAGAATCCATGTCCTTACCCATAGCATTTCATCTCATAAAATCATGGTAAATTTTGGGAGTTCTTGTCAACATTAACAAGGGTATCCTAAACAATCCATGAGATTAATATATTGGATTCAAAATATAATAAATTAGTCAAATCAAAGGGGGATCTACCATAAGGCATTCATAATTATGAATCAGTGAAGAATCCAAGGTAGCTTAAGGAATTATTTATCTTCAGACATCCATTAATAAAATTTGTAATCCTCTCATTGAATTCAAATGAGTATCCTAATGCCATCCTCACTCAATCAAAACATTCCACCCATTTCATATTCAAATCTAAATCAATTAGATGAAACACAATCAATCCCACCCATAATAATTATTTACACAAAAAAGCATAATTAACCATCATTAATTACCAAAGAATTAATCCCATCATATAGTATCATTAGTAGAGCTCATTTCATTAATCTATAAAACATATCATCTCAAAAAATCCATATAAATTTTTCCAAAGTCTTGATTAAATATGATGTCATTCATAAGATATATGGTAAAACACCTTATAGGTAATTTACTCTAACACTTTTTAACTAACATCATCATTTTACATATCATCAAAAATCAAAATTTAACAATTCTCCTTATAAAATTTGGTACCCACGTCGTACCCCCATAATTTCATTTACCATTTATCAAGTCCATCCCATAATATTATCCCTTTTCACGAAGAATCATATATATTTAACTTTTCTAAGGAAACAATTTAAATTCACATAATTCCATTTTCAATTAATATTGTTCATCTCAATTTTTATAATGGATTCTCCACTTCACTTTTCTTACCCATGAAAAATCATAGCTCATCAATTCAAATCACTAAATATAATTCCAATTGATTCATTTAGATTTTCAACCCCATTTTACAATGCAAATCTATCCACCCACTAGGTCTAAATAATGGTCCAAAAATTCACAAATTTTGTATTTGTTGGGAAATTCAATTTCACAAACCTTGATTCAAATTATAGATCCTCAATAAACCCTTATAAATAGTCAAAAATTTCTAACCCCAATCTCATTAAGGGTAAAACGACACCAATTTCATCTCTCAAGAAGTTATTATATTTTTTACAGTTCAAGTCCTGTTAATTGATTCATTAAATTAATGTAACACTCTAAAATAAAAAATTTAAAAGATCATACCATCACATGGGGTGGACGACATTGTCTCACTACAATATATCTTGAGAAATATATAGATATTAATTTTCAGTATTAGGGAACAACTACCTTGTGCATTGAAAACCCCACTTATCCTATATTGTCTATTGGTTTGGCCTTATTCAGAAAAACATGATAAATCAGAAAAAGTTCCATGAAATACGTCATATTAGCTGAAACTATAGAACACTACTTGAATGTGGAATAAATATAAAATAGATGAATTATGAGAGGTAAAATATGTAACAACCCAAAATTTTATCAATTTAAATTCCCTTCATATAATTATGTCATTTAAAATAAATCTCATATTTCGCATAGAGAACCCACTAAAAACATTATTATTATAAAAAAATAAGGAAATATGTGGTATTTAATGAAATTATATATCCCATACAAATGGAATATTAATTTGACCATTGGAATAGTAATGTGGCCCATATGAATAGTAATCTTGCCATTTGAATAATAAATACACCATTGAAAGTATAAATAAAATTTTGATATCTTATAAATCAAAATATTATATGTTTATTTCATTTAATATGTAGATAAAAGTTTTAAAATGATAAATTTTGTGTCATTATGTAACACCCCAAGCTTCCATGGTACGCTCCTCTTTGAATAATAGAGCAGTGTGTGTTGTACGCAACCTCGAGTTCTAACACACCGTGACCAATAAAAGTAACAGTTATGAATAGTAATACCCACTTTTTGAAATTATATAAATTTTATATATCAAAATGGACTTCATTTTTGTATTCGAAATATCGAAAGTATCCTAAGTTGAATTTTTTGTAATTTTCTGAGAACATCCATTTTTTATGAATAGTGAAAAATACTTAAAAACAACTTTTTTTAATAAAAATAATTTATAGTGATAAATTATAATATTGAGTCGTTTTAAAGTATAATTATAATATATTTTTACAATTTTATCCAATGGTGTTCATTAGAATTAATTTCACTTTTAAATTGGACATAAACAATTGTCAATCTTTTGATATATATTGTTTCTTAAAAACACGCTATTTGTTTTGACAATGGGAATTAATTATAAAATAAATTAATGAAACATATATGTTTGTAATTTTTTAAAATAGACATCATTTTTGAATTCAGAATATCAATTATAGCATAGGGTGAAATTTTTGAATTGTTCTTAAAAACATCAATTTTTGATGAATAGTGAAACCACTAAGTGGTAGTTAAAAAACTGATTTTTCGTTTAAATGAAATTTTACTGCTTCTATGTATTGAATTTAAAAAATCCTACATACATGGTTGTCATTATGATGTAAAATTTTGTTCAATGGGATTAAAATAATTTTTTTTTGTGAATAGTAACTTTTACGTTTTATTAATCGCGATTAAAGGTAATTAGTGAAATTTAAGGTAAATATGATATTAAAAAATATGAAAATACCTTTACACTTGTCCTAACCTTATTGGATGAGTCATGGCCGACCCAGACAATCCATGTGTCAACTTGGGGACCCCATGGAGCCACTTGGGTAAGAAAATGACATTAATAACTGTTTATTTAAAGTAAAAATAAAATTGTCACAAACATGTGTTGTTTTACTAAAACAATTATTACATGCGGTTATATAAGTTCAAATTTAGACTATAAATACTCATTGGAAATATAGAAATATTATCTACATCATGGTATTTTTTTTATAATTTTTAAAAATTAAATAAATTAAATTTTTTATAACACCGTGATGATGCAACGATTACCTCATTAATTAACGATTTAAATAAAATGAAAAGATAATGTAAACTTTAACACTTAAACTTGTCAAAAACCTATTGGATGAGTATATTTCGAACCCTTATCACCTTATCCTCTAAATATATAATTTGGGACCTCTAAAATCCGAAAATAATTTCATAATAATTTAATATTTTTTGACTTTCCAAGAGTGCCCCTCCTCCCCTCTTATAAAAGGCCCCCACCTATACCACCTTACTCACACCATAAAAGCCATTTGGATCGGCCAAAATCTGCACAAATACTCTCTAAACATTTATTCCTTCATCCTAGAAGCCTTAACTTAGGCATAAATCTCTTCAAAAAACCATTTTGGTTCAAACCAAGGGGAGTGACCCGATTTAAAGGTAATGTCTTCTCTTACGTTGTTTTGTTTTATTTTTCTTCTCCAACCCCCTAAACTCTTTTTAATCTTTTATTTTGTAACAACACCAATATAATCAATATAATTGTATGTTTTTATGATAAGGATTTTATTTACACTTAAACACACCTTCATCTAATGGTTAAAGAACATACTGTTTCTGTGGGTGGTGAAATACTGCCTCACGAAACGATGGTTGTTCAATATTCATTTAACACCTCTAATGGTGGTCATTAATATGATACTATTTATATATGTGATATATACTATGTTTATTTTTTCCTTATGCTTATGTATTTTTCATTTATTGCATACCTTTATCATTTCCATTAAGGGTAAACGCGATAATTTCATTTTAGGAAGTGCGGACTACTGCCCCCTCAAAGTGATTTGAATCGTTAAAGCCATATGTGGGATGTATAATGGATAGAGAAAATTATATTATATATGATATTATACTGGAATTATAATAAACCTTTTTATCATTATGATTTCATTCTATTAAATACAAAATAGAAATGAAAGTAGCGTTCATGCTTACGTACGGATTACCATCTCCATGAATGGTGCATTTCATTTATTACCTCTAAATGTTACGTAATATTATGAATGAATGTATATACTGGATATATATTATATATATGATATCTAAATCCTGAATATAATTCTCGAGAGAATGGATATTCTACCACATAAACAACTTGTAATTATAAGAAGTTTATTTTTTACTCAAGTACCAAAGATCGACAAAACGACAGTTATTAACTTAAATAATTACATAATGTTCATAACATGGTAATAAGTGATATAAATGGAATAATGAACTTGAAAAAGGTTCTTAATCAATTATAAATTAACTCTAGTTTATTATTCCAGAGGTTAAATAACGATCGAGTCAAGTCAGACACGAGGTAAGGGAACTTCTCAACCCAATTTATATTCTTTGGTTCATTCTCCTACTTTCAAATTATGTCATGATATTATTATGTACTATCTTGTATTTGTACTTTATTAATGTGTACTTATAGTGAATTCACATAATAGATTTCTTTCATTTAAAAAAATGATCTTTGTAAGGGAACTTCTTAACCCAATTTCAATTCTTTGGGTTAATCTCCTACTTTCAAATTATGTCATGATATTATTATGTTCTATCTTGTATTTGTACTTTAATTATGTGTACTTATAGTGAATACACATAATAGATATATTTTATTAAAAAAAATGTTCTCTGTAAGGGACTTCGTCTTAATCTCCTTTCATTGAGGCATATTTTGTTTTATACACAACTTTCTTTTATATGGTGTATAAACCCCTTTGACTTTTATGTTTATTCAAAAGGAATCTTTTTATACAATGTGTTTTACTAAATGAAAAAAAGGATTGTTTTTTTTCGTCGTACGTATGTGGAAACAATGACTTCTCCACCGACATGACCATTATTTGAGTTTCGGCTTCCTCTACAAGCCATAACATTTTTTAAATGAAAAATAAATACAAAGTTTTAATTTTCTTTTATTTTGGTATTGAAAATAGTTTTGAAAGTGTTTTTTATTATATCAATGTGTTGTATTGATATCTTGTGATTGAAATGTGGAAATTTTATGTTTCCTTTATGCATGTTTTATGTGATACGATTATGTTATGGTTTATGATATGTTTAAACCTGTTCATATGATGAATGAATTGGACTTAATAAGTGACAGGTGGATCCTGCTATAGCTCCTCGATGCATTGGTAGGTCTGATGAGACAAACTAGTGTCTTGGAACGAGGCCTTGACAAAATCTTATTTGTAGTCTTCGCATGAGGCCTTGGCTACATGGTTATGATAGTCTGGAATTATGCATTCCATCATTATGAAAGTGGTTATTGATATTACATGTGATTATTCGACCAGTAGAATAACCATGTGAATAAGTAAATGGCATTATTTCATTTTTATTTTGCCATATTATGCTGAAGTTCATGTTTAAAAGGCTTTTTTAATTATACATTTCCTTAAATGTTTATGTTTATTTATGAAAGCTTCCGCTACATTGTTATCCTTACTGAGCATCTGAGCTCACCCCTTTCAATGTTTTAATTTTTCCAGGATGTGAAGAAGTATTTTATGAATGGCCTGAAGGGATAATATGAGGGGATATGAAGACTAGATGTTGTTGTAGTTTTGTATTAATTTATGATGCAATGTAAAACTTATGAATGTATCTAGTGTTTCAAGGTTACTAAACTAATCGGTCTTTCGAGACTTGATCTTTTGTGATCATGGAAATGTTATGCAATAATACACCGACTCAGGGTAACATGGGTCGGGGTGTTATAGTTGGTATTAGAGGCAGTTTAGTACTAACCTTAGAAGCTATATTTAGATAAACTCTGATTAGAGCACATAGACCTAAGATAAAATTTGAGGATTAGTATAGAATAACTTCCTAAAATTTTGGTGTTATAGAGATTTTGTGAGTTTTACGAGCAATACATCCCTGTCTGGATACGAGCAGGTAGAGGCGGCTTTGGAACAGATGTACCTAGGGGTAAAACCCAAAACACCGCTTTGATCTAGACTCGAAAGGGAACTGGTGCATGAAAATAGGCCTTGCTGCACTCTTGGTTATGACACTCCCGGGGGATATACTTAGGATAATTCCCATTTTATTTACAAACCACTATAAAGGGTATATGAGTATATATACTTCTTCAAAGAAAACATTTTTATAATTATAGTTCAATTTATGTTAAGTTCTTTACAAGTATAAAATAATGTATTTGGATTCATAAAATAAACTAGTTTATGACATTGTTTAGAAATGGCGCCTAGTGGGAGGAATGGAAATCGTATCAATGCACGCACTCCATGTAGGGATTTCCCTCCTGCTCAATATAGTTATAATGGAGTTGGTGATACAACTGGTGCTGATCAGCTTATCACCATACTGGGGAAACTCACTCAGGTTATGAATAATAACCTTACTCGTATAGAGCACCCTGATCCGCAACGTGGAGGATCAATGTTAGACCGCTTCATGAGGCAACAACCGCCAACATTTAATGGGGGTAAAAATCCATTAGTAGCTGAGAAATGGATAAAATCCTTAGAGAAAATATTCCACGCCTTGGGGAATAGCGAAAGAGAGAAAGTTGTCATGGCAGTTTACCACCTCAGTGGAGATTCCAATCAATGGTGGTCGCTAATTCAAAACACAAAGGAAGATTAAGAAGTATCATTTATGGAATGGAGGGAGTTTAATAAAATTTTCTTATAAAAATACTTTCCACAAGACCATAGAGCAGATATAGAAAGGAAATTTTTTATTCTGAGGCAGAAGGAGGATGAGAATGTCGCAAAGTTTGAGTATAACTTTACAATGTTAGCAAGGAATGCTGAAGATTATATACTTCACCCAAGAAGTAAGATTGATTGTTCCTATGATGGGTTAAAACCATTTCTCCGCCGAGATTTAGTATCACAATCCTTCTAATCGTACGAAGATATTGTCTCGTGTTCTATCAAGACAGAAAAGGAATTCTCTAAATCGTATGACAATAAAGTTAACCAAGAGAATAATAGAACGGTGGAACAATAGATAGATAAAGGGAAAAAGGGAAAGAAGTATTTTCCATTATGCGACAATTGTGTGAAGAATCACCCCGGTACTTGCCAAAAAGGAATGGGATTTTGTTATAAATGTGGAGAAAAAGGTCACCAGGCTCGTGATTGCAAGGGAAAGAAAGAGGTTTTCAATGTTGAATGCTACAATTGTAGAGAAATGGGGCATTATGAAAATGAATGCCCTAATATACAAGGAAACTTAACTCAAAAAATTCCAAGGGAGCAATACCAAGATTATGTTGTTACTACAAATGAAGTTGAATAATTATTTTATTTTTGTTTTTTGACTCAAGAACAATATTATTGTAATAATAATAATGTGATATATATAAGGATTGTACTATAGTACTTGTTTTTTTCATTAAGGTTTTAATATGATGAAGGTAATCATATTTTTATGTGTGACAATAGGAGAAACATTACTTTGTTTGAGGAATCTGATGATACAATTGATTTTGGAATTCAGATACCTGTTAGGGAAATTCTGGATGGAGGTATTTTGGATAACTATAATGGTTGGAATGTATTAAGTTTAACTTTGGATAGTATTGTTTAAGGTTAAAACATTTTTGAAGATTATTTTAGGAATATTATAATACTATAGTTTTAGGAAAAGGAAAACCTACAGGTTGGGGGATAACCCGTCGCATCGAACAAAGCTGTAGGAATCGAACCAACAACCATAGTGCGACAGGCCTTTATTACCTACCACTAGCCTATAGGAAGTCCCTGGTTATTACAAAATATTTTTCCTAATATAAACGGTATGTGTTAATATTTGGAACCTTATACAATTATGATAAATAGAATATTTTTGAGTTTTATTACCTTTTGGAGTGAGAGATGGGTTTGTGGTAAACATTTATTAAAGAATGAAAGTCTACATGACAAGTAAGTATATTTCCTTATGTTCTTAGTAAATCTCCTAAATAAATTCATCAACTTTATGAAATGTAACTTAAAACAAAAATGTTGTCGGTTAACTTTTCCAATTGGGGATTCAATGATCGTTTAACCAATCACAAGTTTGTGATTTTCTTGTGGTTAACTTTCTCCTAATCATATTTTCTACAACTCTCCATCAGACCTTGATGGTTTGTTTTTCCTCCATATCCATATTTTCATAGAATCCTAGTATGGGCTATCTCGGGTGACCAATGTACTTCTCTTTCTTTCTATTAAAGTTATATTTTAATTAACTCTATTTCCAATGTGGTTTTTCCATAAAGGTAATTTCTATTTTCAACCATCTCTTTTCAAAGAAAAATTTTAAATTGCGAGGATGCAAATTATTGAAGGAGGGGAGAATGTAACACCCCAAGCTTCCATGGTACGCTCCTCTTTGAATAATAGAGCATCGTGTGTTGTACGCAACCTCGAGTTCTAACACACCGCGACCAATAAAAGTAGCAGTTATGAATAGTAATGCCCACTTTTTGAAATTATATAAATTTTATATTTCAAAATGGACTTCATTTTTGTATTCAAAATATCGAAATTATCCTAAGTTTAATTTTTGGTAATTTTCTGAGAACAGCTAATTTTTTATGAATAGTGGAAAATACTTAAAAACGGGGTTTTTAATCAAAATAATTTATAGTGATAAATTATACTATTGAGTGCTTTTAAAGTATAACTATAATATATTTTTATCATTATATCCAATGGTGGTCATTATAATTAATTTCACTTTGAAATTTGACATAAACAATTGTCAATCTTTTGATATATATTGTTTCTTAAAAACACGCTATTTGTGGTGACAACGGGAATTAATTATAAAATTAATTAATGAAACTTATATGTTTTGAATTTTTTAAAATAGACATCGTTTTTTATTTCGGAATATCAATTATAGCTTAGGGTGAAATTTTGGCATTGTTCTGAAAACATCAATTTTTGATGAATAGTGAAACCGCTAAGTTGTAGTAAAAAAACTGATTCTTCATTTAAATGAAACATTACCACTTCTATGAATTTAATTTCAAAAATCCGACATACATGGTTGTCACTAATATGTACAATATGGTTCAATGGGATTAGAATAATTTTTTTGGTGAATAGTAACTTTTAAGTTTTAATAATCGCGATTAAAGGTAATTAGTGCAATTTAGGGTAAAAATGATATTATAAAAATATGAAAATACCTTTACACTTGTCCAACACTTATTGAATGAGTCATTTCCGGCCAATACAATCCATGTGTCAACTTGGGGACCCCATGGAGCCACTTGGGTAAGAAAATGACATTAATAACTTTTTATTTAAAGTAAAAATAAAATTGTCACAAACATGTGTTGTTTTACTAAAACAATTATTACATGGGATTATATAAGTTATATTTTCGACTATAAATATTAATTGTAAAGATAAAAATATTTCCTACATCATGGTATTTTTTTATAATTTTTAATCATTAAATAAATTAATTTTTTTATAACACCGTTAGGATGCAACGATTACCTCATTAATTAATGATTTAAATAAAATGAAGAGATAATGTAAAATCTAAGAATTAAACTTGTCAAAAACCTATTGGATGAGTATATTTAGAACCCTTACCACCTTATACTAGAAATATATAATTTTGGGACCTCTAAAATCCGAAAATCATTTCATAATAATGTAATATTTCATGACTTTCCAAGAGTGCCCCTCCTCTCCTCTTATAAAAGGCACCCTCCTCTACCACCTTACTCACACCATAAAAGCCATTTGGCTCGGCCAACCTCTTCCCATATACTATTTCAACATTACTTCCTTCATCCTATAAGCCTTAACTTATGCATAAATCTCTTCAAGAAACCATTTTTGTTCAAACCGAGCGGAGTTACCCGATTTAAAGGTAATGTCTTCTCTTACGTTGTTTTGTTTTATTTTTCTTTTCCAACCCCATAAACTCTTTTTATTATATTATTTTGTAACAAAACCAGTATCCTCAATATACTTGGATGTTTTTATGAGAATTATTTTATTTACACTTACACACACCTTCGTCTAATGGTTAAAGAACATACTGTTTCTATGGGTGGCGAAATACTGCCTCATGAAATGATGATTGTTAAATATTCTTTTAACACCTCTAATGGTGGCCATTAAGATGAAAATATTTCTATATATGATACATATTGTTTTTATGTTTTCCTCATGCTTCTGTATTTAACATTTATTGCATACCTTTATGATTTCCATTATCGGTAAATGTGATAATTTCATTTTAGGAAGTGTGGACTACCGCCCCCTCAAAGTGATTTGAATCGTTAATGCCGTATGTGGTAAATATGAAGGATGTAGTAAGTTATGTTATATATGATATTATACTGGAATTATAATAAACCTTTATATCATTATGATTTCATTCCATTAAATACAAAATATAAATGAAAGTAGTGTTCATGCGTACGTATGGCTTACCATCTCCATGAACGGTGCATTTCATTTCTTACCTCTAAATGTTACGTAATATTATGAATGAATGTATATACTGTATATATATGATATATATTATATCTACATCATGAATATAATTCTGGAGATAATGGATATTCTACCACATAAACAACTTGTAATTATAAGAAGTTTATTTTTGACTCAAGTACCAAAGATCGACAAAACGACCGTTATTAACTTAAATAATTACATAATGTTCATAACATGGTAATAAGTGATATAAAAGGAATAATTAACTTGAAAAATGTTCTTAATCAATTAGAAATTAACTCTAGTTTATTATTCAGGAGGTCAATGAACGATCGAGTCATGTCGGACACGAGGTAAGGGAACTTCTTAACCCAATTTCTATTCTTTGGGTTAATCTCCTACTTCCAAATTATTTCATGATATTATTATGTCATGTCTTGTATTTTTACATTCTTTATGTGTACATATAGTGAATACACATAATAGATTTATTTTATTTAAAAAAATGATCTTTGTAAGGGAACTTCTTAACCCAATTCCCATTCTTTGGGTTAATCTCCTACTTTCAAATTTTGCAATGATATTATTATGTCCTATATTGTATTTGTACATTAATCATGTGTACTTATAGTGAATACACATAATAGATCTATTTTATAAAAAAAATCTTTGTAAGGGACTTCATCTCAATCTCGTTTCATTAAGGCATATTTTGTTTTATACAAAACTTTCTTTTATACGGTGTATAAACCCTTTTGACTATTATGTTTATTCAAAAGGAATCTATTTATACAAAGTGTTTTACTAAACTTCAAAAAGGAATGTTTTTTTTCATACGTATGTGGCGACAATGACTTCTCTACCGCCGTGACCATTATTTGAGTTTTGGCTTCCTCTACAAGCCATAACTTTTTTAAAATGAAAAATAAATACAAAGTTTTAATTTTCTTTTATTTTCGTATTGAAAAAGGTTTGAAAGTGTTTTTTATTATATCAATGTGTTGTCTTTATAGCTTGTGATTGAAATGTGGAAATTTTATGTTTCCTTTATGCATGTTTTATGTGATACGATAATGTTATGGTTTATGATATGTTTAAACCTATTCATATGAGGAATGCATTGGACTTAATAAGTGGCGGGTGGAGCCTGCTATAGCTTCTCAATGCATCGGTACGTCTCATGAGACAAACTAGTGTCTTGGCATGAGGCCTTGACAAAATCTTATTTTTAGTCTTGGCAAGAGGCCTTGGCTACGTGGTTATGATAGTCTGTCATTATGCATTCCATCATTATGAAAGTGGTTATTGATATTGCATGTGATTATTCGACCAGTAGAATAACCATGTGAATAAGTAAATGGAATTATTTCATTTTACTTTGGCCATATTATGCTGAATTTCATGTTTAGAAGGATTTTTTTAGTAATACATTTCCTTAAATGTTTTTGTTTATTTATGAAAGCTTCCGCTATATTGTTATCCTTACTGAGCATCTGAGCTCACCCCTTTCAATGTTTTAATTTTTTCAGGATGTGAAGAAATATTTTATGAATGACCTGAAAGGATAATATGAGGGGATATGAAGAAAGGATGTTGTTGTAGTTTTTTATTACTTTATTATGTAATGTAAAACTTATGAATGTATCTAGTGTTTCAAGGCTACAAAACTAATTGTTGTTTGGAGATTTGATCTTTTGTGATCATGCCAATGTTACGCAATAATGCACGGACTCTGGGTAACTGGGGTCGGGGCGTTACACATTATTTTTTTGATACATAATTGTTTATTTATAATTGAATAATTTATATAATTGTCTAGAATAAATTATTTTTTATTAAAATATATTAATAAATTAATATTTTCTTATATTATAATTACAAGATAATTTTATGATACCTTATAAAATTTTCCAAAGTTCCATAAAATTGGTTATAATATTTAAATTAATATTTTGAATAAATAAGGATTATAATTAAAAATTAACAAAATAATATATAGAAAACTATTTTCATAAAATTTATTCCATTTTTTAAGTATTCACGTAAAAAAGTTGTGTTGAATATTTTGGATTTTTCTAAATTAGTTAAATTTTTTTTAATAGTGAAATATGATAATTTATTGGATTTTACATTATATGTACGTAAATGAATATTTGAGTCATTCATGATGTAATATTTCAATATATAGAACTAATATGCTCTAGTTACTCTACTTATTAAAAATAATCAACACTATCAATATTCTCGATCCAAAATAATAAACAAAAGAATAAAATAATGAGAAATTGCCCTCTCCTCCCCTATAAATACCACCTCTCATAACCTCTTCTCCTCACAACATATAAGATTTTTATCTTATTAATATTATAATCAATAACAATCCCAAGAATCTAACCCGTGTCTTAGTATTTTTTGTCTCACTGAAACACCATTTATATGTTCCTTAAAAAGGTTCTCAAGGAGATGATATTCACGAGATAAAATCTTCCACCATTCTCTTTTAAATTATTTATTTTTTCTACCTCATCGTTTACACCACTATCCAAAGAGAAATTATTAATATAGTATCATACATAGATTTAATTTTTAATGTTAATTGGATATCCATATTAAAATCTCTCATCTTATGTTTTTTTAAAAGAAGAAATCATCTTTGATGTGTGGAGGATGATTTTTCATTACCGCCTTCTAGTATGGAAATAAAATAAAAATAATGGATAAAAAATATTATAAAATATATATTAAAACATTATTACATTCTGGAACCAATATTTATACATAATATTATATAATAAAGAAAAACTAGTTCTTGATGATCGAAGAACCACCAAAATAAACTAATTGTTTTTTGTTAACATTTCACATAAGGAATCATTCTGGATTCATTAAAAATGATATATGGGACAATTTATGCTTTATTATGCTAATTAATACCCCATAATTCTACTTATATATATTTTTTTAATTTTAAATGAACTTTCATAATTATACACAATTAAACTAACCTTGAAATCAATAAAAAGGACCCTCCTGGAATGACGGTGTTAAATATTATAACTTATAAAAAAGTACATAAAAAACATATAAAATTTATTTAAAATATAATAAATGTTTAACAGGTTATAAATTGAATTATTAATATATCTAATGTGATTATATAGGACATTAATAGAAAGTGCAGAATAGTTTCAGACATAAGGTAACAGATTCTCTCCGAACCCCCATTTTACTTCGGGTTACACTTTCTCTCTCTTCACACAAATTAAATTCTAAATTATTATTATGTACTCCTACTAAATTAAATTATTTTTTTCCAAACATATTTACCTGACTCAATTATCCATTATTTTATGGGAAAATATATGTTTTATAAGTTTCTCTTTCCAATTTCTCCTGATAAGCAACCACGATTAAACAGAACATACCAATATATACCCATATTCATGTAAACTCTATAATTTTTTTTAAAGAACTAATAATTTCATAAATAACTAATTTTATCAATAAAAAGTATCTTACTAAATTTTTGTATTAATACAAAAATAATTTATTTTTCCTCTTTAATGTCTCTTTAATATTTTCCCTTAAACTACACTAAAGTGGTTCATTTATAAATATTCCTAAACACTATTTTGTATTTTTTCACTTGATTTGGACATAATTTATCAGTATATGTGCATATATCACCTTATAACTTCTCATTTATGGTTTAAATATATTATTTCATGTACACCTTTATGATATGCCAAATTTTTATGCTGGATGACATGAATTTGTCACCCATTTTTTTCCATGGGTAACCCTTATGTTTATTCCTTATGTTTGATTATTCATGTGGAATGCATATGCATGAATATGTTATGATGGGTTTCCCCGTATATTGATCCAATGAATTTTTTAATATTTATTCTCATGAGACATCATGTTTGGGATTAAGGAGTAAACCAAGTCCATTATAGGACTTTTTGCATCATGTGATATAGTCTTGGAAGTTCGCTTTGACTCATGTTTTTGACATGTTATATGTTTCATACACATTCATATATTTCCAGTATTTCATGATACCATGTTCTATATGTTATCCTTCCATATGTTTATTAATTTTACATGACTTTTTATGTCATCATGTTATGTCTTCTAACACATGTGATTTTCTTTCTTCCTGTATTTATTCCCTTAATTGGATTTTTAGCCCAGCCATTTCTTCATGTATTCCCCGAGTAATTGTAACATCCTAGGTAAATAAATAATATAAAATTATCATATTTATTAATATTTTTTAATTGAATATTAATTTTACACTAAAGGGGATGGTATGTCTGATAATGTACTCAACACGCAACAACGAGTTTCTTTGAAATAATATGCTGCATACAACGTTGAGATATACCAAAAAATAATAATATATTATTATTATTTTAAATAGTAGTTAACGCATAACCATTGTGGTGGAGGTAATGAACAAATCTAAATATAGTATGATTACACATGTTTTTAAATTTTTTTACATTTATCCAATAAAAGTTACATGGTTAAAATGTGAAATTATCCAATTTTAAGCATAAATACTCTAATATTCTTTTAAAGGTCGATTTACCACCTTTTGATGGCAATCCATTTTTTTAAAAAAAAATTCAATTTTATATATTCTATTTTATAAAATAAAATTCTTCTTCAGAATTTGGACATCAAAATTTACTTTGGATGAAATTTTGGTATTTTTCTGATAAATTTCATTTTCTAATGAATAGGGAAAAATACGACATTTTATTACCTTTTTTTATAATTGTTTTATGTGGTTATATTATTTTTTTTATTAGTTTTAAAGTTTAATTGGATTATATTTTTACCATTTAATCCAAATTTTTTCATTGTAAGTTATATCACATAGAAATTGGACATAAACTAGTTTTAATCTTTTGATAGTTATTATTTCTTAAAAACAGGCCTTTTGGTTTTGATAATGGAAATTAATTTTAAATTAATTAATTAAACATATATGTTTTTAATTTGGTAAAATTGACATCATTTGTGAATTCATAATTTCAAAATTACCTTTGGGTGAATTTATGTTATTTTTTGAAAAACGTTAAATTTTTAAGAATAGTGAAAAGCACTATATAGTAGTTAAAAATCGACTTTTTCATTTAAATGATATTTTAATGCTTCTGTGAATTGAATTTCAAATATATAACATACATGGTTGTCATCAGTATGGAAAATTTGGTTCAATAGGATGAAAATAAATTTTGGTGAATAGTATCTTTTGATTTTTATTTACCACATTTATAGGTAAATAGGGTAATTCAAGTTAATAATAAAATTATAATAATTTCAAATTTCCTTGACCCTTCTCATAACCTTATTGGATGAGTAATGTCTGAAAAATAAAATCCATGGATGAGACCATTGGACTTTGAATGCCACTTGGGTAAGAAAATGACATTAATAAGTTTTTATTTATAGGAAAAAATAAAAATATCATAAACATTAATCTTTTTACAAAAATAAGTTTTATATGGGGTTATATAAGTGATATATTTGACTATAAATATTATATGGAAAGATAAAACGATCTTCTACATAATGGTATTTTATTTTTAAATTTTTGACATCAAATAAATAAAATTAATTATGAAACAATGGTGATGTAGTAATTGCTTCATTAAAGAAGGTTTCAAAAAAATGATATTATTAATATTAAAATAAATTTATTTTGAACCTTTTTCTACCATCCACGAATTTTATAGATTAGGATGACTTGTTATATTTAAATTAATTATGTTTTTTATAAATAATCAAGTTGGTTTGGATTTATTATAAAGTCATGATATAAATAGTATAAAAATTGTCATAAATGAGTTTTTAAATAAATTTATATTTTATTAAATGATAATTTAGTCCTAAAAATTTAAGATTTGTCCAAATGACATATCAGATATCAAAAATGTCATTAATGGTACATTTTGGGACTCTTGGAATTTTATTGAAAATATATTAACCATATAGTATGAATATACAAGAAGACATGGTAAAACATAAATAAGAGTAAAAAGGGTTAAATAAAAAAGATTAGGATTAAACAATATCCAAAACCTATCCAATTCTTATTGGATGATTTTATTTCGACTTATAGGAACTTTATCACTGAATAAAATAAGCCTAAAATCATTTTATAATAAAATAATACTTTCAAACTTTTCTAAATAGCCCCTCCTCCCTCTTTTAAAGGTCATCCCCTCTAACCCATTAAATATACCTCTAATGACCCCTGGTTCATCAAATCCCTGCAAAAATAATCTCCCAACATCCCTATATTCCTCTTAGATTCCTTCCCTTATGATGAAGGAACTTCAAGAAAGTCTTTTTCATCAAACCAAATGGAGTTACCCAATTTAAAGGTAACGTCTTCCCTCAAGTTCTCATCTTTTATTTTACTTCTTCACTCCCTATTCTCTTATTATTTATTGATTACATAAAAAACATGTATAATAAATAAACTAGGTTTTTTATTATAATTATTCTAACTACACTTCCACGCACCTCAATCTAATGGATACGAAAAAACTGTTTCTATGGACGATGAACTACTACCTCATGAAACGATGATTTTTCAATATTCTCCTACCACCTCTTATGGAAGATATTAAGATAGAGATGTATTTTTATGTGATATATATTATATTTATATTTTCTTTAGTTTTCTATATTTTTCATTTATACAATACCTTTATTGTTTCCATAAGGGGTAAATATGATAATTTCATTTGAGGAAGTGCAGACTACCGCCCCCTCAATGTGATATGACACGTTAATACCATATATGGAATGTATAAAATATTGTGTTAATGAAATTATGTAACATATATAAAATATTATATTATATTCTAATGATAATATTCAAATTTATCATTTGGTTTTCATTCCTTTAAAAATGAAACAAATGAAATTAAAGTAGCGTTCATGCATACATACGCCTTACAGTCTCCATGAACGGTGCATTTCATTTCTTATATCCAAATGATATAGACTATTATAAATAAATATATACTAGATATATATGAAATGTCAATAATTAATATCATTTTTGAGAGAATGGAATTTTTACCACATGGACAATTTGTTATTATAACAAGTTAATTTTTGACTCAAGTACTGAACATCGACAAAATGATCGATATAAACTTGAATAATTATATGATTATTAGTGAAAGTTAATAAGTGATATTAACATAATAATAAAAATAAAAAATGTTCAGAAGTATGTATAATTATCTTAGGTTTATTATTCAAGGATATAGAGAATGAACAATACAAGTCGGACACAAGGTAAGAGGTTTTCATCTCACATTTTACTCCCATGAGATTTATGCTATATTTGAAACTATTTACTTTTGTGTGGTGTATGTATTGAACATGAGTGTATTACTTGTGTAATATAATTTAATTTATGGGTTTATACATGTTCATTGTATAATCCTTCTTTCATGTGGTGTATGTATCATAAGATACCAAATCGGTAAGGGAACCGTTCACTATCCTCTTTTTGTCAAAGACTTATTTTATGTTATGTATTTAAATTTAAATTTTCAAATGTTGTGATATGTTATTATATATCCTTATGGATTTTAATTTTTTGTCCATGTGATGAGAGAAACTTTTTCTCTCTCATCATCCAATTTTCAAAAAATTATGTGGCGTTCTTAGGCTGCCTAATTTTTTTAAGGGAACTTCTTAACCCAATTTCAATTCTTTGGTAAAACTTATAATTCATGATTATGTCGTCATATGAATATGTTTTAATGGAATTTTATTTATTTACACATAATATCCACTTATATTGGTTTTATTTTTATTTCTCACCCAAAATTATGTCATTGATTTTTCCTTTATATTAGTATGTGATCATGGAACATGAAATTGTCTCAATTTACATTACATTGATACTTATTTGATGATATACACCAATTCACTTTTATATGGTGTATATACTACACTTTGTAATATTATATCATGAATATCTTTATTCTCATGATATTATATGCTTCTATTAATGTTATTCATCAATTATTGTTATTCAATCATCTATCAATTGGTTATGAAATCATTAACAAAAATATAATTTTAAATGTTTTAATGACATATTCTTCCAAATATTTCTCATTAACGAACATTTTTTTAAAAAAAAATAAGGATTTATTTATATTCACAAGAATGTTTTAAAATCAAAATTTTTATTAAAATTACCAAAGTGGTATGAGACACTTTGATTCAAAAATATATTTATAAAACGTCTATTATGGTTTTGAAAATTGTTCGATAAAGCATTATTTAGGTTAATAAATTGAAATGGTATACTATGATTACGATGTAGAAATTTTATCATTCCATTATGTTTGTTTTATATGTCATGAATATGTTGTGGTTATTGGGCATTGCTTATGTATACAGGTGGTTCTCTGAAAACTCTAGGGAAGGTGACCCTGAGATTACTCTTTGATTCATTGCGTAACATGATGGAGTTAAATGTTAATGTTTCTCCAAAAGGATTAAGGGAATATATTGTGATTGGTATACCAAACATAACTCCCTGTGTAGCTGTGATATCTAAAATTTAAGTGTGATATAAATTCCACAAGTTACCTTTATGATTTATAATTTCAATGTTTTATTCATAAATATTATTATTTTTTGAGGTATTTTAAAGATGTTATGTTTTAAGACTGAAATTATTATTATATTTATTTGTATGTATTCATGGACTAATGTTTTCATTCAATAATTTATATCACATACTGAGATTTTAATGCTCATCCCATGTTTTTTAAATGTTTTCCACTAGAATTAATGTTGAATAGGGTCAAGGATGGGGTCTAGGAAAATTCATGATGTCTAATATATGGAACTAGATATGTTTATTTTTTTATGAGTTTTTATTTTATGAAAAAAAATTGTTACTAAGTAGAAGTGTCTCTGTTTTATCACGAATGGAATTATAATATTTACCAATAGTTTAAAACAGTTGGAAAAGGCAGGAAAACCGTTGGTATAAACTATACCAATGGTTGTCAAAAACATTGGCTCTTGAGCTGTTGGGATAGACATATCCCAATGGTTCTATGGGAACCATTGGGATATATCTAAAAATTGACTATATACCAATGGTTTACTAAAATCATTGGTATAAATGTTTACAATGGTTTAAAACCATTGGTACTGTCAAAAATCATCTCTATACCAATGGTTTTTAAACCATTGGTATATAATTCTACCAATGGTTTCCCACAAACTTTTGTGAAATATGAGGTAAAAATATCTATTCCAATGGTTTACAAACCATTGGTATACACTTTTACCAATTCTTTACATAAATTTTTTGGTAAAAATTATTCTTTTATAGATATGCCAATGGTTGTAAACTATTGGGATAGCCTTGAAATACCTATAGTACCAAGCCGACGTGCTGGCCTCCCCCTGTGCACCAGCAGAAATTCCACCATCTTCCACTAGTAGGCCTATAGAATTCATACAGGGGGTTGTGAGAATTTTTTATGATTTCATAAAGAATTCAGAAAACACATAATTCATACAGACTTCTAAATACCTCCAATTATGTATTTAATTACCCTCTACACACATACAGAATTAATACATAATTAATAAGGTAATTACAGCACGTAAACACATATAACATGTCTACCCATACAAAAATTATAGACATACACCATTAACACATAATTCACCATTTATTTTTTTAATAGTTGCGGATAAAGCCTCAATTTATTATTAAATCAATGACCTCTTTAAGTATGGGTAGAGGGAGACCCATTACATAGCCCGAAGGCCCAAGGCCAAGTGTCCTGAATTTAAGAGGTCTGGGGTCTGTTCCGGGGGTTGGGCAGGTTTTTTGTGGCTGTCCAAGGGGGCATGGGTGTCCAGGGCCATGGGGGTGTCAAGGGGATGGGGGTGTCCAGGGGCTGGGGTGTCCATGGGTGGGGTTGTCCAGGGTGGTTTGGGGGGACTGTCTATGGGGGTATCTAGGGGGTGGGGTGTTGTCCAGTGGGGATGGGGTGGTGTCCACGGGTTTGGGGTGTAGTCCAAGTGGTTAGGGGGATTTCCAGGGGTGGGGTATCCCGGGGGTGTGGGGGAAGTCTAGGGGGTTGTCCAAGGGGGTGGGGGGGGATCCACATGGGGGTGGGGTGTCCAGTGGGTGAGGGTGATCAGGTGGTGGTGTGGTTTCTAGGAGGGGTGGGGTTGTTCAGGGGGTTAGGGGATGTCTAGAGGGTAGGGGTTGTCCATGGGGGTGGTGTGTCTAGGGGGTGGGGTGACGGTCTAGGGGTTGGGTTCTATCCCAGGGGGTGGGGTGGTGTCTAGGGGGTGGGGGCTGTCTATGG
The DNA here is from genome assembly GCA_963277665.1 of Viscum album. Taxonomy (NCBI): domain Eukaryota; kingdom Viridiplantae; phylum Streptophyta; class Magnoliopsida; order Santalales; family Viscaceae; genus Viscum; species Viscum album. Next base: position 1,643,496,033 of record OY728127.1, on the reverse strand, counting down.
GTGTGTGTGGGTGGGGGGGGGCTGTCCCGGGTGTGGCGGGGCTATCTAGGGGGTAGGGGTGTCCAGGGGTGGGGGTTGTAATGGTTTTAATAGAATTAATTTCATCTATTTTATGATCATTGGTATTTTTAGAATGGTTTTGGAATTGTTTTTATTTCAATAGTATGTGTTTCTTTAGGAAAAAATGAATGGTTTTCGTGTTTATAGTAGGAAGGGGATTTTGTTATCAGTAAATGGATTTCATTTTAATTGTGGGAAAAAAATACTATATGATTTTTGAAATAGAAACTTGAAATGGATTTCTATAAACAATTGGGGAGTTTTAAATAGAAATAAGTCTATGTTATGTGATTTTGATATGGTTTTATGAAGAATTATGTATGATGTATCTTTATGGGATTTGTGATTTTATGTCCCTTGTTTAAGAACATCAGATTATTTCACTAACTGTTTTGTTTTTTGATAATTCTTTTGAATTTTACCACTGTAAATGAATCAAAAAGTCAGTAAGTGTATATCTCAGGTAGTTGTTCTTATGATACAGCTATTGTCTTCCTAGTCTGGGTCTCTACTCAAACACTTGTAGAAGTGGAATATTCATATTCTTCTCGTATCATTGATTATTCATGGGAGTATCTAAAATAGAATCCACTATTTTTTATTGGGGGTCAAGGATCCCAGGAGGCAATGAAGTGGGTAGTTATGATTAATGGGATTTTTGAGTTGTTAGAAAACTTATAATCTACGGGGGTGTGGCATGTCCAGGGGATGGGGGCTTTTTAGGGGGGTACTGGGTGTCCTAGGGGTGCGCAAGGCTATCCAGGGGGGATACGGGGTGTCCAGGGTGGTGGAAGGGCAGTCCACATGGCTCACGAGGCTGTCCAGGGGGTGGATGAACTGTCTATGGAGGGAGATGGTGTCCAAGGGGGTGGGCGGGCAATGCACAGGGGTGGCAGGGCAATCGAGCGGGTAGGAGGTGTCCAGGAGGTTGGAGGGTTGTCCGTGGGGGTGGGCAGGCTTTCCACGGGGGTGGGGGATATACAAGGGTGTACAGGGGTGTATAGGGGGGTTGGTGGGAAATCCACAAGGGTGGTGGGGTTGTCTAGGGGGTATGGTTTGTGCAAGGGGTGGGAAGGCTATCCTCAGGGGGGCCAGGTTTTCCACGGGGGTGGGGGCTTTCTAGGGGGTATGGGGTATTAAGGGGGGTGGGAGGGTCTGTCCAGTGGGGTACATGGTATCAAGGGGGTGGGGGGATATCCATGGGGGTGGCGGGGCTATCTAAGGGGGTAGGGGTGTCTAAGGGGGTGGGTGGGCTCTCCACGGTGGCGGGGGGGATATCCATAGGGGGAGGGGTTGTCCAGGGGGCTGGGTGGGATATCTATGGGTTGGTGGTGCAATCCAGGGTGGTCGGGGATTTCCAGGGGTGGGGGCTTTCTAGGGTGGTGTGGGTAGTCCAGGGGGTGTACTAGGTGTCCAGTGGGTGGGTGGGGCTGTCCAGGGGGTACGGGGTGTCCAGGGGGTGGGCGGGCTGTCTACGGGGGTAGGGGTTTTCTATCGGTGGGGGATTTCATAGGGGGGTTGGGGGCTATCTTTGGGGGTACGAGGTTTCCATGGGGGTGGGCGGGCTGTCCACAGGGGTGGTGGGGCTATCTAGGGGTAGGGGTGTCTAAGGGGTGGTCAGGCTATTCACAGGGGTATGGGGTGTCCAAGGGGGTGGGCGGGCTGTCCATGGGGGGGGGGGGGGGGGTTGTCCACGGGGGGAGGGGTTGTCCACTAGGTGGGAGGGATATCCACGGGGGTGATGGGGATTTATAAGGGGGTGAGAGGGATGTATATAGGGTTGGTGGATGTCTATGGGGGAACAAGATGTCTAGGGTTGGGTGGGGATGTTCGGGGGTACAGGGTGTCCAGGGGTGGGAAGGCTGTACTCGGGGGTGGCGGGACTGTCCAAGGGGGTAGGGGTGTCTAGGGGGTGGGCGGGCTTTCCACTGGGGGGGGGGGGTTGTCGATGGGGGGGTAAGAGTGTCCAGGGTGGTGGCTAGGTGGTCCACGGGGGTTGAGGGCTATCCACGGGGGGAGGGGCTATCCAGGAGGGTGGTATGGCTGTCCACAGTGGTGGTGGGGCTCTCCGGGGGGGAGGGGTGGGCTATCCATGGGCGGGGGTTTCCAGGGTGTATGAGGTGTCTAGTGGGTGGGAGGTGTTGTCCAGGGGGAATGGGATGTCCAGGGGTGTGCGGGATTTCCATGGGTGTGGAAGGGCTATCCAGGGGTAGGGGTTTCCAGTGGGGGTGGTTAGGCTGTCCACGATGGGGGAGGGGGTCTGTCCATGGGGGTATGGGTGTCTAAGGGTGTGGGCGGGAAGTCCTCATGGGTGGGGCCAATCCATAGTGGGAGGGGCTATCCAGGGGAGTGGGTTATCCACGGGGGTGGTGGGGTTGTCTAGGGAGAGGTGATATCCACGAGGGTGGGAAGGCTGTCCACGGGTGTGGTGAGGCTTTCCTGGGAGTCAGGTATTTCCATGGTGGGGGGTTCAAGAGGTGGGGGTTGTTCAGGGGGTATGAGGTGTCTAGGGCGTGGGCGGACTGTCCAGGGGGGTTGGTGGGGCTGTCCAGGGGGTACGGGGTGTCCAGTTGTTTGGCGGGCTATCTAAGGGGGTGGTGGGGCTGTCCAGGGGGTAGGGGTTGTCCAAGGGGGTGGGGTGTGTGGTCTTTCCAGGGGTGGGTTGCTGTCCAGGCGGATTTGAGGTGTCTTCCATGGGAGGGTGGGGGGCTATTTACTGGGGTGGCAAGGCTGTTTAGGGGGTGGGTGGGTTGTCCATGGTGATGGGAGTTGTTTAGGGGGTACGGGGTGTCTAGGGGGTGGGTGGGGCTATCTAGGGGGTACGGGGTGTCCAGGGGGGTTGGAGGGATGTCCATGGGGGTGGGGGTTGTCCATGGGGTAGGGGTGTCTAAGTGGTGGGCATGCTATCTACGGTGGTGGGGGGAGGGATATTCCATGGGGGTAGGGCGTGACCTGGGGGTGGGCGGGTTGTCCACAGGGGTGGGGGATGTCCATGGGGGAGGGGTTATCCAAGGGGGTAGGCAGGATATCCATGGGGGTGGCGGGGCATTCCAGGGGTGGTTGGTCTTTCCATGGGTGTGGGGGGTAGTCTAGGGGTACGGGGTGTTCAGGGGGGCGGGTGGGGCTATCCAGGGGGTAAGAGGTGGCCAGGCGGGTGGGTGGGTTGTCCACGGGGGTGGGGGCTATCATGGGGGGTACGAGGTGTCTAGGGGTGGCGGGGTGGGCGGTTCATGGGGGTGGGTGGTTGTCCACGGGCGTAGGGGTGCACAGGTGGGGGGGGGGGGGCTATCCACGGGGGTGTGGGTTGTCCATGAGGGGAGGGGCTGCCTAGGGGGTGGATGTGCTATCCACATGGGTGGAGGGGCTGTTTTGGGGGGTGGGTGGGATTTCCACAGGGGTGTGGTTTTCCAGGGGTTACAGGGTGTATAGGGGTAGGGCGGGGTTGTCCAGGGGTAAGGGGTGTCTAGGGGGTGGGCGGGCTGTCCACGGGGATGGGCGTGCTGTCAAGGGGTGTAGGGGGATTCCAGGGGTTGGGGATGTCCACGAGGTTAGGGGTGTCTAGGGGGTGGGTGAACATTCCATGGGGGTGTGGGGTTGTCCATAGGGGGAGGGTTGTCTAGGGGGTGTGCGGGAAGTCCACGGGGGTGGCAGTGTTGTCCAGGGTGGTAGGGTTTTTCTAGGGGGTGTGCGCGTTCTCTACGGGGGTGGAGGGGCTGTCTAGTGGAGGGGTGAATTAGTCACAATAAATCATCAAGTCATGGTTTATGATTTATAGATAAAAAATACAGATAAATGTTACCTACATAATCACACATATATTCAGGCACAACAAATCAATAAACATCAAAGGTCAGTAATATCATTCAAAAATGTAATGGATCAATATGTCCCTCATCACCATAACTATCCTCATTGTCATCATCACCCTCCCCCTCATTCTCATCGTCATCCCCATCATCATCCCCTCCCTCCTCAATGACCTCCTCATCGCCCTCCTCCTTCACCTCACCCTCCTCCTCTCCCTCCTCCTCCTCCGCCTGGGCCTCCTACTCACCATCATCTTGACCACCACTAGAATTGGAACCTGTTTCACCATATATAGAATGCATTTACAACGTATATTAATCAAAAGCGGTGTTGGCCTATTGTGGATGTGTTGGATGTAAAACATCCATCAGTTTCATAAATGCAGTGTTTTCCCTAACAAACTGTTATACCGTCTCTATGGACCTTTTTTCTACCTATTCTTCCTATGCCTTAACCTGCTGCAACTTGGTGGCACTATAACTTTTACGAGAGGCAGGTCAATACCTCTTTGGAACTATACTCTTCCCATTTCAATAGTGTACTCTACCAGGGTGCTCGTCTCCCAACATCTGATGGAAGTAATCGTTTGGACAAAAATTGTCAGGTTCCTTGACATCAAGGGCCTCTAAAGTAGCTTGTTACAAATATAAATAGATTATTAAGTTAAAAATAGTGATTCAAATTTTAAATTTACAAATTAAAACATACAATCTTCAGTTGAGTTTATCAATTAATCGCACTTCCATCTTTCTTTCTTCCACATGAGAAAAATTATTTGGATCAAGGTACACGTCCTTCTATATTCAATTTATGCCACTACAATGACATTAAAAGTATGCAACCATGATTAAAAATAGGATAATAATGATTAATTCCATAACAAAAATTATATAAAATTTTAGTAATCGAATAAATTATGGAAGAAGCAATAGAAAGTGAAAGTGGTAAAGTAAGATTATAAACTGTCATACCTACTACCTCTTAGGATCTGACATCATAGTATGGACCAATGTCTGGAGGTATTGTTTTGCATCATTGTTTTTTATTTCTTCTGGATGATTCCTAAATAAAATTCAATAATTACAATTAACAAAAATCATTAAAACATTCTTTTAAATACCTCTAATATAATTAATGCCTTTAACGGGCTAGTCGTCCAATGAGTAATCATCTGTCGATACTGTTTTAATGGAAAATCATCCATGATAAGGACTTTCTCAAACTCTATGCCAACTCTAGCATTCCATCCAGTATAAAATTCATGCTTATAATCTCTCTAAAGCTCACCTAGATCCTTTTAGATGTGCTGGTCATGAACCCCTCACCATCGTGGAAATTAAACTGTGGGTGACACCAAAATTTTAATTCATATAAATACAAAAAAAATAATATATTTCATTAAATACAACAGATTGTTTTACCCATATTTCTGCCCATGATTTATCCTTGACATAATTTGGAAACTATCTCCATCAGAGCAGGCTGACAAGAATGATGTCGTAGTTTTTTGAAAGCGTTGGAAAAAAACTCTGACATTACTGCCCTGATTTTTTAATCATTTGACTATCTTCATTGTAGTCCATCATCAATTGCGTGCGGAAGTTACACACTACATGAATGCGTGTATGACCCCGCCCCTGCCTCTTATCTATAGATGTATCTATTATGAAATAAAAACAAATATTTTATCAATACAAGTTATAATGAAAATATATAATCGGTGTAAAAATTTGTTTAGGTTGTGTCAGTATACTTGCGTTAGTCTGATCAATGGGTACCACTAGATTTTCTAAAACTGAAGGAACAACTTGTACCGGTGGAGTGGGTACCAATGTATACATCATACAAACAGACTATGGCAGAGCAGGATTCGAAGAATATGGAATATAAAATCCAGGAGAGAAGGAAGGAGAATAAAAAGAAGATGATAGGGATGGTTGGGCCGAATGCTGGATGGGGAGTGGGAATCCTAATAAAATATGGTACAAATGGGTGAGGAGGTTCAGATTTAAAGTGTAGTGAATATATGGAAGGCCTAAATATCTCGTGTGTCCCTAACGACACCCCTGGGATCAGAATGTGGGATGGATGCTATGTTAGTGGGAGGGGCAGTGTCTAATCGGGTACACCGACCAGACCATCTAGCTATCATACCACCCCCTCGTATGAACACCCTGAGTATTGGGACCACTACCAAGGCTTCTCATCAAACAACTATAACCTAATTGATGGATCTGGAAAAAAAATTAAAAAATTTAATCACATGACATTATATATTATTTAAATATATATTTTTTAAATAAAATGCTCACTATAGGCACTAGTGGTGGAATTCCCTGTTCAGTCATGCGATGATTATTATCTATAAGCTGTTTTGTCTCCTCTCATAAATTGGTTTCATTTCCTATATTTGAACACAAATATGGAAGTAAATAGAAAAGGATAACTGATGTGTAGCCTAAAAAACTAAATAAATGAGAGGGAATAGAGAGATTATGGGACAATTTTACTATACATTGTTTTATGTGAACTTGAGAAGATATATAATGAAATCAATAAATCATACAAGATGTAATAAAGAAATTTAATTTTTAGTAGGATGGTTATTTACTAAGTGTCATCAGTCTATTAAAATCATTGAGCATTGATTCTACCAGATTCATAAGGGGTAAAGCCATTGTCAAAATTAAGGGAAAATTTAATTTCAATAGCCCCGGAAGATGATGCAGGTATCAATATATGATTTGTATAATAATACTTATCATCATGTTCATTACTTTGTAAAATGATAAATAGGGGACTTAGGGGGTCGGGGGTGTCCCGGGAGTGGGTGGGCTGTCTACGGGGGTGGTGGGGCTATCCAGGGGGGGTCGAGGGTGTACAGGTGGGTGGGGGGATTTCCAGTGGTGGGGGTGTCCAGGGGGTGGGAAGGGTGTCTAGGGGGGTGGTTGGGGATATCCAGTGGGAGGGCGGGCTATCTAGGCTAGTGGATGGGCGATCCAGAGGGTCAGGGTTTCTAGGGGGCTTTCTAGAGAGTGGGCGTGTTCGAGGAGATGGGGGTGTCTGAGGGTGGTCAGAGGGTGTCTAGGGCATGGGCGGGCCTTCCATCAGAGTGGGAGATGTCTAGGGGGTACGAGGTGTCCAGGGGGTTGGCGTTCTGTCCACGAGGGTGGTAGGTTTTGTCCATGGGTTCAGGGTGTCCAGGGGGTGGGAGGGATTTCTAGGGTGGGGGGATGTCCAGGGGGTATGAGGTAACCCAAGGGGGGTGGGTGGTCTGCCTATGGGTGTGGAGGGACTATCCAGGGGTACGCGGTGGGTGGGTGGGCTGTCCACGGGGGTGGTAGGGATTTTGTGGGGGGTACAGGGTGTTACGGAGTGTGGGAGGGTTGTCCACAAGGGGGTGGGCGGGCTATCCACGAGGGTGGCGGGGCTGGCCAGGGGGTGGGGGTGTCCCGGGGGTGGGGGTTGTCCAAGGAGGTGGGTGTGTCCACCCCAAAACTAGGGCCATAATATCCAATATCTATCCAATTATAGAATGATTTGAAGCCTATTATAGATGACCGAGAAGACTATTGTTTTTAACCATGAATATTTTACGTATAAATCACAATACACCCAATTGTAAACACACCCCCAAATATCATACTTGGATCAGATTTTATGATCCATGTTTTGATGGGACACTAATCATGGTCGTATGAGCTTTGTTATATCATTAGCTGATATAAAGTTTTACGAAGGTTAAATTTCTATTAGATCAATATGGATAGTGGATAAGACCCTAAGTGAGATTTCAATGAAAAGATCACTTCTTCTTGGAAGGGTAAGAGTGAGTGTTGGTTTGAAACTTCAATAAAAGTCTTAACTTGTTAAATCAACTATACATTGTTTATATGTGATTCATTTTTTTTAATTGAGTATCGGAGTGGATAACCCCCCCCCCCCTCCCTGGACAGCCCACCCCCACCCCTGTAGTCCACTACCCCCTTACACCCCCCACCAGGATCCCCCCCACCTAGACACCCCCACCACACCTGGACACCCCCTACTCCCTGGACAACCCACACACCTCTCCACCCACCTGAACATCCCACCCCCACCCCCTTGTACATCCCACCCCCTTGATAGCCCACACCCCCCTCTCCCACCTGGATATCCTACCCACCACCACCCCTGGACAGCCCACCCCCTCCATGAACAGTGCACACCACCCTGCACCATGCACCCCCTCCACCCCCGGACAGCCCACCTCCCTCCACAGGGATAGCCCACGCCCCCACCCCCCTCCACGGACATCCCATACCCACTCCCCCACCTGGACAGCCGTCCCACCAACCCACCCCCTGGATAGCCCACCCCCATCCCTGGACAGTCCAACCCCCCTGTTGGAGCCCACCCCCTGGACATCCCCCCACCTAGACATCTCCACCACCACCCCCACCTCGACTGCCCCCCCAGAGACCCCACACCCCCTCCCCCACCTAGATTTCCCATCCCCCCATGGACATCCCACCCCTGGACATCCCACACACCTTCCCCGACCTAGATAGCCCTTCCCCACCTCCCTGGATACCCCCCCCCCCCCCCAGGACAACCCACACCCCCTCCCCCACCTAGGCACCCCACCCTGACCCCCCTGGACATCCCACACCCCTCCTTGGGCAGCCCATACCCCCTCCCCACACCCATGTAGCCCTCCCCCTACCCATCTACAGCTCCCCTACCCCCTGGACAACTGACCCCCCACCTGGATTACCCCCCACAACTGGACAACCCCATACCTCTCCTACATACCCCCTTAGGGTAATTATATTTAAAATCATTTTATTCATTATGAAAGAAATTACATCACGCATTATCCATTTCATTATGAACAACTAACTCAATTTTTCGACACATGAAAATTTTAATTTATCAAAACATGAAAATTTCAATTTATAAGGCTCTATGGGTAACATAGTAAATTTCACTGGGGAAAGGGGGAATCAACTATCTAGTGAATTCAAATATAAAAATTAGTCCAAACACTTTGGAGGTAAGGTGGTGTCTAGGAAGTTTGGTGGGGTCCAGGGGGGGCTATTTAAGGGGGTGGGGAGGCTTTCCAATGGGGTGGAGGGTGTCCGGGGGGTGGGGTGTCTAGGGGGTGGGGGCTATCTACGGGGGTGAGGGGTGTCCAGGGAGAGTGAAGTGGGGGTTTCCAGGGGAGTGGGGGTGGGGGCTATCCAAAGGGTGGGGGTGTCCAAGGCGGTGAGGGTGTCCAGGGGTGGGGGTGTATAGGGGGTGTGGGTCTAGTGGGGTGGGGTGCAGGGGGTGGGGGATGTCCAATAGGGGTGTCTAGGGGTGGGGGCTATCCAGGGGGATGGTTTGGGGGTGTAGGGGGTGGGAGCTATCCAATGGGGGGTGTCCAGGGGTGGTGGGTGGGATATCTAGGGGCTGGGAGGAGTCCAGGGGTGGGGTGGGGTGTTTAGTGGTTCTAATTCATCCTCAATATCAATACCCTTCCAATTATTCTTTGAATAAAAACTATAAATACAAAATTCAAATCATTTTTTCAACTTATCTAAAGTCGATAGAAACTACAATGTCACCCCACTAAACAAACCATTTACCATGTTTGAAGTGTAGAACAACAAACATAAAACAAATCAAAGGGCTCGGTATGCCACAGACCGTAGGAACTCAAATTCAGCCCCAATCAAAACAGAAAATATAAAAAATAGAAGGATAACATTAAAACTAAGGTAACACTTACTAATTTGATGTTTAGAAATAAAAAATTTATTGATTGAAGATGGATATATGATGAGAATAAGTTTTGCAGCCATGAAAACTTCGAGAGGAGCTTTGGATTAGGGTTTGTAGGGTCTTCAATCGGGATGAGGGGTACTATGTACTTGGTGGAAAACATTCCCAACTGTTTTTAAAAACTATTGGGAAAGCCTCTCATTAACAACTTTTTATTAAAACCGTTGGAATATCATATAGGAACTTAATATTTCCCAACAGTTTTGTCAAACCATGGGGAAATCTTAACTACATTAACAAATTGCCAATAGTTTGCTTAAATCATAGGAAAATGTTTCATTTTTTACAGTATACCAATGGTTTGAAGATACCATTGGTATATATCCATTGGGAAAACCTCCATTTCCGGTAGTGAATATTGACGTTGTTATGTATATGTTATGACCTAATTCTTTAAATATATAAACCTGAAAAGATCATCATTGTGAATTATTAACATAATTCAATATTATGTAATTTTCACGACCAGGTCGTTATAGTTTGTATAGAAGGTTGGTGTAGATAAATTTAGAGGTTAGGGTGTTATTTAAGAAAAAGTGACATTAACATAATGGTTAGAATTTTATAAATTATCTTAGTTATTTTAGATAAATCGAATGAGTTTAAGATAACATGAGTAAGAATATCATCATGTTTACCCTCATCAAAAGATATTATATTATGGTTTTACAGATATACTCACACTGTACATTTTTTTTTAGTAAATGGATGGATCTAGAAGGAACCAAAATATAAATAGATATGAAGGAAACATTGGTGGTGTTCATAAAGTGAACCTAAATTAAAAGGGATATACAATGAGTACTCTTGTGGTTAAAATATGTTACGATTATTTGTGAGGAATTTATCTCATTTTTTGGAATGTTATAAAATTATATGGTTTCATAAAAATGGAAACCCGAAGAAAGGGTGAAAACCCTTAGAGTCTGGAAAGGCCGCGATAATCGAACCCCCAACTAAAGCTAGACAAGTGCGCATCACCTACCACTGGCCTACGTGAATTCCCTCGTTAGTATGACTTATTTTTTTTGTTAAATAATTTTATGGATTAAAAATAATTTTATTTTGGGAACATATGTTTTATCAAATGGATATCTTTATTATAGAAAAATGATTTGGTGATTAATTGATAATGGATATTTGGGAATACATTCTCTCTTTCAGGAACACTATATGTTTAACGAAAATAGAATACTATGTGATATCATTTGTGGAGTAATAGTGGAAATTTTATTTTGAAAGAATCAATGTTTTTATTGTGGACATATGGTGATTTGGGTTGTTTATGGAAATGATTAACCTATCAGAGAGAATTTATGATTGGGTTAATTACACTTCAGTATGAGACTTTATGAGTATTCAATGTTATTTGGAGATAAATGTTATTATTTACTGTTGAAGACTATGTGATTAAATTCTTGTGTGTATTGGGTTTCAATCTTAGTTTGGATTATATTGAATGATTTTAAGGAGAATTGTGTATTGAATTTTCTTTTCTGAACTTTGGGCATTGTTTGTTGAATTTTGGAGATTAAGAGTAGTATTTTTTTATAAAGAATTGTTCTTTTGGGGGATTATATTATCTTCTACTAACCATTTTTTTGGTTAATGTCTAAAACCAGAGGAAATATATAGTTCATTCTTTTTGGATTATGTGATTTTCTAGTAGTTGATTCCAGCTCTTCAGGTGTGATAGAGCCATCTTAAATACTCATTATTTGGGGAAAGGATGAGTTTGTGGTAGAATTTTATTAAAGGATTACACTCTATATGACAAGTAAGTATGTTTCCTTATGATCTTAGTCTAGGTAGTAATAAAGCTTTTCAACTCTATAAAAATAATCTTCATGAAAAAATATTATAGTCTTTATTTTATCAACAGGCATTTACCCAACCAAAAATTTATGGTATTGTGGTGGTTAAATTTCTATGATAAATATCAATATCACTATCTTTTAGTCTATGAGAATTATTTTTTTATTCCATATACATGTTTTCCTACATGGAATCCTAGTATGGGTTATCTCGGGTGACCTCTGTACTTCTCTTTATTTCATTTAAGGTGATAGTTTTATTGACATTGTTTTCGATGTGGGACTTTCCATGATGTTTCTGAGCCTAATTTTAGAATTGTGAGGATGTAATTCCCAAAAGTGGGGAAGCATGTAACATCCTAGGTAAATAAAGAATATGACATTTTCATATTTTTTAATATTTTTGAATTGAATATTAATTTTACTTTAAATGGGGATGTTTAGTATGATAGTGTACTCAACACGCAATGATGGGTTTCTTTGAAATCTTACATTGCACACAATATTGAGATATACCGAAAAATAATATATTATTATTATTATTATTTTAAATTGTAGCTAATGCATAGTTGTTGTGTTGGTGGTAATGAACAGATCTAACTACAATATGATTACACATGTTTTTTAACTGTTTTTACATTTATCCAATAAAAGTTAGAGGCTTAAAATGTGAATGAATCCAATTTTAAACATAAGTAATTTAAATTTATTTAAATTGTTGATTTATTGCCTTTTGAGGGAGATCCATTTTTAAATAAAGTTATTCTTAATTTTATATTTTTTATTTGAAAAAGTAAAATTTTTCTTTAGAATCAGGACATCAAAATTTACTATGGATGAAATTTGGTTATTTTTCTTATAAAGTTCATTTTTTAATGAAAAGTGAAAAATACTACATTTTAATTAAAAAATACCTTTTTATATAATTTATTTATGTGGATTGATTATCTTTTTTATTGGTTTTGAAGAGTAATTGGATTATATTTTTACAATTTAATCCTATTTTTTTATTTAAATAATATCAATTTGAAATTGAACATAAACAAGTGTCAATCTTTTGATAGTTATTATTTCTTAAAAACACACTTTTTGGATTTCACATTAGAAATTAATTTTAAATTAATTATTGAAGCATAAATGTTTTTAATTTAGTAAAACAGAAATAATTTTTGAAGTCAGAATATCAAAATTATATGTGGGTGATATTTCTGTATTTTTCTAAAAAAGATAAAAAAATTTATGAATAGTGAAAAACACTTCATAGTAGTTAAAATCCGAATTTTTCATTTAAATGAAATTTTACCACTTCTGTGAAATGAATTTCAAAAATCTGACATACATGGTTTTAATCAGTAAAAAACATGTAGTTCAATAGTATGAATTTTCTTGGGAATAGTTACTTTTGATTTTTATTTACTACAGTTAAAGGTAAATAGGGTAATTCAATTTAAAAATAATATTATAATAATATGAAATTACCATAACACATGTCATAAAAATATTTTATGAGTAATCGGTGACCAAGATAATCTGTGGGTGAGGATTTTTTCTTTTTAAATCCACTAGGGTAAGATAATGACATTAATAACTTTTTATTTAACGTAAAAATAAAAATATCATCAACATGAATCTTTTTACTAAAACAATTTTTAAATGGGGTTATATAAGTGATCACTTCATCTATAAAGAATATTTGGAAATATAAAACAATTTCCTATATCATGGTATTTTATTTATAATTTTTAAAAATTATATAAATAATTTAATTATGAAACAATGGGGATGTAGTAATTGCTTAATTATTGAAGGATTCAAATAAATAATTTTATAAATATTAAAATAATTTTTTTTCCATTTTTATGTAGTAAATTAATTTTATAGATTACAATGACTTGTTATATATGAATTACTTATAGGTTTCAAAAATAATAAAGTATTTTTGGATTTTCTAAAAATTCATGATATGAATAGTTTCAACATTGACATAAATGAGTTTTCAAATCAATTAATATTTTATTAAATTATAAAATTGTCTGAAAATTCAATGATTCATCCAAATTACATATATTTTGTTAAAAAAATTCATTAGTGATCCATGTTGGGTCTCATGGAATTTTCTTGTAAATATATTAACCTTATAGTATGAATATACAAAAAGACATTCTAAAAGTTAAATAAGAGTAAAAAAAGGGATAATTAAAAAAGTTAAGGAATAAATAATATCCAAACCATGTCCAATTATTATTGGATGATTTTATTTAGACATATATTCACATTATATTATAATAAAATATGTTTTTCCCTTTTTAAATTGAAATTTATTTTATAACAAAATATTACTTTCAAACATTCTTAAATTGCCCGTCCTCCCTCTTATAAAAAGACATCATCTCTAACCCATTAAACATATATCTCAACTCCCTTGGCTCGACCACACCAGCCCAAATAAGCTCCCAAAATCCCTCTATTACTCCTAGAATCATTACCTTAGGTAGAAGACACTTCAATAAAGACTTTAGGTTCAATCCAACAGGACTTACCTGATTTAAAGGTAACATCTTCTCTCAATTTCTCTTAATTTATTTTACTTCTTCACTCCCTATTCTCTTCTTATTCAATTATTATATTACAACACTAGCATCCCCAATATATTAGGTTTTTTATGAGAAGGATTATAATTACACTTCCACACACATCCATCTAATTGATACGAACATACTATTTCTATGGACGACGAACTACTATCTCACGAAACGATGATTGTTCAATCTTGTCCTACCACCTCTTATAGTGGCCATTAAGATGGGACTATATTTGTATGTGATATATGTTATATTGATCTTGTATCTTGGATTCTATTTTTTATCATTTATATCTTACCTTTATGGTTTCCAAAATGGGTAAATAAGATAATTTCATTGGAGGGAGTGCGGACTACCACCTCCTCAATGTGATATGACTCGTTAATACCATACATAGAACATATAAAGGATGGTTTTAATTAAAATATGTAACATATAAAAAATATGATATTATATTTTAATAATAATATACTTATCTATCATTTAGTTTTAATTCCATTAAAAATAAAAAAATGGAATGAAAGTAGCGTTCATGCGTATGTACGGCTTACCGTCTCCATGAACGGTGGATTTCATTTCTTATATCAAAATGATTGGGACTATTATAAATACATATATACTAGATATATTGGATATATATGATATATAAATCATGAATATCATTCTAGAGATAATTTAATTTTTACTACATGGATAATTAGTTATTATAACAAGTTAATTTTTTACTCTAGTACCAAACATCGACAAAAAGACCGGTATGAATAGGAATAACAAAATGATTATTAGAGAAAGGTAATAAGTGATATAATAGGAATAATAAAATATAAATTTTTTTTAAGTAATTATAATTAACTTAGTTTTATTATTTCGGGATCAAATCAACGAACAATACAATTCGGACACAAGGTAAGGGGTTTTCAACACACTTTTTATTCCTGTGACATTTATGTTTTTTATGCAACTATTTACTTTTGTGTGGTGTATATATTGAACCTGATTTTATTCCTTGTGTAATATAATTTAATTTATGGGTATTTACATCATCATTGTTTTATCCTTCCTTCATGTGTTTTATGTTTTGTAAGTTACCAAATTGGTAAGGGAACATTTCACCGTCCACGTTTTTTCAAAGTATTATTTTATGTTATGTCTTTAAATTTTAATTTTTCAAATGTTCAAATATATTCTTATTAATCATCATTTTTGTACATTTTATTTCCATGTGATGAGAAACCCCTTTCTCTCTCATCAACTCATTTTTTGAATTTTTGCATGGCGCCATTAGGCTACCGAATCTTTGTAAGGGAACTTCTTAACCAAATTTCAATTATTTGGGTTAAACATATAATTCTTGATTATGTCATGGTATGAATATATATGAAGGACTTATGAATTTTTTACACATAATATACACATATATTGTGTGCATTTATATTTTATATATATTATTTTTTCATTGATTTGTCCTTAATCTAATGATATGATATTTACAAGGGACTTTGTCTCAATTTACATTCCATTGAGAATTATTTGTTATTATAAACCAATTCACATTTATATGTTGTATATACTACACTATGAAATATTGTATCATGAATCTTCTAATTCTCATGATATTATAATATTTGAATAATGTTATTCACCAATTATTTGTTTTCAATCATCTCTCATTTGGTTAGAAACTCTTTCACTAAAATATAATTTTAAATGTTTTAAAGATTTATTCATCTAAATATATCCCATTAATGTACATGTTTTAAAAATGGTTTGATGAATTTAATTATATGGACATGAATTTTTTTAAATCAAAATTTCTATCAAAATATTCAATGAGTATGGGACTCTATTTTTCAAAAATAGCTTTATTAAATGTTTTAAATGGTTTGATAAAGCATTTATTATGTCAATATCTTGAAATGATATATTATGATTTCTTTTTTGAAATGTTATATTTCCTTTATATTTGTTTTAGGAGTTTTGAATATGATATGGATCTTTGGAATTGTTTACGTATACGGGATGTTCTATGATAAACCTAGGGTGGGTGAGCCCGATATAGCTCTCCAATTCTTTGGGTAACGTCACGGTGGTAAACATTAATGTTTCTCATAAGATATTTAAAGATTAAACTATGATGGGTATTCCAAATGAAACTCCCTATGTAGATGTGATTGATACAATATAATTATGATATGGATGCCATATGACACCTTTATGATTTTCTATTTCTATATGTTATTTATAAATCTTATGATTATGTGAGGTATGTTAAAGATATTATGTTTTAATATTGAAAAGTATGATTATTTTGATTTGTATTTATTCGTGGACAAATGTTTTCTTTCCTCATTTTATATCCCTTACTGAGCTTTTTATGCTCATCCCAAGTTTTTGAAATATTTTCCACAGGAAAAAAAGATGAATAGGGTAAAGAATGGGATCATGAAAAAGTAATGATCTCTAAAACATGGAACTAGACTTGTTTCTTTTCATAGGATTTTTTATTTTATGAAAACAATTGATACTGAGTAGAAGTGACTACATGTAATATTCAAGTTGTTATGTATATTTTATGGCCTAATTATTTAAATATCTAAACCTGAAAATATCCTAAATGTGAATTATTAACTTAATTCAATATTATGTACTATTCAATTCCAATTTCATATAGTTATCATATATTGTTTTAGGAGCTAAAAGGAAGATAGTATCCTATTATGGATTATTAATATAAATATATTTTATTTTAATTCCATATTTTTTGTTTTATGTACCTAATCCACCAAAAAAACTAGACGTTACAATCATTGGTTTTCATTTTATTGATAATTTTGCATAAAATCATGTAATAATTTGTGTAATGGTATAGGGTTTCAATATTTGGTATAAGATGATGGTCTAGTTATTTTTGGGTACTAGGATAAATAAAATAGTAAGAATCGTATAGATAATATTACCACCATGGACAACCTAGATTGACAGTTTGGGGATCAAAAGTTAGGATATACTTTTTTTTACAAGTTTATCCATTAATAAGCTACGTAATAAAGCCCATTAATTTTATGTTCTTTTTTATAGTTAATAAATGTAAATAAGATATGTTGTTCCTATAATAAATGTGATATAAAGTTTTATGATTTCCCTAATGAAATTCCATATCTAATGGGAATGAGAGGTTGAAAATTCATAACATTACTCGATCAACAAGATTATGTAATGAATAAAAACATAAATCTTGTAGAAAAACATATTTCTTCTATGAAAGTTAAATTTGATGTTAAATCCTATATATGATAGAGGCCTCATATATTTTGTGGATCTACTGATCCCCTCATCAAATAAAAATGGATTAACTCCATTGAAAAGATATTATATATCCACTATTGATCAAAAGAAGAGAAATTTGTGTTTGAGGTCTATCGTTTGGATGAGAAAGATTATTAGTGGAGGAAACTGATTAAAAAATTATAAGGGGGAAATTGATTCCATGGATTGGGAAGAATTCTTGAAAATATTTTTCAACAAATATTCTCCTTAAACTCACTATCATAAGATTTATAGAAAGTGTCTTATAGTAATGCAAAAGGATGTTGAGTATATTGAGGTGTGTGAAGAAATATTTAAAATACTTACATGATATGCCTATGGTTTTTTCAAGAACCCTGAAAAAAATTGAAACAATTATTTAGTAGAATAAATCAAAGTCTACAAAAAAGGGTTTGTGATTTGAGACTTTGACACATATGATAAGATTTTTTGTTGTTCCCTTCAAGTTGAAATGGAGATTCAAGACTCTCAATGTTCACATGGTCGCAGAGATAAGAATATGTAGATGGAGATTAATATGGTAGGATTTATAGATAAACCACATGGTGAAAAGAAATGAAAAAAATCTCATGTGTCAATAGTGTGGGAATAAACATCCAAGGTTAAATCTAAAGGGAACCATGAAATGATTCAAATGTGGAAAAGACGGTCCAAAGGATAATTATTTTAGAAGGGATATGAAGATTACCACAAATAAAGAATAAGAAAAGAATGTTCACATAATCAATCAACATGAATTGTAGTGTTTCAACAATATGGAATATGGGAATTATGAAAGATAATGCCCTAATCCATGGATTGTTGAGGTAAATCAAGAACAACAACCTCTAAGGAAACAAGGATTGGAATCTATTATCAATACTACTGAGGTGGAGCCCAAAAATTATTTCGTCATAGGTAAACTGGTTATCCATTCAAGAATAGTGAATACACTATTTGATTTGTGATCTATGAATTCTTTCATATCATTCACGTTTAGTAGAACTATTATAACTCAACCTCAAAAAATAGATATTGAGATATCTATGAGAATAGAAAAAGAGGAAATTATTATATCCAAAATAGATAACCCTCCCTGATTAATGATTTTTGGACTGAACATTACTATATATCTTATCATACTTCCTTTCATGGATTTTGATGTTATCTAGGGAATGGATTAGCTATATTTCTATAAATCCAACATCAACTATCGAGAATGTGTTATAACTCTTTACATCTCTAGGAATCCCAATATTTTTTATAAGTGTAAGGATTAGAATAAATCTATTTTCAAATAATCATATAAATTATGGATATTATTTACATATAAATAATTATATATGGCTAAAATGATTTAGAATAAAGACAAAATCATTAATAAAGATATGCCCATTATGAGGGACTACACTGATGTGTTCCCTGAGGAATTTTCTTGTCTTTCTCCTGACTATGAGGTTGATTTCCTAATTGAATTTATTCCTAGATATCTTCCTATATCAAATACTCCTTTTAGAATATCCACCAATGAGTTGGAATAACTATAGAATCAGTTACAAGAGAATATATACAAGGGTTTTTATATGCATGAGTATTTCACGATGGGGTGTGTTATTCATATTTTTTATGAAGGATGAATCAATTCACCTCATCATTAATTATCATGATCTCAAAAAAATCAGGAAAAAGAACAAGAATCCCCTAACATGGATAGATGGATTTTTCGATGAACTGCGCGGGTTAATGTATTTCTATAATGTGTACCATCAGTTGGGATGTCACCAATTATAGGTGATGTAGGCATATAGTCTCTAGAATACATTTCAAATGACGCATAGACACTATGAGTTTATAATGATTCCCTTCAAACTCGATAATTCACCCAAAAAAAACAATGGACTTAATGAGTATAGTTATAGAGATTACCTAGACAAATATTTGGTAGTCTTTATTTATGGTATTCTAATATAATCCAAAGGCAAGGAGGATTGTGACGAGAATATGAATATTATGCTAAAGACATTATGAAGGGCGAAACTATATTCAATGTATAGTAAATATGAGTTCTAGATAGGGGAAGTATCATTCTTGGGGAATGTTATCACCAGCAAAGGAATATCTGTGGACCCTTCTCAAACAAAGGCAATTGATAAGTGTCCTAGACCATCATCTATAATGGAGATCTATAGTTTACTTATTCTATCTATGTTTTACAGAATATTTTGGAATAACTTCTCATGATATCCAAACCCAATAACCAAGATGATAGAGAAGGGAATAATGTTTGACTGGCTAAGTGAATTTGAAGACAATTTCAAGGATTTGAAAAAGAGTCTTGTCACTAAACCAATACTTACACATCCAATAATTGGGGAACTCATTATTTTCTACATTGATGCTTCAAAGATGGTCATCGGTTGTGTACTAATGAAAAATGATAAAGTGATAGCCTAAACCCCATTACAGTTTAATATTCATAAATAAAACTATCCCATGAATGATCTGGAGTTGGCGGATGTGATCATCATGACAAAAATTTGGTGGAATTATCTCTATGGGGAGAATTGTGAGATATATACGGATCACAAGGGCATAAAATTTATATTCAAATAGATGAATATTAATATGTTCTTGGGAATATTGTTATTTCTCATCAGGGATTTTGACATCTCAATCCACTACCATCAAGATAATGAAAATTAAGTGGTAGCTTCTCTAATTATGAAAGATCCTGAAACATTATCAATGATGAGAATTGAGAATGATCCAATATTATTTAATTTACTATGAATGGATATGGGAGTCATTAAGGAGGTAACATTATCAATACATTTTCAAATTATGCCTCAACCATACCATATATGGAAAATGAAGGATTAAAATAGAAATGATGCGTAAATTCAGAAGGAGGCAGATTTCAAAAAAGGGAGATAATAAAATTTCAATGTGTATAAGGAAGGAGTCCTATGATTTATTTCATGTCAATGTGTACCATCCAATTTGAAGTTATTGATAGAGATTCTGAATAAAGCACATAGATAAACTGTATTATTCACCTAGGGAACACAGTGATGTATTGAGATCTCTAAGAGAACTATTAGTGGGACAATTTAAACAAGGAGATTGTTGAATATTAATATAAGTGCCTGGTATGTCAGTAAGTGCAGGAAGAAAGGAAAAATTATATGTGGATGATGAATCCTTTATCCATAACACATGGAAATGGGAAGACATCACTATTGACCTTGTAAATAGACATTCAAATACATCAGTTAGAAATAATGTTATTTGGGTTATTGCGGATCATACTAAAAATACACCTCACTTTATCATAATTCAAGAGGACTTATCACTTGATCAACATTCATGGATATACATCAAAGTAGTGGTGAGGCTTCATGGAGTACCAATATATATTGTATCTAATCTAGATTTGATATTTACCTCTATGTTCATTAAAATAATAAAACATGATCTAAACAATGAGCTTAAATTTTGTACATCTAATAATCCTCAAACTAATGGCTAATCTTATAGAAAAATATAGAAATTGGAATACATGTTGATAGTAGGTTATGTGGCTTCAAGGGATGATGGGACTAATATCTATGTCTAGTCATGCTCTCTTATAACAACAGTTTCAACTTGATCATCCAAATGGATCTATATAAATCCCATTATGGGAAAATATACAGAACACCAACATGATGTGTTGATGTTAGTGAACAGAAGTAGTTAGGACCTGAAATAGTTAAAGAAATGGTGGATAAGGTGAAAACCATTCACTAGCGCATGAAGGTAACATAAATTAAAAATAATGTCTAAAAATATAATCATTGATGGGGTCTAGAGTATATGTTTGGAGACTTGTTATTCATCCACATATCTCTCTGGAAGATATTAATTAGATTTTTTGAAGAATGGAAAGTTAATTCCTACTTATATCTACCCCTGTGAGATTCCTCATCACATCAGAGTTGTAGAATATCTACTAGGACTTCCACCAACCATGTCTCATGTCCATGATGTATTCTGTGTATCCCACCTAGGGAATTACATAATATATCCCACACATGTATTGAATTTAGTGTTGGTACAGTTGGAAAATGATATCTATTTTGAGGAGCATCCAGTAAGGATCTTGGACTCGAGAGAAAAAGTTCAATGAAACAAGACTACGAACCTAGTCAAAGTACAATGGAAGAACCATAAATATGAAGAGGTTTTACGGGAACCAAAGGATGTGATGAAAAATAATTACCCTCACTTTTTCTCACCTTTTTATATAAAATGAAATTTCAATATTGAATTTTCATATGGGAGGAATAATATAATGACCTATAATTTTAGCAATTGAAATTCTCCTCCTATAAATATGTCAAATCTTATAAAGATCATACATTACATAGGGAATCTAATAAGAACATAATTATCCCAAATAAATAATGAAATAATTGGTTATTATAGAAATTTAGTAACCTATAGAAATGGAATAGTAACTTGACCGTTGGAAGAGTAATGTGACCATTAATAATAGTAATATGGACATTCAAATAGTAACCTAACTTTTGAAATTATAAATAAAATTTAGGTATATTATAAATTAAAATATGATATGTTTATGTGATGGAATTGGTAAATAAATGTTTTAAAAATGATAAAATAAATATTGGTATTTTTTGTGCAACGTAAATGGTCAATTACAAATTTATAATTAAAATAACGATATAAAATAATTTTTTTTTTCTAAAATAGATTAATAAAATTAAAATTGTGTTTTCTTATAATTATACAATAATTATATGATACATTAGTTAATTTTTCAATGTGTCATTAAATTAGTTGTAATATTAAAATTGGTACTTTTGAAAAAATTATTTTTCAAATTAAAAAATAAATGTATTACAAATAGAAAATTATATTAATAAAATTGAGTCTATTTTTAAAATCTACATATTGAAAAATGGTTGGGGAGAATTTTTTGGATTTTTATAAAAATGTGTAATTTTTGGGGAATAGTGAAATACAATAATTTAAGGTTTTTAATATTATAATTAAATGAATTAAATTTTGAGTCATGGATTAGTCACGAATGATATATGTTCTGATTTTCTCGAAAAATAATGATTTATTTACTATAAATAGTTTTAATAATCAAAATTGTTGATAGTATTGAGCCAGAATAATAAACAAATTAATAAAATAATCAAAAAGACCACACTCCTCCCCCTATTGATACCATCAATCACCTCCTATTATCGACAAAAGTTATAATCAATATAGATTGATAATATTATTCTGAATTAATATCCCAAAACACTTTCCCACATCCTATCATTTCTGGTCTCAATAAAAATACACTTCCAAGTTCCTTAAGGAGGTTCTCAAGGAGACGATATTCAAGTGGTAAAATCCTCCACCCTTCTATTTTAAAATATTTATTTTTTTCTAAATCATCCTTTCCCTCACTATCCAAATTGACATGATAACTATAGTATCATAAAAATACTATAATGTTATTATGTTTATGTGATATCTTTGATAAAATATCTTCGCTTTACATTTTAACTGAAAATTGAAAACTTTTTCTCTCTTGTGTCAATTCAACACCTTCCTGGACGATGATTTTTTATTACCGCCTTTCTGTTTGGTCATAGAAAATTATAATGATTGAATAAATGTAAAATTTATATTATGATTTTTTTTATTTTTTTAACTAATATATATACATAATATTAAATAATAAAACAAAACTAGTTTTTGATGATGAATAACTACCAAAATAATCTAATCATTTTTCATTAGCATTTCACTTAATGAATGATTCTCATATCTGAAACCAAAATTTTATATGGGGTAATTAAAATTTATTTATGTGAATTAATCCCATATAATAAAATTTCTTTTCTTTTTTCATCCATTTTACAAGAACTTTCGTAATTATACACAATTAAACCGTCCATGAAATCCATGAAATGAATGCCCTAGTAATGACAAAATTGAATATTTTAAGTCATCAAAAAGGCCACAAATGAACTTGATAAAAGTGTCATAAATATAATTTATTTTTGATCGGTTATAATTTAAATTTTTAATTTATATAATTTAATTATATTGGATATTAAGTTTGTGTTCAGAATACGTTCAGACATACGGTAAGGGATTATCTCTGAACCTCCATTTATTCACCAGGTTATGATTTCACTCCCTTACAACAATGTTATTCTTAATTTTAATTATTTATTCCACCTAAATTATTTGATAATGATCCATAAATATTTACAAAGCTCAATTATTCTTTATTTTTTGGGGAAAACTTTTTTTTATAATTTTTCCATTTCAATTCCTCCTAATAAGAAATCCCAATTAAAGGGAACTTCGCAATTTCCTACCCATTTTCATGTACACTTCATAAATTTTTTTATTCATAAAAATATTCCTCTAATCACTTATTTTATAAAGAGATGATATCTTAGTTCATTTCATGTTTTACACAAAAATTATTCTTTTTTATTCTTTACAGTCTCTTTAATATTTTATCTTAAACCACACTAAAGTAACTCATTTCTAAAGATTATTAAACATTATTTTTATATGATTTCACTTAATCTATACATAATTTATCATTTTATATGCCTATATTCCCTTATTAATGTTTATTTATTATTTAAATCCATTTTTTCATGGTCACCCTATTATACGCCGATTTTTTATTACTTATGACGTGATTATGATACTCATTTTCACCATGTGAAACCCTTATGTTTATTCATTATGTTTGATTATTCATGTGGAACACATATACCTGAAAAATCCATGATGAGTGAGCTATTATTTCTATACATTTCATTGGGTAATGTTAATTATCATGATAGGTTATGAATGGGATTAGGGATCAAACTTAATCTATTATGGGACTTTGTCCACCTTGTGATTTAGTCATGGAAGTAAGCCTCGATTCATGTTTATGTCATGTTTTATGTTACTTCAAAATTCCAATGTTTCCATGATTAATTATTCCAATGTTCTACATGTTATTCTTCCATTTGATTATTCATGTTCCATTCCATTTTATATCATCATGTTATGTGTTCGTGGGTCTTGGTGTTTCATAGTGCTACCTGGTTCTGTTGGCTTCTACTTTGAAGGCTCTTAATTTTTTTGCATCTCTGATGACGTTTCCATCATTTGGAACCCCCGACTACTCAACCATATGCCCTGACCTCACGTTCCACAGCTCCTATCCTAGTTAGATCTTGAGCGGTGGTAAAATTAATGTTTTGTGAGGTTTGGGACGGAATCCTTTAGTGTTCTAGGTGCGTGATGTGACACCCCAAGATTACTTAGTATGTTATCTCATTAAAGTAATTCAATAGTTTGTGATACACACAACACCAAGTTCGAGTGCACGACATCTTACCAAACTAGCCGTTCAAAAAGTGGTTATGAATAGTATTATCTAAATTTTGAATCTTATATACTCTATATAATTTTAACAACCATATTATGTGTTTCATAGACAGAATATAAGAGCAAATTCATTTTTTCAGATAAAATATGTATTTTTCAAAAAAATGCAACTTTAAAGCCTTTTAATGGAGAACCATTTTTAAAACCATAATTTGACACTTTAATATATTAAATTTAATGAAAATAAATTATTTTTTATATGTGGGACATAAATATTTATTTTGGATAAATTTTTGGTTATTTTATGATAACCTTCATATTTTGAAGAATAGTAAAAAATACTATGTTTTAATTGAAAAAAACTTTTTTAATCGAAATAATTTAGAGTGTTAAATTTTGAATTTTAATGGTTTTTTAGTATAATTGAATTATAGTTGTACCATTTAATACAATTTAAGTTCATTATAAGTAATTTCACATTTAAATTTGACATAAACACATGTCAATCTTTGGATAGTTTTTACTTTTTAAAAACATGCTTTTTGGTTTGGAATGTGGGAATTAATTTTAAATTAATAAATTCCTCCTCTTTGTTTTTAATTTGGATAAATAGACTTCATTTTTGAATTCAGAATATAAAATATAGCTTTGAATGAATTTTTGGTATTTTTATTAAAACTTTTAATTTTTTATGAATAGTGAAAAACACTACGTTAGTATTTAAAACCGAAATTTTATTCAAATAATTATTTATTTTGTTTAAATTTATTTTTAGTCAAAATATATATATATAATACTTATATAATTTCAATTTAATTTTACGGAGTCATTTTATAATAAAGTTATATATATTAAATTTTATTGACCTTTTAAACCTCTTTTACCCACCTCCTAGGAGCATTTGCAAATTTGCATAAAACATAATTTTTACACTTCTCTAAATTGAATTTCAGAAATTTGATAGAAAAATTTAATATCTAGAAGTAAAATGTGCTTCAATAAGTTGAAAATAATTTTTAATGAATAGTAACATTTACCTTTAACTTACAATGGTTAAAAGTAAATAGGGTAATTAAGGGTAAAAATTATATCATAATTAGCCTAACACGTGTCCTAATTCTACTGGATAATTATAATTTGACCAAAAACAGCCTTAGGAATAGAATATTATCATGTTTGATCCACATGGATTAGATTAAGACATTTATTATTATTTTATTTGAAAAAGAGTTAAAAGAGTTAAATTCAAAGTTTAATAACGAAATCAATTTTAATATAGGTTTACTCATAATATAATTTCGACTATAAAAATTCATTAGAAATATGAAACTATTTCCTAAATAATGGTATTTTATTTATAATTTTTATAAATTAAATAATTTAATTTATTTATGACACAATGATGATGCAATAATTACCTTATTAATGAAATATTAAAATAATTGATATTATAAATTTCCGAATAAATGTAAATTCAGACTTATGATTAGTTCCAATAATTTTATATGTTAATATGACATGTTAGGGATGGTCAAATAAATTTTATTCTAAGTGATAAAGTTCTTATAACCTTCAAAAACATCAAATACTAAATAGTGTTAAAATTGACATAATTGAGTTTTTTAAACAAATACTATATTATTAATTGATATAATATTCATAAAAATATAAGTTTCGGATAAAGGACATAGATAATGTCATATATATTAATAAGGAACAACAAGGGGTTCTCTTGGAATGATATAGTATGTTTATTAACCATATAATAAAAATATATAAAGGGACATGGTAAATGTCAAACTATTTAAATAAGAGTTAAATCTAAAGGATTAGGTCAGTATGATGACCTAAACCAGTGTAAAACTTATTGGTTGAATTATTTTCTACCAATAACCACATTAGACTCTAAATAATTCATTTTTGAGCTATTA
Organism: Viscum album; assembly: GCA_963277665.1. Classification (NCBI taxonomy): domain Eukaryota; kingdom Viridiplantae; phylum Streptophyta; class Magnoliopsida; order Santalales; family Viscaceae; genus Viscum; species Viscum album. Next base: position 1,643,469,318 of record OY728127.1, on the reverse strand, counting down.
TAAAACGAAAATTATTTTATTATAAAAAAATATTTCAAGCTTTTCCTAAAGTGACCCTTACCTCTCTTGTAAAAGGGTATTACCCCATCTATTACTTTCACATCTCCAAATCCATTTTTCATGGCCAAAAACTACCCAAATATCCTCCCAAATTTCCTCCCTTCATCTTATATTCCTTACTTTGTTCAGAAATCAAACCTATTGATCCCTTTTGACTAAATCAAATGGAAGAACTCGAAGAAGAGATAAATATTTCATCACCTCTTTCAAGTTATATTCTTCATCCACTCCCTCTATCATTATTGTTTTCATACCAAAATAAAAACTCTAGTACCTCTTACATACTGTGATGTTATTATAAATATGGTCCAACCATATTATTTATTCTATCAATCCTATAAATGACAATGTCACCATACCTGCGTACGTACGGCTTGCCGTCTCCACGTTGTGGTGTAGTTTGTTATTCAAACATTTTAGTATTTGGATGGGTATAATAATTAGTATACTGATTTAAATAACAAATATTACATTTCAATTATTCTGTATATATGATATAACATCCAATTACATATGATTTCACCATCAATATAATGATATTGTTGCTTGTGCGTACGTACGGATTACCATCTCTACGACGCAATGGGATTCATTCCCACGTTAACCATTGAACGATGATTATAAAAATATATATTATTAATAAGTATATAATATATCGCATAATAATGCTACTAGAGATATATATATATATATATATATTTACTTACATATATCTTATTCTCTTACTTCTGTTCAATACGATATTAAAATGGAAACAGTGTTTATGCGTACGTACGGCCTACCGTCTACATAAATGGTGCCTTCCATTTCATATATCTATCTATTATAAATATTTATATTCTAAATATATATGATATATAAATCAACTTCTATATTCTGAAAGTATTTAAATCATTATATAAATGATACAAGTTAAAACACGTATGACAAAGAGAGCGATTATTAACCAAATTGTTAATTTAACATGGAAATCATTATTAAATTAGAATTATAAAGTCATAAATGAATCATGTATGATATAATAAATATTAATATGGTTGTGTTATAATTTAATAACATACTATGGTCATTATAAAAGAGGGTAAACATACCCTCAACCAAAGGAAATTTGCAAGGTAAGGGTTAATTTCACAATCTCTTTATTATCGGAGGTTGTTTTTACCTGAGTATCTATTGGGAAAACATTATCATCCACATCTGTGTTTCAAAAAAATATTTTCAGAAGGATCATTTAATGGTCTTATTGAAAGGACTCTTTAACTAGATCATCATTTTAAATGGTATAAATATTTATTCTTCTAAATCATTCTCATTAAATTACATGTTTTCAAAATGGTTTTAAAGTATTTATTTATATGGACATTAAAGTTTTTAAAATTTTAATTCCTTTCAAAAGTTTCAAAGTTCTATGGGACACTTTTTTTCAAAAATTTCTTTAAATGTATTCCTTTATAGATTTTTTGACATTTAAATGTTTTCAAGAAAAGGGATATTTCTATCAAAGTGTTTTACAAATCATTTTCATCTATGTCCACATCCTTTGATGGATTTTAATCTTCTTTGAAGTTGATTAATTATGATTAAAATATTCCATATTTTATTGAAGGTTTTGTGATATTTTTGGTTGTGTATGTGTTATTTTTATACCATTCCGGGTTTATAGGTAAAGTATTGACATTTTTTATGCTAGTTTTAATACAAATTTGTATGTTAAGTTTAAACCTTTTCATATGAGGAATGAATTGGACTTATTAAGTGATGGGTGGAGCATGCTATAACTCATCAATGCATCAGTAAGTCTCATGAGCCAAACTAGTTCCTTGGCGCAAGGCCTTGAAAAAATCATATTTTTAATCATGGAACAAGGCCTTGACTTTGTGGTTATGAGTTCAGGCATTATGCATTACATCATAATGAAATTGGCTATTTATTTTGCATGTGATTATTCGACTAGTTGAATATCCATGTGAATAAGTAAATTGCATTATTTGATTTTAATTTTCCATATTATGCCGAAGTTTATGTTTAAAAGGATTATTTTTTAGAATTATGAATTTCCTTAAATATTTATGCTTATTTATGAATGTTTTCACTATATAATTATCATTACTGAGCATATGATCTCACCCCTTGCTTATGTTATTTTTTCCCAGGATATGAAGAAGTTAGTTATATGTGACTTGTAGGCATACTCTTGGATGCTTGGATTTTTCTAATGAAATAAATTAGTGTTGTATTTTTTTCAAGTTTTAATGTTGATCTTATGTATTAATCTTGTTTCCAAGATGGCAAAACTGATTGGTCTTTCTAAACATGATTCCTAGAAATCATTCCAATGTATTAAAATACCTACTCTAGGTAACTGGGGTCTGGGCATTATAGTTAGAATCAGAGGAAGTTAAGAAAAAACCTTGGAAATTGATTTTGAAAAAATCAGATTAGAGAACATTCCCTTAAGAATGATTTTGATGATTAGTATAGAAGAACTACCTAGAATTTTGGTAATGTAGATATTTTTTGTATTTTCCAATCAATATATCCATGTCTGGATACGAGCAGGTAGAAGCGGCTCGGGCGCTGATGTACCTTGGATAGAAAACTCTAAAAAGGAGTTTCGGGCTTGAACCGAGGTATCCTAGTACACGAAAATGAGCCTTGTTTCACTCTTGGATACAACACTCCCAGGTGATATGGTTGGATAATTCATAATTTCATTACAAGGCATTATGAAAGATTTAGGAGTAAATACTTCCTTAAAGAAAACATTTTATGATTATAGATTATATGCATAATCTTTTCAATTTATATTATGTATTTTACATATTAAAATTATGCATTGTAATTCATAAACTAACATAGTGTATTCAATTGTTTAGAAATGGAACCTAGTTGAAGGAGTAAGAATTCCCACAAAATGCATGATCAACAGATTAAGAAGGATCATATCATTCATGGTATTAAGACAAAATTTAAAAGGGAAATAGTCTCCAATGTATTATCATCATATAAAGAAATAGTATGAAGTGTTAATAAGATAAGTAAAGAATTATTTGAGTCCTATAGATTTAAAGGGAATCAAGAGAAGAAAATAATAGAAGAGAGAAATGTGGATAAAGGGAAGAGGGGAAAGAAGGATTTTCCCACATGTGATAACTGTAGAAAGAATCACCATGGTAAATGCTTTAAATGAATGGGAGTTTGTTTAAAGTGTAGAGAAAAATGACACCAAGTACGTGATTGAAATGATAAGAAAAAGGTTTCAAATGTACAATGCTTCGCCTATTAGTAGTTGGGACACTATGCAATCCAATTTCCAAATCATCAGAGTATACCCCAAATGCGTCTATTATATAATAATCAAGTTATGATACTACCAAAGATGGATAGTAATGATTAGATTTCTTATGTTGTTATAAAATTATTATGTCATTTGAATATTGTATTAATGATATACATGTTATAAGAATTATAATGTATAAAAAGGATTGAATTAGAGTACTATTTCATTAAGGACTTGAGATTGTGTGGAACCAAGAAAAGTGACTCAATATTAGATTATTTTTTTGGAAAATATATGGATGAGAGAAAGATAAACCATAATATGGTTCTGATATTGATATAGTGATTTTGGAATAATATATGATTGATTTGGATGAATTATATTGGAGATTCTTGACTACCTTGAAACTGATTAACGATTTGTATATTCCATCATTGTTTGAGTTTACATCCTTTTTGGATAGAAAAAGTATATCCAATATTCTATAAGGAATAAGGGATCATGAATGTAATCAATAAGGTTTTATCGTAAATTATGCTGCTATAGTGTTTTAATAGAATACATAATGAAGGTATTCACATGTTATTACATGGAAAAAATGATCTTCATTGTGTTCACCTTCCTTATAAATTTTGGACTATCATTTTGGACAGAAGTATTTTGGATATGTCTAAAGGTTGGAATCGATTATGTTTTTAAGGCTAAATCATTTGTTGAGATTATTTTAGGATTTTCATAAAAATGACAAGCTTGAAGTCAGGTGACAACCTGTCGCGTCTGGAAAGGTCATGAGAATTGAACCCACAACCGAAAGGAGACAATGGTGGATCACCTACCCCAGGAATACATGATGTATTGGTTTGTATAATGTAGACATTTTTAAATAGTCCGAAAAATAAATTATAAATTAATTATTTTTGGAACCCTATACAATTAAGAGAAATAGAATATATTTTTTGAATTCTATTATCTTTTGAAGTGAAAGATGATTTTGTGGTAGGAATTAGTTGAAGGATGGAACTCTACTTTTGAAGTATATTTTTATCCACTTATTTTATGAATAAAATAATTCTTAAACTTTTGGAATGCGATCTTAAAACAAAAAAAATGTGTTATCCAAATACCTTATGTTTTGTTGAACTAACAATATTTTAAACCATCATAGATTGATGGATTTGAGGCCCTAAGTTTTACACTACATCATGATTGATGACCTCAATCACTCCCTATAAATATTTAGTTTTTCCCTCCAATTATGTGTCTCTAATTTCCACTAATGATCTCTTAATCGAGATCGTAATTTGCTGGAAAATTTTTCATTCCATTTCCCTATTATTAAGACTAAATTTAATTTAACCCATTTCTGTTGTGGGTTTTCCACAAAGGTATTCTTCTATTTTTAACCTTTTATTTCTGAAGAAAAATTTAAAATTATGAGGACACAATTTTTTTAATGAGGAAAAAATGTAACACCCCAAGATTTCATAGTATGTTTTCTCATTAAAGTAATTCAATAGTTTGGGATACACACAACACCGATTTCGAGCGCACCACAACTTACCAAACTAGCCGTTCAAAAAGAAGTTATGAATAGTATTAACTTCATTTTGAATATTATATGGCCTATATAATTTTAACATCAATATTATGTGTTTCTTAGATATAATATAAGAACAAATTCATTTTTTAGATAAAATAAGTATTTTTTAAAAAAAGCAAGTTTACTGACTTTTAATGGAAAACCCATTATAAAAAATATATTTGACACTATTATATATTAAATTTAATGAAATAAAATTCATCTCTAGAAGTGGGACATAAAAATTTAGTTTGGATAATTTTTTGGTACTTTTCTGATAACTTTCATATTTGAAAAATAATGAAAAATACTATGTTTTAATTGAAAACAACTTTTTTAATAGAAAAAATTAATAGTGTAAAATTATGAATTTTAATGGTTTTGAATTATAATTATATTATATTTTTTTCATTTAATACAATTTAGGTTATTATATGTAATTTCACATTTAAATTTGACATAAACCCATGTCAATCTTTTGATAGTTTTTACTTTTTTAAATCCCGCTTTTTGGTTTTGACAACGAGAATTAATTATAAATTAATATATGCAAATTCTATGTTTAGAATTTGGTAAAATAGAAATAATTTTTAAATTCAGAATACCCAAATTATCTCTGGGTGAATTTTTTGTATTTTTCTAAAAGCTTTCAATTGATGATGAATAGTGAAAAACATTGCGTTATTATTTAAAACCGACATTTTATTTAAATAATTATTTATTTCATTTAAATTTATTTTAAGAAAAAATAGATATATAATACCTATATAAGTTCAATGTAATTAATTGGAGTCATTTAATTATAAAATTAGATGTATTAAATTTTATTGAACCTTTTAGCCTCTTTTACCCACCACCTCCTAGGAGTATTTGAAAATTTGCATAAAACATAATTTTACTACTTCTGTGAGTCGAATTTCAAAAAACTGAGAGACACAGTTAATATTAGTAATTAACATTTGTCTCAATAAGATTAAAATAATTTTTGGTGAATAGTAACTTTTGACTTTTATTTACCACAGTTAAAATTAAATAGAGTAATTAAGGGTATAAATGATATCATAATTACCCTAACACAAGTTTTAATTCGATTGGATAAGTATAATTCGACCAAAAAAACCTTATGAATAAAATATGATCCTCTTTGATCCACTTGGATTATATTATAACATTTATTATTGTTTTATTTAAATAAGGGTAAAAAGAGTTAAATTCAATGTTTAATAACTAAACCATTTTTAATATATAGTTACACACAATTTAAATTAGACTATAAATATTAATTTTAAAGCTAAAAATATTTTCTACGTAATAGTATTTTATTTATAATTTTTATACATTAAATAATTCAATTTATTTATGACACAATGATGATGCAGTCATTACCTTATTAATGAAATATTAAAATAATTTATATTAAAAATATCCATATAAATGAAAATTGAGACTTCTGATAAATTAAAATAAATGTCATGGTTAATATGAAATCTTAGGGTTTCTTAAATATCTTTTATTCTAAGTGATAAGGTTTTTATGACTTTCAAAAAAATCAAATACTAAATAGTGTCAAAATTGACGTAATTGAGTTTTAAAAAAAATACTATATTATTAATTGATATAATATTCATAAAAATATAATGCTCTTCCAAAGGACTTAGATAACATCATATATATTAATAATGAACCACATTGGGTTTTCTTTGCTTGTTATAGTATGTTTATTAACCTTATAATATAAAAATACAAAGAGACATGGTAAGAGTTAAAATATTTAACTAAGAGTTAAATCTAAAAGATAAGGTTTTATGATGAACTAAACCTGTATAAAACCTATTGGTTGAGTGTTTTTCAACCCATACTCACTTTATCCTCTAAATAATACTTTTTGTAGCCAATAGAAACTGAAAATGATTTTATTATAAAATAATCTTTCAAGATTTTCCTAAAGTGACCCTCACTTCTCTTATAAAAGGGTAATTACCCTTCACTTAATTTTACACCTCCAAATACATTTGTGACAGCCAAACTCTACCCAAATATCCTTCCAAATTTCCTCCCTTCATGCTAGATTCATTACTTTGGTCATAAAGGAAACCTATGGATCCCTTTTTATCAAATAAAATGGAAGAACCTGAAAAGGAGGTAAATATTTAATCACCTCTTTCAAGTTCTTTTTGTCTTCCACATCCTCTTTCCTTGTGGTTTCCATACCAAAATAATAACTCTAGTACCTCCTACATACTTTTATGTTATTATAAATATGTTACAACCATATTCATTATTCTATCCATTTATAAATGACAAAGTCACCATACGTGCGTACGTACGACTTACCGTCTCCACATCATGGTGTAGTTTGTTATTCAAACAAATAACTATTTTTATGGTTATAATATTGAGTATAAAGGATGTAAATAATAAATACTACATGTTAATAATTCCTTATATATGATATACTATCAAATTACATACTATTTCACCATCAATATATTGATATTGTCACTCGTGCGTACGTACGGATTACCATCTCCACAACGTGATGAGATTCATTCCCACGTTCAACATTCAATGATGATTATAAAAATATCTATTATTAATAATTATGTAACATATGACATAATAATGCTACTGGATATTTATATATATGTGTGTGTTTGTGTGTTTGTGTACTTACATATATCTTATTCACTAACATCCATTACATACGATATGAAAACAGAAATAGTGTTTATGTGTACATACGTCCTACTGTCTCCATAAACCGTGCCTTAAATTTCATATATCTATATATTATAAATATCTATATTATAAATATATATGATATATGAATCAATTATTATATTCTTGATTTATTTATATCATGATCTAAATGATACAGGTTAAAACACGTACGATAAAGAAACCGATTATCACCCCAAATGTGATTTTAACATGGAAATCATTATTAAATGAAGATTATAAAGTCATAAATGAATCATGTATGATATAATTAATATGAATATGGTTTTGGTATAATTTAATAACATACTAATGTCATTATAAATGAGGTTAAATGTACCATCTAGCAAAGGAAAATTGCAAGGTAAGGGTTAATTTCACAATATATTTAATATCTGAGGTAGTTTTTATGCGAGTATCTACTGGGACATCTTTATCATCCACATCTGTGTTTCATAAAAATATTTTTAAAAGGAATATTTTAAGTTTTTATGTAAGGGAATCTTTAACTAGATCATCATTTTAAATGGTTTAAATATTTATTCTTCTAAATCATTCTCATTAATGTCCAGGTTTTCAAAATGGGGTTTAAGTATTTATTTATTTGGGCATGAATGTTTTTAAAATGTTAATTCCTTTCAAAAGGTTCAAAGTGGTATGGGAAACATTAATTAAAAAATTTCTTTAAATGTCTTCCTTTCTAAATTGTGTCACTTTTAAATGTTTTCAAGAAAAAGGATATTTCTCTCAAAGAGTTTTACAAATCATTTCGATCTATGTCAACATCCTATGATGGATTATAAATATGTTTGGATTTGATTTATTATGATATAAATCTTCCATATTGTATAGAAGGTTTTGTGATATGTTTGAATATGTATGTGTTATTTTTATACCATTCACGGTTTATGGATAACGTCTTGACATTTCATATGATAGTTTTAATATGAATGTTTATGTTATATTTAAACCATTTCCTATGAGGAATGTATTGGACTTAGTAAGTGATGGGTGGAGCTCACTATAGCTCCTCGATGCATATATAGGTCTCATGAGAAAAACTAGTGTCTTGGAACAATTCTTTGACAAAATCATAATTTTAGTCTTGGAACAAGGCCTTGACTACGTGGTTATGAAGTCAGGAATTATGAATTCCATCATTAAGAAATTGGCTACTGATATTGCATGTGATTATTCGACTACTATAATATACATGGGAATAAGTAAATGGAATTATTTAATTTAAATTGGCCATATTTTTCAGATGTTTATGTTTAAATGGATTATTTTTTAGTCTTATACATTGCCTTAAAAATTTATTCTTATTTATGAATGATTCTGCTATATTGTTATCCTTAATGAGGATCTGAGCTCAACCCTTTCTTATGTTTTATTTTCCCAAGATATTAAGAAGTTAGTTATGAGTGACTTTCATGAATAATCTAGGTGGCATGGATGTTTTTAATGGATTAAATTAGTGTTGTATTTATTTTCATGTTTTAATGTTGAACTTATGTATGTATCTTGCTTCCAAGACTACTAAAACAATCGGTCTTTTGGGACTTGATTCCTAGTAATCATGTCGATGTATTAAAATAATTCACCTACCTTGGGTAACTGGGGTCGTGGTGTTACATGTGATGTTTAGTGTTGGATTTGGTTCATTCTTATTTCTTCATGAAAATTTCAGTGATGGTTTGTTGTCTCTTTGTTGTTGGTCGATTTTCTTTTGAAGGTGATCGATTTGTGTTTCAGGTTGTACTGGTGTTTTTTCATGGTTTGATGGAGATCGATGATTACTTAATGTGGGGAAATTTTCTTCAATAGATTCAATAGATTCAATGGATTTTCTACTTTTTCTACCTCATTTGGGTATTTTTCTAGCTACTATCTGATGGGGATTGACGACGTCTTTGTTTACGGTGGCTTCAGTGGTCTCTGACAGTCTTCCGTGTCATTTGTGTTTTTTTTATGTGGTGAGTTTTCTCTAGAATGGGTTTTTATGGTGGTGGAAGATGATGGTGGTTTGATATTTGGTGTTTACAGTGGTGATTCCCATCGGTGACCGGTGTGGTGTTAACAACGATAATAGTTACAAAATGGATGATGATGATGGTCTACTAATGATGATGGCAGAAGACATGCCAGGATATATAACGTGACTTTTTTAGTTGTGAGTACACATGGCTTGAGGTCTCCTTGAATAATGTGATGTTTTTGAATTTTGTACTTCCTTTAATTGCATGAAATTTTAATCCCGCATTTTTATGTTTTGGTTAGTACTCATCCACAAAGCGGCATATTTGTAAATACAAAAAAATATAATTTACGACGAATTTAGGATCCCATTATGGATGAGTAATATATTTTTTTATTCTAGTTCCTTTTTTAAATATTGCGTACATAATCCTACAAAAACACTAGAAATAACGATCCTTTTTTGTATTCGATGTATAATTATGAATTAAATCATGCAATAATATGTGTAAAAAGATATTGTCACTATAGAATCACGTTATTCTACCCAATATAAGGGAAAATTCTCTATTTAAAAATTGAACCAATGAGATCCTAATAAATAATACAAGAGAGTATGGGGATTAGGGTGCTACTGCAAGCTAAAATGGGGGGTGAAAATGATCTTAGGGGATCTGAATGAAAAAGGGGGATCGAAATTTTTGACTTAATTTTGAAACAATATCCGAGAATCTCACTAGATAGCCACGAGTATTCCATCGGTTTTCTAGTTAGTTTGTACTAGCTAGCCGATGGGGTTGTGAAAATATTTTGTATTCTCAAATCCTACCTCGAGCCCCTAGTTTATTCTCATGATTCGACAGTCATGCCTTAAAGCATAATTCCATGTTTAATTAAAAAAATTCATTAAATTTAAATCCTTTAATTATACTCATGAATCCTAGATCAAATATAAGCCCCTCCACTAGGCCAAAATTCAATGTTCCTCCTCAAAACATCAAATTCTTTTACGTACAATGGAATTACATACTCTAATCCCCATTAAATATAATACATACCAAGGAGGAGAGAAAGGATGAAAAGGATGTCTGCTGGTGATATTTGGAGGATTAATTTGGTGTATAATTAAATATTTTTTCATCAAGTCTAGAAAGTTGTAAAAACATCACGAATACAATGACCATTTTTCCATGTTGTGTCATCTCAATTATACAAAAAAAGAGATATTTTTTTGATAATGTTATAATATCTCAAATGAAATATTTAAATTTTTTTGATAGTGGTATCCTCTAATGGTCCTTAAATGCTTAATTTTAGGGTTTATATTGAGATTATAATATTGTTTGTGTCCAATAAATATAGGTATCTATCCAAATATCTCATTCCCTAATCCTTTCCTTGAAAATTATCAAAATTTAATGTTAATTCCGATCTAAATTTTTTTGACAAGTGTATTCCTAATATATTGATAATGATTCAACAATAAGATATGTATATAAAGAATAATAATGAATCTTTAGTCAATCTAGTGAAGTAAAAGAAAGCTATGTAAAAATTCCTATGGTGGGATCTAATCCAAAGTAACCTTTTTATCACACATCAAATATATGTAATATCTAATGAGAATCTATTGAACTGAATGCTATTTTTTTCTGTTGGAATTAAGCGGCACTAGAAAAAAAATTATTCTTTTATGAATAAATAAGGGTAAACTCCACACACATTTGTTATCAAAGTTAATCATTCCATTTATAGTAATTAAGTATAAGATATAGCTTGTGGTTTACACATTTTTATCAAATTATAGTAACTAAGTAGATTTATGAAAATTTTAAAATATTTGGTGGATCTTTATGTTAAAATATTTTTTCCTTTATGACTAGAATATTATATTTCAAACTATAATGATGTTTTAGAATAAAATTAATTATGTTCCCCTCCAAAAAACATTAATTATGTGTAAAATTTATACATAAAAGGATTTTATTTTTAAAATAATTTATTATTATTTTATAAATATTATATATATTATAGTATGGAATATTCTAATAATATTATTTACATATTAGAATTTTAAAACAATTTATTATAAATTGATAACAAATAATGTTAATTTGAATCATATTACACCCAGTTGTAGCATTATCAACTTGGTCATGTAAAACCGAAATGTTGGAAAAATTTAGATGAAGAAGGGTATTAAAGAAAATATTGAGTTAAAATCATTAGATATAAGCTAGTATTTTGTATAAGGTAATATGACAAATGAAACTCTAATTATAAAATTTTAATGTTTTATATAGCTTCTATAATTAGTTCACATTAATGTATTTGGATATTTTTCAATAGATTATAGAGGTGGATAATGTTTGAACCCCGAATTTACTAACCAACTGAAAGTGTTTTAGATATTATATCAACATACATCTTTTTATACACATTTTTGGATTGTTGTTAGTTATTGGAGTTATCTCAACATATAAGATATTTTTATATTGATGTTTATTCACTCTAAAATTACTTTATATTTTTGGGATATTTATTATAATCATTGGGATACAAACTAAATAAGTTTCCAAAAACGATGTAAAATGAATCTCATATGAGTTGTGGTATGTGAATAAATATTATTATTCTTATATTCATGTATAGATATATAAATTATTTTTAAGTGTAATAATTGAAATAAACATAAATAATTAGCCATAATTTTATTAATTATAGGATATCCAAAAGAGGTAACATGATATAATCAATATGGTCCCACAAATGGAAAACTAATGGTGGAAAGTCATTCTATGTTTTTAAGAATGGAGAATGTCTCCAAAGGAGATAGTGGTAGAAAGAGAGACTTTGATACAGTCATGGATTGAGATATGTAATGACCCTGTATTTTTATACATAGATATTACATAATTTTGTTTATGAAAATTCATAACATTACAGAAACGCATGCTTGAGTATCATAAATTTACAGTTCCATTGGAAATGTTAATACATAAATAGTTGGTTCATAGGTGAACTAAATAATCTCCCACTAATTTCTTTTTAAATAGCACCCATATTTGAACAATAATACAGAGTTTATTTCTACCTAATCTATGGAAAACAAATCATTATAATGGATGAGAATAAATGCTCAGTAAAGATAAAACAGGGAGATATATAAATATAACATGATTAGAAGAGTTTGATAACATGAGAATAAATTTTTTAAACCATACCCTACATGTCAAATATCATAATCTAAGGTCATGGAATAAATATTTTTGGATCATAAGTTTGGAATTATAATGGAATCAAATAACATAATATTTTAGGTCATAATAATGGAATAATATAAGAATATTTAGAATACAAATAAGCATAGAAAATCATTTTATTAGTAGTTCAATGATCATTTTTGAGATATCATGGTGGAATGGGTTCACTAATCAAACCGTTATAGTAGTCAAGTTTCAATCTCAGGACTATCATAGTGGATCGAGTCCCTTAATGAAATTGGTTAAATCCCCATTCCATTCTTGTTTATTCCATAAAATATCAATAATTATGCAATGAATTATATATAGATATAAGTCCCAGTAGTCCTTTTTTAACAAAACCACCATCACATAATGAAAACCATACCAAATCCTTACATAATATTATAAAATATTCATCAAATTAGTACCCAAAAAAATAAATGGGTTTTGTAGAGACCTGAAGCTTGACGTATATAGATATTACATTACTTTTTAAGAAATACTTAATACATAACAAAATCAGACACACGAGGACCGTAATAGTTTAGTGTCTTTGGAAACTTGGAATGTAATCTTCTAATCATGGTGAAAGATCTTCAACATCTTCCATAAAGATCTTCCACATTTTGTTTCCTTACCTAAACTTTTCTTTTAATCCTAGGGGAAAATAAAACATAAAAAGGGTGAGCTCAAATGAATAGTAAGGGTAAGAATGGATAAAATAAAACATACCATATACATTTGAACTTAAAAAAATGAACATAATTTTTAAACATCAAAATCTTGAGCAATGACATAAAACATGGAAGTACATAAGGCATAGATTATAATGGAACATAAAGCATGATTAAATAGCATGGGAATAAAACATGTAATTGTGACATCCATTAAGCACATGTAATGATTCCCATAGTAGCCAAGGTATTGCTGCCAAGACCATCTTAGTAGACAAAGTCCCTTTCTGAATCGAGTTCACTCTGCATTCCAGTCCTGTAATACTGAACCGGATTAACTTACCGTTCCAGCCATGTCTATCTCATGAGATATAAATATTTACCCAATTAATTGGAGGGAGATATAGGTCCCACCCATCTCATAATGAAATCATTCTTACTTGTTCCACAAAATAAACATACATCATTCATAAAAACCCAATAAATAAAATGGGTTTCATAAACATCATCCCATCATCACATAATCCATATAAAAGAAATGGATATCATTTCATAATATGAAAATTGAAACCATTTAAATCATAGAGACATGATATTTGAAACATACACATATGAAATAATTTCATCTTATATGAAAAATGGTTTTGATAAAACACTTGAAATGAATTCTTGAGGAAAATATCATTTCTTCGTCAAAATCATTTTCTTTTTACACAATTTCAGGAAATTTTAGAAGAAAAGGATTTTGTTGAAAATAGTAATGAAATATTTTGGAGGATGCTTTATGAAAATAAGGCTTTATAAAACCGTAAAAATCCTTTCATACCGTATAAGATAAAAATAACATGCTTCTCGTACTTTTGTCAGAAAAGTCAAAAGGTACCTCATAACATAAACAAAATAAAGATTCCTTACATACCGTGTAGTAAAAGATAAAATGGGTAAAAAGTACATTAAAGATACATAAAAACAATTTTAGAAAACATGGACTTGGATTATAACAATAACCCCAGTAAATACTTACGTATAAGCAATCTCAGATAAAAAATGAGATTTGCAAAATTATCCCTTACCTTAGGTCCGATATGATTCGTACGTATCCAAACCTCCTGTATAATGATTTAAATAATGTCATTGACTTATTACAGAATCATATTCATTGTTATGATATCATATATGGTTCACTTATGACTTTATATTACCCGTTCTTTTGTAAATTCCATGTTAAAGAGCGTTTTGGGTAAAATCATTTCATTTGTCGTTTGTGTTTTGACTTGTAATTATTCATATGATTACTTAGATCGTGATTACATAATTCCAGAATATAAAACATTATTTATATATAATATATATTCAGAATATACATATATATATAATAGATCAATAAATGGAAAGAAATACACCGTTCATGGAGACGGTAGGCCGTACGTATGCATGAACGCTGTTTTCGTTTCCTTATTGAATTGAATGGAATTAAGTGGATGAAATACATATATATATATATACATAAATACAGTGTCATTATTATGTCATATATTTCATTATTAATTATTATATATACTTTATAATCATTCATGAATGATTAATCATGGAGAATTAATCTCATCACGTCGTGGAGACGGTAGTCCGTACGTACGCACGAGCGATGGTATCGTTCCCATAATTATTTAATTGAATTGGAGTGGATGATACAATATATCAGAATTAGTATGATGTTATAATAACTATGTATAGTTATTCTTTAGACCATTATACCCATCCAAGTAAGGTGGTGTTGGAAAAACAGATTACACCACGGCGTGAAGACGGTATTCCGTACGTACGCACGCGCGATGATTTCGTTTTCTGTAGGATGGATAGATGGTGAAATAAGGTTGTTTCATACATAAAATAACATATCATTATATTAGTGATACTAATGTTATTACATCATAATGAAAAAAATAAAGAAGAATAAGTGGAAGAAGAAATAAAGTTGAAAGAATCGGTAACAGACATTACCTATTCTTTGAAGCGCCTCTTTGAGACCTCCTCATAGGGCACTATAATTGGTCTTTGAATAAGACCAGGACCTCTAGGATGTTTCTAGGGAAGTGGAGAAGATAATTTGGCAGGTTTTGGCCGAGCATCAAGGCTCAAAATGGTGTGAGGAAGAGAGGGAGGAGGTTCCCTTTTATAAGGGAGGAGTGGGGCACCTTAGGAAAAACAAAAAATATTATTTTATTATAAAGTCATATTCGGTTTTTAATAGCTCCAAATTGAGTTATTTTTAAGCTAAGGTGTGGATGTGTGGAAATCCTCTCATACAATATAATTTAGACAAGTTTATGTCTCTATTTTAAACTTATCATTTAGATTTAACTTTAAGTTAAATAATTTTTCTTTTACCGTGTCTTCTGGTTTCCTTACAGTATAAGGTTAATAATCTTACTATAACAAGAAAAAAGAACCCCAAGTTGTTTATTATTAATATATATAACCTTATCTAAGTAATTTGGCTGAACCTTAGTTTTTAAGGAATAAAATAACAATTAATAATATAATATTTGTTTTAAATACTATTTGATGTCAATTTTGACACTATTTGGTAATTTATTTTTGTGAAAATCATAACAGAATGATTAGTTCTAAAAAAGTTAACAAAATCAATACTAACATGTTGTAGTAACCTATAAAATTAGTGTAATTAATAAAGTCTCAAATTACATTTATTTGGGTATTTATAACATCAATTATGTCAATATTTCATCAATAATATAATTACTGCATCATCATTGTGTCATAAATAAATTAAATTATTTAATGTCTAAAAATTATAAATAAAATACCATTATGTAGGAAATATTGTTATCTTTATAATGAATATTTATAGTCTAATTTATCTTATATATTAACCTATATTAAAAATGATCTAGATATTAAACATTGATTTTAACTATTTTAACCCTTCTTTAAATAAATTAATAATAAATGTCCTGATATAATTAAAGTGGGCCTAAATGGTAATATTATTTTCCTAAGGTGGTTTTTGGTCGAATTATACTTATCCAATAGAATTAGGACATGTGTTACGGTAATAATAATATCATTTTACCCTTAATTATCTTGTTTACTTTTAACCGTGGTAAATAAAAGTAAAAAGTTACAATTCACCAAAAATTATTTTCATCTCATTGAACCAAATTTTAGTCCTTGATATTAACCGTGTCTCTCAAATTTTTGAAATTCAATTCAAAAAAGTGGTAAAATTTAATTTAAATTAAAAAAATTCAGTTTTGTAACTACCACTAAGTGGTTTCACTATTCATCGAAAATTGAAGTTTTTCAGAAAAATACCAAACATTCAGCCTAAGAATTATTTGATATTACAAATTCAAAATTGATATCTATTTTTCCAAATTCATAACATATAACTGGAATTAATTAATTTTAAATTTAATTCCCGTTATCAAAACAAATAGCGTGTTTTTAAGAAACAAAAACAATCAATAGATTGATACTTGTTTATATCCAATTTCAAAGTGAAATTAATTCCAATGAACAACATTGGATTAATTGGTAAAAATATATTCTAATTACACTTAAACCCAATTAAAAAGATAATCTGACCATATAAATTATTGTGATGAGAAAAGTTGTTTTTAATTAAAATATAGTGTGTTTTTACTATTCATTAAAATATGAAAGTTATCAGAATAATATGAAAAATTTATCCAAAGTAAATATTTATATCCTGATTACAAATAAGAATTTTATTTTGTCAAATTGAACTTATATACAAGTCAAAAACAAGATTTAAAGTGGGTGTGCCATCAAAAGGAGGCAAAACTACATTTTTTTAAAATTACTTATTTTACTCAAAAAATTTATTTTGTTCTCATACCATGTTCTAGAAAATGTGTAAGAAGAATAATAATGTTATAAAATTCAAAATGTAGTTGATAGTATTCATAATGGGTAGTTCATATGACATATCATAGTTTAGTGAAACTCAGTATTGCGTACAACACACGCTATTGCGGAAGGTCGTGATTGCGTGTAATGCAAGCCAAGTTAGGGATGCGTGTTGTGTAAGCTCCTTTTGGTGTAGCGTACAACAAAAGACATTAATGAAATTAAAAAGAATATTTTTTATAAAATCTCGTGGTGTTACATTCTACCCCCCTTAAAATTAATTTCGCCCTCAAAATTCGTCGGGGTTATAAATGGTTTACTATTCGAAGGTTTGTTTAATAGAAACCCACATCGTAAAAAGGAATACCAAAACTTGGATTTAAAAGATAAAGTATGAAATGTAACGGTTACCCAAATTAACTCATCACCGGGTTTTCAAGTAGGAGAACATAGGTGAAAATATGCATATAGAAGAAAAATCTAACCATCAAGTTCTGATGGAGAGTGGTAGAGAACATGGCTATGAAAAATCCATCAATCACAAAGCCATAGATTTGTGATGATCTAAGGTACCATCTGATTCATCGGATATAAGGGCACTAGGACAAAATTTTTTGTTTTCAAGATCATTTCCCTAAAGTTGATGAAATTGGAATTAGAAGAAATACATTCGTGATTTTGTTACAGTCTCACCGTTGGTCATTCTTTGGACAATTTCCACTTCATCTCTTAATGAAATGAAGTTGAATTTGTCATTCGTGAATTGTTAGCAGATCATGTGATAGAATGATGGGTCATTCCATCTGTCTCAAACAAAAGGTTATAAAAGTTATCAAAAATACATAAGTCCATCTATAGTGAGATTAATCATATATGGTTCCTAAAATGGACTTATACTTCATATATCATACTTCTTAATATAATAAAACTAGTTTCTACTAAACAGTGACTTCTTATAGGCCAGTGGTAGGAGATAAAGTCCAGTCGCACTTCGGTTGTGGGTTCGATTCCCACAGCCTTGTCTGGCGCGATGGGCTATCACCTGTCCTGCAGGTTGTCCTTTTTCTACAACTACATTACTATAACATCCCATCAATAATATCGTAAAATGTTCTATCCTTAAAAAAATACTAACTTATGTCCAATATAATCCATTCCAATCTTTAGGCTCATCAAAAAATACTTCGGTCCAAGCTCATAGTATAAAGAAAACAATTACTTGAAATGTCATCAACCAAGCATGTGAATACCATCATGTATCCCCCATATATCTTGTTGGTCACAATCCAATCATGTAATACCTTAATCATGTATTCTCTTGAAAAATGAATACCCATTAAACCTTAGTGAAAACATGAATGCTGTCAAAAGTTAACTCTTTCCACGTACCAAAATCCAAAAATTCTATATACTCAAACCATGATATAACCTTCTCCTTATATCTATCATGTGCTCCTGAATACTATCAAACATTTAATTTTCTTGTTACCCCTTCATTATGCGCGTATCATCTACTTTCCGAAAATATCTGAATAACCTTTCATGGTTACCGGTACCATTAATCATACACTTTCTAAACATAAGGAAAGATAACAATGTAACAATCCTTAGTTTTCTCTTTATTCCATAGTACCATGAGATTACTTATACAACATTACACTAGATAAACATGTAATAATTCCACTACCTTATTAAACCATTGACCGAGCTTCAACAATTCATTCATATCACATATCATTTGTTGTCTCTTCATCATCATCAACATAAATACTACCCATACGACCATACTGATTCTCTTCATGAGACTTTCCCTTTGGTCATTGGTTTGCATAATGCCCGTACATTCCACATTTAAAACATTTAACCATTTTTGATGTCATAGCAGTACCATTATCCTCATCCATGGTGTTAACTAAACCTTTTCCTTTTCACTTACTAGCTTTGTGTCCTTCTTTTCCACACCCAAAGCGTCTTCCAGTTCCTTTGAAATAATCTCCCCGATTCCTCTTCCCACATGATTTACATGAGGGAAATTGAACTTTCTTTCCTCTATGATCATCATGAAACTCCTTTTTTCTCTTATTATCTGAGTCAGGAAACTTACCAAAGTTGAGATTACTGATCATATTATGAGATTGCTGATTAGGCATAATAACGATGTTTGGACTTCCAAATCCCGTTTCATTTGGTTTCTCATGAATAATATCATTACATTGTCTGTCATATCCTCTATTATCATGAATCTTCATGTTTCCAGCCATTTTCTAAAACCCAAAAAGAATAGTGTGAGAGGAAAAAATCATGCTAGGGAAAACAACATAGTAAAGGGGGAGCACCCTCAATATCTAACATCATAGGTTAAATTATAATATTGTTACCATAGTTCTAGGACTATATCCTATACGTATACTTATCCTTAGGGACATCCCTAGACATATCTTAGAAATATTTCTAGGGATCTCACTAACGTTTTCGCATCCAAGTTTCCAAAGGTTGACTAAACCTTTCCCCTGATACCAATTGTAGAGACCCGAAGCTTAACGTACATAGATATTACATTAATTTTGTGGAAATACTTAATACATAACAAAATAAGACACACAAGGACTGTAATAGTTTAGTGTCTTTGGAAACTTGGAACGTAATCTTCTAATCGTGGTGAAAGATCTTCAACATCTCCCATAAAGATCTTCCACTTTTTGTTTCCTTACCTAAAACCTTTCTTTTAATCATGGGGAAAAATAAAACATAAAAAGGGTGAGCTTAAATGCTCAATAATGGTAATCATGGATAAAATAAAATATATCGTATACATTTGAACTTAAAAAATGAACATAATGTTTAAACATCAAAATCTTGAGCAACGACATAAAACATGGAAGTACATAAGGCATAGATCATAATGGAACATAAATCATGATAAAATAGAATGGGAATAAAACATGTTATTGTGGAATCTATTAAGCACATGTAATGATTTCCATAGTAGCCAAGTCATTGCTGCCAAGACCATCATAGTGGACAAAGTCGCTTTCTGAATCGAGTTCACTCCTCGTTCCAATCCTGTTATACTGAACCAGATTAACTTACCGTTATAGCCATGTCTATCTCATGAGATATAAATCTTTACCCAATTCATTGGAGGGAGATATAGGTCCCACCCATCTTATAATGAAATCATTCTTACTTGTGCCACAAAATAAACATACATCATTTATAAAAACCCAATAAATAAAATGGGTTTCACAAACATCATCCAATCATCACATAATCCATATAAAAGAAATGGATATCATTTCAAAATAAGAAAAGTGAGACCATTTAAATCATAGATACATGATATTTGAAACATACACATATGAAATAATGTCATCTTAGATGAAAAATGGTTTTGATAAAACACTTGAAATGAATTCTTGAGGAAAATATCCTTTCTTCTTCAAAATCATTTTCTTTTAACACAATGTCATGCAATTATAAAAGAAAAAGATTTTTTTGAAAATAGTCATTAAATATTTTGGATGAATATTTATTAAAATAAGGCTTTATAAAACTGTAATAATCCTTTCATGTCATATAAGTTAAAAATAACATTCTTCTCATACTTTTGTCAGAAAATTCAAAAAGTACCTCGTAACGTAAACAAAAGAAAGATTCCTCACATACCATGTAGTAAAAGATAAAATGGGTAAAAAGTACATTAAACATACATAAAAACAATTTTATAAAACATGGACTTAGATGATAACAATAACCCCAGAAAATACTTACGTATAAGCAATCTCGGATAAAAAATGAGATTTGCAAAATTATCCCTAACCTTAGGTCTGATATGCTTCGTACGTATCCAACCCTCCTGTGTAATGATTTAAATAATTACATTGACTTATTATAGAATCATATTCATTTTTATGATATCATATATAGTTCACTTATGACTTTATATTACCCGTTCTTTTGTAAATTCCATGTTAAAGGGCATTTTGGGTAAAATCGTTTCATTTGTTGTCCGTGTTTTGACTTTTAATTATTCATATGATTACTTAGATCATGATTAATTAATTAAAAAATATAAAACATGATTTATATGTAATATATATTCAGAATATACATATATATAATAGATCAAAAAAGGGAAAGAAATACACCGTCCATGAAGACGGTAGGTCGTACGTACGCATGAACGGAGTTTTCGTTTCCTTATTTAATTGAATGGAATTAAGTGGATGAAATATATATATATATATATATCAAGTATCATTATTATGTCATATATTTCATGATTACTTATTATATATACTTTATAATAATTCTTGAATGATTAATCATTGAGAATGAATCTCATCGCGTCGTGGAGACGGTAGTCCGTACGTACGCACGAGAGATGATATTGTTCCCATAATTATTGAATTGAATTGGAGTGGATGATACAATATATCCGAATCAGTATGATTTTATAATAACTATGTATAGTTATTCTTTACACCATTATACCAATCCATGTAAGGTGGTGTTGGAAAAATAGATTACACCACGGCGTGGAGACGGTATTCCGTACGTACGCTCGCGCGGTGATTTCGTTTTCTGTAGGATAGATAGATAATGAAATAGGGTTGTTTCATAATTATCCTAAAATATCAGTATATTATTTATACTGATATTATAACTTCATAATGAAACAACTAAAGAAGAAGAAGTGGGAGAAGAAATAAAGTTGAAAGAATCGGTAACGGACATTACCTCTTCTTTGAAGCGCCTCTTTGAGACCTCCTCTTAGGGCACTAAAATTGGTATTTGAAGAATACCAAGACCTCTAGGATGTTTCTAGGGAAGTGGAGAAGATAATTTTTCAGGGCTTGGCCGAGCATCAAGGCTCAAAATGGTGTGATGAAGAGAGGGAGGATGTGCTTTTTTATAAGGGAGGAGAGGGGCACCTTAGGAAAAACTAAAAATATTATTTTATTATAAAGTCATATTAGGTTTTTAATAGCTCCAAATTGAGTTATTTAGAATCCAAGGTCGGTATGGGTCTAAATCCTCTAATAAAATAGAATTTAGACAAGTTTAGGTTTCTATTTTAACATTATCATTTAGATTTAACCTTAAGTTAAATAATTTTTCTTTTACTGTGTCTTCTTGTTTTCTTACACTATAAGGTTAATAATCATACTATAACAAGCCAAAAGAACCCCAAGTTGTTTATTTTTAATATATATAACCTTAGATAATTCATTTGGCCGAACCTTAGATTTTGAAAAATAAAATAACAATTAATAATATAATATTGGTTTTAAAAACTATTTGATGTCAATTTTGACAGTATTTGGTAATTGATTTTTTTGAAAATCCTAATAGAATTATTAGTTAGAATAAATTTAACTAAATAAATACTAACATGTAATATTATCCTATAAAATTATTGTAATTCATAAAAAGTCTCAAATTACATTTATTTGGGTATTTATAACACCAATTATGTCAATATTTCATTAATAAGATAATTACTGCATCATCATTGTGTCAAAAATAAATTAAATTATTTAATGTCTAAAAATTATAAATAAAATACCATTATGTAGGAAAGATTTTTATCTTTCTAATGAATATTTATAGTATAATTTATCTTATTTATAACCCTATATTAAAAATTATTTAGTTATTAAACATTGATTTTAACTATTTTAACCCTTCTTTAAATAAATTAATAATAAATGTCCTAATCTAATCCATGTGGGCCTAAATGGTCATATTTTATTCCTAAGGATGTTTTTGGTCGAATTACACTTATCGAATTGAATTATTACATGTGGTAGGGTAATAATAATATCATTTTTACCCTTAATTATCCTATCTACTTTTAATTGTGGTAAATAAAAGTAAAAAGTAACTATTCACCAAAAAGTATTTTCATCTCATTGAACCACATTTTTGTCCCTGATATTAAACGTGTCTCTCGGATTTTTGAAATTCAATTCACATAAGTGGTAAAATTTAATTTAAATTTAAAAAAGTCAGTTTTTTAACTACCACTAAGTGGTTTCACTATTCATCGAAAATGGAAGTTTTTCAAAAAAGAACAATAATTCAGCCTAAGAATTATATGATATTCCAAATTAAAAATTGATGTATATTTTTTCAAATTCATAACATATAAGTGGAATTAATTAATTTTAAATTTAATTCCTATTATCAAAACAAATAGCGTGTTTTTAAGAAACAAAAACAATCAAAAGATTGATACATGTTTATTTCCAATTTCAAAGTGAAATTAATTCCAATGAACAAATTTGGATTAAATGATAAAAATATATTATAATTAAACTTTAAACCCAATTAATATGATAATCTAAGCATATAAATTATTGCGATGAAAAAATTTGTTTTTAATTAAAATAGAGCGTGTTTTTACTATTCATTAAAATATTAAAGTTATGAGAATAATATGAAAAATTTATCCAAAGTAAATTTTTATATCCTGATTCCAAAGAAGAATTTTATTTTGTCAAATTGAACTTATAGACAAGTCAAAATAGGATTTAAATTGGGTGCGCCATCAAAAGGCAGCAAAACTACATTTTTTAAAAATTAATTATTTTACTCGAAAAATTGATTTTGTTCTCATGCCATGTTCTAGAAAATGTGTAAGATGAATAATAATGTTATAAAGTTCAAAATTAAATTGATACTATTCATAACGGGTAGTTCATATAACATATCATTGTTTAGCAAAACTCAGTATTGTGTACAACACACGCTATCGTGGAAGGTCGTGATTGCGTGTAATGCAAGCCAAGTAAGGGATGCGTGTTGTGCAAGCTCCTTTTGGTGTAGCGTAAAAAACTAGACATTAATGAAAAAAAGAATATTTTTCATAAAATCTCGGGGTGTTACATGTTTCATAAAATTTCTTCATAACATATCCTAGGTAAAATAGACAAGTTTCATTATCATTTCACTTTTTCATCAAAGAAAACCCTATTAAAAAAGATGTTGGTTTCATAAGAATTTTATCATGATATAACAAATGGACGAGAAATGGTTTTCATAAAAATATTATAATCAAATACATAATCCAAATACGGAAAGAATAAATATGGTATCGTGTGATGATATTCCCAAAAAATATTGAGTAATATTAGAGGATTGCATCTTATATTGTAAGTTATTTTGAAAAAAAATTACTAAGAACGATTCTTGGGGAAAATTCCATTTCTTTATATTCACTTTTCTAAAATGTAAAATTCATAACATATTTTTGAAATTATACTCATAAAATATATACTAGAAAACATATAATTTAATCTTAAAATAAAATAATGGCCACGATTTTAGAAAATTATGTTTATTTCGTACATGTTAAAACAATGTTTCCTTTCACATTTTTAGTAAAACCCCAACGAGCCATGGTTTTGAAAACTACAGGGATATTTCTTTCAAAAATTAAAAAATTAAAAAAAAAATTAATAAATTATATGGATAATTTGAAAAACATTTTTTATAACACTTTTAGATAACATGGTTTTGGAAGAAAAAGGGTTTTTGACCGAAGTGAAAAGAAGACCATTTTTTTAAATATTATATTTGTATCCTAAGTAAATAAAGGGTGGAAAATGAATGGAAAATAATTATTCTCATGACATAACCATAGTATAATAAAAATATATATTGTATTTAGAGATTTTTAGTAATATTTCATCATTATAATCGTAATCATAAAAAATCCTGATAATCTATGATATTATAGCATAAAATCGTTACCACTTTTGTATCTTTTGAATAATAATTAAAATAAATTATTAAAATCAAATAAAAAATTTAATATGATGAAAATACATATATTCATTACATAACATGTAAAAGGGGATTTATATACACCTCATAAAATAAGATACGTGGGGAACCTAATATATTTCTCGAAGAAGGAAAATTAAGAAAATAATCTCTTACCATAAGTCTCAAATACTATTTTACACCTCAAAACATCATGTATAATAAATTTAATTTCATTATAAATATTTTAAAAAATATACTATATACATCATAACATATATTATTTACTAATTACATTTTATTACCCGTTTAATAATTCCTTGTTAAAGTCACTTTCCATGTAAATATTGCTTTGTTTTTTATGTATGTTGTGGTTTTTTATTTTTGGTCCATATAATTTTATCACGGTTAAATAATATAAATAATTTTAACCATGAAATAAATATCATATAAATTCATCATATATGTATTTATATTAATCCATAACTTTTAGATATAGAAAATGAAATACATGGTAAATGGAGATGGTGGGTCGTACGTATGCATGAACGTCATTTCTCTTTCCCTGATGGATGAAGAAAAATAAAGTTAAATAATATATTAACATTAAAAAAGTATATATACTTCATATATATCACATATATTCATTAAATTTATCCTTTATTACCTTCCATGTAAAAAGTAATTCAAAAATGGATCACATCACTTCATGAGGCAGTGCTCCGCTATACTCATGAATTACTTTTTCGCATTCTGTATAGAATAGAATGTAAAAAATATAAATTTGACATGTATTTTAAGAAATATATTTATTTTAAAAATAATATATATATATATATATATATATATATATATATATATATTATCCATAATTACACCCAACCATGAGAGGTGTTGATGGAAAATGTGCCACATCGGTTCACAAGGCGGTGGTTCTCCATACGCACAAGCGAAGTTATTGTATCCCTTTTGTGGGAAGAAGAGATGAATGTAGGTAAGTACCTTAACATCAACACATATAATTATATTTAAGATACTTAGTCTATTATATCATCATTTTTTAATAAATATAAAAGGATGTGTAGGTTGAAATAAAATAAAAACGCACATTGATGAACATTACCTCTTCTTCATGCGACCTCCTTAGGTTTGCAATAATAATGTTACAAGAAGAGATTTATGATAAAAATAACACTTATATCATTATATTAGTATATTAATGAAGGTATTTGGAAATTATTGGGATGAATAAAATGGTTTTGGTGGTGTGAAGAGGAGATAAGAGTGGGTGGCCTTTTATAAGTTCTATTATGTAATTTTTAGAAAGAAAATAGTGTAACCATGTTTTTCTCATGAATAAATTCTCAAAATGGAATATTTTCGAGGATATAATATAAAATTTAAAAATACAACCATAAAATTGGTGTTGGACATGTTTTGGGTCATTTTTAACCATTATCATTTTACTTTAACCCACTATAAACCCATTTTAACCATCAAGGAGGTAAATATTTTTTCCTATTTTTACCATTGATTACTATTAAAAATTATGTTTCAATTATTATATAATATAAATTATTATTATTAATAAAATGGAATCCATTTCAATAACTTCCATTCACATATGTGGAACAATTTAATTTAAAATTAAACTTGTAATCGAGAAGAGAAAGTTGTTTTCAAAAGTGAAAATGTTTAAAAAACTGAAAAAAATTAATAGAAAAATTAAATATAAAAATGAAAAAAATGAAAAAAATTGTATTAATATATATATAATTGAAATTTATTTACTTTTAAACTCATTTTATAAAATAATATAATCATGTAAAATCTTTAATTTAAAAGGAAGTTTTCATCAAATACCATTATTTTTTACTATTTATTTGAAAATTAATCATTTAAGAAAAATTCATAAAATTCAACCTAGGATAATTTTTATATGGTGAATTCAAAAATATTGTTTAATTCATAAAATTAATTTTCTAAGTGTCAAAAATTAATTTATTATTTTCACCAAAGTAAATAAAAACTATTATATAGAAATTAGTATATTCGAAACATATAAAACTATACCAAAAATTATGTACTTTTTTTTGAATATGTATTCTTTGCATAAAACCATTATAATTAATATTTAAGATTTCATTAATTTAGTTTAATGGATAGGTAATAATGATCATTTTTAAATAATAATATTAATATTTTTCATCACTTGTTAAAGCTCGTTGATGAGTGTAATGTATGCTATCGAAGAAAATTAATTTGTTTGAAAAAAACATAAAAACATAAGATATTAAATTATACCCCCCATAAAATAAATTAAACCTTTCAAATTCATCACATTAGTACAAATAAATGAAGATATTTTTTTCCCATTACATATTCATGTTCCAATATAGACTCCCCAAACTAGTGGTTTCACCACAAAACATTGACCAAGTGAGTGGTCTTGTTTCGTAAAACTTTCTATGTATGATCAATAATATCCACCAACTATTTCACAAAAGAAATTTCATGATCTTGAGCATGAACTCTATGTTTAGTTCATGTGAATTTTTGGGTATGTACTTCCTTAGTATAGATACATGGAACACATAATATAGTTGAGAATGGTTTTGAAGAAGCTCATAGTAATAGGCAACTATCCTGATACAATAAAAATTTACAAAGGAAATGATATACCAAGGGATTAGTTTCCCTTTCATCCAAAATACCATAACCATCTTCCACTAATAAATTCATAGAAAAAACATTCCACCAATGTGAAATTCCAAATCATATCAGATATTATTAGCATAACATTTCTCTCAATATTACAATTCCATTATGTGAAATTGAATGGATTTGACCTTATCTATCATTTCATTAACTATCACAGGTCCAAAAATATTTATTTTCCCAATATCAGTACAATATATTGGAACTCTAAAATTATTTTTGTAGAGGTATTCCTAAGGATCCATATGAATACTCATGTGAAATATTTTATTTTATAAAGACTCAACTAGAGGAAGTTGTTATTTTAATCACCTTTTAAATGAATAGAAAAAATATAAACATATCCTCTTAGGTTTGAAATTTTCTCTCATACTGAACATTTTTTTATGATGATTCATGATGATGAAACCGATCTCTATATCAATAGCTTGCTGAAGACTTCTTCATAACATCATGATAAACCCCACATCCTGATTAGATGAAATTTAATTTAGTACTCTATGAAACCATTCCACATCATTAATAGTTATCCCAGAAATATGATCTAGATATAAATATTCTATGTTCATGATGAAGAGTTATAACTTTTTGAGGTGATTAACTACAACACATATATAATTATTCCATTTAGATATTTTTTTCGAGTCCAAATACAAAATCAAAGTTGATATTTTCCCATTTTTATTTTGTTATTGGTAATGGAAGTAACATCCCCTTAGACTTTTGTCTCTCATCCTTAACTATATAACATATCATACAACAAGATAAAGACTCTATGATGACTTTCTTCATGTCATCCCACTATAAACACTCTTTCAAATCTCTATTCATCTTCATATTGCCATGATGAATGGGGAATGAAGAACTATGAGCTTCCTCTAAAAAATCCATATTCATAATTGGTATGGATATAACACATATATGATTCCTGAACTGTATCATTTCATCAATATCATGGTTAAACTCAAAAAAATTCGAACACTTTTTAACAGATTCCCATCTTCCATATATGTCACATTAATCTACGTGTGGATAAATGGATGAAAATTCAATTAATCAATAGAATACTTCTCCACATCCTTCCGTATTTCCAGATCCATTATTTGAAAATATAGATATATTGGATATTTTATTATCCTCAACATGTATATGCTATCATGATCCTTTAGACTCAATGCTTTATCCACCTTGTTCAGTTTCCATATATGGTAATGTATTGGGCTAACCTAATCATAAATCAAGTCTACCCATCTTCTCTACCACATATATAACTCCTTTTTTTGTGAATATATAAATAAATATTTCTTCATTAGTATATATGTCATAATTTTATATTTAAATATAATTCTCTCATATCATTACTGAAAACATTATAGCATATCACTCTAAATCATAAGTTTCATAATTTTAATAATGAACCCTCAATTTTCATGAGTAATTAATTATAGCCATTCCATTCTTCATAAGAAAAAATATAAATCCCTTAACATATGAATCTCTATATATTACAAACCATTATCCAATATTGGGTAATGTTAACATATGTGCACTGACCAATCTTCTCTTCAGTTACTTGAAATTTTCCCCACACTCATCTTTTTAGAGGAACTTGGTTATCTTCATAGTTAACATGGTGAGTGGATTATATTGTAATGAGAGATTTTATATTAACCATTTAAAATATCCATAAAACCCAAGAAAAAATTGAATATTAGTCACTGTAGGTGGTTTGGACCATATTTTATGGATCCATTTATATACACTCTCTTGATATTATATAGCCCAAAAAATGAAACTTTTTGCAGCCAATATTAACACTTTTAAATATACTCATAGAACTTCGATTTTCTTGGGGACTTTGGTAAAATCATTAAGTAAACATCATTATCTTACTTACTATTTGAATATATACTAGTACCATCTATAATCACTACCAAAAACTGATCAAGGTGATATCTAATGACATTTTTTATTAAATCTATGAAGAAGGTGAGGAAATTTGTTAGACCGAATGGAATAACTATATATTCATAGTGTCCATAACTTTTATAGAATGGTTTTTTTGGTAATGTACTCTATATTGAACATTAATTTATGATATCCAAAATGATGATCAATCATAGAAGCTTATTGAACTCTATGTAGTGGATCACCCAAGTCATAAATACATGATAGTGGATACTTGTTCTTGATTGGGATTTTGTTCAACTCTAGATAATAAATGAAAAGTCCCATTGATCCATATTTATTTTATAAAAAGATAATAGTTTCAAAGAACATTTGAAACACATGGTCAAATGAGTCTCTTATCATGATTCTCCTAGATTTGATTCTTTAATTCCTTCATCTTAATCAGGTTCATTCTACTGGGAGTCTTTGAAATATGTGGGGGAACTGGTATGAGTTATATTTAGAACCCAATTTCAATTTTTTTTGGAATTCTATGAAACTCCTCTAGAAGGATATATATAAATTCTTGAATAATATTTGTATCATCTATGTCATGTTTCTCCCCAACCATTAAAGAAAAATTCCCCTCTTGAGTAGGAATCATAACACATACAACATATTTGATTTCTATCAGACGCTCAAATTTATCAATTCAATTATAAATGATTATAGGATGGTTTAAAATATTTAATATGGCATACCTTACTTATAAATTGATGAGGTATTTGTGTTGATAAATCATGTCCATTCCTATAATAACATCAAATGTTCTGAGGTTAATAATGAGTATATTTTCCGGAAAAAAAATCCAACATATATTAACTAGATCTGAATCAGATAGATGAGATGAAATCCTCATAAAAATAGGGGTTTTCACTTATAATTATATATCTAATCATTTTTGTGGAGTCATGATACCCTTCTGAAATTATTCATATAAAAAATTATTGGTAGATCGAGAGTCAGATAAGATATAAGAATTTCTAGAGTGGATGGTAAGTTTACCTTTCCCCATGTCATTACCACAACCCTCTTCAAAATCAATGATCACATGAGATCCCCCCTCATCACTATTAATAAGAGGTTTATGACATTTATAATCATCATTATACTTAAAACTTGTTAAATGGAGAGTAAAAATTCCCATAATCTATTTATTTGAAACACTAGTGTGTGGGTGGAGCATTCAATGTAGATTTCACTCTATTCGCATCAATAGCTTTCTTTTTCCCATCACATCGGTAGTCGATTGGACAATGAACTTCCATCCCACTCTTAAGGCATTTACTAGTCCCCTTAAGAAAAATTCCTCCGTATTTCTATCCAAACCTTCAGCATTAGGAAATATCATATTCGTTTATCTATGGTTTTATGATTTTCCTAGATTCCATATTTCACTTATTATCAAATCCATGTGATTGATAGGTAACTCGAAACTCAATTTCATCCTTGATAGCACATCAAAAAATACATTCATAGGTACTGAAGTCTATTATAGAAAATTCCATTTAGATACATGGTTTTAATCCACTAAATAATCGGTCAAACTTAATTTTGGTTCTGATGATAATACCATATGCCTACCGTAAAAGTATTGTAAAATGATACCCATAGGTAAAAACATATTCATAATACTTTTTCATAAGCCCAAGTCAATCCTTCTTTATCCTCGTTAAAATAATTAGAGGAATGTAATTATTGAAATATTTGAACTTGAACTCATCCCAATCCATGGATTTAATTTAATATTGTTTTCTAACATTCTTATTATGATTCCACAATTGATCCGCTATACCATCCAAATAGTAGATAACCAAAATGATATTCTCATTCTCTGAACACTAGATAATTCAATATATATTTTAATTGGGGTTGATCCATTTCTCATAAAATAGTAGATTAGATGACCCAAAGAAAGAAGGTGGATATTTCCTCCTAAAGGACTCAACAGAATGTTATTCAATCCTTTGCTTTTTTGGAATTGTAGTTTTATTCATAGCTTGAGAAATTTTAGAGATCATAGAAATGATATTTCTCAGTACATCTCCTATATAATTCGGTTTATTAAGACTAAAATAATTACATTTTCCATCATATTTTTATTAATATGATTTCTTCAGGTTCCAGTCATTGACTAAAAAAACAATAGTATGACCAACACTATCAAATTGTAAAACCATATATTCATGAAAACATTTTGGATATCTAAATCAAGAAAATTTATTTTAAATATATGAAACATTAGTTTTAACCTAGTTCATCCATGATCATCATATATTCAAAAACAATATGATTGTTCATAATGAAAATGTGATTTAACCAAAGCATATCCTTTTGGTGTGTCAAATTAGGGTCTTAGTAAGACCCATTATCTTGAACCATATAACTCTAGAGTCAAGACTGATGAGATTTTTCCATAGTTATTACACCAAGGTACATTTGTGCCAAAATAGAATCCACCTGAAATATCCAAATAGAGATACATTTTTCGGTAGACCTCATAACATCTTCCTTATAAAAACATTAGGATGTTACACTATACATAGGCTTATCCAAAGGGTTCTCACAAGTGTGTTCTCATCCTAGTTTCCAACATTTAAATATAATGACCCAAATATTTCACTAAATAAATATTGAATCATTTTTAGTGAAAATTCATTACATTTCAAAAACACATGCACATGTATTGTAAAGGAGTATTGACTTTGGAAACATGGAAACATGAAAAAAATGGTTTATGGGTGAATTATATCATCTCCCACTAAGTTCTTATTAAATATAACCCTTATTAGTAAAATAATACACAATAAATTTCATTATATCTTGGGAATATTTATAAAGGGAGTGATCAAGTGCTTGGTAAGGGTTAACTTGGGAGATACCTAAGCATAACACCAGTATAATGGTATGATAACATGAGCATACTATTTCATAAACATACCGTACATATCAAATATCATAATATTGGTTCATGGAATAAAATTTTGTAGTACATAAGAAATAAATCAAATCAAAATCAAATAAAATTATCTATAGGATCCGAACAACGACATGAGACATGAAATTTCGAAAGAAACCTAATCATATAAAATCATTTCCTTAGTAGCTCATTGCTCATTTATGAGACTATAATCCTAGAAAGGGTTCACTCCCCACACGATCATATTATTCAATGTTTACTCACATGGAAATCAGTGTGGATAGAGTCCCTTAATGAACTAGGTTCACTACCCATTCTAGTATATTTTATCTCATGAGATATCAAACTTTACCCAATGCATTGGAGGGGGACATGTTTCCCACCTATCTATGGTTATAATGAACTCATTGTCACATAATGAAAACAATACATAATTATTACACAACATCATAAAACATTCATCATATAGGAACCCATTAAATGAAAAGGGTTTTAAAAACATTATTCTTAACAGAACCTAAGGAAAAGAAGTTGGTTTCATAATCAATTCATCATTTCATCAAAGAATAACCTATAAAGAAAAAAGGTTTCACTAACATTTTATCTTAGTATAACCAATAGATGATAAATGGGTTTTATAAACATATTTTAATCATAAACATAAGTTATCCATAGAATGAAAAAAGATTGTATAATTAGATTATATCCCTATTAATTATTTAGTAACATTAAATGATATCATCTTAAATGTTAAATTATATTGAAAGAAAAATAACATAGAATGTTTCTTGAGGAAAATATCCCTTCATTAAAAATCACCTTATTGAAATTAAAAATTCCATAAATATATTTTAAATGAATTTATATGAAAAAAAACATGAAAATTTATAAATAAATAATCAAATAAAATAATGTTTATTATTTATTGAAATTCTATTCATAGAATACACATTAAAATAGATATTCCTTCCACATTTTTGGTAAAAGAAAAAAGTGATTTATTTTTCAAAACAACAGGGAAATTATTTTTAAAATATCTATTCAAATTTAAAAATGATTAAAGTTTATTTAATAAATCATTTGGTTAAAGTTGAAACCCTTTTAAAAATCCCTTTTTAAAAATCATGGTTTCAGAAGAAAAATTGTTTTCGATCGAAGAGATAAAAAAGGTGACTTTTATTAAAAACCTTATTTTGGTCAATTGAGTACATAATGAGAGGGAAATGATTGGGAAATATATATTATCATTAAATAACCCAAGTATAATAAAATCCACTAGTTTTTTGAGATATGGATCATAATATTTCATTATCAGAATCATAATAATAAAAAATCATAATAATTAGTGAGATTGTTATATAAAATATTTACCACATTGGTATCATTTGAATTATAAGTACCATTAAATATTTATATAAAATAAAACATTAAATATAATTAAAATATGTATATTCATGACATAAAATTTAAAAGGGTCCATATATACACCTCATAATAGAATATAGGTGAATAAAATAACATATGTCTTAATGAAGGTAAATTGATAAAAAAGCAGTTACCTTAAGTCATTAATTCCTTCACACACATTCTAAACTCTTGTATAATTTTTTTAAAAAAAAATATATTAAAAAACAAAATTATATATATCAGATGGTGTATGATTTATTTAGGACCTTTTATTACCAATTTTTTATGAATTATAAGTTAAAGTCACATTTGAGACCATATTTGCATTGTTTTTCATGTATTTTTTTATTTTTTATTCTTTTCCTTTTAATTCCATCATAGTCCATAATTTAAATAATTTTAACCATGATTTAAATATAATATATATTGAGTATATATTTATTTATTGTAATCCACAAATGTTATATATAAAAAATTAAATACATCATTCATGGATTTGGTAGGTCATATGTATGCATGAATGTTGTTTCCTTTTAGTCGAAGGTTGAAGAAACAAAAAGGTAAATAATAGATTAACTTTATAAAATCATAAATATGTCACATATATCACATATATTAACTAAATTCAACCCTTTTTACCTTCCATGTAAAACGTAATTGTAAAATAGATCACATATCTTCATGAGGTGGCACTCTCCCATACACATGAATGATGTTATTGTATTCTATTGGGATTGGAAACTAAAAAAAGTAATATGTGATAAAATATTTAAAGAGTTTTTTTAATTTTAAAAATATTAAAAATATTTCTATCATATAAGTCATCATACACAACTTGATAGGTGTAGATGTAAAATGAGTCACATTGGTTTGCGAGGAGCTATTCTGTCGTACAAACCAGAGAAGTTATTGTTTCCCAATTGAGGAAAGAGGTTATGGATATATGTTATTAAATTAAAATTACAAACATTAATTATATATAATATTATTAGGTTATTATATCATTATTATTTATTAAGAATTGTTGGAATTGGAGGATGAAATAAAATAAAAATGGTCATTGATGATCATTTTCTCTTCTTTGGGTAACCTCCTTAGGTTTTCACTGAAAACATTCCTATGATGGAATTATGTTAAAAATAATGAATCTAGGATGATATTATAGGACTATTTAATGTATTGTTTTTAGATATATTCGAAACCAATTTTTTTTAACTATGAAGAGGATATGGGAGTGGGTTTCCTCTTAAAAGTGAGGTGAGTGGCACACATGGAATTTTGGAAAATAAAAAGGATTACCCACGTTCTTCTGATCTTAAAAGGTTATAAAATTTACCATAATATATTTTATAACAGATAATGTATATATATTTCTATACAATTGATTTTTGAAAAATTTTGGGTCATTTTTAGTGGTTATATTTTTCATTTATCCCACCGTATAAACCCATTTTTACTATAAACACATAAAATAATTTGTTCATTTTTTACCATCCATTATAGTCATAAAATATTTTGAACTTATTAGATAATATAAATTATTATAATTCCTAATATGGAATAATTTTTCTCATATTCCATTAATATATTTTTAAATACACTTAATTTTAAATTAAACTCATAGTCGTGAAAATAAATCGGTCTTCCAAAGTGAAAATGTTCAACAGTTTAAGAGTTTTTATATAGAAATTCAACCTAAAAATGATTAAGAAGACCAAAATTGTATTCTTTGATATATAATTGAAATAATTATAATTTCAATCCCTTCGTTTAAAAAAATAACCTAATAAATCTTATAAATGGAAAGGAGGTTTTAAATAATAAAAATAGTTTTTTTACAATTCAGTGAAAAATTAATCATTTCAGAAAACCACAAAAAATGAAACCTGGAATAATTATGATTTGATGAATAAAAAATGAAGAATACTTTGAAATTTTAATTTTATAACAGTTTCAAAAATTAATATATTATTTTCCCAAAAATAAATAAAAAACAGTTTTTTTGTGAGAATGGTGTTTTCAAAACATAAAATTACTTTATCAAACATTATATGCATTTTTATCAATTTATATAATTTATATAAAACCATTATAATTAATATTTAAATTATTATTATTCATATTAGTAAAATTATGTTTCATATCATGTTAATAATGGTTTTTTTAATAATAATGTTAGCACTTTTTCATGGTTTGTTAAAACTCAGTGTTTCGTGTAACGTCAGCTATCAATGAAACTAAAATTAATCAAAAAACTCATAAAAACTTATAGTTTTACAATTTAATGTTAATTTATAATATAAATTAATTCCACATAATACAATTTAAGTATTTATTATAGAGATACAAATACTATATATGTAAATTTGGGAGGTAAGAGAACTTTAATGATGTGGTTTTCTTATCAATAAATATTGTGACACATTTTTCCTTGAGAATGATGAAATATTTTCCAATAAGGGACTATTAAATATATTTTAAAATGATAAAAATAAATAATCTATGTATGTTTAAATTGATTCTATGTACCAAAATCATGTTTTTATTTTTCTTGGTCCTCTAGTTGATGTAAAACGTGTTGGGTGTAAATGGGTGTTTAAGATAAAACTAGATATGAAGGGAAAAGTTATTTCCTATAAAGAATGAATGTTTTATTAATGTTTCATGATACATCAGTTTATTCTTTATGATGAGATTGTTTCATCAGTTTTAATGCTAAAATCCATTATAATTATTAATATCATTGTAGTATTCCATAATTAACAAATTTTTTAGATAGATGTTAAGAATAAGTTATTAAATAAGAAATGTGTGGAAGCTATTTATATGACATAATAAAAAGGATTTTAAACTCCATTGAAAGAAAATAAATTAATGAATTTATAGGGATCTATTATTGGATTAAATAAATAATAAATATTGTGAAATATTCATTTTTATGGGGACATAAGATAATTTGAATTCATAATGAATAAAAGTGATCCATTTGTCTTATAGAAGATTAGTGGGAGTGACATTATTTTCCTAATGATGTATATTAATGATATTTTATTAATAGGAAATATGGTATTGTTATGATGGTCTATTAATACCTTTTCAAATAAATTTTTATCCTTGAACGACTTAGGTGAGATAGCCTTTACATTAGGGATTATGACCAACAATGATATATCTAGGAGATAGATTGGACTAATTAAATGAACATATATTTGTTTTGAAAAGATCAAATATAGAAACATCCAAGATAGGATTATGACCTCTAATATGATATGTATTCAATGACAAAAATGATGAGGGTACAAAATGATTCAAATTCCAATGTACCAAATATGACATTTCTTTTTCATTAATCATGGTGGAAGATATCAAGAATATCTTAGAGTGATACATTTGGAATTAGTTAATAAAATCCTCAAGTAATTATGACATATGTTGGATATGTTCCAAGTATATGGAGGATATAAGTAACTTTTTATGAAGATATTTAAATACGGTTAATTCCAAATAAATCAAGATGATCTAAAATCATAATCGAGATATGATTTTCTTCCTCAATAGAGTCACAGTGAGGAATAGGAATTCTAGAAAATTTATAGTTGTTGTTTTATATAATAATCCAATTATATTATTTCTTGTGATGTAGATAAGGAATAGACATGGATATTAATATTTTTTAGTGATGTAAATTACTATGAAAACCCTATCATAATATATTGTGATGATAATACTATAGAAAATTTTCTTGATGATGAACCTCAGTCACATAAATATAATAATTATATAAATATATGTATCATATCATGAGGTATTTTACTCAAACTAATGAAGTATTATTTATTATATTTTCCATATAAAATAATATGGAAAATCAATTGGTGAACATTGCATCACATAAAAAATTATGAATGTCAGGTGAGAGATAATACGATGAAAATTGATAGTAGTTGGATCCAGTTCCATTGGGAGTTTGGAGATTCCATAATGGTATTCTTAAAAAGATATTTCCTAGGTTATATATACGTTATTTTTATGGAAAATAAATGATGTTTGACTTCTAGGTGTTGGGGTCTCATAAGCATTAAGACTTCTTGTAATAAAGTTTTCAATAAATGGTTATTTAGAAGGTATTTCATGGGGACTGCCCCAATAATAGAAATTATATATGTTTTATGTGTCGTTGTATATAAAAATATATTATTGAGTTATTTGTCCCTTTGAATTGATATCTCTATTAATTGGTATCATGAATTTTATAATTTTATATGTGGATAAAATCATGAAAACATATACTTTTGATGAGGTAGAAAGAGGTAGGTGTGTCATAAGTGATAAGGAATTAATTCAATGGCCCAGAATTAATTTCCTCCTTGTCAATTTATAGAATAAAATATCCCTATACCCTTGATAAAATGAACATTTTGAACAAATACCATGTTCATGGTGATATAAATGATATATAGATTAATCGCATATATTTCTAACATAATTATGAATCTTTCTGGATGTGATGTCAGTAAACAAGAGGATTATGATACACATTATCAATAACAAGAAGGTCAATGAAATTTCTACACTAACATCTTTCACTACAAATTCCTTGACTTGTTTCAATATTAAAATCTTCTACTTTAAGTAATCATTAGTTATCAACATTGAAAGAGGGGTATAGAGGTTCACACACTATGTGTGTCCTAATGATTATTAAATTTTATTATATTTAATTTGAAGAGGAAATTTATTCCAAGAAATAAAAAAATAATTTTCTTAATGTTATGTTGATCATAAAAATTCAATCACGAGATATTAAAGGTTAAAATATGTGACTTAAAGTTAATATTTTATTCATTTATACACAAGTTAAGGGTTATAATATTTATTTGTTCACATTTTTTGTGAATATATATTTTATATTTTTTATTTCTGATATTTCAATATATATTTAATAAATTTTTTATTAAATACAAGTGAATTTAATATTCACTTTTAATTTTTATCAAATAAATATTTGTTTTATTATTCTCAGATTCATAAATTTTATTGGAGAATTTGGATCAAGTTAAATCATCCTGTTTAAATTATTTATTTTAATTAATAAAATTGAAATAATGAAAAGATAATTTATTTAATAAAGGTTATTAAATTATCCACATGACATATAAAATCATAATTCTTTTATTATTATTTTGTTAATCGAGATGTGGGGTATGACTTATATTTAATAAAAAAATATCCATTGTGAAATTATTTCATTTTAACAGAAGTATATATTATAAAATATTTCACTGATACATTAGACATTTTATAAAACTAAAACCCTTCATATAAAATTCTTTCAATCAATATACAAAATTCTATTATTCTCTATCTCTCATGAAACTAGTAAGAGGATAAGATTATATTATTGTGATCAATGGGGAATGATATAATGAACATTTCATCTTCCACTAATACCCAAGAGACCAATAATGTAATTTCGAGTTTCTTAGAGAACTTTTGGATACGTATAGTGGTCTACTCCTTTGGATTCATTAATTCAATGATAATTAAATTGAGTTCTGACAATAAAACATCTATCAAAAAGAATACAATGGTTCAGGTAATTCAATAAAATTAATTATTAATTAAATTTACTTGACCCTGTGTGTAAAACTTTTGGTAGTGTTCATCATTTTCATCAGATTTTATCTATTAACATTGATAAAACATACAAATCAAAATTTTCCTTAATGCTTCCATTCCACATTAAAGTCTTCAGATCTCCTATTCGTCTAAAAGTTACACCCTTAGGAATATAAAAATTATACCCATTATCTCAAGCAAATAAATATTTTCTTTTTATTGAAGGATTATTAAAACTATCTTTTCAATGAGAAAATTATGGTATTAAAACAACACCAGAGATTAAGATATATTTTTTCATTGCATTATTTTAATCTATATCAATTAAGGTGGATAGACTTCTTTTTTGATTATGACTGTGGGGTATTTTATAAACCATGAAATGGAAATTTTGTAGATAATTTTTTGAGTAAAAATCCTCTTGTTGATATTTTATATTAGTATAAATATGGGTGGATAGTGATGGAGTATCATATAAAATTGCATCCTATTATGTAAGAATTTAGTGGTAGAGGTTTCATGTATCAAATGATGATGGGGTCAATGTTTATGAAATAGGTTTAAAAGTAACAGTTGGGGGATTTGGGGGAGTGGTTTTAAAGGACCAAGTTTTTTGTGGTAATTCCTTTGTTGGATGGAATTAGGATGGTTAAGATTGGTTGTTATTTTATACGAGTCTATTAGTTCTACTAGTGATTCATGATGTGGTTTTTAATGAGTATTGTAGCTCAACATTGGTTGTATATCTCAGTGAAACTAATATTATTAATACATTGAGGATTAAATATTTGGGTCTTGGGTAGAAGAGATCGATATATTAATTCTTACCTCTATATTTGGTCAATTAAAAGGATAAGTTTGAGCATAGTTTCATGTACGGTCAGTTTCATCCATTTGATGTTCTTATATATTTGTGAGAGGATATTTAAGTGTATTTTTAAAATGATTTAAATCATTATTAGGATGGTTGTGATGTTATATGGGTTATTTTTGTTAAAATAAAAAATTCATCACATTTCATAGAGATAAAAGAATTGTGTGTGGTCGATTCTTTATCAAGGTTGTATATGGGGGAGATTTTCTAGATTCATGGGGAACTACAGATAGTCATCTATAATCATAATTCTCATATTACTCATGATTTTGGAAGATTTATTAACATTATTTTGGCTCTCAACTATGCCACCACACTATTTTTCATACCCACACATAAATAGAGTCAAATAAAATTATTCAAACACTCGAGGACATATTATTTGTGTGTGTATATTGTTGGAGGTTTATGGGTAAATAACCATCCCTTGGTTGAGTATAAATATAATAATAGATATAATTAATCATTTATTATGGATATATTTGATTCATTATATCACCAGACTTATCAATCTCCATTATACTAGAACAAGGTTAGAGAGTCATTGATTCTTGCACTAGTTTTTAGAGCATGAAATGGAAGATACATATAATTTGTGAGTGGTTGAATGATTTTTATGATTTTTTATTCATTATAATAATTCTATTGTGATACCTATTGTGTTTTATGTTTCTGATTATGTTTTATAAAGCATTCTAGTCATATTCGACAATGGAGGTTTGGTTGGGGTGGTAATTTTTCTCCTCAATTTATTGGTCTGTTCAAAAAGTTTTATGAAAATGGTGATGTGGTGTGTATGATAATGTTTCCTCAATAAATGGGTCATATTCATCTTGTTTTCTATGTTTTTCCACTTCATCGTTATTTATATTATCTATTTCATTTCATTTATTGGGTGGATTAAGATATTAAGGATGAGGGAACATTTATATAGTTTCCTATTGAGATTTAGGTTTAATTACCAAGATTAAATAACATTAACATATCCCAGACAGAATTCCTATGCATATGCCTAAGTATGACAACTTGTATTGAGGGACTAAATTAGTAATTGGGGATATAATTTACTCCATATCATAACCATCCTTATCAAATAAATATCCCAAATACAAGCACAAAAAATAAACCAAGTATGCATAAATCTGGAACAGATCGGTGTTGTAAAAATGATTTTTCAATCATGTCATTATAAATCAAAACTAGTCACCCACTAACTGGATCACATATAAAAAATAAACAAAATAATATAATACACAATGCGACTCTACTACAACCATAATCCTCGCCTCATCTAATCAACACAATCAATGTCTATAAAGACCCGAAAATTCCATGTAATGTTTTTAAATTATTTGAGATTATTAGGAGTCTGTGAAAATTGATGGTTCATGATTCTATGATCCAATGTTCCTGAAAAAAATTTTCTAAACTATTTTAAATTTACGTTTTGTAAATGTGCATTTGGAATTTTCTATCTTTTGAAAGGGTGCTCGGATTAAAAATTCATGGGCACTGTTGAATCTATAGCATCGGGATTCTCTTAAGGTAAGTTTCACGTAAACCATAGTAGGTTTAGAGAAAAAGTTAAATTTTTGAATTTACTAAAAAAAATAAGTTAACAAGTTATTTTATTTATTTTTCTTTAGCGAATGAGTGGCGGTTTTCGGACTAGTGAATTTTCAAGCCAATTAATGGATTGACTCTCTTTTATTTGTAACCACAACATTGGTGAATTAAGAGGTTAATTCATTTAATGATCCCCATTAATTCCTTGGTGTGTTAATCACCTATTTTCCATCTATTTAAGTGAGGCTCAGGGTGGAGTTTTTGCATGGATTCACCAAGAAAGGAACCTCTTGCAATGTGACGCGACGTCTTCCACTGACGGAGGATGTAATCTGAGGTGGCAAAATTTAAGGATCGACGAACACCAATGAAATCACTCTAATGGGGACCCTCTTTCCTCCAATGACTATGATACCTCTGATGGTTCAAAAGGTAGGGGTTTTCATTTTAATTCAATAAATTCCCATTATTTCTTCTCCTCGTTCTTGATATTTGTGGCTGTTCATTGCGGGAGATTCGAACGGGTTTTATAATTATTTTTAATTTGATGTATAATTTACCCCCACATGTTATAATGCTATTGTGGAGGATGCAGGCCAAAAGAACAAGGTCTGGACCCTCCATCACTTGTTTTTCATAGCATTCTTTGAATACAAGTTGTTCCAAGTTGACCAAACCATGAAACCGATATGTACACAAAGACGACGACATCCCCAGAGGCCCGTAGGTGCATTATAAATAAAGGAATGACAACCAAAGCTCACCTAGTGTTATATAGAAGAAGCACTGATGAGACAACATCGTAGTGGCCTCGGTGACCAGCACCGGTGGACGGGAGCGGCTGCTGGCAACCGTCGACTACGGTGAAAGAGCGGAGCCGCTCAACGCCGCCAGGGCCGGACAGGCGGCCGGAAGTGGGCCGACTACAGAGGTGGAGGCAGATCGTAATCGTGCTCCATGCTGAAGGAAGCCTCGACAAGATGGAAGGGGACCCACCTCTTGTGGGTCTGGTGAGTGATAAGGCGGTGCCACCTGGCATTGGCCGTAAATAAACCGAATGGCTCTTTGAGCTGTTTGGCCGGTGGACTGCGCGACCCCATCACGGGTCGCGCCGGTAAGAGGGCAGGACCACCCGGTGGGCTGGGCCGGTTTGTGGCCCATCGTCCGAGCCCGCTGCGGTCCAGCCCATTGTGTTCCAGCCCCACCGGGCCAGGTCGGACCAGACTAGGACACCTCTTGGGTCCTGATATGCATAAGTGACTATATCTTACGAATGAAATGTCCACTTTAAAAACTATCTATATCACTGAGATCCTTAGAGACAGATGGTCCATTTGGGATAGTCCATAATACTTTTAGAGAATTGTGGAGTATGGATGGGTTGGATCGACTCTGAATCCAACTAGGCCCTTGACACCAAAATTCCAATAACTTACAGAATGGGAATCTGGTTGATGTGCCATCTGTTGCGTTGGGACCCTTATGATGTGACGGGTCATCGAGTTACTTCTTCATGGGACATAGTGCTATTTGAAATATGATTTATGGATTGAAGAATGGTTCTCCCATAATCAATAATACTATGAGAAAAAATACAGTGGCTAACAGTGAGGTGGAGGTTGGGGACTTATCATGCGGGTGTTAGTACCTATCGATTCCAGGATGGTCAGATCCTGTGTGGGTATTGGGGGGTTAGTACCTATCGACTTTGGGAGGGTCAGATCTTGTGTGGTTCTGTAAAGGGTTAGTACATGCCGATCCTGTGTGGGTCAGACTTCATATGATCAGAAGCAGTACCTCTCGACAAAATAAGATGATCTAGCTTCTCGATTAATCATATGTACTTCTGTGATTTACTTTTAAATGATTTGAGCAGTGTCTATTTCTTTGTTATTTATGATTGATATCATGCATTGTGGTTTTCCATTGTATAATTCTTGGATACCTTCGCAGGTATCAGGGTCTTTACTGGGTGTTTTTATACTCACCCAGGCACGAGCTTTTCCCACACCTTGTTGGGTCTTGTGCAGATGATGAGCTTCTTTGATGAGACATACGAGAGCCAGAATCAAGTAGTACATGGAGGATATTGGATGATGTGGAGAGCTGTGGAGACGAGTTGTACCAACCTTTCAGGTAGGATCCACGGTGGATGATTC
This sequence comes from Viscum album, assembly GCA_963277665.1. NCBI lineage: Eukaryota > Viridiplantae > Streptophyta > Magnoliopsida > Santalales > Viscaceae > Viscum > Viscum album. Next base: position 1,643,424,908 of record OY728127.1, on the reverse strand, counting down.
TAGGAGCTGTTTTATATTTTTCAATTGTAGTTTTACCTTTCAACTGGGCTTGTATTTCTCCCCCTTTGATTTTAGCACAAACATTTACAGTTATAGATTTACTTCATGGTTGTATCTTATTGTTTCCTAGGATTGTGTTTTTTTACAGGTATAAATTCAATGCCTTCCCGTTTTAGGGTTACGCCTTTCCCGTTCTATTCACTAATCCCTGGCCCATGGAAGGTAGTATTGGGGTAGTCACGACAGGGGCACCATGGGATGGATTATGAAAATGTTGTATTAGAGGATTCGGTACTACTAAAGAAATAGGACTTTGATATTTTTAATGAAGCAATATTGTTAAGTGTTTTGAATATGGTTTTCAGTTTGGGTATTCCAGTGTTAGTGTGATGGTCGTCGTATCCATAACACTAGGACCTTGAATAATTATTTCTGACTCAGTGCACGAAAACACTAATTTTGTATGTTTTGTAAATGTTTTTATTTTGATTGCAATTGACTCATCTCACCAGGTATAACTTATTGATAGTGGAACACCTGTTTTATTCCAGGATTCCACCACACAGATAGCCAGCCAGAATTCCCAAGAGAGTGCACGATGAAGGCCCACCGAGTGATGAGGATTCGGTGCAGGGCCCCTTATTTTGTTGGAACCTTCGAGTGGTGTACCACCAGCACCACCACGTGGAAGGTAGCAGTTTTCTTCATCCCCACTAGAAGACCGTCCACGCCAACTGAGCGCATTGCATGAATTCCAGAGATAGAGGCCTATGATGTTTCTAGGCGAGACAAATCCCCAGGCAACTGAGGACTGGCTAGAGGTTGTGGATAGAGTTTTTCTCTTGGTCGATACACCATAAAATTATATGGTTATCCTTGATGTTAGCCTTTTCCGTGGCACAATAGGGAGATGGAGGAGCCTGATTCTCTAATCACAGGACAAGGCGACCCAAAACTATAATTGTGCCTTTTCCATGGCACAATAGGGAGATAGACTTTGAGTGCCTTGACAGGGTGGAGTTTGTTCTAGTGACACTACGCTCAGTGTGTATCCAAGAGCTTATGCACTTACAGTAGGGAAGCTTATCAGTGACCCATTACACGGCGAGATTCACTGACCTCTCTCATAAATCCACGGACATGGTACATGACCCATTCTTCAAGGCTCAGACCTTTGAGAAGGGTCTTCGGTGAGAGATCAGAGCGTTGATGATATCACTGAATATCCTGATGTAGGCTGGAGTTCTTGAGAGAACATTGTTGGTGGAGATCTTCATAGCTGAGCAGACACTAGTGGTGAAATCCACCACAAGATGATAAGTAGCCAATTCATCTGCATGAGATAGTAGACAGATGATACAGATGTCCAAGTAGACCTAACCTACCATTGGATGACCTTAGGAGGTAGGGTTGGAGGTGCGGAGCTTGCGAGGCAGAGAAGGTCAGCTGGGAGGGAGACTGTGATTCACATGCGGCAGGAAGGGCCACATGGCTCGTGGCTACCCAAAAAGATGTACCAACTATCAGCAAGCAGCCAAGGGATGCTAAGGAAGAGGTAGATATTCGATAGAGGAGGTATGAATGGTGTTGTATGAGGAAGAGGAGCAGGTCGTGCAGCAGTAGGTGGGTGGCGATTTTTGGTTCTACCACCACCACCACCATGAGGTCCACCCCATCCACATGGAGTTGTTGGATAGGGGCAAGCACTACTATAGGAATCAGAGACCCTTGAACACAATGCACTGGAGATGATTAGAGGTATAATCTATGTCTATTCCACCATTGATATTGTACTTATAGACACTAGTGATCGTCACTCTTTCATTGCAATGACACTCGTTCGGAGCTCGGAGATTCCAATGGAGTTGTTGGCTCGTTCTTTACGATTAGATACACCTATGGGAGAATATTCGATTATTAAACACTAGTGCCAATGGTGTGAGATTACTATAGGAGGTGACAGCTTTGGATGGGATCTCCTAGTAGCAGTGTTGAGAACATACAACATCATCTTGGGTATGGACTTGCTATCCACATTCTGGGATCATACCAACTGTTTTAGTCGCAATGTGTGGTGTGTCCGTGAGCATAAGATCGAGTTTACCTTCACCAGTGAGAAGGAAACTTTTGTAGTATTGGATGGACTATCTCAGAGGAGGGTACAGCCGATTACCCATAAGTTTCCTAACCTCACTCTTGGAGCAGTTGACGTGAGGAGTCCTAGATACCATGTTGCTATGGAATAATATGGCGATGTATTTCCTGATGATGCTTTGGGACAACCTCCACAAAGAGAGGTATACTTTTACATCGACCTATACCCTGTAACAAGACAAATATCCACCCCAACCTATTGTATGGCTCCCGTGGAGCTTCAGGAGTTACTGGTACAATAGGAAGACTTATAGGGAAAGGGGTTCATAAGGCCTAGGGTTTCTCTATGGGCATCCCCGACCTTGTTTGCTAAGAAAGTGGATTGGATATTGGGGTTTTGTATGGACTATCAGCACCATAACCAAGTGACCGTGAAGAACATGTATCCAGTCTCAAGGATCGACGGTATCTTCGACCTATTGAAGGGAGCACTTTGGTTATGGAAGATAGACCTCTGATCAAGCTATCATCATCTTAGAGTACGGGATGAGGACGTACCGAAGACAACCTTCAGATATCAGTACGACCATTTCAAGTTCTTGGGGATGCCTTTTGGGGTGATCAATGCTTCAGAAGTGTTCATGGGGCACATGAACAAGATATTTCATCCATACCTAGATCGCTTTGTGGTGGTCTTCATCGATGAAATCTTGGTATACTCAATGTTGGAGGAGTAGTAGTCCACGCACCATACAGATAGTTCTGGATACACTCCAAGAGCACCAGCTTTATGGAAAGATCTTTATGTTCCAGTTATGGATACAGTAATTCCACTTCATGGGGAACATTATCTCAGAGGCTAGAGTCGCAGTGGATCCAGATAAGATAGAGGTAGTTCTTGCTTAGGAACCACCTAGGAGTGTGACCGAAGTGCAGTGTTTCCTGGGATAGGTGGGGTACTACCAAAGATTTATACCTGAATTATTTTGGGTAGTGGAACCCTTTTCATCCTTCAGAAAGAAGGGTACACCTTTCTTGTGGACCAAAAAGTTCCAGTAGAGTTTCCAGAAGCTAAGGTATAGACTAAAGAGTTCTCCCATCTTGAGGCTACACAAAGAGGGCATTGGGTATGTATTTTACTGCTACACATCACGGACAAGACTTGGTTGTGTCCTGATGCAGGAGAGAGCGGTGATCACCAATGACTCATGGTAGTTGAGACAGAATGAGAAGAAATATGCTACTAATGAAATGGAGTTAGAAAAAATGGTCTTTGCACTGAAGATGTGGTGGCACTACGTGATGGGTTAACAGTTTACTGTTTACTCTGATCACAAGAGTATCAGGTATATCTTATCACATAAGGACCTGAACATGAGATAGTGAAGATAGTTAGAGTTCCTCCAGGACTATGACTTTGAGATACTCTATACTCCTTGGAAGAGGAATGTATTAGCAGATGTACTAAGTAAGAGGTATGGCTTACAGTTTCTGAGTGAGGCGACACATCAATTATCCACATTGCAGATATCCTTTGTGGATAGAGATGGTGAAGCTTAACTCTAGTCTATGATAGTCATGCCCCAACTTCTTCAACGAGCTTGGGAGGCACTACTTGGGGACATAGACTGTGACACCCAATGGGATCTGATATCCTAATTATAGGCTCCTGTTGGATTTTTTTTATAGTGGATAGCACTTAGTCCTCTTCAGAGGACACATTGTGGTACTAGTGATGCTTCGAGAGGAGTTTTTGATGGAGTTCCACACATCCCCTTTAGTGGTACATCCCAGAGTAGAAAAGATGTAACAGGACCTTCAGCATCTGTTCTGGTGACTAGGGATGAAGAAATAGGTGACATATTTTGAATCTTGATTCCTCAGTTATCAGCAAGTGAAGACCAAGCATTAGGTACCAGTGGTCTTATATTAGCCACTTGAGGTACTGGATTGGATGTTGGATGGTATCCCCATGGACATTGTGATAGGGCTAACACATGATTCTAGTGGCCACGCTTCCATCTGGGTGATCATTTAAAGACTCACCAAGATATCCTACATCCTACCCATCCAAGAGCAAGGATTAGTAGAGATCACGAGATAACTCTATGTGAAAAAGATAGTGTGACTTCATGCAGTGCCTTCGACGATCGTCTAATATTGATATGCATGTTTTAAATCCCGCATATGTAAGGGATTACTGGAGGCTTTCGGAACTCAACTACGCTTGAGCACCACCTTTCACCCTCAGACAAATAGTCAAACAGAGCGGACCATACAGACACTCGAGGACATACATCATTCTTGTGTCCTTTGTAAGAACCCAGACATTATTTTCAGGTATGTTTTTCCTTTTTATAGAGTTTTTGAGAAAAGTGGAGTATCTGGAAATTTTTGATGTACACTCTGTGTACTTAATAAGTAAACGATGTGTAATTCGATGTCACATGAGGCCGTGTGATGGCTGTGTCTGAGCCACACACACGGTCGTTTGGGGTGATGTGGAGGCCACATAAAGAGGAGTGTGTAGAGGACTAGTACACGTTGTGTACTCCAAATTTACACACTGTATACTTTCTTTTTTTTCATTAAATGGACCGGGCTAGCGTCTGACCACCAAAATCGTCTTCTTCTTGGTCCCATTTGAGCGAGAGAAGTCGTACGGCACTGGAACTTCTCTAAGCCCTAGAGACTCCATCCATTCTCTGAATCAACCTCCGTTGATTACATTGGAACCGCAGTGGTAAGCTCTTCCTTCTTCCAGAGCATCGTTTTCCAATTCCTTCTCTTTTTCAAGTTATCGTGGGTTGAACGTGTTGTTTGTTTTCATAGGTCTATGATGTTCTAAAGAGATTCTAGAATTTTGGTTCGAGTATATCGATATTCTAGCATCAAGGTAGGTGGTTTGTTCCTTTCCATTCAAATTCATTGTGTCTTATGTCAAAATTCCACTAATACCCTTGAACAGTGTATTGCGTGTTTACTTTTTTCCCCCTGTTGTTTTCCTGCCTTTCTTGTATTCTTTTTTTGAGATAATTTGGCGATGTATAAGGATAATTTATATGCTTGGATGTTTTTCCCATGCCTTGTTCTGTTTACGACCTTTTTGTCTTGTTCAGACTTTGGCCATTATACCTGTTTTCAATGACTTGTGACTGTAGGATGGAGTATTATTCCCTAACATGCTTATTATGTTGTAGACTAGTTATCCAAGTAGCTCTATAGGTTTACTTTGTCCTTATAGCATTATTATGCACTGACTGGAACGGGGCCATGAGAACCTAGTGCAATAGACTATAAGGGGATAGACCGAGTGAGATTCATCAGAGAGTCTTCGACATTATAGACTATAGTGGATAGACCGATTGAGCTTCCCCAAGAGTCTTGGATATTATAGACTACAGGAGGATAGACCGATTGATCTTCCTCATAGATACTTGAGATTTATATACTATAAGGGGATAGACCGAGTGAGCTTCCTCATAGAGTCTTTATTTTGTTTGAATTTCCTTAAACCCCTCTAGGGTATATGAGGAATTGACTGAGTGAGCTTCCTCAGAGAGTCTGTGATTGACCTGAGGCTATAAGAGGAACCGACCGAGTGAGCTTCCTCAGAGAGTCTCTGGACCTTGGGGATATAAGGGGAATTGATTGTGTGACCTTCCTCAGAGATCCCTTCACTACTTTATAATATAACAGGAATTGTCTAAGCGTGCTTCCTCAGAGAGTCTTCTAATTTCATATGACCAAACCAGAGGGGTTAGGATGAGTGTAGTACCCAAAGGGTTGTTGGTGCTTCTTGGATTGGACTAGAGGGGATGGTTGTCAGTACATCCCAGAGGGATTTCTGTTTGTGGTTAGCTATTTTCTTCACTATTTCTTGTTGATCTATGGATTGTCTACTATTGTGTATCATCATGTTTACTGCCTACTGTTTACTACTTACTGTACTATTACCTGTCATATACTCGCTGACTGTTAGGCACAGATCTTCGGGTGGTTTCCTACTAGGATTTATCCTCACGCCCTATTTGGGTCATGTTTTGGGCCAAAATATATTATATTGTTACAGGTATAGACAAGGGAAACACCCTTATACTTTAGGTACTTGGTTGCATTGGATCTGGAGAGCATTGGACCAATCTGAGGCTTGCGATGCTGAGGAGTTTCTTTTATGTTTTCTTTTGTACTTTGGTTTAGTACTGTATTTAGAATTGTGACTTGTTTGGATACTTTCCTAGACATATATGTATCTTGCATCATATATATATGTGTTCCCCTGGTGTTTATCATATTTAGTCTTCTGTCATTCACTTGTGTATGGATTTTTTACTGCTTTCACTATTTTTTATTGTCTTCTCTTCCGCTGTGTACTATGCCAATGAGGGCATAGTTTCCCCACTATCACACCCAAGGCCCTCACAGCTAGTCGGAAGCCTCTAGCATTCGGGGAAATGTACATGAGGCCATGTGACCAACCGGGTACGGAGCGCCTCTGGGTGGCTTCTAGAACCGGGGAGTTACAAAGTTGTATCAGAGGAATTATTTTCTCTTGACTTACTGTTTGGTGCCTATAGTCAGGTATAGGATGTAATAGGTACTTGCTAATAGGTTGTTCCAGGGAGTAGCTAACCCATGTATAGAAAAAATCCATACTACCATGTTTATTTTAATTTTACTAGTTTTTACTTTTATAGTTGATTTGAATTCACCATTGGGTGATTCACATGCTTTTTGCTGATACCGATGTGGTTGTTGCAGTTCTATTTCTATCGCAACCTGATGAGATGATGTTATTCCATCTCATGCATCATATAGGCACTTGTTAGAACTCACATTCCATGAATTCTTTCCTTTCCATCTAGGATGCATTATGGATTTCATGTTGTTGTGATAGATGTTGTGATATTATGCATGTTGTTGTGATAAAAGCTTTGATAGAATATCTGTTGTTTGATAGAGAATTTGTTTGTATAGTATATTGCGTATATAGATGCAAAACTTTGGTTCTTGAGGTGTTATGGTCCCTCATGGACCGGAATTTGGGTGATCATTTCCCGGTTTCCTTGTTATAACTTGTATAAGATTCCAAGCTTTGATTCATTGGGAGTATGGGCCCTCGTGGATCAGAATTTGGCACCGTAACTCTTGTTTTTTGTGTTTTTTGGGATTCAGAGTAGTTTCTGAGCTACTACCCTGAAAACCCTAGAATACATGGTGTGTACTTTACTAATACATGCTATGTTGTTTTTAAACCGTGTCACTGACTATGTGGGCAGAAACACGGTGTTGTGAAAGATCTTCAAGAACACGATGTGTATGGTAAGTACACACCCTGTTATAGTGACCGTGTGTCTACCCATGTGACTAACGACACGAATGGATGAAACTTCGACTATACACGACGTTTCCTATTATCACACATCGTGCCATATAAACTATGTACTCGGTTATGTCACGAACAACACGGGTTGGGGAAAACCTTCAAGTACACATTGTGCTCTAAGAGAGCATGCCGTGTAGAGTGAACCGTGTAGCCGGCCATGTAACTTACAACATGGGTAGTTGAAACCTTGTATAGTACGTTATGTGTCCTTAGTTAACACACCATGTAGTCTAGGATTAAGATGATCATGTGGGATAGCCGTGTAAGGAGACTCGGGCAGGGGAATAGAGTTCAATTACACGTCGTGTGTGTGGAAAACATGCCGTGTGGTTGGGGCATTATACGACCAGTTGTGGAAAAAGTATACTCCCATGTGAATGGCTTAAAAGATCACATCATGTAGTTTTTATACACGTCATGTAGTCATGTTTTGTAAAATTTTAATGTTTCTTTTTCCAGTTTCCCTCATGTACTCTAGTTTTTTTAGTCATTTATAATCTTGATCTAAGTTGTGCTTTTGACCTTTCACAAATATGCCACTGAGACATCATCTGGTTGTATTCCAGCTGCCATACCGTGATCAGACACCAGATATGGCAGATTAGGGACCTCCTGCAGATCCTCATGTTGTTCCAGCATTGGCACCATCATTTATACCAGCTGTAGGCGTTGATGCACAGTTTAGGGAATATTTTCTGAGGATGATGCATTCATTCTAGGGAGTTCCTCCTCCTACCCCATTGATGGCAGAGTTGACGTGGGTTTTCCAGTAATAGCATCCCCCTACTTTCTCAGGGGAAGGAGGACCTCAGGCTGCAGAGTCATGGCTAGAGGTCACACTTAAATTTTTTGATCATCTGAAGATACCTCTAGAGAAAAGAGTGAAGGTCGCTACCTATATTATCCTAGAGTCTTCCAAGAGGTGGTTGGATGTGATCTCACAGTTAGGATTCCAGTAGAGAATTACTTGGGATGAGTTTTGGTGTGTCTTCTACAATTACTTATACCCGGAGACCTTGAGGGTCGTTCGAGCCCGAGAGTTTATGAGTCTGGAGTATGGTAATCTTTCCGTTATGGAGTACTCCACTCGCTTCACTAAGCCGAAGCATTTCAGGACTATTCCAGGAGGCGATGAGTTGTTCCTTGCATGGAAGTTCAAGGATGGTCTGAGGTACGACATCTGATCGCAGGTGAACATCTTCAGGTTGACTTCTATATCCTCTATAGTCAACCAGGATCTGATCACAGAGCACAATATGAGGTATTTTGGAGTAGTGAACCAGGGCTGTTTGACATCCAGAGTCAGTGTTCCTCCTACTGGTAGCAGGAACCACCGCAGGGAGTCTACTCGAGGAGATCAGAGTAGGAGTAATGTATCTTCGGGTAGCTAGGTAGGATGATCCCAATGTGGGAGGAGTGGGCATACTAGGCCTCAGTGCCATAGAGACCCGATGGAGTGAAGATCTTTTGGAAAGATGGGCCATCATCAGCATTTTTGTCAGATATTCTCACCAACAGCTAGTTGTAGGGGTTCTTCTATGATCCCATGAATAGGATATGAATCACCAGTTTCTCAATAGTCTGAGAACTGGAGTTCTTCCAGCCCTTTATGTCGAGGTGGAGGTCACGGCCATGGTGTTCAGTCACCAAGCTACCAGCAATAGCAGAATGGATCAGCTCAGAGTGGTCAGGCAGGGTCACAGGGCCATAGTACAGGACAAACTTTTGCAGTGGAGCTGACCGATCATGAGTAGGATCCCGACCCTTCTACAAATCGAGGTATGATCTTTGTAGCCTTAGTTCTATCTTCATCTCTTTTTTGATACTGTTGGTACACATAGCTTTATCTCTGTTGCTTTTGTGGAAAGCCTTGGGCTCCGTATCTTTTCCTCTGTCGATAATTTGATGCTAGACACACCATTGGGGACTAGAGTGGTCAGTGTACGTCAGTGCAGAGAGTGCCCTCTTGAGGATGTAGGGTGTCACTTCATATGGGACCTCTATGTCCTAGAGAAGATGAGCTATGAATTCATTAATGGAATGGATTGCTTAGTCCCGTTCCAGGTAGTCTTTGATTGCTATCATCGTAGGGTGAGTTTATTATAACTAGAGGGTGGATCATTTCTTCATAGAGGCGAGCGGGATGTCCAGGAGAGTCGAGGAGGACCCGAGGATCATGGGCTAGGAGGAGTTACATCCCAGATTTCTAGTCTATATCTGGATGACCAGGGGACTTCATAGTTAGACTTTCCACTAGTGGTGGATCATTTCAGAGATTTCTTTCCAGAAGACTTTTCATGATATCCTCTGGAGTGAGAGGTATACTTATATATTGATCTTGTGCTAGGAGAGGCAGCTATGTCCATTCCTCCTTATAGGATGGCTACACCGGAGTTTCAAAAGCTCAACAAACAGTTGGAGGAGTTGCAGGCAAAGGGTTTCATCCAACACAGTACTTCTCCTTGGGGTTTTCCTGTTCTATTTGTGAATAAGGTAGACGGTATCCTTAGTCTTTGTGTGGACTATTAGAAGTTGAACTACTTGACGGTTAAGAAACAATATCCCTTGCTAAGGATCAATGGTCTCTTTGATTAGCTTCGAGGATCTCGGGTGTTTTTGAAGATTGATTTGAGATCCGGATATCATCAGTTGCACGTTAGACCATCTGATATACCTCTTATAGCCTTCAGGAGTAGGTATGGTCTATAAGAGAATATGGTTATGCCATTCATCCTCACGAACACACCGAAAGTTTTCATGGCACTGATGAACTGAGTGTTCCATCCATACTTGGATTCATTCGTAGTGGTTTCCGTGGACCACATCTTGGTGTACTATCACACTCGACACGACCATGATACCCATATTTAGATCGTTCTGAGTACACTGAGAGAGAATCAGTTTTATGTTTATCTCTCGAAATTACACTTTTGGATGGATAAGATTCACTTCATGGGTCATGTTATCTCAGAGGCAGGAGTATCAGTAGACCCAGAGAAAGTGAGAGTTGTAGTTTCCTGGGAGCAGCTGAAGAACATCATTGAAGTGAAGAGTTTCCTAGGGACGGTTGGATACTACATATATTTTATACAAGACTTTTCACACCTAGAAGAACCACAGACAGGTCTGACCAAGAAAGGGGCGAATTTCTTATGGTCATATTCTTGTGTGTCAGCCGTTCAGGAGTTGAAAGGGAGGTTGACGTCAGCACCATTACTAGTCCTTCTAGAGCCGGGAAAGAGATATACTATTTACTATGATGCTTCATGTATCGGTCTAGGATTTGTGCTGATGTATGGAGATGGAGTCATTGCATACTGATCTTGACATTTGAGGCCACATGAGAGGAAATACATGACGCATGATCTCGATCTGGCTGTAGTTGTTCATGCCTTACACTGTTGGAGACATTATCTTTTGGGAGAGAACTTTGTGGTGTTCACCGACCACAATAGTCTCAAGCACATATTCACTCAGCATGATCTGAATTTGAGACAGTGCAGGTGGGTCGAGTGTCTCCAGTCCTTCAACTTTGACCTTTCCTACAAGCCTGGGAAAGGCAATGTTGTGGCTGATTCACTGAGCAGGATAACTTATATATAGACAGTTCAGGAGTCCAGCAATGAGTGAAAGCTTATGGCTCTATTCTCCAAGATTCATTTGGAGGTGCACGATAGAAAGGGGAATAATTTTCTATCTTCTGTAGTTTTTACCTCTATTATTCTCGATTGGGTACGGATGAGGCTGCTATATAACTCAAAAGGCCTAGTCCTGTGGGAGAGTGTGTATGGAGAGGACCCTCTTCCTGGATAGACCGTAGGCAAGGATGATATCATGCATTTCACAGGACGTGTATGGGTGCCAGCAAACATACGTGAGGAGATGATGTGGGAATTTCATTCCTCAGTTTGGGAAGTTCATCCTTGCATCACAAAGATGTTTCGTGATTTACACTGTCAGTATTGGTGGCCAGGTATGAAGAGGGTGGTAGCTGGTTTCATCATGAGGTGTTCCAGTTGTCATTAGGTGAAGGTAGAGCATCATCGACCAGCAGGGCTTTTACAGCAGTTACCCATTCTCGAGTGAAAGTGGAACGACGTCGTGATGGATTTCGTGACAGGGTTTCCGAGGTCTTCTTGATAGAATGGCACGGTATGGGTTGTCACTGACCGACTCACGATGGTTTCTCACTTCTTGCTGATCAAGGAGACCTTCATTATTGATGATATGGGGTGGTTTTACATCCGAGAGATTGTACATCTTCATGGAGTTCAGCACTCCATTGTTTCAGATAGGGATGCATGTTTTACTTCTCAGTTCTGGTAGGGGTTTTAGAAGGCTTTGGGTATACAGGTACTTTTGAGTACAACATACCATCCCTAGACAGATGGCTAGTCTGAGCGTATGATTCAGGTGCTTGAGGATATGCTCCAATCATGTATTATGGACTTTGGAGGTTCTTGGGAGAAGCATATACCTCTTGTAGAGTTCACCTACAAAAACAGTTTTCAAGCGACTCTTCAGATGGAACCTTAAGAGGCTTTGTACGGTAGGCCATTCCTATCACCTTTATGCGGGCTGGAGGTTGGAGAGGTAGATTTTCTAGGACCTTGTCTTGTTCAGGAGACCTCAGAGCAGATATAGTTGATTCAGAAGAGGATGGATACAACACAGTCTTGACAGAAGTCTTATTCTGATCAGTGGAGACGAACTATGGAGTTCGAGGCTGGGGATCAGGTTTTCCTGCATGTCACACCGAGGTTGGGACACAAGAGGATTTGCAGATAGGGTAAGCTTTCACCATGGTATGTCGGGTCATTTGAGGTGTTTGAGAGATTTGGGTCGATTTCCTATCGGCTACAGTAACCTCAGAGGTACCTGGATATGCATGACGTCTTCCATGGTTCTCATCTCCGACGTTACTTTTCAGCCTCGTCTCATGTTTTTCAAGCTGAGGAGGTTGAGCATGAAGCAGAATCATTGTTTGAGGAGCATCCTATCCGGATTTTTGATCGCCATATGAAGGTTCTCAGTGGATGATATGTTCCTCTGGTACGGGTGCTATGACAGCATGGGAGAGTATAGGACGAGACTTGGGAGAGGGAGGTCGACGTATGATCGTAGCAGCTGGAGATGTTAGGGGTTTCTACTTCTACACCTCGCTAGGAAAATTGAGGGATGAATTTCATTAAGGGGGGAATATTTTAAAAACCCAGACCTTCATTTAAGGAATTTTTTTCATTTTTCTAGTGTTTTTGAGAAAAGAGGAGTTTCTGTAAAATTTTAAAGTACACGTTGTGTACTTAGATGTCGTGTAAGGCTGTGTGCTAGACATGTCCAAGGAACACACACAGTCATGTGGTGTGATGTGGAGGCCACTTAATGCGGAGTACGGAAAATCCTAGTACAAACTGTGTACTTTCTTTTTTTTTCATTAAACGGACAGGGCTCGCGTCTAACCGCCAAAATTTTCTTCTTCTAGGTCTCGTTCAACTGAGAGAAGTCGTACGGCTCCAAAACTTCTCTGATCCCCATAGACTCTATATGTTCTCCAAATCAACCACCGTCATTTGCGTTGGAACCGCAGCAGTAAGCTCTTCTTTTTTCTAGAGCATCGTTTTCTAATTCCTCCTCTTTTGCAAGTAATCATGGGTTGAATGTTTTTTGAGTTTTCACAGTTAAACGACATTATAAGGAGACTTACGACCCATGTTTCGATTATATAGATCTCCTAGCATCAAGGTAGGTGTTTTGTGCCTTTCCGTTCAATGTATTTGAGTTTTATGTGCAAATTCCACCAATACCCTTGAACAAGGTATTGCGTGTTTACTATTCTTCCCTTGTTGTTTTCCCTCCTTGCTTGTATTCTTGTGTATAGGTAATTTGGCTACGTATAGGGACAATTTCTATGCTTGGATTTTTTTTCCCAATCCTTTTTCTGTTTATGACCTTTTGGTCTTGTTCAGCCTTTGGCTGTTATACTTTTTTTCCATGCCTTGTGACTGAAGGATGCAGTATTGTACCTGGACATGAGTATTATGTTATGGACTGGTTAGCCATGTAGCTCTGTAGGTTTACTTTCGCCTTATAGAATTATTATGCACTGACTGGCACGGGGTTGTGAGAACCTGGTGCTATAGACTATAAGGGGACAGACCGAGTGAGCTTCCTCATAGAGTCTTGGACATTATAGACTATAGGGGATAGACCGAGTGAGATTCCGAGAGAGTCTTGGATATTATAGAATACATGAGGATAGACCGAGTGAGCTTCCTCGGAAATTCTTGAGCTTTATATACTATAAATGGATAGACCTAGTGAGCTTCCTCAAAGAGTCTTTGTTTTGTTTGAATTTCCCTAAACCACTCCAGGATATAGGAGGAATTGACCGAGTGAGCTTCTTCAGAGAGTTTGTCATAGACCTGAGGCTATAGAAGGAATTGACCGAGTGAACATTCTCAGATATTCTCTATACCTTGGGTATATAAGGGGAATTGTCCGTGTGATCTTCCTAAGAGATTCCATGACTACCTTAGACTATAAAGGGAATTCACTGAGCGTGCTTCTTCAGAGAGTCTTATAATTTCGTATGACCAAACCAGAGGGGTTAGGTTGAGTGTACTACCCATAGGGTTGTTGGTACTTTGTGGATAGGACCAGAGGTGATAGCTTTGAGTACATTTGAGAGGGATTACTATTTGTGGTTAGCGGTTTGCTTCACTGCTGCTTGTTGATCTGTGGATTTTCTACTGTTATGTATAATCCTGTTTACTGCCTACTATTTACTGCTTACTGTACTATATCCTACCATATACTCACTGACTATTAAGAACAGATCTTCGGGTGGTTGCCTACTACGATTTAGTCTCACACCCTATTTGGGTCACGCTTTTGGGCCCAAACAGATTATATTCTTACATGTATAGACAAGGTAAAACGCCCTTCTACTTCATGTACTTGATTGCATTGGAGCTAGAGAGCATGGGACCAAGCCGAGGCTTGCGATGCGGAGGAGTTGCTTTTCTGTTTTCTTTTGTACTTTGGTTTAGTACTGTATTCAGCATTGTGACTTATTCAGCTGCTTTCCTAGACATATATGTATCATGAATCATTTATATATACCTGTGCCCCTGTTTTTTATCATATTTAGTCTTCTGTCGTTCACTTGTGTATGGATTTTTTACTACTTCTGCTATTTTTTATTGTCTTCTCCTCTGATGTGTACTCTTCCAACGAGGTCATAGTTTCCCCACTATTGCACCCAAGGACCTCGCTGCTAGTCGGAAGCCTCTGGTGTTTGTGGAAATGGTCTTGAGTCCATGTGACCAATCGGGTATGAAGCACCTCAGGGTGGCTTCCGGAACATGGGAGTTACATCCTCAATTTTGGCTGTAGTAGGGAGGACCACATGGAACTAGTGGAGATTTCATACAACAACAGTTATAACTCCACCATCAGCATGGCACCATTTGGGGCCTTGTACGGGAGACCATGTATATCACCTTTTTACAGGACAGACCTAGGGGAGTCAGGACTTATGTGTCCAGAGTTGGTACAGTCTTCCACAGAGAAGGTGCAGGTCATCCAGAAGAGGATGAAGACTATATAGAGCCTGTAGAAGTCTTATGCCGACATGAGACGAAGACCCTTGGAGTTTGAGGAGGGAGACTCTATCTTCCTATGGATCTCAAAACAATGAGAATTATAGAGGTTTGGTCAGGGTGACAAGCTATCTCTGAGGGTCATCGTAACATTCCAGATTTTCCGTAGAGTAGTCGAAGTGAAGTACCATCTATCTCTTCCCCCCACAGATTCACCAAGTGTATAATGTATTCCACATGTTGCTGCTCAGGATATATCTGCATGATCCATCACACGTTATCGACTGGGGTGAGCTGGATAACGACGATGGGCCGACGTTTGCGGAGTTCCCAATGGAGATAGTGGATCAACAGGAGCGGGTCATTCATGGAAGGTTGATTCCTATTGTTTGAGTTCATTGGCAGTACGAGAATCTCTAGGAGAGAAAATGGGAGATGGAGACTCAGATGCGTGCTCAATACCCCCATTTTCCCCCTTATTTTGTTGTAGCTTTCGGGGATGAAAATACCTAAGGTGGAGAAAATGTAAAGACCCGAAAATTTCATTTTATTTTTTTAAAAATAATTTGGGATTATTAGCTGTCTGAAAAAATTGTGGGTATGTGATTCGGAGACCCGATGTGCCTAAAATTAATTTCCTAACTTTTTTAAGGTACGTTCAGTAAACATGCAGGTAGTGTTTTCTATCTTTTGAACTGGTGCTCAGATTAAAAATCTGAGGGCACCGTTGAATCCACATAACCAGGATTCACTTAAGGGAAACTTTACATCAACCACAGTAGGTCAGAAAAAATAGTTAAATTTTGGACATCGCAGAAAATAATAAAATAACGTAACTAGTTATTTTATTTCGTTATCTCCAATGGATGAGGTGCGGTGGTGGGGACCGGTGCCCTATCAAGCTAGTTAATGGATTGAACCTCCATTATTTGTAACCACACCATTGGGGAATTAAGAGATTCATTCAATAAATGAACCTCATTAATTCCTTAGTGAATTAATCACATTTTACCCCCTATTTAATTGAGGATCGTTGTGGAGTTTTGAAACTACTTCAACAACCAAGGAACCACTAGAGAAGTGACACAATGTCTTCCACTGAAGAAGGATGAAAAATTGGGCGGTGACGATCTGGGATAGACGAATTCTGAAGACCTCACTATGATGGGGAATCTCCTTCCGCCAACGACTGTGATACCTCTGAAGGTTCATGAGGTAGGTTTTTTCATTTTAATTCAATAAATTCAGACGCTTTCTTTACCCTGTTCTTGATTTTTTCGGGTGGTCATTGAAGAGGATTTAAATGGGGTTTATCATTATTTTTAATGTGATGTATAATTTACCCCCACTTTTCATAATGCTAACGCGGAGGGCATAATCCAAAAAAACAAGTCCCGGACCATATGCCACTTGTTTTTCATTGCATATTTCGAAGGAGGGTTGTTATAACTTGATGTAACCTAGAAACCGATAGGCGCGCAATGATGTCGTCATCCCGAGAGGACCATAGGTGCATCACAAAAAAAACGGACCAAATAAGATCACCCAGTGGCCCACAGAAGATTCACCGGTGTGCCACTGGTGCCAATGGATGGGATTGGGGGTGGTAATTACCAGCTGCGGTGGAAGAGAGGTGTCGATCAGTGTCGTAGTGGTCAGAGAGGCGACCTACAGTAGGTCGACTGTAGAGGTGGAGGCATCACACCATCGTGTGGCGCGCTGAAGGAAGCCGTAGAGATCTGGCAAGGGACCTGCCTCCTATGGGTCCTATGGGTGACAAGTCGGTTCCACATGGTTCCATCCATAAATAAACCAAATGGCTCTTTGATCAGTCTGGGAGGCAGACTGCGTGACCCATGCACGGGTCACGCCGTCTAGCGGGTCGGGCCGGTCCATGGCCCATCAGCCGAGCCCACCACTGTCGAGCCCGTCACGGCCCAACCCAACTAGGTCGGGATGGTCCAACTGGGTCGGACTGGACTCAGACCCCTCTTGGGCCCTAATATGTATAATTTATCGTATTTTGTGAACAGGAACTACAACAAAAATGGTGTTTAGCGGAGGTTGTTTATCGATGGTTCTAGGAACTACCACTAAACCTTTTTTAAAAATGGTTTCTCGGCCATTTTTAATAAACAGCCGTGAAACATGTTTTTTTTACAGCCTCTACCCTTCCCCCCCACCCCGACCGCACCCTGTGACCCCGCTTCCCCTACGACCCCAGCCCCCCGTGACCCCGGTGACCCCGTGACCCTGGCGACCCCGCTTCCCCTAGTGACCCCAGCCCCCCGCGACCCCAGTGACCCCGCGACCCCAGCAACCCCGCGACCCCGGCGACCCCGCTTCCCCCAGCCCCCCACAACCCCGGTGACCCATAAAAACCCTACGTTTTGAAATTAGGTGAGTAGTATGATTTTTTCTAAAATTTTGAAATTTATGGGTTGTCATATTGATGTTTATATATTTTCTAGTTATGATTACTTATGGTGTATTAAGGCATTGTTAATGAAACTTATAACCGTTACCAAAACACATATTGAGATCCAATTATTTACCTGACCACTATGATCAGTGAGTTGTAGAGTGGTAATTGAGGATTTTATTTCCTCAATCACTAAATAATAATATTAAACACATGGAATGAGGTTAAAATGAGCTCCAAGATAACATATAAATTTAGAAAAACTTATCCCCAAATTCAACATTGATGTAATGATAAAAAGTTACGTTAATATAGAATAACTGGTTACCTAGATGGTAGTTCTAAAATTAATAGTCAAAAGAAATTAATTTTTATAAGGAAATGTACATTTCAACGTTCTCATGTTTTTAATGTAATCCGAGTTGGTTTTTATGTTGTTTATTATATCGTGAAGGTAGATACTGAGTTTAACAAGAGATAATATCTCCCTTGATTTTTTTCCTATCTTGGGTTTGGATTTCCCCTCATTATTTGAGTTAATAAAGAAACCTACTGGATTGTTTTGGGAGGGGTGGGTTCCTTTGTATCCTCATCATAATTCGTAGATTCTATGGGTTTTTTATCAAGAATTATACTGAGATTTGGAACCCTTTAATAGTTTGGGACTAGTTGGTTTATGGTTATTAATGGTTTTCCTACTCCATAATATAGTCACAACATTAAGTTTTTTCTAAAAAGATTCAATATAACAATATTATCCCCTAAAGGATGAGGAATGGAAAACATAAGTAGGTATAAGTTTCTTACTTTTTTCAAGCTTTTGAAGTGAGATTTTATGGATAAAAATTTTGATTTTTTTTCCATTTTATATCAAAATTTCACAAGTAATGGTTGTTGTATTGATAGGATAGGTGTTGAGCTAGTAGGTTTATCCCCGGAGAATATTTAGGTTGAGGAATGGGTTGTTTAATTATACTGATGGATGGTAGAATTTTTCTTGATTGTATTGAAACTGGTTATTAGTTTTAATATTTATGACGTTATGTATTGGGACCATGTGACTAGATCAATCATTCATTATCCAACCAATGAAATACTATATTGTAATTATACCATGAATTTAAATTATTTTGGTACTATGGATTTTTAATTTTTTTGATGAATTTTATCAATATATGTAATACCAATAAGATCCTCATTAATTTAAGAGATTCTTGGGACATTTTCAGTATTATGGTGTCCTGGATGATAGTACCAACACCCCAAATTTCATCCCCAAATTCCAAACAAGATTATACTATGAAACTCCAAACACTAAGCCCAGACACGTCAACTATTCTTCAAATACCCTAGTTTTATCCCCATACCACATTAGCCGCAACTTGAACGCCATTTCAGATGTGGTCTCCACCTTACCACATGAATTTTTATGCAACAACACTAGTAAGTCCTTATCTAAATGAATTATACCAAAGGCGCTCAATCCCACCCACCAATGCGCTATCATATCCTGACTACGATTCATTAAAACTCAAGGAATAACAAAAATGTTCAATGCCCACACGAAGTCTGAATATGACTCTTAGTTCAACTCCATGGTCAGATCCTCGATCGTCCCATTTAACCATAATTCTCCACTCATGAGAAATAACACATATATGATCCAAATCACCCTCAAGTCACACCACCACTTTTTATTATGTGAATACACCAAATAGAGGACTAGGAATTCAATCCACACAAGGTTCGTAGAACCTCAAAACATAATCTCCCAACTTATTTCATCATGAATTTCCATGAACACCACCACTTATCATGCCTTGAGACTACAATCCCACACGTGGTTCTTATCACTCCAAATTAACAATGTGTTGAGGTCTGTAAGCATCATATGGTTTTCCCTAAACATTATTTATAATATATTTATTCGATATTAGAGTTATATATGAAGACTTTATAGAGAACATAGGTTGAGGTCATTCCAAATTAACAATGTGCTTTGGTTTTCATGGTAATGTAGCTACCAGGTTGTTAGCACACTATTTATCTTTACTAAAGAAACTTACCCTATCCCAAACACTATAGGTTTCATATCTAACTCAGGGGATCATATTTATTATATTATGTTTCTGTAATCTTATACTATCATATATATGAATATTTTTCTCTCTTTAGTAGTAAAATTGTGTTTTAATTTTTTTTATTATTGTGTAGGCACGTTGTGATATACATGGATAAAAGATGGATCAAATTACTGAGGAACACACCTCAGTATGTTAAGAGATTGAATGAGTGTTTAGATTTTTCAATTTCTAATCGATCCGTTGAAGGGAGAAAAACATTTCTATTTCCAAAATGTAAATTTAGAACATGGTTGAAGAGGGATGAAGTTTATAAACATTTAATACTAAAGAAATTCCTTGGTCAATATTTTTGTTGGATTTGGCATGGAGAATCGAACGTTACATAAAGATTGAGCACTGATGTTAATCCACATAATGAGGTCCCACGTTCATCGACAATGGGAAATGAAATGCAAAACCTCATAAATGATGCATTCTGCACTGCAAGACACCACTATCAGCATAAAAACATATCAAAACAACCATAAGAGGGTGCTACATATTACAACATGAAAAGTGATGTTTTGAGACTATAACATAGGCAGATCAAGATTGTAACATATCATCGGATCCTCCTCTTGATTCTATGGAGCCAAATGTAAGAGAAAACATCACTGAGGAAACTGAGTTTCATGATTTAGTTGACGATGGAAATCAAGAGTTGTATAGTGGCTGTTTGAAATATTCAAAGCTTTCATTTCTGCTGAAGTTGTACCATATCAAATGTCTTTGTTGAATTACAAATAAGGCAATGTCCATGATATTGGAATTGATTTGTGATGCATTTCCTGAATCAAAAATCCCAGAAACTTTTTAGGATATGAAAAAAGTTGTCAACAAGCTTGGTCTAAATTATAAAAAAATACATGAGTGTCCCAATGATTGTATGCTTTACTGGGGAGAGGATTCAAGTAGATATAATTGCAAGGAATGTTCTTCTTCTGGATGGAAAGGAAAGGGTGATGTTGGAAGTTAGAATGAACATAATTTCATGGAGAAAAAGAAAAGGAACACACCAGCAAAGGTTTTGTGTTACTTTCCATTGAAGCCTCGATTGCAAAGATTAGTCATGTCATTGAAAACTGCTGAATACATGAAGTGGAATTCTGTAGATAAAAACAATGATGGGTTAATGAGACATCCATGAGATTCCCAATCATGGAAGACATTTGATTCATTACATATATATTTCTCAGATGATCCTAGGAATGTTAGATTGGGATTGGTTACCGATGGATTCAACCCATTTGCTACTTTGAGTGCTAGTTATAGCATTTGGACAGTTGTTTTGATCCCTTATAATCTTCCTCCATGGATTTGTATGCAACAGAAATCTGTTATCCTTTTGATGATTATTCCTAGAAAAGAAATTCCTGGAAATTATATTGATGTATACTTGCAGCTTTTGATTGAAGAATTGCAGGAGTTATGGAGCAACAGTGTTGACACATTTGATGATTCTTCTAAAACAATGTTTAAAATGCATGATGCTTTAATGTGGACCATTAGTGACTTCCCTGGGCTTGGGAATTTATCTATTTGGAACACTTACATGGGTTTGGATTATCCCATTTGTAACTTTGATTTTGAGCCCAAACGACTACCTCACAGTAGAAAATGGTGATTCTTGTGTCATCGAAGATTTCTCAAAGAATCACATAGATTTCGGCTGAAAAAATAAAAATTTAATGGATTCATTGATCATAGACCACCTCCAAAGTTGTTAACTGGTTTTGAAATATTGACACAGCTTGAAAATGTTGAAACAAAATTTGGGAAGGTTCATCATTTGAATGATAGCGGAAAATGGGTCTGAAGTGCATCGTCAAGAGAAATCGGAATGCAACCATGGGAGAAAAAAATTATATTCTTCAAACTTCCCTATGGGGAATTTAATTTGTTGCGGCATAATCTTGATGTGACGCGTATTGAGAAGAATGTCTATGACAATTTGATTTTCACATTGCTTAATGAGCATGGAAAGTCGAAGGATCATCTCAATGCTCATAAAGACTTACAAGAAATGAACATAAAACGTGATATCTGGCCAGATGAGAATTAAAAGTATCCTCCGGAAAATTTTTCAATGAAAAATAGGGATAAAGATACATTCATTCAAATTTTAATGAATGTTAAGTTATCTGATGGGTATTCAAGTAACATCTCCAGGTGTGTTGACTTGAAGAATCATAAGTTACATGGATTGAAAAGTCACGATTCACATATTTTGTTACAACAGTTAATACCATTGGCATTGCGTACATTATCACCTGAAAAAATTGCTGCTATTGTACTCCAATTCTGCACATTTTTTAGACAACTATGTGAGAAATATCTACATCCATTTCAGCTTGACAACCTCCAAGAGATTTTTGTATTGACCCTTTGTTCAATGGAGATGATCTTTCCTCCACCATTTTTTACTGTAATGATGCATTTAACAGTGAATTTGGCTGAGGAAGCTGAATTAGGAGGCCTAGTTCATTATCGATGGATGTATCCAATTGAGAGGTACTTTATTTATATATTTTTCAGTTAAGTAAACAATTTTTGGTACTTAATTAAATGTATAATTATGTTTATTTTATTTCACAGATATCTTGGGAATTTGAAATCATATGTGAGAAATAAAGATAAACCAGAAGGCTCTATTGCTGAAGGCTATTTGGTTGAGGAGTGTATTACCTTTTGTTCTAAATACTTGGATGATATTGAGACAAGATTTAATTGAGTTGGACGTGTTGACGACACATCGACTCAATCTCAAATACATCCAAAATCCAAAATATTTCATTTTATTGGCTGATCAGTTGGAAGGACCTCAAATGTGACACTGACTGAATTGGAATTATTATAGGCAGATAGATATGTGATGTTGAATAGTGAAATTTTCAGATCCATTTATTGAAGACTTGAGGATACAAAAAAAGATATGAATGAGAGGCCGAAGATGAAATGAGAAAGATATAACGAAATTTGTTAATAAATAGATTATAGAATGGTTTTCACGACATGTATGTTCACAAATATTGCAATAAGTATGAATATTAGTTTGACACATACATTTTGTAAATATAATAAAGTATATTTCTTTTTTCATATAATGAATACTGATACTCGAGTAGAGGTTTCAGAAGATTTGAATATTCTTGCTAGATGTCCTCTAAAACAAGTTATAAAGTTGGAAGCTTATAATGTGAATGGCTTTAGATTTCATACAGTCGATCGAGAAGTGGGTTTGAAAACATAGAATAGTGGTATATTTACATTTGCTGAAGTGGAATACTATGGAAAGCTACATGATATTATTGAATTAAACTACCACGGACTTTTTTTTTATTCAAATGAAAATGGGTTGATATTATCAGAGGTGTAAAAAGAGATTCCTTGAAATTTACTTCTATGAACTGCATGATCCATATATCTTAGAATCACAAGAAAAAATGGTATATTATGTGAATGATATTTTCGATGAAGGGTGGAGTTTAGTTTCTCACATAATACAAAGAGATTTGTATGGTATGGGTGATGAAGTGGATAATTTGACCTATGAAATTGAATTTAATCTGCAACAGGAAGCAAAATTATTTGTCCATCGTGATATTGAAAATATTAGTCTAGAAAGGATGAATGATGTGGATGAAGCAATGGGGTAGGAAACCAACATGATTTATGGGAAAATTATTGCATGTACAATTATTTATTTATTCAGCAACCACTTGTTTCATTTATGTAGTCATTCATTATCATTGTTATATATATTTTGTCTGTTAGTACTGGATATCTATTATCATTTTTACTTTTTTTTCTGAATAATTTTTATGAAATATATATTCTGAACTTAATTTTAGTTGATTAAATGACATGAATTCTAAGGAAGAAGCGGTATACTATTTCATCTAGTTCCGCAACAGATGATGATCCATATGGCTTCCTCCCCACAACATCTAAGGCACCATCTACCTACACTCCTACACCATCTCCCCCTGCACCATATCTCACACCATCTTTAGATGTCTCATTAGAGGGTGATTCGTTGACTCCCCCTTCATGTGCCTCAACAGTGGGGCAGCGACACACCCATTCCAATTCATCACGGGCGTATTGGAGTGTCACTATCATAGGTGAAAATTTTAATTAAATAAATTTATTGCATTTTGTTTATACTAATTGTTTTCTCATTGAAGATGAAAAAAATAAAACTGTGCAGAAAAACATAAAAAGTGTAGTTGTTTTGAATATGACTGGCGAAAAGATAGTCATTCCATTTGATTCTTATGGGGTCCCGACAGATGACGTCGCGGGGTTACATGGCCAGATTCTAGGCCAACTGGCAGCAGATCCCATTTCCCTTCCTATTTCATATGATGATTGGAGACATATGCCTCCATGTTTGAAAAATGATGTTTTTTATTCTAAAATAATGGTAAATTTATTACGTTATGGTTTAATTGAATTTCATGTTACTAATATGTTCAAAATTATTTTCTGAATACAGATGTTCTTCCATTTAACAGTTGCTGATGTGATAGCATGGAAGTGGACGTTGAAAAATCTAGCTAAGAAATGGAATGATTTAAAATCGAGATTGTGGTGTGTTTTCAATGATACCTCGTGGACTTTGCAACAAATATATGAGATGCTACCATTGGGGTACCGAAAGAATAGTGGAATGTTTTTGTTGACAGACATCATGATGAGAAGCGGATGGTATTGAAATATATATTATTATATTATCTTCATTTTAAATTTATACAAGTATATGAAGAGGAAATGACATTGAATACATTACTATTAAATTTCATTTTATTTATTTCAAAATCTCTCAAGAAATAATGCTTTAAACTGGGCTTAGCAAGTCATCCCTCACACTACAGGCTCAAAATGATTTTCTAGAAGCCGAACGACATTGGTAATCTTTTAATTAGTTTAAATATTTATAAGACAGTACTATCTATTTGTAAAATTTAATTATTGATTTATCTTTTCTTAATGCAGTCATAGAGTTTAGGGAACGAAGAATCCCGAACTGAACTGTGGTTGGATGTTCACAAGAAATCAGATGGAAGTTTTGTTAATGATCCTTCTAAAGAAGTTGGGGTATGAAGTCAATTTTTTATTATAATAACTTATTATAAGTTTTTACTATGTTAATATGTATTGATATTTTATTTATAGGTAAAAATTAAAGAATTATGGGATTCCAATCCTGCGCAGTCCTACTCAGTCTCCCAGGATGACCTGGTTGCTAAATTCCTTGGGAAGGAGCATCCCGGTTGAGTGAGCGTGATGGGTTTGGGACCCATACCATATGAGGTTTTTAGCAGGCCACTAGGGATGGAAGCTTCATCTACTCCTGGCTTTAGTTAGCCCATACCCAGAGATACTTAGAAAGTGATTTTTTCTCTACGAAACACAGTTCACGAGCAGTGGGATCTGATATCTGCTTTGCAGAAAGAGTTGATTGAAATATGTCAGCATATGAGCAGATATGCCCCCGGTGGTACTGCATCGACTGGTGGTATACAGGTAAATCACAAAAAAATCAAAATTATTTAGTTTTCAAACTTTAATTGGTTTTATGTTTTAATATAAATATGCAACCGTATTTAATTTTCAATATAATGTTCTTATAGGTGACAGAAGAAATTGTTGATGAAGGTGGTGAGGGTGACGATGCATCCTCGTACCATGAGTAGTTGTATTGTTCGTGTGTTGAACAAATATGGGAACAGTTTGTTTGTATATGTAACATTTGTGGCACATAGTTGCCACCAAACATTTTCATGTCCTAAAACGTCCCTGATTTCTCATGTTTCTTTTTATGTGTTTTATTGATTTCGTATATTTCTTTTTATGTCTTGATTTCTTGATATAGGCCTATGTTTGAACTGGTAGTCAAGATTTTGAATGACTAGGAGTTAAACCCATTTTTTATGTGTTGAAAAAATTTGGTCATTTCACATGTTATACTATTTTGAATTTGAACTAAGTAATATTCCCTTATGTTGAGATAGTTTTACTATTTTTTAGTGGTGAGGGGGTAGTGGATTCATCCACACCTGTTTCATACTCAATAGAATTATGTTTCCCAACATCAATTAGGTTAACATTGAATAAATATACTAATGTGTTACCACCAATAGGAAACACATATTTACATTGTAAGAGGGATATCATTAATTTGGGTCTGATCCCATAGGATGAATGATACCAGAGATTACCACGAGGAAAAAATGATAAAAAATCCCCCCACCCATGTGGGTTTTGTTTTCCATTGTAATGTTATAGTCACAAACACCACTTAGGATAGATTCTGATGGTTTTAGATATTAGAGCATTGTAATTATCCCTAGTATATTATCTAGATATTCTAATGGTCCTTAAGGGTGTTTAAACTAGTAGGGGTATAAATATACTCTTGAGTGTCAGTGGTTGGATATCCCTTGTGGGATCAACTTTTAGATGCTTGAGTATAGACAATAGGGAAAAACACCCTATATATCTTCTTGACTACTCAAGTTAACATGTTAATAAAAATTACTATAGTGAATATGATACTCATAATGAAGTTCTAAGGAGAGTTCTACTTTATGGTGGACATATTTATCTAAATAAATATTATAAGAGAAGAATGTGTTATCATGATCTATTGAAAGGATACAAAAATGTTGGATGTGAAATTATGGACCAATGTTTTTTCCATATAATACTTTTAGTTGGACAACCTATGGGGCATTATTCCCTATAGATTTCCATGGGTGTCATATAATGTCAGGATAGATCCATTTAGATGGTATTCCTGAAATAAGTTGTGAACCATCATGCACTCATTTTACAAGGGTAGGAGACAATGTATGTCACGGTATAGGGAACATATATTCCTAGAAATTGAGTCCAATGTATGACATAACAATTGTTTTCATGCCTCACCATTGTGTTCCTTATGGGTACTATCAGCTTGTTTTTGGTCTTGAACATAATTGGTGCATTTGGTGATTCAATTTTAATTAAAGGATGTGATGAAGGTATTGAAAAGGAAACACAATGAAGAAACCCATCAATACATCATCAAATGTAAGAGTTCATAGTTTATCAATCAAATTCCATGTTAATGGATTCACATTAGGTTATCTATTTTTTATAAGAACCTCCAATGGGCTTCCACGTATATGAATATTTGGTATGGATTCCCTTTTAGATCTAAATTACAATGAATGGTGTTCACTAGTGATTAATAAAGTATAGATTCTTCAGAATAGGTATTGGTAAAAGGTGTGAGATTTTGGGATCATCAAATATTCTTTGGGTGGAATCATTTGAATTATTGGATTCCCTTATAGATTTATGATTTTTTAATAAATAATATCAAAATACTAGTGTTTAACGAGTTACCCCTATTCCTATGATCTCTCTGAATCTGTGTAGATATGAAAATATATGATTTTTAGGTTAATCATACATATAATACATGTTTATGACTCATTTGTTTAAGGACACATAGTTATGAAATTATTCATTTTTCACCATGAAAAGAGGTCGTAGGTGTTTACATTGTTGGTATCTGGCCCATGTGATGAGCATAATATGAATCTCAATAAATAGAATCATAACAGACATAGTTTATTAATGATTAGTGGGATACATCATACCATTTATGTTTAATTTAAATAGAAATATTTCAAGAATCTTAACATTTTTTGAAGGGGAACACTTTGTGAATGGAGCCTAGAAATAGATAATGATTGATTTTATTAAGAGTTTCCATTTCAGTTTCATCTCTATCTTCAATGAATAATTCGGAGAAGGTATGGTTGTGGATTACACCTATTTGAGGGCCCATATATTGTTTCCAATATCATATTTCTTGGTATGATGATAATGGATGAATTATTAAGAGGATGGGGCATACAACTTGAAGGTGGATATGATATTGTGATACTAGGAGGGGTATCTAAAATTAAGGACTATAAAAAGATTCTAATACTAGAGTCTTTAACAATGGTATTTTTTAAAATTGATTCATTTTATTCTTATCACATAAGAATAATACCATGTTTCTTGATGTTGGGATTGAACCTCAGAGGGTAACATATTGTATCCTAGTTAAGAGGAATAAAATACAATATAATTGAAGGCATTCATTTTAAGGTAATGTGACATGATTGATCATAGATTAAAATTGTGTTGAAATGACAAGTGTAATGAATTTTAGAGTCATCCTACTAGGTTTAGAAGGAGATTCCTATAATGTATCTCCATAATTATTTTAAATTATGATCAAATAGAACATAATTTTTTGGTGTACCATGATGTTTTTATGAAATAAGTTAATAAGAAGATCAGTTGTGTTACATAAAAGTGCACAATAAAGTATTGAGTGAGACTAACACATATGCTTCTCTAAGACACCTAGTATGGTAGATTTTTGTGGTGATGGTATATCAGGGGTATTAAACCAAGTATTAGGCCCACAAATGGTAAATCTAACTGTGTTTTACGCTCACACCCAATATGGGAACACCGACACACATATAGATCTAATGTTTCATTTTCAAGTGATATATATTATGGGGGGTCAAGAAGGATCGGTTAGATGTGTGTTTGGAGAGTAGTCAAATAATGGACCTTTGTTTTATAATTGATTCTATCATATATTGTTTTTCAATTTATTCTATACTGATTTCCTAGGTTGATGTTTCTTGTTTTATGTTGGTATGTACAATATGGTTTATTCTTATATAGAATGTCAATGTTTACTTTTTTTCAATTTATTCTATACCAACTACCTAGGTTGATGTTTCTTGTTTTCTGTTGGTATGTACAATATGATATTTCTAGTTTGATTTGTCTTTTAGGGCAGTGGTGCAGCAGAAGCAAAAAAAAATCTGGTCAGCTTTTCACGGCAGTTTAAACCGCCTCTAAATGTACATTTGTTGTGGTTTAAACCGCCTCTAAACCGTGATAACCTCCATGAAATGTAAAAAAATTACATTCCGCGGTGGTTTTAACCACTGCTACATAGTCGCATCATAGGTGCTCATTCCATGTCGGTTCTGGTGACTTCAGCGGCAGTTTTAAGACCACTGGATTTGAGTTTTTTCGCTGTGGTTATAACCGTCGTGAATAAACTGATGTCCTAGGCTCGTAAAAACCACCTCTAAACTCCATAAAACCACTGAGAATGAAGTAGCTACGAAGCTTTCCATAAACCGCCACGGAACAGAAATAACCGCTACTAATAGAAAAAAAACCCGCCGCTAAACGACGATTTTCTTGTAGTGCGGACATCAGTTTGAAAAACTATCTTTGGCCCTTAGATCCTAGGAGAGATATAGGCCTTTTGAGATAAACAATGGGAGTTTTGGAGAAGCTAGAGTACATCAGGGTTGGATCGACTCCGAATCCAACTCGGCCCTCGACACTAAAATTCCAATAACTTACAAACCAAGCATTCAGTTGATGTGTCGTTTGTTGCGTTGAGACCCTTACGACATGACAGATCATCAAGTTTAATTTTCATGGGACTTAGTTCTGGTTGAAATATGATGGATGGCTTGGAGAGAAGTTCTCCAACAATCAGGTGTACTATGAGCAGAAATCTAGTGGCTGACAGTGAGGCAGAGGTTAGAGACATATCATGCAGGGGTTAGTTCCTATCAACTCTGAGCAGGGAGGATCCTATGTGAGTCTTTTAGGGGTTACTACCTATCCACTCTGAATGGGTCAGATCCTATTTGGGTCTTACGGGAGTTAATACCTACCAATCCTATTTGGTTCAGACATCATATGGTCAGCAATTGTGACTCTCGACAGAATAAGATGATCTAGCTTCTCAACTATTCTTCTGTAATTATGTGATTTACTTATACCTAGTTTGAGTTGTGTCTACTGATTTGTACTTTGTGATTGAGATCATTATTTTTTGTTTTTTGTGGAATTATGGGAGACTATAAAGGGTCTCGGGGTCTCAACAAGGTATTATTATTCTCACCCTAGCACAGGATATGCCCCCACCTTGTTGTGTCTTTTGTAGATGAAGAGCAGTTTGTCCGAGACGTGACGGATCCAGGTCCAGGAGGTACAAAGAGGGGATTTTATGAAATGGAGAGCAGTGGAGACAAGTTGTACCTACCCTTCAGGTAGGATCCTCAGTGGACCATTCCAGGAGTTGTTTTCTGTTTTCATTTCTAGTTGTACCTTTCATTTGGGCTTGTATTATGGCCCCTTTACTTTCTGTACACACCTTAACTACTGCACATTTACATAGTGGTTTCATCTTGTTGTGTTCTTGGATTGTTTGTTTGTACAAGACTAAAGGAAATTCCTTCTCGTTTTAGGTTATGCCTTTTCGGTGCTAATCTCCATCCCATGGCCTATGGAAGGTGGGAATGGGGTAATCATGACGTGGGCCCCGGGGGACGGGTTGTGACACTGTCGAGATTCTTGAGACTAATCACAAAAACCCAATTTTATCATACCTACATAATAGGCATAAGGTATAAATCCACACAATGATTCCCATGTAGGTTGTGACAAATATATTCTAGTGGGGTATCACCAAGTTCCTCTAATATATACCATAACATCCATATATATGCATAGTGAATTTCAATTAATAAAATATAACATACTAGTATACATGTGAGTTCATCATGTGATAATATGGCCACCATGACACTTATCGAAACTTTCTTCATCCTATATTGAAAAAAGAATCACTCTATCCAAAAAATATCATACCATTCCCTATGTTTTAGGGTAGGGTTCCATACCAAGTCTCATCCACTACCCTCTTACATAGGGTAGGTCCATTGCCGAAAATAATTCATCTCGTACCAAGTCATGGCATTTAACCTCTTAGTCAAGGTAGTGTCCCACAACCACATCATTGGTTATCAGATTATCAATCAAGATGTTCCATGCACGTAACATATCGCTCAAGGTAGGGCCATATATAAACATCTTTACCACTACCTTCTCACTCAATGTACGACCTTATATCACACCATGTCTACTACCTTATAACTCATGGTGGGGCCATATATCACATCTTGACCACTACATTACCAATACATATAGCGACCTATATCATATATTAACCACAAACTTATCACTAAAAGGAGGGTATCAATCACAACCCGACCACAACCTTAACACTCAATATAACCTTGTATCACATCCACTATCCTCTCACTTGTGATGGGGTCACAACCATTTCCAATCCACCATCCTCTCACTCGAGATTGGATCAAACCCATAAATCAATATATCATCCTCTCACATGGGGGTTTAATAACCATTTGTCAATCTACCATACACTCACTCATTGTGGGTTTATAACTATCAGTCAATCAACCATACTCTGACCCAATATGGGTTTACAACCATCAGTCAATCCATTCTCCTCTTACACTGGATGGGGTTATAACCATTATCCTCAACATGTCACATACCACACTATCCTTGTAGGCTAGTATCCTCAAGGACATATTATTCACATGATCTTAGAATTCTGAACTCATTGGAGTTATCATTTTTCTAATAATTTCATCCACTAGGTTTTCTAACCCAAATCAATCTCTACTCATCAATATCAACATGAAATTATCATCCCATGGTGACCCCATGGCTCGTAGGTCCTACATGACCTCTCCCATTAGAACCAAATGTTGTCCAATTTTAAATCCCACAAAAAAACCTGGTCTCTCTAACCTAATTCCATCCTAAAAGACGCATAGCAAGTCCCTTGTAAACCCAATTCCATGACATCAGGATTGCTCCCATTACATCTGGATTGTTCCCATGAACAATATGAGGGTCTCATCTTACATCACCCTTAAAAGATCCTTGTATCCCATCACCATGATGAAACTCACCCTATCACACCAAACATCGACTGAGATAACTTATCTCATTCATAGAACCCACCAATACTTTCATCCTCCCTTAAGAGGGTCTTAGTAACCAAGCATGTGATGTACCAACATCTTTTTCTTTATCAATATTCCTAAGCCTATAATACCTACCCAACTATATCTAATAATCCCACCTATGGTATTTTAATATCTTCTCAATTGTCAAGACCTAACCTTGGCCTCTTGTAATGTAAATAAACATAATCCCCCTCTTTGTGAAATAGTTGATGGATGATCCCAAAATACCCAAATTGAAGATAAGCACTTTGTCTATGTTTATGAGGCCCAATTCCACACTATCACATTAACAAAGTAACTCTCAGTCCCTATCCATTTTATCTAAACACAAATTTCATTCAGGTATTCACATTCATATGTTAATAAATATATAGTTTGGTATTATTGGGACCACATACATCAAACATGGAGTTACAATCCATCAAAATATATTTTTTAAAATTTTATTGAAGCCACTTTGTGGGTTAGTGGGAACTTAATAAATCATAATGAAAATAAAAACATAGAAATTGTTTTAAAAAATGCTTCAATAGACATTAAATTATCGTGATAAAATTAAAAAAATACCCAAAGGAATGGCATCGACAATCAATTTCATTGTTTCCACCTCGTCAGATGATCCATGTCTAAATCACTAGCCAAGATTAAACAATAGTCAAAAGTGGAAAATAAAATTTAAAACATCAAAAACCATAATCATTCTTATCTTGATCCATGAATCACCTCACGTTTCTCACACTGACACACCATACACATTGCCTCACCATCTCACAGGTGAGAATCACTCACCCAATTCTTTTGCCGATTGCAAAATCAGAACTGACGTTGTCTCCATCCAAACACAGACTCGATATCAACAGAGTCTGTCATAACACATCCAAATGCAAAAATATCTCCCTTACACAGTCATAAATAAAATCAATATCCACCACCAAAACTAAATAAAACTAGACCAGAAATGAAAATTGGAAAATATATCTTATTTAAATGATGATTAATTTTTTGAAAACTAACTGTGAAAAACTGCATAACTAAAATCACAGAAAACATACTGTGTTCATCCTCATTGAATCCCCTCTATTAACGTTTATGAAAAGCTCCATACACAATTAAATCACCAAAAAAATCTTCATCAATAACACCCCTCACCATGTGAGATCAAATATATAGAGGAAGGGGTATGAACTTGGCCAAATTTTACATCCTTAAACACCACTTCCCTATAAAATAAAAGAGGGAATGACCAAGAAAATACAAATCTATGTTTTTTTTAAAAAAATGAGATGATCCAAGAAATAGATTGACCCTAATAACCATAGTGTGATTCCCCAGCCTTTTTCTAAGTCACTGATTGACCTAAGTGGCCCCAAAACAATTATACATTCACATATTCCCCTCACAACGTAACCCCTCTAATCATGGTGTGGTATAACTCCCCCATGAAAAATAAAAATAATTTGGTCCAAACTATTACATTGTGGACACATCACTTTATAATATGGCATTCCCTCTAATATTTTTCCTTCATACATCATACCATAACACATCCCCATGTCAAACCCATCATCGCATTTCCCACATTTCGTGGTGCGACCATATTCCCTCATGAAATATTTCAAAGGAAATACATAAGGGTTCCCAAACACCATATTTTAGAGTAACCATCATACCATGATGCCTCCCACAAAATTTTCATATTATAAAAATATTATTAAAATTTCAAAATTCCTAAAATGTAGGGTGAATCATCACTATTGGATTCCCTCTTCCATGGAATGAGTTCTCATAACCCTTATGTATTTAAACCATAAACAGGACACGGACAAAAATATTCCACTTTATGGAACCCTCAGTTCCTAGCATCACGTGTTACAATTATTTTGTGGTACCCCTATAAGTTATTGTGAGACTACTCATCAACAGTTCATCAAGGCAGATCCCACACCCATCATAATGAGATGAGGTTTATACAACAAAAAATTACAATGATGTCACCTTGAACCTAATTTAATACTAACAAGAGCATCCAATACACCTATAATATCTATAAAGACATACAAAAAGATCATATTCATCTATTACAACCATTGGAATCCAAATCCAATTCACAATTCTACCAACATCCCCAACCTAGGGACCAAAATTCAAATTTCCCAAAAAATGACATGTATTTTTAAGGGTTTTTTAAAAACTCTCCGCCATAATGAATTCCATACCCATGAATTCCATAATTACATCTCTTAACATCAAATTAATTTATATGAAAATGATATTACTCCCCATTGGTGAGTCTAAACTAAATTATATATGTTTATATGATTAATTCACTAAGCCTAGATACAACAGATTTTATTTTAAAATCCATGGTTGATTATGAAAACACATAATTTTTATCTAATAAGTCATATCCTCTGATTTTTTTACCTCATCACATAAAATAATACAATAAAACACTATTTAGTTATTTTCTAGCCAATATTACATGAAAAATGCTTATCTCACCTACTAAAATACCATCACATCTATCAATCAAGATACTATTGGGTCTGTAATATCTCATAAGGGTTCCAAAACTAGTTTAACATAAATATAAGACTTTGTTCTCTATAATAATAGGTTTTCAATTTTTTTAGTAGTGAATTAGACTACCAACAATTCAGGTAATAATGTTATTGGATGTTCAGGTTGTGGAGCCACTAGTAGTTAAACTATGTCGTTGTTTAAATAATTAATCCGATAAATATTTTGGGTAAGGGTAATTTTTATTATCATGGTTCAATTAATTTTTATATTATGTCATTACGACAGATTCAATATAGAATCTTAAATTGCATAGTGAAATGGTTAGATGCTTGTGTGTGTAGAAAGTCAGTGAAATTAAATGACTAGGTGCGGTCCTCTGTATAAAGGGGTGGGATAACATCGAAAAGGTTTTGAGTGTTTACTTTTATATAGTAAATAATTTGTTGGATAAGTTTGTAGTTTTAATCTCTTTATACATATGATAAAATAAAATCTTTCACTATTCACCCAGGGAAAAATGATGAAAATATGATCCACATAAAACTAGTGTTCTCTCTTCATGTTTTTTTCTATTTACATGTATTCTTGTGTTTTTTGATGTTGGATTCGATTTGGTGATTTGGGAATAGAAATAAATCCAAATTCCAGTGC
Organism: Viscum album; assembly: GCA_963277665.1. Classification (NCBI taxonomy): domain Eukaryota; kingdom Viridiplantae; phylum Streptophyta; class Magnoliopsida; order Santalales; family Viscaceae; genus Viscum; species Viscum album. The sequence goes on along the minus strand of OY728127.1, from coordinate 1,643,390,172 downwards.
ACTAATCTTTTAGAAGATCCATTTTTTATTAATTTTTTCTTTTTGTGATCTACCAGTGGATGTACTTTTAGTTCTTGGAGTGTGGGAGGGATTTTATATTAGATTTATCAGAACTTGGTAAATATAGAGGGATAATATACAGTATATAGAGGTATATTATATTACCTACCTTGGTAATTTGATTCATTTTATGATACTGGTTTAGGGTTATGTAATTGGAAGATAGAAATGTGAGGGTGGATTGGTTCACTAAAATGATCATCAGTTACTAGAAGATAGAGATGGAAGTTAATCTAAACCAAAAGTATATTGAATTTATATTTACTGGAACTAAAGACAAGAAGATATAAAATGATTAATTAGATTGGTTGGATAGAAAATCACTTGGTTTGATTTAGATGATGTTAATTAGGAAATTTTATTTAAACATATTATGGGAGAAGAATACTATAGAACATATTAAAATGTTGAAGGATATATATGTCATGTCAAATATTCACAATAAATAATTTCTAATGTGTGAACTATTCAGTATTAGGCTATAGATAGTGATATTTTTAGAAGATCGTGTGAATGATTTAAACATAATCTAGAATTATCACAATATAGTAAATGTTAAATTTCATGATGATTTTTGGGTCATATTTTTTGTTTTCCAATTATCTAGAATCGTCGAAAGAGGTTGTAATGGAAGTGGGAGATTATTCGAGTAAAATTGACCTTGTATTATTTGACATTGATAATTTCAACTTGATTAATTTATTTAGAGATAGTAAGTCTATGTATATTTTTGTAATACAATGATAACAAGTGGAATTTTGTGTTCACCTCAGAGAATCAACCAGAGATGATCAGTGAAAAATCTATATGAAGTAGTCAATGGAAATGGAAATGACTCAAACCTACATATTAGATCTATTAGAATATGGAGACCTATAAAAGGATTGTATATACCATAAAACCAATGTAAGTACAATTTATGAATGTTCAGATTTTTTAAATACCACTTCTAAGGAAGACATTATAATACTGGTAAGTTTTAGTGTTCTATTGGAATATTTTATTAATTATACAAGAATATATATATATTATATATTATAAATAAGATGCATCAAAAATTGTTTTTCCATAAATATCATTAAAGTGAATCTTATAAATAATAAATATTTTCATATTTTGGGAAATGGGGTATGAAAATACAATCGAATAATGGAGTCACTCTTGAGTTGAAGTCTCTTTGGTTTATCCAAAAACTCCAAAATATTCTTATTTATATGGGTTAGTTGGATGATTTTGGGATTAGAAATTACATTCCTAATATAGTTTTGACAATTAATCATTTATATCACAACATTTCCAATGTATTGAATGAAAAATATCATTATTTTACTATTGGAATAAAAGGATTAACGGTGGTTGGGTAATTAATTTCTAGATGGTCTTGTTTATGGAACTATCAGTAGGGTCATCTCAATGAAAATAATTTAAAGATTATATAAAAAAGTGGATGTTTAATCTTGTGCTTCTCGATGTTGAATGTTTGGAATGTTGTATACTTGAAACAAATGGAAGTTTTCATTAAATCATAGAGAAAGAACTCCCAAAACAAGAAACAAACACATTTACATACTGATGTATAGGGACACAACCAAATGAAATTACAATTAGGGTCATAGTAATTTTGACATTATTGAATATTACAAGAAGAAGGTTTGTGTTTATTTCTAGAAGATCATGTTAGATTTTTTTGGACACTTTTTAGTGGATAGATATTATAGAATGATGATCCTAATGTATGTTTATGTTTTTAATATTCAATAATGGTTTTCAGTTCATATAAAGGATTTTCTAGATTATATTCATACACATTAGAATTTGACATGAGAAAATAGTTCTAGGAATTCCTAAATAAAATACTATAGTGGAGATGATAAACTAAAAGATTATTGGGATATAAATATGTATAAGGATTCACTCTATAAGGACTATGGGTTTTTCAGGTAGAATTTATATTTATATATGTCCACATATCTTATAAAATAGTCTTCTTATTCAATACTAGATAAATTGTTACTATAAGTATGGTAGTTAAGTATAATAATAGAACATCATCACCTTAGAAACATAAGATTTATTTCCAATGTTCATGAAGATGAAAAACACCACGAAAAACATGAGTAAAAGTCACACACATGTTTCATTCTATTGTATATAAATTATGAGATCATATTTAGAAATTGGTATAGTAGTGAATGTCTTGTCATCAAAGGTATAAATGTGTTCCACAGTGAGTTGGATATTTGGAAGTACTGATACATGGTGACCAAGGAAGATGAGGAAAATGAGTCCTCTCAAGTCCATGTTTACATGGGATGAATACCAAGAATAATATATCTACTAAAAAGTTTGGGGGGTACCTATTCAACTGTAAATACGTAAAATATAAATGAAATGGTGGATATTATCCCTGGAAATACAGATAGTAGATAGTATTTTGATTTAGTATAAATAATAGTGGTTGGTGATGGTCAAGGTAGATCATAAGAAGGTGATTTACCCAAATTATCAGTCTTATAAATATCAGATTCATAAGTGGAATTATGAAGATATTTGGGGACTGTAAAACTAGTACAAATGTATTGATTTTATCTCCACTTCTTAATTTTGATTGATTGAGGAGAACCAAAAATTCTAGAGGAGGTAGATATCCTCAATAATATTTCGAGATAGGTGTTTTCTATGAAGGCAAAGCTTGATTTGTTATATGTGAACATCAACTGGTAATTAGATGAAATTTCATATGGAAAGAGGGATTTGAAAAACAAATTGTACATATTTCTAAAGTAATAAAGGTAATGGAAGTATTATGTATAGGTTATACTAGTGGTGAATGGTTTCCAATAAAAGGAAGTTATTGAATTTTGAAAATATTTTTATAAGTTGAGAAGGATACTGCAACAAGGGTTGTACTGAGTATTGTTTCCATTAAAAAAATTATATTGGGTAAAAATGACGGCCTTCATTACCTGTATATATATATATTTTTAAAAATATGGGGATATAATTATCAAAAAACATCCGGTAGATATTTTACCTAAATTGTTTCTCCAATAAAATCTAAAGTAATACATTTCCTCAGTGGGTATATTGTGAGTGTAAATCAAATGATGATAGAGTTTGATGCACTGATCAGAATGAGTGAATCGCTTATAAGTTTTCATTTTATTAGTATTCAAGTAATATATTTTTAGAATTGTAAAGTCTCTTGATGTTTATAGAATTGATTTATCAATGATTAGTGATTCAGTTCACCATCATAGGGGAATGTAGTTCCCTCTACAAGGAATCAAACTAATGAATACACTATTAGTTAGGTTATAAGATGATTCTTTTATAGATTCATCAATCCTTAAAACATATATATGTTTGAATAATTATTTAAATAAATATTCTGTGTAATTTTGAGAGAAACGATAACTATTCATGAGTCTCCTTATATCCACACTGCCATGTCTAGTGCTAAAAACAGATAATTTTACAAATTAAGATTAATACCAAGTGAGATTATAGAAAATAAACATTCAAAAATTCCAAATTATTATTACATATCAAAACAATATCAAATAACATGATAAAACCTTTTTGATGTAGTTTCTTCATGTACTATCAACATATGAAACACATGTGGACTTATCTCTATAATCAAACTACACTAGACTCCCTTCTAGACATTCCATAATTTATAATTTTCTTTCTAACCTAGGGAAATTAAAATATAATAAATTGGTGAGATCAAATGCTCTATAAGGGAAATCATATCTATATGTAATCCAGGTATATATTATTTTTATATGAGAAATCATGGGAAAGGGAAAAATTTTGTACTAAAATTAACATGGAACAATAAGAATTATTTATAAGTCATGATAGAAGGTTGTGTAATCTCAAATGAATAAAAATATATCATAGGAAAAGTGTGTAGAATCGAGAGACATTAAATATGATTCAAGGATCATAATAATGGGATTAATATTATGAAACAAAAGTATGAAATAAATATAATCAAAAAAAATATTTCAATTCATCCCTCCAATACATTAATCACATGTAAGGCCCAGGATAATCATATATGTACCATCTGAGGATTGGGGTAATATTCTTATGTACCCTTGGTCTTGGGATCAAGCATCTTATGTACTAATTTGGTTTCAGATAATTCTTCTTGTATAGCCTTTTTCATAGGATAAATCCTCTTTTTTACCCTTTGTCTTTGAAATAACCAACTCACATGCCCTCAATTTTGGAATAAATTTACTCACATACCCTTTATCTTGGGATACATACTTTTGTGTACACTTTTTTGTTCATGAGTAATAAAAATTACCAATTCTATTGGGTATATAGAAGGCCCCACCCATAAATCATTCATAAATATGGTTTTACTGGGGAAAAAAATCATTAAACACATCATAAAGATCCCCTGGAAGGAAAAATTTGATTCACAACATTTCAAAATGGTATCAACAAAATTACCTTAATGAGTGTAAATGGTTGATACTCAAAATTAAACCACACAAAAATATTTTCCCATAATAAACATTAGTGGCTAATACCTGAAAAACAATTTCTAAAAAAATAATTCCTTAAGTGAAAAAGAGGAAAATGATTGTGAATTCGTAAAAGTGTTTTATAGAACATGTTTTTAATTTTCATATGTTATGATGTTATGGGTAACATTAAAAACCCATTTTCATAAATCCAAAATTTTATAGGATGAAGAGAATGAATGTTAAAAATAAATATTTGGAAATAAATATAATTATTTAGGATGTCAAAATTACGTAAATGTTTTAAAAAGGTGAAGTAAAAACTTTTTTGAAAACTTTTACATTTAAAATTTATATAAAAGGATTGATCCTTGAAAATAACATGAAAATTTCATAAAGGTGAAGGGATATATTTATGAAAAACTTAATTTGAAAAAATAAACTTCAATTACAGATCCTTGAAATGGAATAAAGTTTCTCTAAATAATTTTGGATTATAAGATAAAACATTTGATTTTTGAAATATGGAAAATGTTTTTAACTTTTTGAAATAACATTGTTGAAAAATCACATCACAAAAAGAAGTTGAATAACCATTTTTGAAAATTTTTAATCAAAAATAGTAAGGTCACATGATATAACACATAAATGGGGTTTCCAACTACCAATGATAACAATGGAATGTACGGAAAATATAGACAAGGAGGGGATCCCATCATTAAAGAGGATTGGTATTATTCTCAAAAATGTTATACTTTTTTATGGTGGAGAAACTCATGTGAAATATTTGAATAAAATTTATCATTTTCCATAGAGTTAAATAGAAAATAAAATTAAATAAAATCGTAATTTAGAAGAAACTAACCTTGGATGAAATAAGTTTAAGAGGAAGCATTGCAACTCAATGGATGGAGTTGAGGTAACAAAACCCACTACACCTTTAAGATCTTTTGGAACCAATTTTTTATAAATAATTAATACAATATGGATCTTCAAACATAATGAATTTAATTAATGTCAAAAAATAAATCCATTATGGTGTAACCACAGAATATAAAATAATTTATGGTTCCCAATATCAAACGTGACTCATTAATATGAAAATGATTCAAAGAAATGCATCACTTGGGTTCCTGCTTTATTGATCAAACCCTAAAATTAGGTATAAAAAATATAACCATAATAATCACCTATTACAAAAAATTATTCATGTTTATAAAAATTTATATGATTTATTTACAAGTATTCCCTACTTGTATATTGGCGACTTTTTATCAAATTTTCAGTACTAAGTGTAAGTAATACCCTAAATCCATATTTATGTATTTTTTAAAACAAGTTATAAAGTTAAGTGTGGAAAATATAAAAATTTTAACCAACTTCAAAAAATTGAAATCCATCACTACCCACTGACAATAATTGTTTTGAAAATTAAAATCATCATGCACAGATCATCCACCACATTTCCATTATCTAAATACATCAACAGGATGAAATTCAAAATTCAAACCAATATATGACTCATAAAATAAACCAAGATATAACTTAGACAACGATCATAGGATCATACATCATCCATGAGTTGCACCCCCAGAGGCACAACCCTCATTGAGCATCAACATGAGAAAACACCCCTAACTTGAATCACCACTGACGAACCTGCTCGATGAGGATTTAAAATAAAAACCTATTTCATTAATTTAACCCCAATACCATCAAAATTAATTCATCCGTCAATTGAAAATGTCCAAGACTAGTTGATACACCAGATGAAATCTCAAGAAAACCAATCCTGGAAACTAGAACCATCATCATCATTATGGAAGAATCACTTTCAACCATCATCTAGGATGATAAAACCACCACCTTAGATCTATATTTACAACTATCATCAAAGGAAACAATACACTGAGATATGAAGGAGGAAACCCCCAAACCAGATCTCTTATAGAATGTTTTCAATCACTCGAACAACATCTCCCAATTACTCATTTTGAACCATCTCAATATACTGACTCAGATGGGAGAATTAGACCTTGAATCCAAGGCATATTTTTGGAGAAAAATATCATGAAATCGATCCACACATTTCAGGAATACCAAAACAAAAACAAAACACGCAAATATGAAAAAAAAACCGCAAAAACAAAACACTTTATCCAATGATCAACATAACCAATACCAAACGATGTTGTCGCCATCGATGAAGAAAAAAACCAAACCACTAAACCAAGACCTGAAGAGATCAAGATATTGAAGAAAGAACCAAGAAAGGGAAACTCTAGTGATCTATCACCATGATTTACTAGCACATACCAAACAACCATGAAGAACACCAATAAAGACCAAAATGGGGTCTGGAATGATGGATCTAGTCATTAGACCAACTAGAATTCATGGTCTAAGGCCAAAAAATTGGAATCACAAGACTATATAAGGGAATAATTACAAGGAGAAACCATATGAGTTGAATAGAGGTAATAGAGAGCAGAAGGTCAGGAGAAGGACAAATCACCATCGAAGAAGGACACCAGGAACCTAGGAAACAAATTTTATGAATACCATCTAAAATGGAGAACCTGAGGAGAAACCAAAAAACAAGAAGAATAAGAAGCATAATAAATGGAAACGAGAGATGAAATAATTGATTTTGGAAGACGACACTCCATCAATAGGGGGAGGAAACCCTATAAAGGGGAGGAGAGAACTTAGGTGTGAGTTTTCATGATTATTTTACACTAGTTTCTTAATTATTTTATTATTCATCATTATTCAAAAACATTTCATTAGTAGTAGATAATAAAGGGTACTATAATTTATGTTTAAGGATAGTTTAAAAACTAATAATTTTATTCAATGAGAATTTTTTTTACAGTTCATTTGGATGGAATAGGAAATAACCATGTTTCAGATATTTTAAAAAAATTAATTATAGTAACATAATTAGTGAGTTAATTTTTTATTAAAAAAATAATAATAATAATTATTTACTTATTAATATAATATATTATGTTTGTAATTCAATACTTGATATAATTTTATATCATTTTTTATGTCGGTGGTTATGATGAATCAATAAGAGTATGCTTCAATCTCTTTGTGACTATAGTTATGGAAGATATTATTTTATTATAATATCATTATAACAAAATCATAATGAAATTTTTTATATTTTATTTTGATGATGGATCAAAAATATTTGTACTTATGAAAATAGGGTAAATAAAAAAAAAGTTCCCACTAATAAATGAATCATTTTTTCTCTTGGTATGTTTGTTTTAGGTGGTTAGTTCTATACTGGTCACTTATTACTAGTATTTCTTATCAATTTCCAAGTTTATATTTCTAGAATATAAATTATGTATTAAAAAACATATATATTTACTAAAACTATTTCTTTATCCATCATTTAAAGGTGGTGATGAATAAAAATTGTCTTTTATGGAGGGGTAGTCTCGCACTCACATGATCAATACTTTAATTTTTTTTAATAAATGGGAGGGGAATATATAATGGTTATACCATTAATATAATATTATATTATTATATTATTTTTATTTATTTATTTAATTATATATATATAGTTAGAACACTTTGGAGGAGGGCTGATGGGAAAGATAAGAAAATAAATTAAAAGTTAATTAATACATATGTTGAGAATTTGGATCTTCTCTTGAAGTATCATTTGTAATGGAATGACTTGATGAAATTTTAATCGGATAGGTATATCCAAATAACTATTTTGAATCTGGAATAATTAAATTGAATATGGTTTTATGTGAATTTTTAACTATGGTAGTGTCTTGAAAAGGGTTTAAGTGTGCACCTTTTATATTTGAAAAATTTGGACAATTATATAGAAAATAGTGTTGGGTAATGGGTAAGAATGAAATTGAATAAGTGTTAGGTGAATTATGTGTACAAATGTTTCATAGATATTTAGTATTTACTTTATAACCAAATAAATTTATTCTATATGTTTTATTACTTAAATTGATTTAGTAAAATTTGAGCAACATTAGATTAACCATTTTAACACTTATTAATCATGATTAAATATTAATAATGGTTATTATTTTATCACATTAATTTCAACACTTTCCATAATAGCAAATTTTGAAATAAAAAATAAAAATTTGGGCACAATTTAATATAATTCATTTTCTAAATATAATAAAATTAACATTTAACTAAAAACATATTATATATTGAAAAACTTTTTTTTGTATAAAAATACATTTCGATCATTAAGTGTTCTTAATCTTATTAAAAATTGATAAAAAAATTAAATTAGTATTAATTAATTTAAATATATATATTTAAACACTATATTTTAGTCTTAATTTTAAATATATCCATTGAAATTTAAAATGGAAAATATTTATAAAACTGTCTTTCTTTGAAAAATAGACATTTTACCACAATAACTAATATTTACCTTGGTAACTTAATTTTATGAGTAAAACATGGAATTAAAATTACCACATAGAATGAAATGTTTTATAAAAAAATATTTAAATCATTTTATCAGATATATTTTTTAATGTTTAGAAAAATTAAATTTTAATATTAGCGCACATAATTCAAGAATATCATTTTTAGAAAATTTGTGTTTCTAAGAATATAATTTATGAAGTATAAATCTAATAATTTATTGAATATCATTATTAAGAAATTTTATTATATAAAAAATAATATTCATGTGGATTTCAGATCAATCCAAAATTTAATAGTAACATTATAATATTTAATTAAAAGAAAAGGATAAAGATGGTTTTAAAATTAGGGTGAACTGATACTTATGATCTAAAATTGTGACATAGATTTTATAAGATCAAAATGATATTTTAAAATAAATATTTCTCCCCCAAAATTGATCTTTAATCTGTTAAATACATTTGTATACTTCTAAATCTTTTTATACATAGATAAATTCATAAAATATAAAATTTTGGAGAAAACTATATTTTTCACTATTCACGTAAAATTAAATTATTTTAAAAAATTACAATAAATTAATATTAGGATTATATTGATATGATTAATTTAAAATTATATGATTTTTAAAAACTTGAAAAATAAAATTTATAAATTTAACTTCTAGATGAAAGTAAAATATATACAGAAAAACTGCTTTTATTGATAAATGCCCTTTTAAAACATTAAGTATTATCAATCCATTTTTGTATACATTGGTAACTAATTGAAATGTTTATATCTTCTATAATTATTTTTATTCTGAAATGAAATTATTAATATTCATCTGTTTTGTCCCATCACATTTTATTTTGATCTTTCATGTAGAAAAATCTATCGAACATGCAATTATTTTAGAAAAATATATTTTAAAATATCATTATATTACATTCCCCCCAAAACACTAAAAACATTAATAATCATAAACTAATTAAAATATATATGGGTATTCAATATATAGTCATGATTCAAAATATAGTTTCCAGAAATATATCAACCTTATAAACTTAGGAAACCAATTTGATTCCTTATAATTGGATTTTCCCAATCATTTTGTTTTTCTCCAACCATTTATATAAAATTATATTTTTATTCAATATCATAACCCACATTATATAATTTTCTCCTAAAGAGTTTTCAAATGAATTCAGTCATTTATTGACTTTCATAGGGTGATACAAAATGTGGATTCCTTATTCTAAATGATTGTTTATCTAATTATAGGAGATCAATCCATTTCTAAAATCTCATTAAATTCATTTAAAGGAATGATAAAAATATTTTCAAAATTAGCATTACCATAATATTAAAAATGGCATATAATATAATAAGACTATTTCTTTGATAATAAAATATTAAGTGTGTTCATTTAATGATCTTAGTAAATATCCCAGATACCCTAAACCCGAATCCAATATTTTTCCCACAAATATAGAGTGGAGAACAAGTGTTCCTAAATTGTAATTATCCAACTCTTATATTTAATTGGATATTATTTATCATATTCCCTTGATATAAGAGATTATTTATACTTATAATCCTTTTTAGACCATGGATTGAGGTATCGATTTTCATAATTCCCAAACAGTTTGTATTCATTGTTTTTATGTATGGATGGTTTATTAGCCAGGTATTTATTTCATTCAGAACATTGTGGGAAAAAATGTTCTCAACATGTGTAAACATTTTTTTCATTCATTAATTATATTTTCATTATCATTTCTCAATTTTTGGTTCCTTCATAATATTATAATTACATAGGGTTTGGAAACATGATACTTCATACCAATAATGATATAGTTATCTTTCCTTACATGTTTTTACACTTGCTTCATCATTTTTTTTCATTTCAAGACATGGTTATAGTGGTTGAATGTGGGGTTCATGTGTGGTTTCACAATAATTCATGTTAGGTTTACCATTTTCATCTCAAAAATAAACTCTCAATGGATCCTACATTCATAACTTGGTATGGTCCTGCTTTCCAAACGTAGGCGATCATTTGTGGTTTCCAGCCCAATCACACTTTGGAACTCACATTAGTCGATGGGATGGGAGGTCAGACTCATATCACCATTTTTTGGTTGAATTATATTCTATTCTAGGACATTCTTATTGGTTAATGATATGATGGTATATATATTTTGGAACCCATTTCATGGCTGGTTACCGAAATAAAAAGATGGAATTTTGAATCCTTTTGAGTGTAAAGTGGATCTATTAATTAGACCATCTGTATGAATATATGGTTCTATAGAAATTTCCTATTATATATTAGAAATTGGTGGCTACATATATTTTGAAGCATTATAACCATGAACTGTGTATTTTATTACCATCTGGGGAGGCGATTGGTCGTTCGATGATGGTTTTGAACCTTAATGAGTTGTCCAATGAATCCAGTTTATAAACTGAATGAAAAACTAACATTGTTCATTTATGTCCAATATTTCCTATTTAACAACATTAAAAAAGTACATCTATGAGGGAATATAGGCACCTAGTATGGAGATCGAGCCTTAGGAAGGTGTCTTGTGTATCTTGCATATAATAGGAATCAGATTCATTGTATTTCGATTTATCCATAACATGTTAATGGGTGGTGATAGAAAATTAATTCACATGGGGGTTATTTCCACATAGGATACTAATATGGTAATTCCATTGGGACTTACGTCAATGTAGATTCTCATATATGGTGGAAATCCTACCATGTCACATACTGGGGCTTACACACTGAGGTTTCCCTAGTCAAGAGAAATTTATGATGCTGATGATATGATAATTGAAAATCCCTAAGTCCATGTGAGTCATCATCATGATTAGAAACAAGTGATAGAATTTTATTATACACACCACATATAGATATGTGACTTATTCACTAGGGTAGACCTAATGGGGTGTTGGATACGGAGATCGGGCCTTAGTAAGGCATCATATGTATTCTTCCTATAGGTGGAATCAGAATCCTCATAGTTCAATTTGCTTCTTAATACACATATGGATGAGGAAGAATTTAAAACCCATCAAAGAGTTTGGGTCTCTTTAATTAGAGTGTCTGATCCATAGAGTTATTTATATCATGGTGGATTCCCATTGGAAGATATCTAAATATTCCCATCTCAAGGATAATGAGTTGGAACCATGAGTGTCCAGCTAATCATTTATATATTGCATGATGATCCCATAATACCCTTAGGATAATATAAGTATTCATTTATAACCCATTATAGACACTTCCCATTGTAATGTGGAATACACATCCAAAGTTTAATGGTTTGGGTTTCACATAGTTTGAGGGCACATACCCAACTACACATGTTGGAAATGGCCTCCATTTCTTGGGGTGTCTGTAAGAAATGTCTCGGTTTTCTACTCGAAATGTCCTATGTGTCTATCTAAAATTTCTAGGTTATAGACCTAACCCATCTAGGGTATATTATTGACATGTCCTGTGTTCCTATCTGACATGTATTGAGTGTCTTCATGGATTGTCTTGAGTGTCTTCCTGAGATAGCTGACAGGTCCCAGGTATCGTTGAATGATCCAACATGACATGTCAATGGGTTGTTGCATGAATATTATTACATTTATAGGGATAATTAAATGATAAAATAACACATGTAAATGGAATTCACGTTATAAAGGCTAACATCTAAGAGGGTTTCTTCTTGATCAGGTTGAAATGCCTTGAAGAATGTTGTGCGCCTTGCCTAACATTTCTAGAGGAACTTCCTTGACATCTCTGAAATTTCTAAGAGTTTTCACATGATCCAATTGATTGTGTTTCTTAAATATTCACATGATAAATAAAAACACCTCAAAGGGGATCACATGATCAAGTTTGACATTTGCAGATTACTTCACATGACTAGGACGACTTGTTCAGGGGAATTTACGTGAATTGGTTGGCATGTACATGGTTTGTCGAATGATTTAGAATAATTTTATGGGGAGTCTTCATGTGATTGATGAAAACACAGAAAAGGGTGTCACGTGATCATGTCTGATATGTCTATAGGACATTGAGTGACTTGGTTGATATGTCTTGAGGATGTCATGTTAATTAGATGGCTTTTCATAGTGTTCCCATATGATTCTACTAATTGTCTATGGAGTCTTCACGTGATCAGTGAAAACACATCCAGTGGTGTCACATGATCATGAAAAAATATGTATGGAGGAATCACATGACTTTGATGATATTTTTGTAGGACATAATTTGACCTGGATAACATGTTTGGAGTGTTTCATTTGACTTGGCTGACATGTCCAGGTGTTGTCGCATGGCATTCCTGACACGTCTGAAAGACAATTGTATGACTTGGTTGATGTATACAGGTTGTATCACATGACTTGGATGACATTGATGGGTGTTGCTGCATAACTATTGATTAGGTCACTCTTGTGAATGATCCTGCCTCATGAAAATCAATGTATCTATATTTTCGTAATAATTCCATATTTCTCATACATTATCATAAAAATGCCTCAATGTTCATCATCAATTAGCTAGTTTAAATGTCACATGACCCTGTAGATATGGGGAATCTCATTTTCAAAATCTATTCAGTGCACCAGAATTCTTTCACTTGGATAATTGGTTGATAAAGTTAATGTAATTTACATGTTGAGTAATCCCAGAAGTCATTCCCCATGTTTACCTAGTAGAAAACCCTTTCAATTGTGTGTCGTTCTACTATGAAAATATTTCTCTCACATATAATCTCTCATGTTTCAAATTTTCTCCATGGAATTTAAATTATAGGCATCACCAAACCCAATATATGATTCTTCCTAGGGTGTGTATGTCACATATATGGGATTAATTCATAGGAACATCATAAGTTTCACATGAACGAATCATAGGTCATAAATGCACTGATATTTTTGACACATGTTAAACAGAAACAAAGAGATCACTCTTACCTCACCATAATTATTAGATCCATTTATTTTTAAAGGGATTTTTCATATCAAATTTGACATGACAAAGGGCATTTTTATGATCAAGCTGACATGTATGGGATTTTCCATGAGATCAAGGTTCCTATCGAATAAAATTTTGGATGATCAAATTAGGTTTGATTAGGGACCTTTATGAGATGATGTTCACTCATCAGAGGGGCATCATATGAAAGAAAGTGTCACTATCCTTAACATAAGGGTGCCACCTTTTTAGATTTTATTTTAAAAATCTTATTTCTCACTCCCATCAATTGTCTTTCAGGTCATTGTGTGATCAAATAGACCTATATGAGATTCTTCACAGGTAGAAGGTGACATGTGTAACGCCCCGACCCCAGCTACCCAGAGTCGGTGCATTACTTCGTAACATTGTCATGATCACAAAAGATCAAGTCTCTAAAGACCGATTAGTTTAGTAGCCTTGGAAACACTAGATACATTCATAAGTCTTTCAATACATCAAAAAGTAAACAAACTACAATAACATGGTCTTCATAGTCCACACTCATATCCCTTTCTGACTATCCCAGCAGGTCATTCATAAAATACTTCTTCACATCCTAGAAAAAATATTAAAACATTGAAAGGGGTGAGCTTAGATGCTCAGTAAGGATAACAATATAGCGGAAGCTTTCATCAATAAACATAAACATTTTAGGCAATGTATAAGTAAAACAAAAGCCTTTTAAACTTGAACTTCAACATAATAAGGCAAAAGTAAAATGAGATAATTCCATTCACTTCTTCACATGGATATTCTACTGGTCGAATAATCACATGCAATATCAATAACCACTTTCATAATGAGGGAATGTATAATTCCAGACATTCTGAAACATTTTTTCAAGGCCTCGGCCAAGACATCTAAAATGATTAAGGCCTCGGCCAAAACCATAAATCAAATTCGGAAAGGGCCTCGGCCAATTCCACGTCTAGTTGTCTCATGAGACCTACCAATGCATCGAGGAGCTATAGCGGGCTCCACCTGTCACTTATTAAGTCCAATACATTCCTCATATGAATAGGTTTAAACATAACATAAATATTCGTATTAAAACTAGCATACGAAATGTCAAAAATTTCTCCATAAACTATGGATGGTATAAAAATAACACATCCACAGTCAAATATTTCACAAAATGTTCAATGGGAGTTTTGTATCATAAATCAATTTCAATTAAACTTAAAACCCATCAAAGGATGTTGACATGGATGAAATCAAAGCTATTTGAGAGAAATATCTCTCTTTTTTTGAAATCATTTAAATGTCCCATAATTATAAAATAATAAATTTACTTTGAAAATATTCTTATAAGCTTGTAAGGGAAGCTTCGACGAAGTTATAATGGCGGAAAATAGCCGCACCCGCCGTATAAGTTAAAAAAACATTCTTACCTTAAATTTGTCAAAAAGGTCAAAAAGTACATTGTTTGGAAAACGACGGTAAGATTCCTTTAAAAACGTATAAGGGTATAAATGACTTTAACCCATTTTCTATTTAATAGTTAAAATGTTTTGAAAGAAATTTTTAAGAAACATGGATGTGGATGATAACAAGGTCCCAGTAGATAATTATGTATAAACAACCTTGGATAATGAAGAGGTTGTGAAGTAAACCCTTACCTTGTACTTTTCCTTGGTTGGGGTAGGTTAACCTCCTGTATAATGGTGAAATAATTGTTATTAAATTATACAAGAATCATATACATTCATATGATATCATATATGATCTTTTAACATTGCTTTGTTAACAATATCATAGATTTATCGTTGTTTCGGGTGTTAACTTACTCATTTTCTTTTATATGTTTTGTTACGTAAGTCGTGTTTTTCATGGATAGGTTGTATCTTATTCATATCCAGAATGATATCATGTCCTTAAACATTATTTTTAAATCATCAAATGATAATTATACTTGAATGGATACGACGGATAATGAATCTCATCGCGTTCGTGGAGACGGTAGTCCGTACGTACGCACGAGCGACAATATCATTATTTTGATATTAAAATAATATATAATTGGATAGTATATCATATATACAGAATCATTATCATGTTATATTTTTTATTTACATGAATTACATATCATTATTATACCCATCTAAATAATAATATATTGAATAACAATTACACCACGACGTGGAGACGGTAAGCCGTACGTACGCACGTATGGTGACATGTCATTCAAATGATGGGTAGAATACTGAATATGGTTTTTCCATATTTATAATAACATCACAGTATATATAATATACTGGAGTTATAATTTTAGAATTGAAATAATAAACAAAGAGGGAGTGGAAGAAGAAAGAAACTTGAAAGAGGGTGATGAAAACGTTACCTCTTCTTCGGGTTCTTCCTTTTGATTTGATCAAAAGGACTACATAGGATGGCTTTCTGACTAAAGTAAAGTTTCTAGGATGAAGGGAGAGAAGTTGGGATAGTATTTGGGCAGATATTGGCCGAACCAAAAGGCTTTAATGTGTGAATAAGGTGGTAGAGGTGGGGGCCTTTTATAAGAGGAGAGGAGGGGCTCTTTTGGAAAGATTGAAATGTTACATTATTATACAATGCTTTTCGGATTCTAAAGGTCCCACACTCATATAATTCGTGGATAAGGTGATAAGGGTTCTAAATATACACATCCAATAGTCTTTTGGAAAAGTGTAAGCCTTGTATTTTACGTTATCTTTTCATTTTATTAAAATTGTTAAATAATGAGGTCATTGATGCATCATCATGATGTCATAAATAATTTAATTTATTTAATGTCTAAAAATTATAAAAAAATACTATGATGTAGGAAATATTTTTAGCTTTCCAATTACTATTTATAGTCAAAAATATGACTTGTATAACCCCATGTAAAAATTGTTTTAGTAAAACATTTCATGTTTGTGTCATTTTTTACTTTTACATTAAATAAAAGGTATTTATGTCATTTTCCAACTAAAGTGGCTCCATGGGGTCCCCAAGTTGACCCATGGATTTTCATGGTCGGCCATGGCATATCCAATGAGGGTAGGACATGTGTCAAGCTCATCACATATTATTAAAACATTATTTTTACCTTAAACTACACTAATTACCTCTAATCGCGATTAAGAACTTAAAAGATACTATTCACCAAAAATTATTTTAATCTCATTGAACCACATTTTACTTCTTAATGACAACCATGTATGTCGGATTTTTTAAAATCAAAGCACAGAAGTGGTAATATTTCATTTAAATGAAAAATCAGTTATTTAACTACCACTTAGTGGTTTCACTATTCATCAAAAATTGAAGTTTTTCAGAACAATGCCAAAATTTCACCCTAAGCTATAATTGATATTCCGAATTCAAAAATGATGTCTATTTTAAAAAATTCCAAACATATAAGTTGCATTAATTAATTTTATAATTAATTCCCGCTGTCACAACAAATAGCGTGTTTTTAATAAACAATTTATATCAAAAGATTGACAATTATTCATGCCCAATTTCAATGTTAAGTTAATTCTAATTACCACCATTGGATAAAATGGTAAAAATATATTCTAATTATACTATAAATCCACTCAATAGTATAATTTATCACTATGAATTATTTTGATTAAAAAAGTTGTTTTTAAGTATTTTTCACTATTCATAAAATATTAGAAGTTCTCAGAAAAATACCAAAAATTCAACATAGGATAATTTTGATATTCCGAATCCAAAAATGAAGTCCATTTTGAAATATAAAATTTCTATAATTTTAAAAATTGGTTATTACTATTCATAACGGCTACTTTGATTAGTCACGGTGTTTTAGAACTCGAAGTTGCGTACAATGCAAGCTATTGCATTATTGAATGAGAAGTGTATCGTGGAAGCTCGGCATGTTACATTCTCCCCTCCTTCAATAAATTTCGTCCTCGCAATTTGAAATTTTTCTTTGAAAATAAAAGGTTGAAAAGAGAAAATACCTTTGTGGAAAACCCACATAGGAAAATAAGATTAATAAAATTTAGCCTCAATAAGAGGGAAAGGGAAATGAAAAAGTCACCACCCAATTATGATCTTGATTAGGAGAACATTGGTGGAAATTAGAGACATATAATTGGAGGAAAAACGTAAATATTTGTAGGGAGTGATTGAGGTCATCAATTACAATCAACTGTCAAATTGAGGGCCTCAGAGCCTTCAATCTATGTTGATTTAAAATATCATCAGTTCAACAAGACATAAGGTATTAGGATAACACATTTTTTTGTTTTAATATCCCTTTACTAAAGTTTAAGAATTAATTTATTCATTGAATAAGAGATAGGTATATATATATTTATGCTTGACAATTAGAGTTTCAACCTTTAACTCATCTTTCACTCAAAAAGATAATAGAACTCAAAAATATTATACTTATCCTAATTGTATAAGGTTCCAAATGTTAACACATACCATTTAGATTAGTAAAATTATTTTTTAATAACCAGGGACTTCCTGTAGGCTAGTGGTAGGAAATAAAGGCCTGTCGCACTATGATTGTGGGTTCGATTCCTGCAACTTTGTCCGACGCGACGGGTTATGCCCCACCCTGCAGGTTGTCCTTTTCCTAAAACTATAGTATTATAATATTCCAAAAATAATCTTCATAAATTTTTTAACCTTAAACAATACTATCCAAAGATCAACTTAATCCACTCTAACCTCTATAGTTATCCAAAATACCTCTTTCCAGACTTTCTCTATAAGGTCTCTTAATTCCAAAATCAATTTATCAGATTCCCCAAACAAATTAAAGTTTCTCTTTTTGTCACATACTAAAAATATGATTACCTTCATCATATTAAAACCTTACTGAAATCAACAAGTACTGCAGTACAATCCTTATATATATATATATATCACATTATTCTAATAACCAGAATATAATCCATGAGTCCAAAAGCACCAATACATTAATTATTCTGCTTCAACTGTAGTAACAGCATAAGATTTTCATTGATCCCTTGGCCTTTTCTGAGGAAAGTTTCCTTGACGCTTAGGACATTCATTTGCATAATTCACCATTTCCCTACAACTGTAGCATTCAAAATTGATGGTCTCTTTCTTTCCCTTGCAATCACGCGTCTGGTGACCTTTTTCTCCACATTTATAACAAACTCCCATTCCTTTTAGGCAAGTACCAGGGTGATTCTTCCCACAATTATCACATAATGGAAAATCCTTCTTTCCCTTTTCCCCTTTATCTGTCTCTTGTTCCACCATTCTCTTCTTCTCTTGCTTTACTTTGTTGTCATAAGACTTAGAGAATTCCTTTTTTGTCTTGATATCACATGAGACAATATCTTCGTATGTTGAGAACGATTGTGATACTAAAGCTCGACGGAGAAATGGTTTTAACCCATCAAAGAAATGATCAATCTTACCTCTTGGGTTACGTATACAATCTACAGCATACCTCGCTAACCTTGTAAAGTTGGCCTCATACTTTGCGACATTCTCATCCTCCTTTTTTTTCAGACTCAGAAATTGCCTTTCCATATCTGCTTTATGGTCATGAGGAAAGTATTTTTCTAAGAAAAGATCTTTGAACTCCTTCCATTCCATATTCAATACGTCATCATCTTCCTTTGTGTTTTGAATTAGCGACCACCACTAATCGGCATCTCCAGTGAGGCGGTAAACTACCATGACAACCTTCTCCCTTTCGCTACTCCCCAAGGCATGGAATATTTTCTCTAAGGAGTTTATCCATTGCTCAGCTACTAATGGATTTTTACCCCCATTAAATGTTGGCAGTTGTTGCCTCATGAAGCGGTCTAACATTTATCCTCCACGTTGTGGATCAGGGTGATCCATACGAGTAAGGTTATTATTCATAACTTGAGTGAGTTGTCCCAATATGGTAATAAGTTGATCAGCACCAGTTGTATCTCCAGATCCACAATAATTATCTTGATCAGGAGGGAAATCCCTACACGGAGTGCATGCATTGATACGGTTTCCATTCCTTCCACTAGGTACCATTTCTAAACAATGGAATAAACTAGATTAGTTTATGAAATAAAATACATAATTCCGTACATATAAAATACTTAACATCAATTGAACTATTTATGGATATAATCCATAATCATAAAAGGGTTTTCTTTGAGGAAGTATATACTCATAACCGTTCATAGTGGTTTGTAAAGAAAACGAGAATTATCCTAAGCATATCCCCCGGGAGTGTCGTAACCAAGAGTGCAGCAAGGCCCGTTGTCGTGCACCAGTTCCCGTTCGAGTCTAGCTCAAAGCGGTGTTTTCAGGTTTTACCCCTAGGTACATCTGGGCCAATGCCGCCTCTACCTGCTCGTATCCAGACAGGGATGTATTGCTCGGAAAACTCAAAAAATCTCTACAATAACAAAATTCTAGGAAGTTATTCTATACTAATCCTCAAAGTCTATCTTTGGGATATGTGCTCTAATCAGAGTTTATCTAAATCTAGCTTCCAAGGTTAGTACTAAACCGCCTCTGATACCAAATGTAACACCCCAACCCCAGCTACCCAGAGTCGGTGCATTACTTCATAACATTGGCATGATCACAAAAGATCAAGTCTCGAAAGACCTATTATTTTAGTATCCTTCTAAACACTAGATACATTCATAAGTCTTTCATTACATCAAAACGTAAACAAACTACAATAACATGGTCTTCATAGTCCACACTCATATCCCTTTCTGACTATCCCTGCAGGTCATTCATAAAATACTTCTTCACATCCTGGAAAAAATATTAAAACATTGAAAGGGGTGAGCTCAGATGCTCAGTAAGGATAACAATATAGCGGAAGATTTCATCAATAAACATAAACATTTAAGGCAATGTATAACTAAAAAAAATCCTTTTAAACTTGAACTTCAACATAATATGGAAAAAGTAAAATGAGATAATTCCATTCACTTCTTCACATGGATATTCTACTGGTCGAATAATCACATGCAATATCAATAACCACTTTCATAATGAGGGAATGTATAATGCTAGACATTCTGAAACATTTTGTTAAGGCCTCGGCCAAGACGTCTAAAATGATTAAGGCCTCGGCCAAAACCATAAATCAAATTGGGAAAGGGCCTCGACCAATTCCACGTCTAGTTGTCTCATGAGACCTACCGATGCATCTAGGAGCTATAGCGGGCTCCACCCGTCACTTATTAAGTCCAATACATTCCTCATATGAATAGGTTTAAACATAACATAAATATTCGTATTAAAACTAGCATACGAAACATCAAAAATTTCTCCATAAACTATGTATGGTATAAAAATAACACATCCACAGTCAAATATTTCACAAAATTTTCAATGGGAGTTTTGTATCATAAATCAATTTCAATTAAACTTAAAACCCATCAAAGGATGTTGACATGGATGAAATCAAAGCTATTTGAGAGAAATATCTCTCTTTTTTGGAAATCATTTAAAAGTCCCATAATTATAAAATAATACATTTACTTTGAAAATATTCTTATAAGCTTGTAAGGGAAGCTTCGATGAAGTGATAATGGCGGAAAATAGTCGCACCCGCCGTATAAGTTAAAAAAACATTCTTACCTTAAATTTGTCAAAAAGGTCAAAAAGTCCATTATTTGGAAAACGACGGTAAGATTCCTTTCAAAAACATATAAGGGTATAAATTAATTTAACCCATTTTCCATTTAATAGTAAAAATGTTTTGAAATACATTTTTAAGAAACATGGATGTGGATGATAACGAGGTCCCAATAGATAATTATGTATAAACAACCTTGGATAATGATGAGGTTGTGAAGTAAACCCTTACCTTGTACTTTTCCTTGGTTGGGGTAGGTTAAACTCCTGTATAATGGTGAAATAATTGTTATTAAATTATACAATAATCATATACATTCATATGATATCATATATGATCTGTTAACATTGCTTTGTTAACAATTTCTTAGATTTATCATTGTTTCGGGTGTTAACTTACTCGTTTTATTTTATATGTTTTGTTATGTAAGTCGTGTTTTTCATGGATAGGTTGTATCTTATTCATATCCATAATGATATCATATCCTTAAACATTATTTTTAAATCATCAAATGATAATTATACTTGAATGGATACGACGGATAATGAATCTCATCGCGTTCGTGGAGACGGTAGTCCGTACGTACGCACGTGTGACAATATCATTATTTTGATATTAAAATAATATATAATTGGATAGTATATCATATATAAATAATCCATATCATGTTATATTTATTATTTACATGAATTAAATATCATTATTATACCCATCTAAATAATAATATATTGAATAACAATTACACCACGACGTGGAGACGGTAAGCCGTACGTATGCACGTATGGTGACATGTCATTCAAATGATGGGTAGAATACTGAATATGGTAGTTACATATTTATAATAACATCAAAGTATATAGAAGATACTGGAGTTATAATTTTAGAATTGAAATAATAAACAAAGAGGGAGTGGAAGAAGAAAGAAACTTGAAAGAGGGTGATGAAAACGTTACCTCTTCTTCGGGTTCTTCCTTTTGATTTGATCAAAAGGACTACATAGGATGGATTTATGACTAAAGTAAAGATTCTAGGATGAAGGTAGAGAAGTTGGGAGAGTATTTGGTCAGAGTTTGGCCGAACCAAAAGGCTTGAAAGTGTGAATAATGTGGTAGAGGTGGGGGCCTTTTATAAGAGGAGAGGAGGGGCTCTTTTGGAAAGATTGAAATGTTACATTATTATACAATGCTTTTCGGATTCTAAATGTCCCACACTTATATAATTCGTGGATAAGGTGATAAGGGTTCGAAATATACACATACAATAGTCTTTGGACAAGTGTAAGCCTTGGATTTTACATTATCTTTTCATTTTATTAAAATCGTTAAATAATGAGGTCATCGCTGCATCATCATGATGTCATAAATAATTTAATTTATTTAATGTCTAAAAATTATAAAAAAATGCTATGATGTAGGAAATATTTTTATCTTTCCAATGACTATTTATAGTAAAAAATATGACTTGTATAACCCCATGTAAAATTTTTTTTAGTAAAACATTTCATGTTTGTGTCATTTTTTACTTTTACATTAAATAAAAGGTATTTATGTCATTTTCCAACTAAAGTGGCTCCATGGGGTCCCCAAGTTGACCCATGTATTGTCTTTGTCGGACATGGAACATCCAATGAGGGTAGGACATGTTTCAAGATCATCTCATATTATTAAAACATTATTTTTACCTTAAACTACACTAATTACCTCTAATCGCGATTAAGAACTTAAAAGATAATATTCACCAAAAATTATTTTAATCTCATTGAACCACATTTTACTTCTTAATGACAACCATGTATGTCGGATTTTTTAAAATCAAAGCACAGAAGTGGTAATATTTCACTTAAATGAAAAATCAGTTATTTAACTACCACTTAGTGGTTTCACTATTCATCAAAAATTGAAGTTTTTCAGAACAATGCCAAATTTCACCATAAGATATAATTGATATTCCAAATTCAAAAATGATGTATATTTTAAAAAATTCCAAACATATAAGTTGCATTAATTAATTTTATAATTAATTTCCACTGTCACAACAAATAGCATGTTTTTAAGAAACAATTTATATCAAAAGATTGACAATTATTCATGCCCAATTTCAATGTTAAGTCAATTCTAATGACCACCATTGGATAAAATGGTAAAAATATATTCTAATTATACTCTAAAACCACTCAATAGTATAATTTATCACTATAAATTATTTTGATTAAAAAAGTTGTTTTTAAGTATTTTTCACTATTCATAAAAAATTAGAAGTTCTCAGAAAAATACCAAAAATTCAACATAGGCTAATTTTGATATTACGAATCCAAAAATGAAGTCCATTTTGAAATATAAAATTTCTATAATTTTAAAAAGTGGTTATTACTATTCATAACGGCTACTTTGATTAGTCGCGGTGTTTTAGAACTCGAAGTTGCGTACAATGCAAGCTATTGCATTATTGAATGAGAAGCGTATCGTGGAAGATCGGGGTGTTACAACATGTCCAATGGAATTCATGTGATGTGGTTGTGTTTTATGTTTGTATTTAATGTGATCAATGTACTGATAATGTGGACAACATCGACCCTTTGCATGAAAAATATTTTAACTTCCTTTCGAATGAGGCTTCTGCCTTTTCTAGCTTTTTATTTGATATTTTACAAGACCATAAAATTTTTTCCTTTTGTTTTAAATTTAAGAATTATTGATACCCTACATTGCTTATAACTATTACATTATTTTTAATATAAATTACGCAATATAATTACAAATCAATGATCTAAAGGTTTAGTGGCTTGGAAAAATTAGGCTCATATATGAATTTTACATAATAAAACATAAATATTATTTAATTGCTCATTCTCTAGAATTTTATTAACCCTTGTGTTCCCCTTAGAAAAAATAATAACAAAAGTATATACATCATAGAAATGGGTGAGCTTAATTAATTTTTAGAGGATAAATAAAGGACATAAATTAGTATAACAAGAGTGATAATAATAATAATCATCATATCATAAGCATAGGATCATAATAAAAATCATGATGGAAACATGTGATAAAATAATAGAATGTGGCAATTCATAAAAATAAAACAGAATTTCTTAGTCATAAAATACCTCACATAGTTGTGAACAAAGAAAAAATCATGTTCTCGCATAACATATGTGAATAATCACAATATAATCATAGTGAACAATTACAACATAATGATCATGGATAATAAATATCATATAATGAGATAAATCACATTACCCAACTAATTGGAGGTATATATAATACTGAACCCACCCAACACATCATAATATTTAAATAATCATGCTTTCAACATAGAATGTATTACAATCATAGTTATGAATTAAACCATAGAAAGGAAATGGTTTTTAGATATTTAATTCCTAATGACTTCATGAAAATATTGGTATTTCGAAATGAAAAAGGTAACCACATATTTGGTATAATAATTATAATTCATGATCTAAAAAGAAAAGACTCAATAATAGTTAAAGACATGTTTTGAAAAGATGGGTTCTTATGTAAAGTATTAGTAGTTTTCATAAAATCAAGTAGGAAACATGTATATTATTTAAAAGGAAAAGGTAAGAATAAAGAAATTTAATTTTGAGAATATTAAATGAATATTCATACTAAAATAGTTGTGAAATAGGGAAACCCCAAAGAAATGGAGTTACGTTCGAGAATCCCCATACCATAATCCCAGAATTATTTCATTGTTTTCCTACCTCCTAAATAATAAAATGTTTTTTTGAAACATTAAAATAGAAGTTTATTATATACATTTCTAAAACATTTTATCAATTATAATAATTTGATAATATTTCTTAATTTCTGTTGATGAAATTAAAGTGTATTTATGTCATGTTTTTGTTTAAAATTTCCCTTTTCTCTTTGATGTCTCGATTTTAGTAAATGTAAGTTATACATTAGTATATTTAATTATAGAAGATTATAGTTAATATAATTACATTTTCATATATAATTTACAATTTATAATTTCCATCCATGATGTGGGTTATATATGTTGACAATGTAATTTCCCTGTAAGTGGTCAACTGATCTTTGACGGGACATTTTCAGGAATGCAGGAAGGTGAATATTAATATATATATATATACATATTTATATTGTATTTTGATAATTAAAGTTGGTTAAAATAATTAATATAATGTTCAATTACTACCTAATTAATTATTTTATGTTTTTTTAAAGGTTTGGTGTAAAAATAAAGAGAAGGGGGAGAATAAATAAAAAATAGAGAGGAATGGATAATAAAATACTTAATCATTATTATAGATTCTCTTTTACAAGACTATAAATCTTTATTGGTTGGAGTTGGATTACTCTATAATGTATCTATGTATTCTGTCAGACTTGATATTGAGTATTTTCGTAGATATTAGGATTTTAAATGGGGTTGAGGAGTGGTTTTCCAAGGGAAGTGAGATGGGTTACTTATACAAGAGGAGAGAGGAATTTTTAGAATAAAATATTGAATAATATAATATATAAAAGGTAGAACATTTATTAGTGAATTTTCAAAATTAAAAATCATTTATTTATACAATATAATTTGATCGAGGCTTTAATTCGTCTTTATAATTCAAATTCATTACATTATTAAAAACGAAAGTGGAATGAATGAATATTGTAATTTTAAGGAATCACTTCTAACTTTAGGTTTTAGAATGTTATTTTTAGGTTTGTAAATTAATTGTATTTTATTTTAATGATTAATTTATGAAATAAAATATATGATGTCCAAACATCATATTCTAGAATGGATTAGGCAACCATTATATCATCTATTATGTAATTTAGGATACATCAGTTTTGTGAAATACTTTATTTTTACTATTCACTAAAAATTGAATTATTTTAGAAAATTACCAAAAAAAATATCTTTGGATAATGCAGACATTCTGATTTTACAAATCATATTCATTTTATCAAAATAATCAAAAATATTTATTTTAAATTTTAAATTTAAAAATAATGATTTTTACAAAATACATTAAAATACAATTCATTAATAATGTGCTTCTATTTTCTATGAGTATTTTTAATCATGATATTTTTTTTAGAATTATAGAATTTATATTTACTTAAATTATTCATGAAAAAAAATATTTATATTATAATTTATTATATTGAGGTAAAATTACTATTCCAACGGTAGGGTTACTATTCATAATAGTTGTGTCACTATTCTCAGTAGTCAAGATACTATTCCAATGTTCACATTACATCCTCTAAATACATATATATTCCTTTACATAATATTTAACTCACTTGCTTTCAAATTTCTATATTTCTATTTTCTAATATTTTGATTGCTTAGATAATATTTTTTTCATTCTATAGTGTTATTCGTGGGAGGGATAATTCTATAATAATAGGGTGATCCATACATTCTCATTTTATATTTTATATTTTATATTTTTTCCCTTGTAATATTTGGTGTTTTATTAGGCTCATAAATTTATTAATTTAATTATTAATGGAATAGAGACTTGTTGTTTTCTCGATGTGTTATATTTGTATAATAATGTGTAATATAAATGAAAATTATTTAAAGAAGAAAATATCATTTATAAATAGTAGGTCATTACATTTTTACCCCATTAAAAATTTAATCCCTGGAATTCCAACTCATATTATCAGCTGAGAATATGTTATGGTACTTCTTTTTCATTGTTTCCTATGGTTCTCATATTGCCTCTCATTATTTACGGCCCATCCACAACACCATGACAAGGAGAGTTATCTTGTTATGTAGAATGTTTCTATAAAGTTTGTGATCTTCAATGGTCGATATTCATATGACATATCATTATCTAGTTGTACCACCTGTGGATTTAGTACAAGCAAGGGGTATCAGGTATGTACTTCCCCAGGAGTGATATGTGGAACTTTTCAAGAACATGAGACATACTTGGTGGAAGTGAAAGTTGTTAGGCTGGATATCTTATACAGTAAAGGATATCAATAGGGGTATTGTATGTTGGGATAATCTTACATTTTGTTCCAAACCACATGACTCTCTTCTATGGTGATATTCAAATGAAAACGTTGTCTCTAACATCAAACACCATGTCATGTCAACAATTGCTTGAATAGCCTGTTTTCCAGATTTGACCATCTTTTTTATGTTGTTGAATTGCATAAAATTACTCTATCATCTCTTGAAAAAGATAAGGTCCAAGTATCTTTTCCCCCAAATTCATCCCAACATGTTGGAGTTCTAAATTTCTTCCCATAGAGAGATTTATGAGGAGACATTTGAATACATGAGTGGAAGCTATTTTTATATGAGAACCTAACAAATAAGAGTTGTTGATCCTTTACACCATTAAATTCCATTGAGCAGTCTCTTAGAATGTCCTCAACCATCTAAATAGTCCTTTTATATTGTCCAATAGTATGGGGGTTATAGGTTAAGCTAAAATTTAACTCAGTAACCAAATCGTGTTTAATACTTCTCTATAATTTAGATGTGAACGTTGGATCATGATTAGAGATGATCAAAAGTGGTACCCCATGATGCGTCACCACTTTCTTTTAGGTATATATTTTAATTTTTTTCAAGGGAGTTATCTTCCCAAATTGTGGTAAGGTGGGTAGTCTTGGTGAGTCGATCCACCACAACCCATTTCACATTGATTCCATCTCATGTTTTCTAAAGACCAATGACAACGTCTATAATGAGACTCTCCCCTTTACACATTGGTATATGAAATGGTTTCATCATCCCTTTGGACTTAAATCACTATACATTAACATGATGACATACCAAAAATGGTGATATATGCTCCACAATTTCCTTATTCATGTTGTCCCACTAGAAGTGTTCTCAAAGATCATGGTACATCATAGTTCTTCTAGAATGGATGGAAAAATATGATCTATGTATATTATCCAACAGCTCCTTCTTTGTCTCAGGAGATGAAAGAACAAAAAACCTAATTCCAAAAAAAATCACACCATTATCATCGAGTGGAACTCATTTAGTATCACTTCCATTACAGCTTTAAATTTATTTTGTTTCTCTAGATCATCACTTTATACCACATTGATCTAATCTAGGATATATGGTTGGGAAATCATTTGGTAAAGGTTGGATGTATTTACTACTATTATTATTTCCAAATTAATTATTTAAATATCCCTAATGAGAGGATCTTTCAAAATCCGCATCACGGATAAAGTATCAAGTTCATTTTTACTAATTTCATCAACTAATTTATTTTCATTTCGCAAATGGTAGTGAATAGAGAAATAGTTGTCCTTTATTAGAAACAACGATCTTCATTGATTCACATTGAGATCCTTTAGTGTGAATATATAATTCAGAATATTTTGATCAGTATATATATCATTCTTTTCACCGTAGAGGTAGTTCATCAAAATCTTTATATAAAATATCACAAATTCTAACTTGAGACGATGCATTGAGAAGTTATTCTCAAGGATCTTCAACAATTATGATGTGTGGGATATCCCTTTATCATTCTACATGTTTACACAACCCAATAATTTCTTTGAAGCAACACTTTATAT
Organism: Viscum album; assembly: GCA_963277665.1. Lineage (NCBI taxonomy): Eukaryota > Viridiplantae > Streptophyta > Magnoliopsida > Santalales > Viscaceae > Viscum > Viscum album. Next base: position 1,643,361,042 of record OY728127.1, on the reverse strand, counting down.
CATAAAACCTTCTCCCCTCTATTGGTAGTATTAGTATAGGTGTACTGAATTTCATCTTATTGAGATCTTTGAAGCATTCATCACATTATTCTATCTAGATATACATTAAACCTTCTCATATTAAAATATTTAGTGACATACAAAATCATGATAATATTTTCACAAAGCATCAGTATTAAGAAGCTAATCAATGAAAAATACAAATTTTTCTGACAGAAGTGTGTCTTGGTCATTCTTTAATTTCCTTTATCATTGATGTTTCCACGAAAATTCCCTCACTTATGATCACATGCCCCAAGAATATGTCTTGATACATCCAACAGTCACACATGCAAAACACAGTATACATTGTTTCCATAATTTCACTAGCATATTCTTTATATTCTCATTAGGTTACTCTATTATCATAGGATAAATGATAATATAGTCGATAAAAACTACCAAAAATTAATCGATGTAGTATCTAGTGACTCTATTCATCAAATCTGTAAATATTTCATGGGTATTAGTATGTTCAAATGACATCACTATGAACTCATAGTTCCCATACCTTGTATGGAAATCAGTGTTCTGAATATATTCCTTCATTACCTTCAGTTAACGATATATAAAATGAATATCCTCCTTTTTGAAGTACTAATCTCTTCATAGTTGATCAAACTAGTTATCAATCCTTGGAATATGAAACTTTTTCTTTATAGTAATCTTGTGGTAATCCCAATAATCAAAACACCTCCACATTGATCCATCCTTTATCATAACAAATTTTATTTGATAATGATAAGGTGATCCACTAGGTTGTATGAAACCTTTTTATATATTATCTTGTATCTTCTTCTTTAACTCCTACAGTTAGATCAGTTCCATCCTATAGGGGAATTTTGATATAGGAGTATCTTTGGGTATGATATCTATTGATAACTCTAACTTGTAATCTGAGTGATGTTTGGGTAAATCTTCCTAAAAAATATAAGTATATTATAAAATAGTGTGAATTTTATCTAGGTTGATACTTTCCATTGTCTCATCCATTTGTGAAATGTATGATAAATCACAGGGAATCAAAATCCTCAACGTTGAGGGATTATTCAATGGAGATTCATGATATTCATTGAATTTGTATACGAACATTGTATGGATCACAATTTCAAAGTAGATTTACTTTTCTCAATAGTTGATGTGTGATATATATAATGAGAGAAAATCCTTGGCCAGTATTGTGTCAAATTCAACCAAGGGATGTATTACAGTATTCACTGGAAGAATTTTTCCAAATATGCCAACATCAAAAGACTCCAACAATTGTTTTGTAATGATTCCAGCACTACATTTGGTTAATGTTTTATTTACTTCAAGGAGTCAAGTCATTGATTAAATAATTATAGAAAACCTTCATGATATAAAGGAATTCATACAACCATAATAAAATAAATCATTTTCATTATTGAGATAATAGGATGTGTACCTTTTACATCATCATTTTCATGTTCCACTTCATCATTAGTGATGGAATAATCTTTCCCTTTATTATTTGGATTTTATGGTTGTTGATGCTAATTACACTCAATGACCCATAGTTTAGTGTACTGGAATTCATAGTGCCCTTTCTCCCAATAGTTATATCATTGAACCATAAGTTGCGTATTTAGAGTCCCCATCATTTCCTCCATAATGTTTGTTGTATTATTCATGTATCTTTGAAATTCATGAGGATGGTTTCCTTCTCTCCTACACTAAAATAATTTCCCCCTCCATTTGAAACAATTCCCATTATGATTCTTTCAAAAAATTTGACATGTGGTGTAATAACCTGGACATTCTGTGAATTAATTTTTTAAATACATGGGAGTTTTACGATTCCGTAGTTTCTAATGGTGCCTGATTCCGAGTCCCGGTGTGCCCGAAATAATTTTCTGAAGTTTTGTTCATGTATGTTCAGTAAACGTATGTGTGGGATTTTATATCTTTCGAACTGGTGCTCGGAATTGAAATATGAGGGCATCGTTGAACATGCAGCACCAGTATTCACTTAAGGAGATCTTCACCGTAGTTGTCTTTTATTGAGATTGGAAGTTCATTTTCGGGGTTTCTAAATAAATTAAATAAAAATATGTATATCAAATTTTTATTTGAGTGGTGCCCACCCGCGCATAACCTCCCATGGGAGGATATTATGTGGTGGAGCCCACACTGGCTCAAACCCCCTTAGACCCCCTTTAACCCCTTTAGTTCCCCATTAATGGTGGAAAAACCTTGATCTACCCCTTAATGGTGCCAAACCTCTCTTCATTAATTGAAACTCTCCACCTCCGTTGTTTGAATTTTGAACCCATTCCTCCACATTTAATTAATTTATTTGTCACATTTAATTAAGGACCACTCTTGTGTCGTTGTTCCATAAAAATAATATAGAACTATCTCTATTATTTTGGATAGCTTACTTTGGTGGAGCCTTGGAGAAATAGAGATAGCATCTTCTCCAATGAAGAACGCCTGTCTCCACCGAGGAATGACGATGATGTCTTCTCCCTTTTCGACCGGGGAAATAAAGGGAAGACGCCTCCCACGAAGAACATTGCCAACGACGACGTTATCTCCTCTCGACGTCAACGGACTGACGCCGACTTCTCATGACTCTACCGAGTGAAAGACGATTACAGGGTAGGAGGATTTTATTATTTTAATGTATGAAGTATACCCTTTTTCTTCAAAGATTATTTTGGTTCAATGGTGGCCTTTTGTTATCATCTAATGCAGAGGGTGTGGGTGGAAAAAACACGGCCTGAAAACCCAATGTTCTATTTTTGTTTGGTTGAAGAAAGAGGCGGAGCTGGTAGCCCCCCCCCCCCCACACACGGGCCGCCCTTCGGCCGGGACTCCACGGCCGGGCCGCCCTTCGGCTGGGCCGCCCCTCCATCGGGCCACCCCTCTGTCGGGCCGCTCCGCGGCCGGGCTGCCCTCACATCTGGTTGCGCCTTCTGGCCAGGTCATGCCTTTGGATTAGGCCGCACCTTCGTGCTAAGCCAACCACTCAGATCGGGACCCACCCGCAAACCGGGTTAGACCCTGGTTCGTACTGGGTCGGGCCGGGTCGGTCCGACTGGGTCGGACCGGACCCGAACCCACTACGGCCATTTACACCTTTTATCCCGCATCTTGGGATACAGGTGTCTGAACGACAAACCAACTACGGTGATGGAATTCTTGGAATGAGATGATTCTTTTGGAATACTCCACTTGAGGTTTTGACGTAGTTGGGGAACAGTCAGGTTGGTATGAGCCTAAAAATCAACCGAGCCCCTAGAACGGAAATGCCAATAACTCACAGACCAGACATCTGATTGACGTACCATCAATTTTGTTGGATTCCATATGATAATATGGAACCATGGGATAAATCAACTCAGGAATTTTTTATAGTTGATGTATCATCATTTGGACTGAGAAGTATACCCTCCCGGAATCGAGCGTGCTGTGTGCAGGAACCCTAGGGCTGGTTGCAACGATACTGTACTGAAATCCTCCATGGGTTCAACAGTGATGAAAACTATACCTGAATCCTCTGTGGGTTTGACAGTGATTACTACTTTACCAAGATCCTCCATGGGTCTGACAGTTCTGTCTTTTGTTCCTGTATACTGTGTGGTTCCGACAGTATAACTTGCCATGTATCCTGTGTCGGTCCGACAGCTTAGCTGGTCCTGTATCCTGTTTGGGTCTGACAGCTTAGATGAATCAGTGACTACATCTGATCATCTCTATCACTCTACAAAATATGTATACCTGTTTGAGTTGAGTTATGTCTTTAAACCATTATCATTGTGGTGAATGACTTTACTTCCTTTGTGGAATTCTTTGTGCTTGGACTCGAGAGTTGGAGTCGTACTGTGATTGATAACTTAGGTATATGTATGGGAATATACCTAAGTAGGTATGGTTGATACTTCATGATTGTATCTTTCTTCTGTGATTTATCCTTTGTGGATTCTAGGAGACCTTCGGTGGTCTCGGGGTTCACTACTGAGTATTGTTATACTCACCCATGCACGGGCTTCGCCCTCACCTTTTTGTGTTCTATGTAGACGACATTCATCAGTGATCGAGGCTGAGGGTGACTGATAAGAGGCTTCTCGGAGTTGGACTAGACGAGACGTACCTTAGGGACGAGTGTTCAAGTTCTATACCTACCCTTCATGTAGGATTCACCGGTGGACAATCCAGGAGCTGTTTTTCCCCATTTTACTTGTACTTGTACTTGTTGTTCAGTTGGGTTTGTATTCTGGACCACTTACTTTCAACACCCTTTTCTTTTCTATATAAGTAATTTTTGCTTCTATTATGTGTGTTCAGTCTGTGTGTTATAGGTTTAAAGGCAATGTCTTCCCTTTCTTATCAGGGATTCGCCTTTGGTGCTAGTCTCCAGCCCCTGGCCTATGGAAGACGGGCTTGGGGTAGTCACAGCACGGGCCCCAAGGACGGGTCGTGACATGTGGGTTGTTGGATCCTCTTTCATAATTTTTAATTTGTCCCACCATCTTGAAACTCAATTATTCTATTCTTATCTCCATAACTATTGGGCCATTTTATGAACTGTATCTATACTTCGGGAGTGCATCAAACCACTTATTCATAAAACCCAAATTCTTGAATAGATAGAGCCTTTTGAAGGTGTGGTTTTATACCACTAAAGAATCTTTCTATTTTTCTATCATTATTGATAACCAAATATAAGGGGTATTTTGAAATAATTTTAATGTTTTAATCATAATATATGAGAGATTAACCTTCCTTTTTCTTCAGTTCTATGAATTATCTCTCAATCTTTTTTTGTAGATTTCGATGGAAGTACATAGTAAGAAATATTTTCTTATGTATTACCACTCAATCTCTTTTATTTTATCTTTTGTTTGGGTTTACTTTATCAATGACCCCCATTGATCGGATTCTCTATCTAAATAATAAAACACAAGAGGCATCATCTACTTCTCAAGAAAATGGGTCACTAAAAATATCATCTCCATTGAGTCAACCCATTATTCTGCAACAAGTGGATCAGAAGTTCCATTAAATTCTGATGGTCATTGCAGCATAAAGGAATCAATGTATAATTTATACTTATGGGTTGAAGGTTTTTATTCCGTATTTCTTAAGCTTTTATTCCTAGAATGAGAAAATTAGTTGTTCATTGAATTGATGTTTTTAAATTCACCACCCATGGAATTGGGGATTTCATTCATACAATCATTACATTTTCCCTCACATGGTTTTTTGGCCTCGTTTTTCATAGTTCAATTCATTTTCAATAATATAAATGGTTTTATCAATTAATAATTCTTGAAAATCATGAATAAATACTATATTCTTTTGGGAAAAAATCTTTAAAGCCATATATTTTGGGATCCCAAGGTTTTTTCATTTAAAATAATATTATTCTAATTCATTTTACCTATACATAGGATTATACATATTTTTTCACTATTGTATTATTATACTAACTCTAAAATTAACTAATTTTTACTCTGATATCAAAAATAGAAACCCTATATTTTCTTACATGAACATTACATTATTTTGATAATAAATAACATAATAGTGTTACAAATCCAAGATCCAACAGTTTAATGTCTTGGGAAAATTAGGCTCATAAAACAATTTGCATAATCAAAAAATATATTTAATTCCTTATTCTCTACCTTTTTATTAGCCCTCGTTTTCTCTATAGTACTTGTAATCACTTGAGGATATACCTTAAATAAAGGGGTGTGCTAAAGCCAAGTAAGTGGATTGATAAAGGACATCAGTCAATATAACATGGTTGAAAATAATAATAATCACCATATCATAAGAAAATAATCGTCTTCAATATCATGAGGGATATCTGTGATAAAGGAAAATAATGTGGAAATTCATAAATATGAAACATCATGTCCTAGTGGGGAAACCATACATACTTGAGAACAAATCCATCATCATATTCACACATAAAATATGTGCATAACCATAAGATCAATTTTGTGAACAAAGATAGAATCATGTTCACACGTAATAAACATAATCTCCTGAGATACATCACATTAACCAATGAAGTTGAGGGATATATAATTAAATTCCCTCCTATCACACCATAATATTTACATAATCATGCATTCCACATAGAATATATTACAATCATAGTAATGAAATAACCCATAGAAATGAATGGGTTTCTTAAGGATTTCAAAAATCAAAATTTCAGGAATAACTTGGGTTTCCCATATGAAAAATCAAAATTTATATTTTATATAATAATTGTAATTCTTGATATGAAAAGAAACATCTCATTATGAGTCAATGATGTGTTTTTCAAATAATGTTTCATTTGGAAAATGTATGTTGTTTTCATAAAATCAATTAGGAAAAATGTATTTTCCAAAAAAGAAAAAGGTAAGAATAATGAAATTTTATTTAAGTAATATTAATGGAATTCTCATATTGAAATTAGTGTGGAAGAGGGAAAACCAAAGGAAATGGAGTTGGGATCGAGAATCCCCTTAACATAATTCCGCCTTATTTTATCATTTTTCCACATCCTAAATAATAAAAATATAATTATTAAAAAATTTATCCCATAGTTTTTTATATTAATTTATGAAACTATTTTCAAATTATAATCATTGGATTATATTTATTAAATTATATTTAGGAAATTGAAGAGTTTTTATGAGATGTTTTTCTAAAAAAATTATTTTTTTCCGTGATTTTTATATTTTCTTAAATGTAATTTATAAATTTGTATAATTAATTCTTGAAGATTATAATTTATATAATTATATGTTTAAAAATTATATATAGTTTATAAATTCCATTAATGGTTATGTTTATTTGTGTTGATTTGGAAATGTTCTGTAGTCGGTTTACCGACCTTTGACGAGACATTGTTTGGAGAGCAATAATGAGAAGTTTAAAATTTATATATATAGTAGTATGATTCTTATAGTAGGTTAAAATAATTAATTTAATTTTAAATTAATACCTAAATAATTATTTTAATTTGTGGTTTTGAAAGGGATAGCGGAAAAAGAAAGAGAAGTGGAAGAAGAAATAAAAAAAGAGAGAGGAGTGGATCAGAACTTACTTAATCCTCGGTGTAGCTTCTCTTGTAAGACACTTTAACTCCTTGGTGGTTGAAATTGTATTATTTTATAATGTCAATAATTATTATAAGGGTATTTATAGGGTATATTTGGGAAGATAAATGTCTTTTCAATGGTTGGAGGAGTTTTTTTCCAAGAGAAGGCATGTGAGTTGTTTATACATTAGGAGAGGGGCATTTTTAGAATAAAATAATGAATAAAATAATATATCAAATGTAAAACATTTAATAGTGAATTTCTAAAATTATATATCATATATGAACATTATAAACATTTTTAAGACTTTACATACCATTTATAACTCGAATTGATTAGTTTGTTGAAAAGGAAATTGAAAAGAAATGAAAATTTTAATTTTAAGGAATCAATTTTGACTTTATGTTTTGGAAAGTTATTTTTAGGTTTGGAAATTAAGTTGTTTTATTTTTAATAAATATTTTATGAAATAAAATGTATTTATTCAAAATAGAAATTTCTATAAAGGAATATTTCACTATTACATCATTAATGATGTAATTTAAGATAAACTAGTTATGTGAAAAACTATATTTTTACTATTCACCCAAAAATTGAAGGATTTGAAAAATATTACTGAAAAAACTATTCTATAATTTTAAAATTATGATTTTAAAATTTATATTCATTTTACCAAAATAAATTACTAATTATTTTTGAATTTTTAGTTTCAAAATAATTTTATTTACAAAAAAATTTAAAAATCTATTATTATAAATGTGATTGTATTTTCTTGGTTTTTTTAATCAAGATATTTATTATTTAGAATTATAAAATTTATAATTACTTAAATTAATCATGATAAATATTATTTATATCATAGTATATCATTTTGATGTGAAAATAATATTCCAATGGTCAGGTTAGTATTCCCAATGGTCATGTTTCTATTTCAAAGGTCACATTAGTTCTTATAAATACCTCTACATTCCTTCAATTAATATTCTAATCGATTCCTCTAAAAGTTATATTAATAAATTTTATAATATTTCGATTGGTTTACTCATATTTCGATTCTTTTCTATAGTTTTGTTTGTGGGAGGGATGATTATTGCATATTTGGGTGATCCATGTTTACCAATTTGTGATTTTCTATTTTCTATTGTTTATCCTATTGTAATATTTGGAATTTCATTGGGTTTAGTCATTGATTAACGTAATGATTAATGGAATAAATTATTTTTTTATCTATGTATTATATGTGTATAAAAATTTGTAATATAATGCACAATTATTTCAATAAGAAAATATCCTTTCTAAATGAATTTTCATTACAAGCTTCGCATAATGAATAATAGATCCTATGATGGTGTATGAGAATTTCCATGGATGTCACCCCACAGTTATATGGATCTTAAGGGGTATCTCATGATTGAATGGATGACTCTGAGGGTATTTTCCTAATGAAGGTAACAAACCCAATGGATTTTTTGTGGCATAGATGAAAAGTCTCTAGGGATCTCGCATGACTATTGAACTGGTCACATGGCCCATATAAGCCCTTAACTTTAAAATCATTGTCAATTCTATCACATAAAGATTCTTCTTTTAAGAATTTATCTTATAAGGGTATTTGGGTAATTGTATGGTGTCTTCCAGTTTAAATGCCAATAATTATAGGAACTCCTCTAAAAGAGGTTCATAGAATTAGGAAGACTAGTCAAATGGGATTTGGGTGATTAACCTAGATATCTCATAGGTATTTGAATTATTAGAATGTCTCCTTGAATGGGATTCACTTGATCATTATTATATCACATAAAATGCATGATATGGGCATGTGATGTTCTAAGGGTAATGTGATCTTATTTCGTCTTAAGGGTAACATTATCAATGTAAGCAAGCCTCTTTATCGTTATATTCTCATGATTACCTTCGCTTTATTTTTTAGATAAAATAATAACTATTCTTTGGTAATTTTCATGGTATTTATATTATTTATATTCATTTTTATTGTGTAAATAAATGTCTCCCCTCCCCCTCATAAGTGAGGTATGAAGGGTTCAAGAATTAATTTCGTGAAATGTAAATACCTGCATATGTACTTTGGGATTTTGTTAGTTAGTGTTTTTAAAATTTTTCAATATTCTGGGTGAACTTTGGTATTCTAAGGGGTGCCATATGAATAGGGGAGAAATTATTCATTCGTTTAATAAATGGCTTGGACCTTTAGAGGTCTTCAAATCTCCTCTCTTGTGTGACTATTTTGCACGATCGATTCATGAAACCCCTATCATGGGAAAAATTCATGAGATCCAATCACATGATCTCAATGTTTGACCAAGTTGCTATAAATAATTTCTAAAGAAATATATGAAATAATCCACGATAATTTTGCAAAACCTTTACACATGGTATTGGCTGCATTGTTATCCTACAGGATTTTCATGAACTGACTATTCTGTAATGTGATCAATTTATCTTTATACAGTTTTCATGGCACCCATATGGTCACATGATTGCATGTATTACCATGGGTCACACTATCATGAGATTCTTCATGGGTCAAATGATTCATGAGACCTATATTGGGTCTTAAAATATCAAACCCTTATGTGTTTGATGCGATGTGTGTGATGTTGTCTGGGCTATTCACTTCTTTTGGTAAGGTCTCATTCCCATATAACATATTATTCTTACTCTATACATATATATTCCATTTCATACATGTCTTCTAATGTGGATGGACGGAGAGATATTATTTTTTGGAATTACAATTCTAACCCTCAGTACAATGATTTTTATGAAAAATAGGTTTTGAATAGGTTTCTTCTAAATAAACATTAAAACTCTCATCTATCGCATTGACTGCATTTGTATGCATTTGATATTATAGATGCTATTGTCATTAAATTGTCTAAATATAATATTCCATATCACAAGTTTTCATCTTACCTTAATTTCATTCAAATAATAATTTCTTAATACAGTCAATTAATATGGGATCCACTCCATAGGTTATCCAATATGTTGGATAAATCAACTATGGGTCTAGTTTCTCAGGATATTAACCATCAGCTAATTGATCATAGTACACGAACATACTTTTTTCCTATTTGAACAATCTAAGACGTGGATGTTTTTTAAAGTGTTACTTCTGGCTTGGTAATTACTTCTCTAAAGAATATGTGTGGAAATGTTTGGTTTGGAAGTGTTTCATAGATTTATTTGATCAGTTATAGGCTATCCATATTTATGATGTGACATGGATTTACCATTTTTCCTGTATTGTCAATTGAAACTACTCAAAGAAGTGATCAGTAACCAATATTCCAATAATAACTCCTTTAATTTTTTCCAAGGTGAAGTATGGATTAGCCTCTATGTTATTTATCAATTCGGAGGTATACTTTCTCTAGGGGAGATGTATGATAAATTAATTCTTGTTTCATATTTTGGGGATTGCCCTAAAAAATATTCAACCATGGAATGAGACATGATAACTATTATGATGGAGAAGTTAAGGAAAGGGATAAACCTCTTCACACTTGATTCATTCATTAATTGGATTGACATATTCCTTTATCTGAGCAGGACATGACCAACCTCCATATGTCCCCATCAATGTCCTTGTTAAAAATTACAAGACATCATATGATTTTATTTGGTAATTATAGAAGAAAAAGAACATTCCATGGTAGAGACGAGAGGTATCACCCAGTATTTAGTTAAATGGGTTTTTAAAAATGTTTCTAAATGGATGGATTTTTGCAACCGGGGATGTACTTTTGGTTATTAATGTAGGTACATTGTTGATGTCAACCTGATTGGAATAGGGGCTACATCTTAATCTTTCCATAAAAACTACATCTTATATTTATCATCTTCTTGATATAATCCAATAAGGAAACATACCCAACCATATTGGAAGCATTTTCCAATTATTATTTGGCTGGATAGAGATAATTTTATGTTTTATAAATTTTTTAACTCTACTGATATCCTGTATTATTTACTTTATCCCCTAATGTTGAATGTTTCAATGGTTGAGGTGATTTCATTAGGTCATAATTAGGTTATTGATATATAGAGTTGATATGATTTTTTCAACATTATTCCCTATCCAAAACCATCATGGATAATTTTTTATAATGGATTTGGATCTCTCATTGAGATGTTTTATAAAATCTATCTCTATTATGGGGTTCTTATAGCTAGTGTAGATGAGATAATTATCTGTGAGACATATACCCCTTAATGATATTCATTCTAGATTTTCTATATTCATATTGTTTTTCCACATACCTTAGTTGGTGTGTGGAAAGAATGAAATCTCATTCCCATTCTCCAATTTTGTATTATGCTGGTGCATGAGGATACAAATTCTAAAATCATTCATCCATATTTTTATTACTTTGTCATCTTATCTCAGGATTATTCACATCCTTTGGGGAAGCTTACCAAAGTAGTTTGTTGAATCAACTGATCTTTTAGGTGGGTAAGACCTTAGCATTCCCAATCACTAGTGCAGAAAACGTTTTTTACGTCACCATTTTTTACATCGGTTATGTAAAACCGATGTCATAATATGTAAAACGAGGTTTTTTACGTCGGTTATTTAATAACCGACGTAAAACCCTGTGTTCGGTACACCTTTAACGTCGGTTATTTTTATAACCGACGTTATTAATCGCGCGACTTTGTTTTTTACGTCGGTTATACGTTAACCGCCATAAAAAAACAGAAGAGGGGGGTGTTTGTTATGTCGGTTATTCAATAACCGACGTACAAAACGCGGTTTTTGAAGGCCTTTTTACGTCGGTTATAAAATAACCGACGTAAAAAAAGAATCCGCAGATGTTTTTGACGTCGGTTATGGAATAACTGACGTAACAAAACACGGATTTTGAGCCCTTTATAACGTCAGTTATAAAATAACCGACGTAAAAAAAGAATTGGAGGAAGGTTTTTACGTCTGTTATTGAATAACCGACGTTATAAATGTTTTTGAAAAAATTATAACGTCGATTATTGAATAACCGACGTGATAACTCATTTAAAAATTTACCCAGACCCGTGGATTGTCATTCGCGAGTTTACCTTCGACAGTCGCAACTCGTCTCTCTCGCGCGTAAACCCGAATTGGCTCGTCCATTTCGTTGGTTTAGATTTGTTTTGCGATCATCGTTTCTCATATTTAATCTCCTCGGATCAATCATCTAAACTCGCAGCACTCAGGTAATCCTCCCACTCGTTCGTTTTTTTTCGCGGATAGTATATATATATGTGTTGTGATTTTTTTGTTGAAACTAGCTAAGATTCTTCGATTGCGAACCCTTTTAACTCGTTTTGGCACCATAATCTTATTTATCATCCCTAGATCTATTAGTTCGACTTGAAATATTGACTAATTTTATGATTTCACTAATTTTTCATCGTTTTCTATAAATCCCCGAGAGGGTTGGGGCATGTCCATTTGGATGGGTTGCCCTTTTACAGTTGTTAATACTTTATTCACACACAACCATGGAATAGGTGCATGGATTTGAGATCACATCACCATTTTCACCCCCTGCAAACAAAGTTTCACGAGGAGGACTCGCCAGATTTCCCCTCGGCATGTTAAAAATTTTAGATACCCTCTTTTCAGCAAGTAAAAAATTAACTAGTTTTTTCTTCACTACTTATCCTAAACAAATAAAACCACCATTCTTTCTAGAACCTCTACTAGATCCATTGCATCCATCAACATACATATTTGGATCTGAAAGCATCCCTTAAGCCTTATGTTCGATGCTAACATCCTTTACTGATCTATAGAAAATATGATGGTCTGCTAAGCTCTCCATTTAAAAGTCAAACCCCACCAATTATTCAACCTCATCATGAGAAAATGGCACAACATCTGAATTTCTGATTCAATCTCTTGGGTCACTAAACAAACATTAACTCCTTCAAATCCACACCTGGAATAGACAACCTAATGTCGAGTTCCTTCTCTATCTATTGAAACTCAGTTCTTCCTCCACACCTAAAAACATTCTTTGAATGGCCCAACTTCTTGTTATGGTAAATTTTCAGTGATTCCAGGGGGGTGGGAGGGCTATCAAGAGGGTTGGGGGGTGTCCAGGGGGTGTCCTAGGGGGTAGGGGGTGGGGGTGGTGTCCAGGAGGGGTGGGGGGCTGTCCAGAGGGGTCGGGGGGTGTCCAGGGGTGTTTACAAGGGGGTGGGTGGGTGTGGGGGGTTGTCCAAGGGTGTGGGTGGGTGTTGGGGGTGTCCAGGGGGTGTCCAAGGGGGTAGGGGGTGGGGGGGTGGTGTTTAGGAGGGGTGGGGGGGCTGTCCAGAGGGTTGGGGGGTGTCCGGGGGGGGGGGGGTGTCCAAGCAGGTCGGGGGTGGGGGGTTGTGTCCAGGAGGGGTGTGGGTGCTTTCTAGAGGGGTCGGGGGCTGTCCAGAGGGGTCGGGGGGTGTCCAGGGTGGTGTCCAAGGGGATGGGTGGGTGTGGGGGGCTGTCCAAGGGGGCGGCGGCCTGTCCAGAGGGGTCGGTGGGGTGTCCAGGGGGGGTGTCCAAGGGGTTGGATGGGTGTGGGGGGTTGTCCAAGTGGGTGGCGGCCTCTCCAGAGGGTATTTGGGGTTGTCCGGGTGGGTGGGGGCTGTCCAGAGGGTTGGGGGATGTCCAGGGGGTGTCCAAGGGGGTAGGGGGTGGGGGTGGTGTCCAGGAGGGGCGGGGGACTGTCCAGAGGGTTCGGGGGGTGTCCAGGGGGGTTTACAAGGGGGTGGGTGGGTGTGGGGGGATGTCCAAGGGTGTGGGTTGGTGTTGGGGGGTGTCCAGGGGGGTGTCCAAGGGGGTAGGGGGTGGGGTGGTGTTTAGGAGGGGTGGGGGGGCTGTCCAGAGGGTTGGGGGTGTCCAGGAGGGGTGTCCAAGCAGGTCGGGGGTGGGGGGGTTGTGTCCAGGAGGGGTGGGGGTGCTTTCTAGAGGGGTCGGGGGCTGTCCAGAGGGGTCGGGGGGTGTCCAGGGTGGTGTCCAAGGGGATGGGTGGGTGTGGGGGGCTGTCCAAGGGGGTGGCGGCCTGTCCAGATGGGTCAGTGGGGTGTCCAGGGGGGTGTCCAAGGGGTTGGATGGGTGTGGGGGCTGTCCAAGTGGGTGGCGGCCTCTCCAGAGGGTATTTGGGGTTGTCCGGGTGGGTGGGGGGCTGTCCAGAGGGTTCGGGGATGTCCAGGGGGTGTCCAAGGGGGTAGGGGGTGGTGTCCAGGAGGGGCGGGGGGCTGTCCAGAGGGGTCGGGGGGTGTCCAGGGGGGTTTACAAGGGGGTGGGTGGGTGTGGGGGGATGTCCAAGGGTGTGGGTGGGTGTTGGGGGGTGTCCAGGGGTGTCCAAGGGGGTAGGGGGTGGGGGTGGTGTTTAGGAGGGGTGGGGGGCTGTCCAGAGGCCTTTTTATCACGTCGGTTATTTAAGAAACCGACGTGATAATAGGCCCGGGGAAGGGTTAATCACGTCGGTTATGTCATAACCGACGTGATAAACGATATCCCAGGCGTTTTATCACGTCGGTTATATTAAGAACCGACGTGATAAACCACCCCCCCCCCCCCCCCTCACGCATATTTATCACGTCGGTTATTAATGAACCGACGTGATAAACACCGTGATGTTAGGGATGTTACGTCGGGTTTTAAATAACCGACGTAAAAAACGTTATTTATAACGTCGTCCGTATTTACGTCGGTTATTTTTCATTATTTACGTCGGTTTTTAGGCGACGTTAATACGGACGACGTTATAAATAACGTTTTTTACGTCGGTTATTTAAAACCCGACGTAACATCCCTAACATCACGGTGTTTGTCACGTCGGTTCATTAATAACCGACGTGATAAATATGCGCAGGGGGGGGGGGGGTTTATCACGTCGGTTCTTAATATAACCGACGTGATAAAATGCCTGGGATATCGTTTATCACGTCGGTTATGACATAACCGACGTGATTAACCCTTCCCCGGGCCTATTATCACGTCGGTTTCTTAAATAACCGACGTGGTAAAAAGGCCTAGGAAACGTTTTAGCATGTCGGTTATCCAATAACTGACGTGGTAAATCGATTCCCAGGCCTTTTAGCACGTCGGTTATATTAAGAACCGACGTGATAAAAGGCCCGGGGAACGGTTTATCACGTCGGTTGTCGAAAAAAACCGCGTGATAAACCCCTACCGATTTATTTACCACGTCGGTTATAAAATAACTGACGTGAAAGCGATATATATATTTTTTAAAATAATTGCACTGCTCTCACCAAAAAGCCACCAGAAACCAAACAACAAAAATAACCATGCCAGCCCTCCCCCAAGCCCCAACTGAACCCCACCCTCATCTATACCCACCTAACAACCTGGCCAGCCCTCCCCCACCACATTGGAGCCCCACCACAACCCTTGGACACCCCCACCCCTTGGACAGCCCCCCCCCCCCATCCTCATTTACACCCCCACGACGCCTAGTACAGCCTCAAACACCCATTGGACAGCCCTCCCATATCCCTTGGACACCCCCACCCCTTGGACACCCCCCACCCCTTGGACAGCTCCCCCACCCTCATTTACACCCCCAAGACCCCTAGTACAGCCTCAAACACCCATTGGACACCCCCACACACCTTGACAGCCCTCCCAGACCCCTTGGACACCCCCCCCCCCACGACCCCTGGACACCCCCACGAGCCCTTGGACAGCCCCAAACACCCCTTGGACACCCCTCCCATATCCCTTGGACACCCCCCACCCCTTGGACACCCCCACCCCTTGGACAGCCCCCCCCCCCACCCTCATTTACACCCAACCGGCCCCTTGGACAGAACTCCCAGACACCTTGGACACCACTCCCATATCCCTTGGACACCCCCCACCCCTTGGACACCCCCCACCCCTTCGACAGCCCCCCACCCTCATTTACACCCCCCGAACACTAGGACATCCCCAAACACCCCTTGGACACCCCTCCCATATCCCTTGGACCCCCCCCCCCACCCCTTGGACACCCCCCACCCCTTGGACAACCCCCCACCCCCTGGGCACCCCCCCCGACCCCTTGGAAACCCCCCCGACCCCTTGGAAACCCCCCATCCCCTTGGACAGCCCCAAACACCCCTTGGACACTCCTCCTATATCCCTTGGACACCCCCCACCACTTGGACACCCCCCACCCCTTGGACAGCCCCCCCCCCCCCACCCTCATTTACACCCAACCGACCCCTTGGACAGCCCCAAACACACCCTGGACACCCCTCCCATATCCCTTGGACACCCCCCCCACCCTCATTTACACCCCCCCCCCCCCCCCGACCCCTAGGACAGCCCCAAACACACCTTGGACACCCCTCCCATATCCCTTGGACACCCCCCAAACACCCACCCACCCCCTTGGAACCTCTCCCCCCATACCAAAATCTAGACCAGAAAAACCATCAATAGTAGACCAAAACAAGAAGTAGAGAAAAATTAAACATTCACTTATATAACATTCAAAACTTACACTATCAACTTCAAAAAAAAACTAAATCCAACCTAAACGACTACGAAATACACAATTACATTGACAATATTCAAAATTACATTTTACATTACAAACAACTAAAAGTCAATCAAACCTGTAAAATAATTTGACCACTCCACTTGTAAGTGATTGATATCTTCAGCAGTAAAGGGTTGAGGGTCATCAAAAAGCTACAAAGGAAAAGGATAGTAGTCAACGTGTATAATGAATAAATCAAATTGAAATATTATGAGAAAGAGGAAATCTTACCAGGTCAAAACTCAGAACTGTCCCAGTTGTTATTATTTCATACATAAATCTTAACATGTAATATCCGCATTCGATGATGCCTTGTTGCTCATGACATTTCTGTTTGAATGAGTGTAAATTCAATATATTATTTTTATGTAATAAATCAAAATGTACAAATTATAAATGGATATTTACCTTCACATGTACATATTTGATCTTGAAATTCCTTTTCTTTGCGCTTTTTCTAAAGTGGACCCATGCCCTGTTAGAAAATAATACGAATGGGGTAAATTTAAAATTCATTATAATATATAAAACTATTGTGAAATTGAAACTTACGTTTCCAATACGTTTCCAATATATTCTTAAAACTTTCTCGCACATCATCATGGAGAGAGCATATCCAATAAAGTGCTTTCTCCCTAGGGCAAAAAACCCCTAACATCCAATGATCCCTGATAAAAGGAAATTTAACGTTAGTGGTTTTTTATGTTAAAAGATAATTAACTCTTTGAGAGGGATGTGTTTCATACCTCTCACAAAAAGGCATCATCCAACACTGTGTGATTACATTCTTTTCAAATCTATCAGCAATATAAATCATTCTTTGTTCCTCATTCCAATGCACATGCTTCAGGGGAAATCAATTGTGGGTCCACGAATCCATATACATCTGTCAGCTCATTCCTCTCACAAATTTTATACAGATACCTAATACAAAGCAGACATAAGTATACATTTTTAATAAATATAACGCAAGGAAAAGGTGTTAAGACTTACATGATAAAAATTTGCACCACATTGATGCCCAACTTATCTCTAGTGACAAACTCCTTGATATCCGTTTTCATAATCCCCACACTTAGTTCACGTCCACAGACATGAGATTCCATTGTAAAGTCATAATGATCCGCCAAAAAATTTGAATATCTTGACAATTTGTCAAGACTGCTAGTATCTGCATCTGACGTCATAGCTATCTGTCTTTGTTGTTGTCCATACAGTATTTCTTTACCTTTGAAGTATTCCTGTAAAAATAAATTGAAAAATATATTAGTTTTCAAATGATAAAACATTATTAAAAATATAAAATAAAAGATATAACATCCATACCTCTATAGTAATGAGTCGAAGAAGTCTGGATGGCCAAACTAAAAAATGGTCGATACTATGTCCAACTGTCGTCACCTCATCTGTAGGTAATGGTATCTGAGCTGATCTATCTATAATATCCTGTACAGTGACCCTATGATTCTCTACCTCTAACTGTTGATGATGAATTGTATCTCCTATACAATATACCATCCCATATGCAACTATATGATGTTGAGGATCATCAACATAGAACTCACAATAAGTAGGTAGCTGCGGCGGAGGAGGAGGATCAAAAATGGGGTCCGCAGGCTGAGGTGGGGGAGTGGGAGATACTGGGAGAGGTGGAGTGGGAGCTGCACCCTGAAATTGTCTTTGCAAGTCTACAAACATAAACTGCACCGATGCTCTAATCTTGTCCTCCATTGTTGCATTAATATTATGGACTTCAGCATCCAAGGATTCTATTTTTTTTTATAAAATCCCTCAACGTTAGAAGTTGAGGAACGTGGCAACACTTTTCTTACCGATACACCTGTCGGATATCCTCTTACACGGCCAGGATGTTCGGAGCTTTCCCAATGCCACAGATAAAATATCTTCCCTCCCAGATGGTGTAAATGTCCCCTGTGAACTCTGCTCCTCAAGAGAGTCCTGTAATAATTAATTGAACATTTCTATAATGATTGGAAATATATGACGAAAATAGTAAAACTTAAATAAATAAAATAGATATCTTACAATCCTCTCAACTACGAGTCTCGATTCTTCCGAAAGATATTGTCCTTTTTTGCCCTTCCGAGCTCTTTTCCATTTCTCATGTCTAGATGGAGGGGATGGAGGGGCCACCTCTCCAGAGCTTGAAGACTCAGCTCTTAGTTGTTGAAATTTTTCTGCCATCATTTGTTCTTCCAATAATGCATACCCTCCCCGAGATAAACTATGAGGGTATACATTTTTAGATTGGATCTCTTGATGAGATTTCCTTGTTTACTGTAAATTAAGAATAAGTAATCATTAACAAAACAATAATAAGATCATTTATATAAGAAAGCTTATAAAAGTTTACATTGCCCTTACCAAAAATGATTCTTTTCTTCTACTTTCAAAAAATTGTCTCCATGTGTCTTCATCTATAAAAGGATATATACGACATGGATTCTCACGACTCCTATGACCATAAATGAAATCAGATGAGAGGGTTGATTTTAAATCCCTCCATCTCCTAGCAGCCAACGATAAGCATTTCTTCCTGACTCATCCAGTGTCAGGAATATCAAATGTCATCTGATAAAAAAGAGGTTAAAAATATTATATATACTAGAAACATTTAAAGAACAGTGAAACAATAGCAAAAGATCTTACCAAAATGGTCTCCCACAGCTGAGAAATTATCGCCTTATCCACACTTCTCCAATCATCATAGAGAATGCTTACTTTTCTCTTAGCCTGAGTTGCTACAAAACCCATAAAATCATTAGCATTTGGACCTCTAGGAAGATCATCATCATCAAACTCCACGACTATCCTCTCCTCCTTCATACGGGCAAGTGATAATTTTGGTAAACGTGTGCACCCACGCTTACCAACCTTTTAACTCTTTTTCGTAATAGGAGCATGTGAATGTTCCTCCCTAGATGTATGACCAATATTCTCATCTCCAGAATCATGTGGCTGATCAACTGATTGATCTGTCATTTTCCTTCAAATCAAAAAAACAAACATTAGTTCACAAATATACAAATTCAAATATTGTAATACTACTTAATCAAAAAATAGAAAAGTGTACTAAATTACATAATAGTAAACATTGGTAATATGGTAAGCATGTTAAACACATGATAAACATGGTAAACACATTCTGTTGTACCCCTCTCTCTTGGATTTTAATGATCACAATCACTCTTATTATGTTCTAACTTGTTTTCAAGTGTTTTTGTTGATAGGCGAAAGGTTGACAAGGAGTTGGCCCAAGAAAGCTGAAAAGTGGACTCACTGAGTCCACCGGTCAGCCCGTTGTGAGCTCACCCGGCCAGCCGGAGGACCCAGGCAGTAGACTTGCCCACTGCCTGGTGTCACCGGCCGGCCGGTGGCTCACCACCGGCCCGGCTGCTGGCTCACACCACCGGCCGGCCGGTGGACCAGACAGAGAGCCTTCCTCTCTGTTTGGACCACCGGCCGGCCGCTGGATCACCACCGGCTGGCCGCTGGATCACCACCGGCTGGCCGCTGGATCACCACCGAACTGGCCGGTGGACCAGACAGAGAGCCTTCCTCTCTGTCTGGACCACCGGTCGGCCCGCTGGCTCATCACCGGGCCGGCCGGTGGACCAGACATAGCCTTCCTCTGTTTGGACCACTGGCCGGCCGCTGGATCACCACCGGCCGGCCACTGGATCACCACCGGCCGGCCGCTGGCTCATCACCGGCCGGCCGGTGGACCAGACAGAGAGCCTTCCTCTCTGTCTGGACCACCGGCCGACCGGTGATCCACCACCCGGCCTGCCGGGTGCGCCCAGGACTTCTTCTATTTACGGTTTTTATTGTTTTAATCATTTTGGTTTGATACATGTTTTAATAAGTAAAAAATTTACAATATCTAACATTATATGAAAAAACTAATGTAAAAAAGAAATAAACATGTGTTACCTGTAATTTTAGGAATGTACAGTTGGATTGTTTTCCCAAATTCCTTCGTCGTGATCGTTCCTTATGGCAAAAACCATGTCTTCAACATACTCATCATTATGTTCTGTTAATCATTCCATGGAAGTAGGGATCCTCACATAAATTAGCATCTTCATCAAATTCATCCTCACCAACATATTGTTTTTCCCTTGTAAAACAACAGCCCACTGCATATCTGATTGATCTACTACATAGAAAATTTGTTTGGCATGTGTTGCCATTATAAAAGAATCAGTTGTGTCTTCTAATCTATTCAGATTAACAAGTGTCATTCCAAATTCATCATTTCTGACACTGTTGTTACCGATAAACCATTTACAGTTAAAAACAGGAACTTTAATTTTAAATTAATCAGCCTCACATATGTATTCAATCACTCCATAATATGCACTTGATGCCGAAATTGCGGTTTCTGTCCTTAGCACTCGAAAAATGCATTGCTTCTGCAAACACCAATACACCACTATTCTGAACTACACTTCTGTTGTCCTGAGCTTTCGTATGAAATGTATAGCCATTAATGTCATAAGAGGACCATGTTATCACATTTAAAGATGGACCACCCACTATCCATTTTAATGTCTCTGATACATATGATCTACCAAGAAAGGTCTTTTTAAACCATGGCAAAAAAGTTTTGTTGTGCTCATTCAAAATCCACATTTCTTTCTTCTTTGGATGACATTGTTTCAACTCATTAATATGCAATGTGATATACGGTTGAACATCAGCTATGTTATTCAAGATGTATGATTCTAACTTCTTCATCTGTTCAGCTGACAGTGATTTGACTTTCAAGCCACGAATCCCCTTTCCCTCATTATTAACCCGTTCATGGCGAGATGGAGGCAAACCTATGTGTTGCGCCAGTAGCCAAGTAGCTCGTACAAAACTCTTCTACCTCCTCAGAAATATACTTTTCAATAATGGAGGCTTCAGGTCGATATGGATTTTTAACATATCCCTTTAATATTTTCATATACCTTTCAAAAGGATACATCCAACGAAGATATACAGGTCCACAAAGCTTTATTTCTCGAACCAGATGAATCATTAAATGCACCATTATATCAAAAAATTTGGAAGAAAATACATTTCCAAATGACAAAGTATAAAAATTGCATCCTTTTCCAAAATGTTCAAAGCATTCACATCAATCGCCTTGTTAAAAATTGAATTGAAAAAATAACACAACCTCATTATAGTCTTTTCTAACACTGATGGGCAATATTCCACGCAGCTGCAACTGGTAGAATTTGTTGCATCATGACGTGACAATCATGTGATTTCATACCTATCAACTTCAAGTCTTTCAATGAGACAAAATTTTTTACATTTGAAGAATAACCTTGAGGCACTTTGATATCATGAAGACACTAACAGAAGCTACTTTTCTCCCTCTTCGATAATGTATGACATGCCGGGGGAAGAAATGTTCGTCTTCCTTTAGGAGTGGGAGCTAACTCCAAACGTATTCCCATTGATAGTAGGTCTAACCTTGCATTCAACCCATCTTTTGTCTTTCCTTTAATATCTTGCAATGTTCCGATCAAATAATCACAGATATTCTTCTCCACGTGCATGACATCAATATTATGTTTGACTTCATGATACCTCCAATGTGGTAGCTCAAAAAATATTGACCTTTTCTTCCAAATATGTCAATCATTACCAGATTTCTGTGTCTTTGCCAATGTCCGGTCAAGGTTTTTCACCCTCTCAAAATACAAATCTAGGGGATAAAGGTTTTGGAGCAGTATCAAATTCTTGTGAGCCATTGAATGCCTTTTTTAGTCTTCTATAAGGGTGATCCATAGGCAAAAACTTTCGATGACCCATGTACACTGTTTTCCTCCCATGATGCAATTGACAATATGATGTCTGTTGTTCGCAAATTGGACATGCTTTATGCCCCTTCTAACACTGTATCCAGACAAATTTCCATATGCTGGGAAGTCATTTATAGTGAATAGAAGCACTGCATGCAGTTGAAAATATTCCATTTTATAAGAATCATACACCCTAATACCATCAGCCCATAACAGTTTCAAATCATCAATCAGCGGTGACAAGTAGACATCAATATCATTGCCGGGTTGCTTTGGACCAGAGATCATGATACTCAACATGACATATTATGCGCTTCATACAAACTTCAGGAGAGAGGTTGTAAATTACCAATAAAACAGGCCCTGAACTATGTGTGCTACTGAGGGTTCGGTATGGATTCATTCCATCTGTACACAAGCCTAGTCTCAGATTTCTAATTTCATTTCCAAATGTAGGGTACTAAGGCATTAATTTTCTTCCATTGTGGACAATCAGCTGGATGACGTATTTTTCCATCACATACCTGCTCATCAGCATGCCATCTTAACCTTTTTGCATCATGTGAATTAGCAAATAAACGTTTGAAACGAGGAATTATAGAAAGATACCAAAATACCTTTGAAGGGAGCTTTGTAATCTCTACATCAGCTTGTGATTTTTCTTTCACCTTATACCGTGATGTCCCACATTTAGGACACTCTTTCATAAATTCATATTCCTTCCTATATATAATGAAGTCATTCGGACAGGCATGTATTTTCCTGTATCCCAATCCCATCGGGCATAATATTTTTTTGGCCTTATAATGTGAATCTGGAAGATCGTTATCTTTTGGAAGAATGTCTTTCATCAATTGTAGCAGCTCTGTAAAACTTCTGTCACTCCATCCATGTTTTGCCTTCAGTTTAATCAATCTTAACACCGCCGACAAAACCGTAAAATCTGTACAACCAGTATATTATGGTTTTTCGGAATCACCATATAGACGTGCAACTGTCGGTTCTATCTCAATTTGTTCTGCTACAATATCGCGAATCATTTCTTCAATTCCATCGGAGTTACCATCTTGCGATTCATTATCATCAGTGACATTCTGTCCAGTTTCGCCATGCCAAATCCAAGGTTTGTAACTCGGATTGAAACCATGACAAATCAGACGATCTTTTATCTCTCTACTTTTCAACTTCTTCATATTCAGACATTTCAGGCATGGACAGAAAAAAATGTCACTACTTGGAACATTTCGTTTAGGAAATTCCAAAAAGGCATCAACACCTTCCTCATATTCATTGCTCATTCGATGAGCCGTAATCCAACTTCGACTCATTATTACCTATAACAAATAGCAAATATATATATATTTTTTAGATAAGACAAATATATGTTTATATGAAAAAAATCATACTTTGAATGTAAACAATTTTTGAAATATAAAACAAATCGATGTGTATTTAAAAAAATATTCTTGAATATTACTTTTTAAACAAAAATATACTAAGATATAGACACCCCCCCTGGACACCCCCCGACCCCTCTGGACAGCCCCCCGCCCCTCCTAGACACCACCCCCCCACCCCCCCTACCCCCTAGGGACACCCCCTGGACATCCCCCAACCCTCTGGACAGCCCCCCACCCACCTCCGGACAACCCCAAATACACTCTGGAGAGGCCGCCACCCACTTGGACAGCCCCCCACACCCATCCACCCCCCTTGGACACCCCCTTGGACACCCCACCGACCCCTATGGACAGGCCGCCACCCCCCTTGGGACAGCCCCCCACACCCACCCATCCCCTTGTAAACCCCCCTGGACACCCCCCGACCCCCTCTGGACAGCCCCCCACCACCCCTCCTGGACACCACCCCCCCCCCCCCCCACCCCCTACCCCCTTGGACACCCCCTGGACATCCCCCCAACCCTCTGGGCAGCCCCCCACCCACCCGGACAACCCCAAATACCCTCTGGAGAGGCCGCCACCCACTTGGGCAGCCCCCCACACCCATCCACCCCCTTGGACACCCCCCCCTGGACACCCCACCGACCCCTCTGGACAGGCCGCCACCCCCCTTGGACAGCCCCCCCACACCCACCCATTCCCCTTGGACACCACCCTGGACACCCCCGACCCCTCTGGACAGCCCCCGACCCCTCTAGAAATCACCCCCCACCCCTCCTGGACACAACCCCCCCACCCCTGACCTGCTTGGACACCCCCCTGGACACCCCCCAACACCCACCCACACCCTTGGACAGCCCCCCCACACCCACCCACCCCCTTGTAAACCCCCCTGGACACCCCCCGACCCCTCTGGACAGCCCCCCCTCACCCTCCTGGACACCACCCCCCACCCCCTACCCCCTTGGACACCCCCTGGACATCCCCCAACCCTCTGGACAGCCCCCACCCACCCGGACAACCCCAAATACCCTCTGGAGAGGCCGCCACCCACTTGGACAGCCCCCCACACCCATCCAACCCCTTGGACACCCCCCTGGACACCCCACCGACCCCTCTGGACAGGCCGCCACCCCCCTTGGATAGCCCCCCACACCCACCCATCCCCTTGGACACCACCCTGGACACCCCCCGACCCCTCTGGACAGCCCTCGACCCCTCTAGAAAGCACCCCCACCCCTCCTGGACACAACCCCCCCACCCCCCGACCTGCTTGGACACCCCCCTGGACACCCCCCCAACCCTCTGGACAGCCCCCCCACCCCTCCTAAACACCACCCCCACCCCCTAACCCCTTGGACACCCCTTGGACACCCCTGGACACCCCCCAACACCCACCCACACCCTTGGACATCCCCCCCACACCCACCAACCCCCTTGTAAACCCCCCTGGACACCCCCCGACCCCTCTGGACAGCCCCCCGCCCCTCCTGGACACCACCCCCCCCACCCCCTACCCCCCTTGGACACCCCCCTGGACATCCCCTAACCCTCTGGACAGCCCCCCCACCCACCCGGACAACCCCAAATACCCCTCTGGAGAGGCCGCCACCCACTTTGGACAGCCCCCCACACCCCATCCAACCCCTTGGACACCCCCCTGGAACACCCCACCGACCCCTCTGGATAGGCCACCACCCCCTTGGACAACCCCCCACACCCACCCATCCCCTTGGACACCACCCTGGACACCCCTCGACCCCTCTGGACAGCCCCCGAACCCTCTAGAAAGCACCCCCACCCCTCCTGGACACAACCCCCCACCCCCGGCCTGCTTGGACACCCCCCTGGACACCCCCAACCCCTCTGGACAGCCCCCCCACCCCTCCTAAACACCACCCCCACCCCCTACCCCCTTGGACACCCCCCCTGGACACCCACCCACACCCTTGGACAGCCCCCCCACACCCACCCACCCCCTTGTAAACCCCCTTGGACACCCCTCGACCTCTCTGGACAGCCCCCCCACCCCTCCTGGATACCACCCCCCACCCCCTACCCCCCTTGGACACCCCCCTGGACACCCCCAACCCTCTTGATAGCCCTCCCACCCCCCCTGGAATCACTGAAAATTTACCCCATAACAAGAAGTTGGGCCATTCAAAGATTGTTTTAGGTGTGGAGGAAGAACTGAGTTTCAATAGATAGAGAAGGAACTCGACATTAGGTTGTCTATTCCAGGTGTGGATTTGAAGGAGTTAATGTTTGTTTAGTGACCCAAGAGATTGAATCAGAAATTCAGATGTTGTGCAATTTTCTCATGATGAGGTTGAATAATTGGTGGGGTTTGACTTTTAAATGGAGAGCTTAGCAGACCATCATATTTTCTATAGATCAGTAAAGGATGTTAGCATCGAACATAAGGCTTAAGGGATGCTTTCAGATCCAAATATGTATGTTGATGGATGCAATGGATCTAGTAGAGGTTCTAGAAAGAATGGTGGTTTTATTTGTTTAGGATAAGTAGTGAAGAAAAAACTAGTTAATTTTTTACTTGCTGAAAAGAGGGTATCTAAAATTTTTAACATGCCGAGGGGAAATCTGGCGAGTCCTCCTCATGAAACTTTGTTTGCAGGGGGTGAAAATGGTGATCGTGATCCCAAATCCATGCACCTATGCCATGGTTGTGTGTGAATAAAGTAGTAACAACTGTAAAAGGGCAACCCATCCAAATGGACACGCCCCAACCCTCTCGGGGATTTATAGAAAACGATGAAAAATTAGTGAAATCATAAAATTACTCAATATTTCACGTCGAACTAATAGATCTCTGGGGATGATAAATAAGATTATGGTGCCAAAACGAGTTAAAAGGGTTCGCAATCGAAGAATCTTAGCTAGTTTCAACAACTGAGTGCTGCGAGTTTAGATGATTGATCCGAGGAGATTAAATATGAGAAACGATGATCGCAAAACGAATCTAAACCAACGAAATGGACGAGCCGATTCGGGTTTACACGCGAGAGAGACGAGTCGCGACTGTCGAAGGTAAACTCGCGAATGACAATCCACGGGTCTGGGTAAATTTTTAAATGAGTTATCACGTCGGTTACTCAATAACCGACGTTATAATTTTTTTAAAAACATTTATAACGTCGGTTATTCAATAACCGACGTAAAAACCGTCCTCCAATTTTTTTTAACGTCGGTTATTTTATAACCGACGTTATAAAGGGCTCAAAATCCGCATTTTGTTACGTCGGTTATTCCATAACCGACGTCAAAAACATCTGCGGATTCTCTTTTTACGTCGGTTATTTTATAACCGACGTAAAAAGGCCTTAAAAACCGTGTTTTTTACGTCGGTTATTGAATAACCGACGTAACAAACACCCCCCGCTTCTGTTTTTTACGGCGGTTAACGTATAACCGACGTAAAAAACGAAGCCGCGCGATTAATAATGTCGGTTATAAAAATAACCGACGTTAAAGGTGTACCGAACACAGGTTTTTACATCGGTTATTAAATAACCGACGTAAAAATCCTCGTTTTACATATTATGACGTCGGTTTTATATAACTGACGTAAAAAATGGTGACGTAAAAAACGTTTTCTGCACTAGTGAATACATGTCATTTGGACACACTGGTTCTGGCACTAGGGTTCCATCCAAAGTTAAATATCACACACTGTGTTACATGATCACGTGTCATTTGACCCCTTCCATGTGTCTCGGAATGTACATCTAAGAGTACATGAATATACAAAATGTACATGGAAAAATGTTATATTGTTCACTTTGACAGAAACACAGCTTTGCGTAAACAGGTTGGTACATAGACACGCCCATCATACATATGTAGGGTCCAAAAGAATTTACAAAGAGATATAAATACTTCCACAATATGTTTTTATAAGGTATTAAACATTCCACCAGGTCCATTAAGGAAAATGGATGCAATTTGATATGAAATTTTTAGAAGAAACTTAAAGAATAATATTTTTCAAGAGTTTTATGTGAATCGCATACCATCGCTGAGAAAGGTTCATATGGTGCATGACCTACGAACCACAGGTACATGGAATATCCTGTGAGGTGATAGACTATTGGGTGATGGCCGTCCAACCCATGATTCCACAAACCATGTTTTTGGAAAAATAGAGTGTGGGAATTCCATCCGCATACCATCTAGTGAACTGAGCAGTTCTTAGATGAAATAAGCTGTTAGGGTTCTGTGAACCACGAATCGTGAATCAAAACCTCCAAAAATCATGGATGACAGAGTCTTCCATGGGTTGAGATATATCTTCATGGGATTTCACAAATGGCACCACATGCCCACAAATATGATTTCCATAATGATCTATAAAAGGAGCATAGTAGGAAGTGAAGGGGGAAAGATGAAGAATGCATGGAGGAGACCCTAGAGGATAGAAGAAAGTATTTTGAGAGGATCCCAACTTCGGTTTCCAATCATCAATGAATTGAAAACCACCAATCACTTTTCTGTAGAGATAAATACTCATGAACTATAAAAATAAGGAACCTAACAATAATTAGTGAAATGAGAACTTAATTGGTGGAATCATGAACCATAAATTCCTCACGGTTGAAATCCTCAAGAACCAATTCTTCTTGGACCCTTCTTCAATAAAACATTTTTCATGGTGCATCGCTATACAGATAGAATTTTTCACTGCATACTACATCAGTACGCAGGTGGAACACGAAGCCGCATGGAAAACTAAGTCTAGGACTATGTACAATGTTGGTATGTTGTGATCAACACCTAAATACACATACTAATTCGGTAAATAGATGAAACCTCCACCCACATGCCACTATTCTATGAGGGGATCCCCCATACTGCATGGGATAAAAGTACATGGAATGGGTCAGCTGCATGTATCATTCCCTCTGGCTCCAATCTCACCCCTCCATTATGGACCTGTCCTCCATAGTTCATCTTTGAACCATTACACCGACATTATTCCAAAACCACCTCCAAAGACACCGGACCCATATGATCATATCCTTGGGCGCATCAGTGCACCTCTTTGAGTCTACATACCCTAGGTAAGAGGAGTCACGAATGCTATCCCCACAATGGTTCGGACCCCCAGAATGTCCCTATGTCTACATTCATATGGTGACCTAGATTCCATCCTTGGGATACTATTGTGAACCTCCCCATTCTAGGGATCATGTATGATCACATAATTTTCCCTTCAATGAGGTGCGATGATTAGTCAAAGGTATCATGCAAACTATTCCTTTTGATGAGGAGTGACATTCTTACCATTTCCCAAAACACATTTGGGGGAACACGTTCAGAGGTAAGTCCCAAAATATCTAATTACCGAGGAACATGACCTCCAATGTCATCCCACATTGAAGGGTTCATCGATTTTCTCCCTCGCTAACCATCTCCAAATCTTCTCCCTATGTAGGCATGACCTCTTTCATCAATAGGGGAGAAGGGGAGTGGTTTGTTGAATCTTTGAAATCCTCTTGTTTCTCACACCGAGTATGACTCACGTGGGATTATACATATGTGATGATTACAACATCCACACAATCCACCCATCTACAACTACGATAACATTAATTCCTATTCAAATTAGGATATGTAGGATGCATTCTTGAAGTCCCAAGCTCAAAGGGGTGCCCTTCCAAAAGGTCCCACCAATAATTTTCCCCAAACAAGAAGCTTCCATGCATAATACCCACCCAAAATAAACTATGAGAACTCTAATTCCTATTCAAATTTGGATACATAGGATTACTTATGGAAGGAATGGACTCAAAGGGGTATCCTTCCAAAAGGGTCCTTCCAATTACGCCCCCATCAAGTGGGCCTCCTCCCAGGTCCAAGCCACATGCTAACTGAACTGCATGGGATATGATTCCTCTCCCAAGGATATGTAGGAATACCATATTATGGTTCTAATCCCAACATCAAAACATCTTATGTTACTCCAACATAATTATAATCTCTAGAGTGACTTATTCCATGACTTAATTCTGCATTGCCTCCGTAGCATCAAATCTATGTATATCCATGATGGTTCTGCCACCCAGGGGTAGCCCAAAGATAAACTCTTTAGGAATGAAATGAGGATTCATAGATATATTAACATGACTTAAATCTATAAGAGATTCCGGTAATATGTAATAATCTCCCTCAAGAGGGTGTAATGAGCCTAACCACCCATCCTCTCGACCAATGGAGTCCTTAAGTGACATTGACCAAATCGTCATCCAATGAGAACATTCCTTTGGAATGAAGGTCCATGAATCATGGATAATAGGGTTGTTGTGTGTTTCTGGATCCACCAATTAACCCATTAGAGACCATATGTGGAAGTCATATCCTAAGAGGACTGATTTCAAAAATACTTCACCCCCATGAAATTACTTTCTGGGAAAATTTTACTAAGGAACCTCCTTCATAATATAGAAAGCATAAACTACCCATTCATTTTGGGGTTAATATAATTCCTCCTAAAGGATAACAATTGGTATCGGGCTGAAATATAGATATCAACATGAAACTCTTTACCATAACAGATGAGTGATAATTCTCAATAGAACATTTTTTCTTCCCATATACATGACACCTCAGGTCGAAAAAATGGTGAACCCAACATGAATCCTCCACCACATTGGCAGTTTACCAACTTAATCTCATACACCTCACAAAAAAGTGGAAGGGGATAAGACAAATCATCAAATATGCATATGGTCAAGAGGTGATACTTTGATGGGTATTTTTTTTCTCTAAATGCCATATATATATATATATATTTATATTTATGGTTCTTGTAGAGAAACCATAGATCCAAATGAATTCTAGAAAACCAATGTAGATATGCACATCAGCGATCCTATAGGCATCTGAGGACCTGATGAAGAGAAGGCCCTCCTAACCAACCTTGCGTATTCAATTTTGGGTCTCCAATGCACTGATTAAAGTGTACCTCCAAATGGTACTATCTTAATAGTCTAGGCCACAAGACAAGACCTTGAATCTTTAAAATCTCTCCAGCCACCTCCTTGGCTACGGCTAGCACCCTAGCTCAAGGTGGCCCTGGTTTTCCTCTCAATCCTTTTCGGGAGACTTTCCCTAGAGTATGACAACAGGTTCCTCAGTTATCTCTGGGAGGTAGATAAAGTCGATGTGGATGAATTCCTCTCAGCTGCATAGGGGTCCTACTCATGGGCCCTTGATGAAGAGCATCTTTTCCAACACTGGATGACCCAGTATCATTAGTCTGAAGAGGATCATATGATGAGGGAACATGATTAATGTTGAAAAGACATGGGACTCTAAGGCTGCTGGTCGTGGGTGGAAGACATGCAATTAGGAACATGCTATCACCCTGATTCATGGGGAGGAACTCCTCCATACATTAATGGTGGCATTCAATGGGAATACATATAACTTTTACCCCTCCCCTGAATCCCACCATGGAAATTAGGTGGCATAATACAAGAACACACACATCCCAACCTATTTTTGCTAGACCTGCCATGCAGACAGAGCGGGGAATTATTGGAAGATGAAAACATATGACAATGAAGAAGGTGAATGTTGTCAAAATAAGATGGTGACCAGCTACATGCAGGCACAAATACCTTCTAATGCGTATCGAACCCTCCATCCAAATAGGTAGGAGAATAGTTATAAGAAAAAAATATTAATAATTAAGATGAAGCCCTTTAGAATAATAAAATAGAGAGAGAGAAGATTCAAATTATCACTTGTAAATATGATGTCCACTAGTCCAAATAGTGGAAACAAGAGAAGAAAATAAGTGGCAGACTCATTCCTCTGTCCCGACATAGGAGAACTGCAAGTGTCTAATGGAAACCTATGAAGTACTGGAGTAGGCACAAACTCATACTCTTATATCATAATGGGCCTTCATACCCATTCCAGCCAAGGATGTATCTCAGTGCATCTTGGAAAATGATGGAAGTGAAAATGTGGATTCCATACCATATCTTCCAAACATTCCATGATATCATTACATCGGTGAAAAAGGAGAGGAACCACTTCTATGACCTGGTTACCATGAATGTAATGAATTACCCAAAAAATGGGTTACTCACTCCAAATGATTCATGCATCCCAGCTCTATTCAAGGAGGGTCAACGGAAATATCCATTGACACATAGACAACTAGATCAGGTACAAATACCCATTCCAATTGGGGGATGTCAGTCCTAGGTGGTGGTCACTCCGCAATATTCATGTATCTATACCAGAACTGAAGATGTTCGTCAGCATATCCAAATAGCATCATGGGAATGAAAAAAATAGGGACCCATATAGGGCAGTCATTACCAATAGTAGACGACCCCAATTACCTATGAGAGAGTGCCCAAAAATGAAATTTACCAAAGGAAACTAGAGATTAAGAGAACATACATGATTCTGATCTAATGGAAGATGTAGTTCTTCATGCCCTCGAGAATATATCAATAACAGAATTTGACCTTATCATTCCATTAAAAAATTATGGAAGTGGTATTAGAAGTTGCGAAGGACATCCCATAAATGTTGCTATGAGTAGCTCTAAATATACCCCCTAGAGCACCCATTGTTACTCACTCTATGTTTAATGGATGATTAATCACGAGAGTCTATCTCCTGATGTGATTCAGGGCAGCCCTCTACTTGACCAGAAGATCAGATGACAATATTGTACTCCCATTGTTGTTGCCCGTCATGATAGTCCTACCCAGGCTATACACTACATATATGATTCTCCTTTTAGTCAGAAATCATGTCATAATGGTAGTTCTCTCCGTGATGATAGAAATTTTTAATGCCCTAACCACAATGGTAGTTTCTATGAACGCCCTCACCATAGCTACATCAAGTAATGATAATGTCCTCCCATCATTGCAGTACATCATGAATTCCCTCCCTAATATTTATAAAGTAAAAATTCTCCCTATAGGGAGATATCAAGTTGCGATAGTAGTCCTCACTTTCATAGAATTAATTGAGATGGAACTCCCCTTGGTGATATCAAGCATGAAGAAGGTCCTCCCCTCACTAAAGCCCACCCTGAAGGAACTCCCTAGAGTATAAGCTATAGGGACACTCCCTACGGTCAGGAGTCAAGTTGAAATAGTAGCCCTCACTATTGTAGAACCAATTTTGAAAGTCCTCCCCACAATGAAAATTTACACTAGAAAGAAAGTCCTCCCCTTTCTAGGACAGAGGTGAGAAAGCCCTCCTATGGTGAGGTGGACAGAAATATGGATTCAGACACAAAAGACAGTCAATATAGGATGAGTGGTATCCATTCTCAAACTGAGGATGGTATGGGGCCATGCTCATCTTTTGAGCCACCCCTGCACAACTCATATATCAATGATTCTCCTACCATCCCTGCTACATAGAAATAAATTATTAAGAAGTAATCAATATGAGCATTTCATCTAGAGGATTCCATGAAAGAACAACGGTATGATATGTTTCTCGTGAGAAGATAACTACATAAGGATAATATACTTGTGTTGAATTGGCCCCCAACAACTTCTAACATCAACATACCGAAGGAGAGGTTTATGGAATGTATGCATAATTTTGACATCAATATTTGGATGACTCTTCGCTAGATAAAAGCAAATTTATTGCGATATATGGGTATGAATGCTATGTAAAAATATTATGAGAGGTTCACCATCTAATGGACATGGAAGCCCTCTCATCTGCAGGACATCCACAATTTGAAAGGATAAAGAAAAAACTTGTAATATACTCCCTCTATTCACTGCACAAGTTGTGTTGCCTCATCGGCAATTCTCCATCTGGAGTCCATATTTGGGCATGGGAAGAATATGGAGATTTACACATCACCATGTGACCTATCAACCTTACATCATTAGAAAATACATATTTCAATTTCATCAGACAAAGGAATTAATCAAATCAATTCCATGTTCAGGAAATATGGAACACTCAACAAGAATCATCCTAGATTAAATCTCAAAAGCATCTGGCCAAACAAGGTCAAGACTTCAAGAAGCTTCAGAACCAGGCAACAGAGAACATCTTGTAGGCTTCCCACCTTAGGGAATCCTACTAGAAAATAATACTCATATCTTCAAATGAAAATAAATATCATGTCGATCCTACACTATACCCAAATAACACCTGCATAGAAGTGCGTGAAATGAAGAAGGTGGAAATAGAAATAGTTACCTTCGCAATAAGGTAGCATCCCTATACCATAGGTCTAAGGTAATTTTTAATAAATGATTCCCCATAAGTCCAACAAATCTAGGCCAAAGAACATCAACAAGAGAACAAGAGAAACCCTATCTCGCAGGGCTGGGGGGATTGTTACCTCAAATTCCTGCATAGAGGATGTCTATCTTCTACCATATGAGAAGGATC
This sequence comes from Viscum album, assembly GCA_963277665.1. Taxonomy (NCBI): domain Eukaryota; kingdom Viridiplantae; phylum Streptophyta; class Magnoliopsida; order Santalales; family Viscaceae; genus Viscum; species Viscum album. The sequence goes on along the minus strand of OY728127.1, from coordinate 1,643,326,753 downwards.
ATGAGAAGAGAGGTCACTCGTTCAACCATGCCTTGTGTTTTTACCCTTCTAGATGAAGGAAAATTGTGAGATTAGATCAGGGCTCCCTTCGAGTCAATTTCCTCCAAGAAACCCAAAGAATACAACAGAATGGAAGGAGAAAGTCCACCAAGTGATGAAAAAAACTACAATATCATTCATCTATGGGTACACCAACCCAATTTCGGTACGCATATGTGAATATGGTAAATGTCATCCCCATGTATTTCATAGGAAATGATAAAAATAGAGAGGATGTAATAGAATATGGTTCACTCCCAGAGGAAGCCTACGCCAATCCTGATGGTGTGCATACCTGGAACCAGAGAGTTGTCCTAAATTTGGGTGCACCCTCAGAAAACCCAGTACAACCTAATTTGGAATCCACAATAAGGATAATAATAAATCACAAGTCATATATGACCCACCACCACCTCCCCCTGAGAATGTGTCCATCGGGATCAAGGAAAGATTCACTCATCAAGTGGAGGAAATAAAAGAGATCATGATAATCAATGTGGATTTGAATTGAGGGAAATATCTTATAGATTTTATTCCTCAAGAGAAACATCAACAGAAAGTTAAAAAGAGGTTCCCTAACTACAGGCACTCATCCTAGTAAAAGATGTTAATCTTGGATGCTCGTCTAATCCTGCACTAGGACCATCAACATATTTAAATCCATCCTCGGAAGGACATCTGCACTTCCCTCCACTAGGAAGCACACCATAGTATTTTCAGATGAACCCTCAAAGGATATCACATGCCCAAGCCCAATTATGGAAGGATATGCATCAAGGGTTCTTTAATATCATCGAGAAACTAACAGCTCGACTTGAAACCATGGAAGGTATGTGTGATCTAATAAAACCATAATGTAAACCTTTCTCTGATTGGGTGAGCAACATTCTGCCACCGCCAATCTATGGGAACCCCATATTTATAGTGTTCAACAGTTCGAGAGACTCGAAACAACACCTAATGCACTGGGCATCTTACATTGATCTCAAGATTGGTGAACTGAAGCAGTTAGAAGCAGTAAAACATAGGTTCTTTTTGTGAACTATGTAGGGTTCAACCTTTTCCTGGTATACTAGTTTTCCAACTAACCCAATCATAGGCTGGGAGGACCTCCGATGATAGTTTCACTTCAATTTCAAATTGAAATTACATAATACAATTGTCAGTGATCTCACGTACTAAAAGTTGTGGGATAATTAAAGTGTTTCAGACTTCATTTTCAGATGGAAGGGCCTGACTTACTTCATGAACTATCCACTCCCCTAGGGTGAAATTCTTTCATATGTGCATTTATAATCTCTGTGATGAATTGAGGACATCGCTCATCACAGTGAAGTATCCAAGTGGGGTTACATATTTTTCTTCCATTTCTAAATCGATAGAATACTCCTTTAACTGTTATAATATCAAGTATCGAGTGTCCCCAACGGCCCTAGGGAAAAGAATGAGAAAATTTAAAGATGATTATATCACACATAAGCCACCACCGAAACTAGCTCCAACTATGAGTTCTCCCCCAAACCATGCTGGACCCCTAGATTCCAACAACCACCCCCACCTTAGTAAGATGATTGAAGGGGTCTGAAAAGAAATCAGTTCGAGGAATGAAGAAATAAGGTCTAATCATTCCAAGGTGACCTGGTCTATGGATAATTCATTTCCACAATGAGTTTCGCTTTTATTTGGCTACCAGAGACAAATCAAGTTGATGAAGTGGTTCTCGATGACTGTCAAAATTATTAATCCTATCACTGAATACTAGGGAACAACATCTAGGAGGGATTCTTCTTCAAAGACCTCTTACAAATGATGGTGGATTCTAGACAAGTCATGTTGGTTCCACCACCATCATAAGTGGAATATGCCTCTAACATAGACCCAAGAGATGAATAAGAATGGAAAACATTCACACAAAAAAAAAGAAGAAATTTGATAGTTGGAAGACTCCAAGAAAAATCAGCTGAGTCCATGAAATCATTCGGGAAAAGCTGAAGCAACCAATTATTCCCTAATAGATCCTGATGCAACACAACCATCATCCTTATACCTACCATCCAATGAGGTCCAGAAGGGAAAAATGAATGCGAAAAAATATGATCCTGTATGAAAGCTAAAACTAGTCTTGACACTTTCAGACTTCATTCTAGAAAGCTGGAAAATATGGGCACCGCCCTGCCAAATGGCACAACGGGCACCACCTTGGAAAATGAAATCATTATAAAAGGACATTAAGAAAAAATCATTTTCAGATCAAGAACTGATATTTGGATACATTAATGCATTTACTTTATGGATCCCTCCTCTGATAGAGACTATGGACACAAACCCAAATTCCTCTCATTCAACTAGATAGTTGGTGGAAGAGGCCATAGAGGCCAATTTTTTATAGGAAGGCATGATTTTTGTAGGATTCATATCCCTAACCACTCCTTTACTAAAACCATTAACTTTATGGAAACTCGTGGAAGGACCCTCTGACAGATACAAAAGGAACTAGAATTCTCCTCTACCCCAATCAAAAGATATCCGAGCCTATCTGACTTGGAGTACCCTTCAGAGGAAGAGTGGATGTATAACTGCACAAGGCATGAATACAGACCAGTTTTGACAAACTAAGAAAGCTCCATGACACCATTGTCTCCTATTACAAATGTCGGACAATCTATTAACAAATATGAAGTCCCTAAATCTCCCATGATTGTGAATCCCCAAGTTAGTATGCACTGACCTTTAAACTAAAATATGATATTTTGAAATAGTTAGCCTCAGTACCTATAATGCTATCAACACTGGATTCCTTCAGTCTATTAGCATACTTTAGGGAGTCACTCATCGATGTCTTACTAAATCCCCAAGAATTGGAGGCTGAAGTAACAGTGGATGAAGTCTATCGGACAAAGGCCAATCCTAAAGAATTCCATTTTTTCATCTCCTTCACAAATCATGATGAATATGTCCTATTACATCAACACATCAAACCCTTCTATGTTTCCAGAAAGATAAATGGCATTAATGATCAGATAATTTTCATCGATAATGGATTTGGATTCAACCTCCACTCACTGTGAACACTTCATCAGTTAGTCTATGATGAGGACATTCTAACATGCTACACCACATCTCTATTGGGATATGAAAAAGTGAGCATATGCTATTGGGATGAATCATGCTTAAAAATTTACCTGGTGACCTCGTGTTTGATTCCATGTTTTTGGTAGTGGAGCAAAGTATTCCCTTCAACATCTTGTTGGGGAGGCCCTAGCTGCATCATCATGTGGTGATTCCCACATCATACCATTAGTGAATCAAATATTTATGAAATGGGGAAATCAGGACATTTCATGCTGAAAAAACCCCATTTGAATCATGTGATCCATATCACATCGATGTAGGGTTCTATGAATTAAAATAGAATATTTATTTGGATGACAACGTTGATTGGGTCACCGTCACAAATGGATTGGAAATAGCTCCGGCCAACACCCTCAAACATCTTGGGGAAGAGTATGTATTACCCATCAACTGGGTTGAGTGCATAGGTTCTATCTTGTATACAGACTTAGCCATCTGCATGATTTCCATTATGTTCTCTGTGTCCAATGACACTAAAAATAATGATGGCCCTTATGATGACAGGGAAGGTCCAAACAAAGATTCTTCGGACCATCCACAAGACCCCAGACAATCCCTTCCTTACTCATGGTATAAGATGATGTACTATCACTAAAAGAAAGAAAGGAATTCACATCCTCTTCAGATAATTCCCCACTATTAGTAAGAGTAAAAAGAGGTGTTTCAGTTTCCATAAAAAAGATTTTCTATTTCTCTCCCAACACTGGAGTGTTAATCTTGATAATCCTATCTCTATCTAAATATGAAGAATATGATGATGAATAAGAAGAAGAAGACCTCAAGGATTCCCCTCCCTCATTCGGAGAGGGTGTATTCACTACAATTGATGAACATAGGGTGAGAAACTTGGGCACTAAAGATGACCCAAAGCCCACTATGACTATTGTGGTTATTCCCTTCATGGATAAAGAAGCATATACCTCCTTCCTAGAGGATAATTAAGTTGTCTTTTTTCCTGGAATTACAAATAAATGATGGGTCTCAATACTGAGGTTTCCACTCATCACCATGGCCTGCTAGAATACCATCATTGCTATAAGAAAGCTACTAGAGGGACCTACCTGACACATGCTACCAAAATATATGTTTAAGATGACAAACTAGTCAAAGATAACATCATTTAGGAAGTCCAATATCTGATCTGGCTAGAAAAATAGTCTCTTTCAAAAAGAATAATGGATAGATTATAATCTTCATTGACTTTAGGGACCTTAATCTGCATTGTCCAAAATATGGCATCCCTTAGTCAATCATAAAATTTTTGACTGATGCGACCACTAGATATGAGGCTATTTCTTTCATGGATTGATATTCTAGATACAACCAGATCTGAATGGCCCGAAAAGATGAAGAATCCACTGTATTCAGGGATCCCTAGGCAGTGTTATTCTATGAGTTCATTTGGTATGAAAATACATGTGCTACATATTTTCACACCTTGAATCACATTTTCAATCCCTTTCTGGGAATATCGGTTGAGTACTACGTTGAATACATAATGGATAAATCATGAGAATGATCAAATCCCCTAATAGATGTTGAAACTATCTTCAATAAGTTTCAACAACATAGTCTATTGATGAATCCCCTAGTGTGTTCCTTCGGTGTCACCTCCATAAAATTCCTTGGCTTCAGCATATGCAATCATGGAATTGAAGTCTGTCATGAGAAGAAGAAATCCATCCTTTTCATGCATCCACCTTGAGACCTCACTGAGGTGAGGGGTCTCCAGGGGGAACCAGGCCAACATCTAGAGCTTCATAGCCAACGTTGCTGGTAAATTTTTCTCTTTAACAAGGTTGATGAATAAATTTGTCACATATGGGTGGGATAATGATTGTCAAAAAGCATTAAATAATATCAAAAGATATCTCCTAATCTCATCAGTGATGACGTCGTGATTTGAGGGAAAAGAACACATTTTGTATGTAACTGCTTCAGAATGTTCATTAGGTTCCTTTCCCGCATAGAAGAAATATTTTGGTAGTGATAATAGTCTCTATTACATCAGCCGAACAATGATTGAGGCTATGACTTGATATTAAATAATAGAAAGGAACTTCCTTGCCCTAATATTTGCAGTTCAAAAATTTAGGCATTACCTATAGCACCACGAGGTCTATATGGTCTCCTACTGAAACCTACTCAAGTATATTATCTTTCATCCCAGGAAAATTGTACCCCTATCAGGGAAGGAAATCCTCCTACAATAGTTTTACATATGTTATGTGCCCTAGAAATCCATCAATTTCCTGGTGTTAGATACCCTCCTAGAAGATCACCCCTCAGAAAAAATGTCCCCATTGGATACTAAACTTCCTGATGAAGAGGTATTCTCCTACTAAGAAGGACCCTATGCATGGGAAATGTACATCGACAGTTCCATAAAAAACTTTATTGGGAAAATGATGGAAGATCCCAACCTCTAAAAAGTAGGGATGAGTGTTATACTCATATCCCCAGAAAAGGTATTTGTGCCTTACTCATTCCTTCATTTATAGGTTTTCATAAATAATGATGTAAAATACCAAACCCTCATTATAGGAATGGAGCGGGCACTTCATGCACGATCCAAATTCCATAAGATAAAATGTGATTCAGATATAGTCGTCAATAAGGTCCATGGTGACTATTCCATTAAGAAATAAGTATTGGTACCTTTGATGAACCACATATGAGAAATGATGGTAGAATTATCAACAGAACCAATACTGACTTGTGTCCCCCAGATGCAAAATGATCAAGATTTTTTATTGGAAAATATATCTACAACCCTGGAAGATCCAGAATGGGATGAAATATTCATCAGCATTAGCCACCATCATATGGTCTTGTCAATCATTCATAACAATATAGAAGAAATTGACGAGATTATCCCTCTTTATAAGCCAATGGTCACACCCCCAGCCAAATGAATCCCATTGAAAATTACCTATGGTGGGGGGAACTCCCAGAAGATAGGGAGAGAAGAAAAAATATCTTGATGCGGGTAGTCAATTTTGTCTTTTACAATGGTACAAACCAAGAAAAGGTTACCTACAAACGATGCTGTGATAGAGTCATTCTAAGGTACATTGATGGATAAGAGACTACTACTTTCACGAAAGAAGTGCATTCCATTGATTGATGAGACCAACAATAAAAAAAAGCTCGCCCATAAAATTGGAATTCCTTGATACTATTGTCCCACTATGATATATGATTACACAACATTAACCAAGATGTTCTATTCATATCATGTTCATACTAATTTTATTCAACAACCCCAAGAGCTATTTCACATAGTTATGTACTCCTATCCATTTTCCATATGGGGGATGGATGTTGTGGGACTATATCCTCTCACCATATCAAGGAAATTAAATTTCATTCTAAGAGAAACTAACTTAGTCTCCAAATGGTCTAAAGTTATACCATGTTTAGAGGTCGAGGGAAAAAGTATTTTTTTCCATTGTGAAATCCAACATCATTAATAGATTTGGACATCCTCATACAATACTGATGGAAAGTGTCACTAACTTATTTATTGCTGACTTGAAAATTTTGTACTATGAGTGTGGAATGAAAGTCAACCATTCATTCTACTACCATGTAGTGGACAATGGGAACATAGAGTCTTTCAATAAGACTCTATAGAATATCCTCCAAAAGATAGTGGGAAAGGTTATGAAATTGTGGATTGAAAATATCTTTTCTTATTTATGGTCTTATTAGACCATGACCCCCAATTCCACCAAGGCAACCCCATACACATTAGTATACATGATAGAGGCGGTTCTGCCCATCAAAGTTTAAGTGCCATCACTCTGCATTTCCATTATTGATCAACTATCCATGGATGAGAAATCCTAGAAACGATTTCATGTATTGGAGTGACTGGATGATAAAAGGTTTCCCACTTTTCACCATTTGAATATCTACCAAAATCAGATTGCATGAGCCTTCAACAAAAAAGGTATCCCTTCTGCCTTTTCTTGAAGGGGAGATGGTTTTTTTCCTCAGAACCCCAATGATACTTGGGAAAAAACCCCCAAAGATCAATCCAAAAAGGAAGGGTCATATATCATAAATAAAGTCTACTAAAATGGAGAATATTCCTTAATATCAATGGATGGACAACTCCTCACATCTCCCACAAATATAAGTTTTTTGAATAAATACTAAACATAAAAGAGGATAAGCATACTAGCTGCAAGATATTATACCACATAGCATAAATTGTTTTAATAACATGATGATAAATTGTAGGGTCTAAATTTCCCTAACACATGACATTAAAATGTTTGGAGTCCATCCTTACCAGAAGTCATTAAACTTTCCTATTTCCAAATAAAAACATACTACTTGATTCCAAAATATCAGTGGGACATGTAGTGATTCCTCGACCCTCGATCTTGGCCAAAACAGCACAAAAAACAAAACGACTAAATTTAATCCCCTATCACCTCATAGTATGAAGAAAATTCTCACACCGCCTTATTTCTCACATCATGTATGACTCAATTGAGCTTATGATCGGTATTAAGGATTATTTTATGTAAATAGACAATAGAGTAATATGATAGACCCGACATCAGTAGAGGATAAAACCAAAAATCTGTTACTCCTATATCTAATTCATATTGGTACACTGAACATTTAGAACTATGTGTGGATTAATCCTTTCCATTACATGGTTCATAGGGATGGAAAAATTTAAAATTCAAGCTCAGCTACCTGTTAAAGAAATATACCGTCCATTTCCCTACATGTGGGCCAATCCTCTATAGGGAACATTTATAACTACATTTGGATTGCTTTATTCCCTTGCATGACACGTTGTGATGCCGAGATTTAACTTCTGGGAACTTCAACCAATTAATGAAAAATGCCCTCTCATTTCCCAAAACGTGGGCCTGACCTTTGTAGGGAACATTTAGAACTACATGTGGATTGATTCCTTCCCTTTCAAGATACATATTGATGCCTAGATTTAATATCTAGGAAAATCCACCACGTAAAGAAAAATTCCCACCCATTTTTATAGATGTGGGATAGATCATTGTAGGGATTATTTAGATCTATGTATGGATTGATTCAGACACCTGTAGGATAAATAGTGATTCCTGAATTTATCATCTAGGCCCAACCACCATTTAAAAAAAATTCACTCTCATTTCCCTACTTGTGGGACAGAACTATGTAGGAAACATTAAGAAACTACGTATGTATTCATTCCTAGCCTTGTAGGATACGTAGTGATACCCAGATCCTCCATCCCGGTCTAAAATCCCAAAAAACCCCTTATAATGTTTGTAGGTCATACATAAACATGGGAATCCATGAATTGTCCTTACCGCATGATATTAAACAGCAAGGTTCCTCAAGAGTCATGTGCGGCCCGATTCTTAGTGTTACAAGATCCCAAACATGCCCCCAATTTCTTTAACAAAAAATTCAATGAGATGACAAAAACACCATATTGGAATTCCAACACTTTGATGGATTAATAATATCATGGTTTCCCTAAAATATAATTCAATGAAATGTAAAAGTCTTGTTAGTTTAGGGATAATCATGGTTTGGATATTTCTTACGTTCCCAAACACATATTTCTCATTTTTTAAAATTCCATAATCTAGGAAAGCTTGGATCTCCATTGACCTTCGTGGCCATCAGGGATGGAAGGACAGTTTCATGAAGAATCCTTTGTTTACTATTCATATCATGCCCAGGTATCTCAGTATATGTTTCCTACAAAACAGTATACAATAAAAGGGAAATTCGACCTCAGGAGAGTCCTTTCCAATTTCAGTTCCGCCAAAGGATTTCAAGCCCCATGTCATTCCTCCGGATCTGAGCCCCCCCCCCCCCTCTGAACTATGTTTTACACCTTCTATCATCATTCAAGCCTATGGAATGTAAAAATTTATGGATGATAATTTACTCAAATCTATCTATGGTCTTTGTGACAAGTTATCTCTATAACATGACGGCATACTATGTTTCTGACATTCTTACTGCACGACGCTAAACTGCAAGGCCATAAGTTGTCTCAGCTACACAACATTAAATTTCACCACTCAATGAAAATTCATATATCCTTATCTAGGCTCACCCACCTAAAAAAATACCATCCCTTACAATGTAATGGAAAAACCACTATAAGTAATGTTCAATGGGAAATAATTGTAACTTGGTTTCCCCTATGAGAAGATGTATAGAGAACCCAAATTATAAGATCCAGACTCAGCCACAGAAGGAGCGGAAATGTCCCCTTTTCTAAACATAAATAAAATAAATGCATAGAATCCCCAGAAAAGTACTATCTACAGGGTTTCTAAAGGTAGATCATATATCCCTTATTTTATGTTGGGATTACCCAGCAACCACCCCACCTAATGAAAAAATGTGTGGAATTTGTCCTTGGTATATGATGTTAAACTGCATAGCATTAGTATAAGTATAAAATTCTACCTTCCATCGATTATGATATTCATAAGTGGTGACCCGGAATCATTGCAATCCCTTTTTTCTCACACTGAGCATAGATCATGTGATCTTAGGTAGCTCAGATGGATATCCACCATGATATTATGGAAAATCGGTCTAGGATTTTGGTCCTAGAATCCTGAACCTAAAAGCATATTATGGTTCCCTTCCCCATAAGGAACCATAGGTCATCAACTTACAATGTTAAACTATAGGGTACTCCAAAATAGGAAAGATGTCTTAACCTATGTATGAGTAAGATCTATGTAGTGGATTACTTGATCGCATGGGGGAATCACAGCCCTTACATTTCTAATGTATTATGATACAATTATGACATGCATCAAAATATGTGATTTAAGTAATCTTAGGTTCACATAACCATCCATGGCCATCGGAGATGGAAGGCTAGTGTCCTGTGGAAACCTTTGTTTGACTATGCACATCATGCCCTTGTGGCTCTACATACGTTGCTGAAAAAATGACTATCAATCAAAGGGAAATTTATCTCAAGTAAAGTAACGTACTACCTCAATGTACCAAATGGATCACAAATCCTATGACATCCCTCCAAATTCATGAACCCTCAATGACATGGTTTACATTCCCTTTCCTACCCACGTCCTCGATATATCAGAATATTCTAGCCCGATTCACCTCTGGTCTCTTTTGAGGATTCTATAAAATAATGATTCCCCATCCCTATGCGTGGAGTTTATCCACATACAAAATACATCATGACCCATCCTATTTCAAGTTTTCCCAATAATGTTCATCCAATGAAATTCCCCATATCATGTTTAGGAGCACCACTTTCCATAAGCCATATGTCATGTTCAGAATGGTCTCAATCACCACAATCCTTCTTGTCCATCTGAAAATGGAAGGCTAGTGTCTTGAAGACACCTTGGATTGACTATTCATATCATTCTCCAGTGGATCTACATATATCTCCAACAAAATGATCATTAATCAATGGAAAATTCATCCCTAGGAGAGTCCTTTCTAGTTTCTGTATGCCTGCATGACATTTATGTCCCATCTCACTCCCCGAATGTGGAAATCCCCCGGAGTACAACTCAGATAACATTCCATTTTCAAATTCAAAAAGATTAAAATCACTTCTAATTGAATTGAAAAATTATTTTCTCTCCCTTGGTTAGAAAAAAATGGTCTCCCATAATATGAGTCAAGTTTCATGGTTGTATAACATTAAACTATACCATGCACCGACTCTCCCCTATAAAAAAAACATTCATGTGGGCATGGTTTCCAATTAGAAGCCAATAAAAATTCCATTAAAAGGGATATTCATCCTTAAGAGAGAGCCGAACTATGCTCATTTTGTCCCACATCTCATGAAAAAATTATATTCTGATTTGATGATTTCAGTTTTCCTATTTCGAATCATGGTTTAAAATTATTACCTGGTCAAAAAATTTTCATATATGGTCGATTGAAAATGATTAACATTAAAAATCAAAAAAAATAAAGAAAAGGAGATTTATTGTAGGTAAAAATAATTACATTATTCCCAAAAAAATGAAAAAGGGATGAACATACCCCATTTGGATCCTCCCCATAGTATCAAAAGAAAATGAGTATATCATGATTTTGTAAAGCTAATGTAAGGATCATCTCACCATTTCCAAAAAAATGTAGAGGTATTGTCATAGGCCATCAAGGTCCTTCTCTGATGTAGATCTCTCTTCCACATCAGCTTCGACAATAGGGAATATGCATTCCATAATAGCTCTAAGCTCCCGACGTTTCTTCTTGATCGCATCATAATTGTCACTTGATTATGCTAGTTGATCCTTCATCCTTTCTAACCAAGACTAACATTCTCAATGACATTATTTTTTGGTAACCACGATGCCATGACCCTTTTCCTCCTCAGTCATCAAATTATCAAGCTCCTTAGAGACATCTCAGAAGGTTGTTTCCTAAAGATGTGATGAATTTAATATGTAATGTTTTTATTCATATAAAGAAAGATCTTCCTAGTCTATGAAAATAAAGTAAATAAGAAATTATAGATTTTGATAATCAAAGCCACCCAAATCAAATTCAGAAAATAATCATCATAAGTTGTCTATTTCGGCAGTGAAACTAGACAAAGGGGTTTCCATAGAAAGGGTTCATAAACAATTCCATGCCTATTTTTTCACCACTTAATGTGTATTCGAGGAAAACTGGCTTTAGTATTTCCCCACTACAATGGGTGGATTGGAAGGAACAATCATTATAGTAGTGGGAAGGGACCAATGGTAGGTTACCTAGGTAGGAGGGATCTCCTTCCCCACTAATTGTTCAACCCCTAGATCTAGAAATGGTGTTTGGAAAGACTTATAGGATATATGGTGACACTTGATTGGGGAAAATCCACATTAGGGTCGTGAAGGGTATCCTCAGGAGGGGAGCGGTCTGAATCACTCCATGTTGAGATAGGCCACACAGATAAAGCCCCTTCTAGATGCATCTGATGGAAGATCAAGCATCTTCTCACCATATGTATAGTAATTGGTGGTGTAACCATCATGGAAACTACATGAAGAGGTATAGATAGCATTGATATTAGGGTTGAGGTGGGAAGAAGGACCGTTAATGGCTTTTAGACCAGCCAAATTGGCCTTCCTAACACCCCTTCATGGAAATAGTCCACCCACATTTGGGTATATTATATGGATAGACATGTGGATCTAATCATATTAGGGATAATAACCTCTAGGGTGGAACCTTCCACCATAATTATAAGACAAAACTAATGAAGAATTGTGGGATGGGATTCTCCCATTAGCTGAAAGGTAGGAAGAAGTGTGGTCTTTTGAAGGTACCCAAATTTCCTGGTAAACTGGTAGGGGAGGTATTACTCATATATATCCACTCAATATATGTGAGAAGATATCATCCCATACCAATGTGTGATTCTATATGATTTATCCTATGAAGAACCTCCACCATCACCACTTATTGACTCATCAGGGGTAGGGTACAGTGGAAATGAAAAGTGAGAAGAGTCCTTCAGAAGCTCGGCCGCATCATTAACCCAAAATTTCATAGGACAAACAATGGAAATATTAAGAAGGGTGTATAGAATGTTAGAATTAAAACCCCTTGAAGTATGTTGATATAAATTGATGGATAAATGTTCTGTTATACACCCATAAAATGTTAAAATGGTCTACTAAGAAAAAGTGGGGGTTTACCTTCTTGATTCTACCCAAACAACTCATAATGTTGGGAAGGAGTATGAGTGGCTGGACTAATTGGTTGACCCTACGCTAGTGTAGCTACCTTAATCAGTTTATAAACATAGACCCTGGTATATACATCACGAGATGTGAAGATCCATCTGCTCAGATACATGGAAAAAACTACTAATCTAAGCTCAGGTGACACATCTAGTTGAATCTCATATCCCAAGGTAGTATATCATCCCACAATGAGGGTGGAGCAATATGAATTGGGAATTTATCAAGACTGGTGGGATAGATGAGTTTGACTACAGAAGGCTCTCGACCTTGGACCATTCACTGAAATAAATGACCATATCCAATCCTCAAATGGTATAAGTGTCCAAGCATAAGAGATTGATCAAGTAGTGCATATACTATAACCTCTATACTCCTTGTAAATGGGGACACATGGTTGGTATTGTCCCATATAGTGGACGTCGTATGAAATATATCATACTTTTTTCCAAGAATGTTGATTCCTCTATGTTGGTGGATGTCCCATAAGCTTATCCCCACCTCTCCATGAAATAAATGGAATGTATTGGAAATTGAACACCAAAAGCACAACAGTTCAGCTAGGATTTCACTTTTAGGGAATAAACTGAACTGGGAGACCCAAGCTGCCTGATACTAGTTCACTATTTCCAACTCACCAGGGGACTCCAAACAGATTTGATTTACCCAGAATGCCCAATCCTATTCATCATAGAATCATCAACCGGATCACATGTCCTATTTGGTGGTCCACCCACCATTAGGATTTTCTTGGGAAATGGATATCAAGGGAGGGGTACCCATAGGTGATTAGACTCGTGGAATTGTTGAGACAACAACTATCTCAATGATTCCATGCACAGCCTTCTAGTACGAACACGTTATCTTGAATGGGATAACTTATTATTCCTACTGTTTAAGAAATATTGGCTTGATTGTGACCTTGATGTTCTTATGAAATAATGAAGAGAGTATAATGGTCAACCAATGGAAAAGGGACATCATCAAAGATAGAAAAGTCATATTACAATAGCTACACAAATAATTGGTATGTTAAAATCTCTAGCGTAAGAATATCTTTTAAGAAACTATCCCAAGGGACAATGCTGGACCAAATATGGTCCTCAATGTCCACAATCATGGATTTCCTCATCTGTGTCGATTCCTTCAAGGTCTTTGAAAAATCCATTGGATTATTCACATAAAGATCCAAATGGACCCAAAAAGTTAGTCCAATGAAGAAGTTGATGGATAAGGGAAAAAAATAACCAAAGGACATAAAAATAGGGTCTTCATGGGTCATCGCATATTGATCCAAAAGACGTTACATGTAATCCATTTCTTGTGTACTGATAGTACGTGAGTGCCATATCACACATACAACATCAATAAATGGAAGAAATTTCCCACGTACGACCTCAGTATGTGGAAGGCCCGCAAGGTACTGGCCTGTGGAGCATTGTCCAGGAAACATAGGGGTTCGTGGAAAGAATAAATTTCAAATCAGGGCCTCACCATACTAATATTCAAAGTGTGCTGATTTAGATTTTTATGTTCAGTTTAATAATGTTTAATATGTGGGTTGTCAGTTTACGTTTAGTGTGTAAAACTTGTATATCGTGTAGTGTTCTCCTATGTGGAAGTACGGACATAAGTATTAAATTACCTGATGCAATTCGTGAAACCCAAAATTTGGTTCACGTGTATAATCTATTATGAAGATTTTGGTTCAAAAAATGTACAGTGTGGTTTGTGAATACGGATTTTGCAAAGGAGTCTGTACGCAGACACAATAGAAGCTGATGGAAGGTTGAGATCTCTTTTCACTATGAGAAATTTTAAATGTCCAATGAACTGGGCTCCTATAAATAGGTGTGGTCCCCTCCAATCAGAACTATATACTCAAACACAAACATTTTCAGTTCAAGACTGCTTCTACATCAGAAAATCTTTATCTTCATTCTGAATGGACCCCATTCCAATGGAGGGAATTTTTAGTGTCCCAAAAGAATTTAAAAGGGAATTAAATACTCCCACAATCACTTTTTAGAAGGCCTTAAACATTCCCACATGTCCAGAAAGAAAAATGGATGAAATTTGAATTTAAATTTTGAGAAGAAACAAGAAAAATTAAATTTTTCTTGAGTTTTATCTGAACTGTGTACCATCACGGGAAAGGTTAGCAGGGTGTATGAACCACGAGCACTAGTACATAGAAGTAATAATGAGGCACTAGCCCATGGGTTTATGACCATCCATCCCAAGATGGTGTGAACCATGTCATCTATGAAATCGTGTGCAGGAATTTCATTTGCATACCATCCTTTGAACGTAGCAGTTCACGGATGAAGAAAGATGGAAGAGTTCTGCGAACCACGAACCATGAAGCATAACCTCCAAAAAACCAGGGTTGATCGATCCTTCTCTTGTATGAGATATATCTTCATGGGATTCTAGAAATGTTCCCTCATTCCCAAAGATATAATTTCCCTAATTATCTAAAAATGTGAACAAGATGAAGTGAAGGGGGACTGATGAAGAAATCATAGAGGGACCCTATAGGTTGGAAGAATGAATTCAGAGGGGATTCCGACTTTGGTTTCGAATCATCAATAACGTGAAAACATTGAATCAAATTTCTGCAGGAATAACCAGTATTAAACTATATAAAAATGAAACATAATAAAAATTGGTGAACCACGAAGAAAATTGGAACTACCGTGATCCATAAATTTCTCATGGATGAAATCCCGATGAACCACATGTTTTAGGACCCTTTTCAATATAGTGCTCTTCCTGGTTCATCATTATGGTGATTGAAACCTATTCCAAATACTACATTAGTTCATGGGAGGAACACAGAGCGACATGTAAAACCACACCTGGGACCGCATACCACTTTGGTATGCATTGGTCCACACCTATGTTCATGTACTACTTTGGAATGAGGACAACCCATCTTCACACATTTTATTATGGTATGTGGGGCTCCCCCATCCTCCATGAGAAAAAAATAAGCGGAATGGTGCATCTTCAGGTTTCCTTCCTCCAAGATCTAATATCACTCCTCCATTATAGTCATGTCCTCCATATATCATCTGTGAACTAGTCCACTAGCCTTAGGAAAAATCCTCCTCTGAATCCTTCTTACCTGTATGATCAGATCACTAGGTGCATCAACGCACCTCTCTGAGTCTACACACCCATGGTACGTGGAGTCATGAGGGCTACCCCTATAATTATTTGGACCCCCCATAATTTCCCTATGTATGAATTCCCATGGAAACCTAGAGTCCATCCTTGGGATACTAACTTTAACCTCCTTGTTCTAGGGATCAAGGACGATCACTTGCTTTTCCATTCAATGAGGAAAGGTGACCGGTGAAAGAGATCATGATCACTTTTCCTTTCAATAAGGAGCAACATTCCTCCACTTTCTTAGAACACATTCTGGGAAACTCATAATAAGGTAAGTCCCTAACTATCTGAGAGATGAGTCACTTGAAATCCAATGTCATCCCACATTGAAGGGTTCTTTGCTCTGTGACCTTACTCATCATTAACTCAACTTCTCCCATCATAGGCCCGACCTCTTCCATCAATGGAATAGAAGGTGTGTTCTTTGTTGCATCTCTCACATCCTCTTATTTATCACACTGAGTATGAATCATGTGGTCTTAGATATTTTTGATGATTACATCAACCACAAAATTAACCCATCTTGAACTATGATAACTCTGATTCCTGTTCAAAACAAGATACATAGGATTCCTGCTTGGAGGCCTGATCATAAAGTGGTTCTCTTCCAAAAGGGTCCATCAAATCATGTCCCTATAATGGGAAGCTTCCTTGCATTAGCCCAACCCAAAATGAACTATGATAATTCTGATTCCTATTCAAATTACATTATGTATGAAACCTTATTTAAGGCCCTATCTCAAAGGGGTGCCCTCCCAAAAGTGTCCACCCAATTATGCCCCCAACAAATGGGCCTCCTCCCAAGTCCAAGCCCCAATTTAACCGAACTATGTGGGCTCTAATTGCTATCACAAGGATACGTAAGAATCCAATATTATGGGTCCAACCCCAACATCAATCCTTATATTATCTCTCTTGGATGATCATAAACTCTAGATCACCTTATTTCATGACTTAATTCAGAATTTTCTTCATAGAATCAATTCTATGTATATCCATGATGACCCTGCCACCCAGGGGTAGCCCACATATACACTCATTGGGAATGGACCAAGGATTCATGAACATATAAACACAACTTAAATATATAAGAGTTTTATGTAATAGGAAATAATTACCCCCCAAAGGGTGTGATGATCCCAACCTCCCGTCATCTTGGACAATGGAGTCCTTAAGTGTCATTGGCCAAATTGTCAACCAATGACCACCAAATTTTGAAAGCAGGTCCATGAATCATGGATACTCATGACATTTGGTGTTTATTCCATCATGAATAAACCCATTGGAGACCATCTTAGGAATTCATATCCTAAGAAGAAAAATTTCACAAATACTTAACCCCATGAAATAGACAACAGGTACCATTTGACTACGGAAGCTCCTTCATAATGCATAATGGAAAAACATCCTAGTCCTTGTGGGATCAATCCAATTCCCCCTAATGAATAAGGATGTGGATTGAGCTGAGAGAAATATAACGATGTGAAACTCTCTAACATCACAGATGAATGATGATTCTCATTGTACCATTTTTTCACCTATACATGTGCCACCTCAAGTCAAGACAACATAGACATGGCCATGTGACATTGGTAGGATTCCATGTGTCTCTACATGTTGTTTACTTATTATAAACACAATTTATATAGATACTTAAATACCTTGTCTAGATTTTCCACATGAGAAGACATGGGGATAGCTGGACACTCTCTATACCCTTGATACATGTTGTATACCACCTTCAAAAGTGATTATAGCTCTTGATTTCGTTAGTTTGGATATGTATAGGTTGAGTGTGTTCCCTTATTCCTTTACCTCAAGGTTGTAATGCATCATTACATCCATATCACTGGATTTTCATCCCCTCTAGATGGATGATCTTGGATAGAGTTGGGGATTCCCTCCATGACACTAGAGTGTGATCATCTATCTACTTTGTTCCCTAGATGGGGTGTGTGGAATCGATGTATCCATCCTAAGAATGGCATTTATCCTCCATATAATAGGTCATATCTATAGGGTTTTGGAATAATTAACATATGATCCCCTACATTGTAGGTTGATCCAAATTGGGTTCATGGTGTCCCACATTTATTCTAGGCATGACACCATATATGTGTATCATGATCTTATTAGACCGGTGAACTATCTTGGGTTGTCTGCAATGAGCTAGACCTCTTCATCGAGAGTCTATGATGATAGCATATCTCTCAGAGTAGATACTCCCAGAAAAAGAATTTATTTATATAGAATCATGTGGCTGACAGTTGGTTATGACTTCCTAGTGGTGTGGTATCTTTCTTTAGTATATCTTGGTGTTTCTATTATACATTGTTTGTTTTGTATTTTATTGAGCGGACTATACTTGGTGCTTTTGGTTTAGTGGTTTGGGGGTTTCCTAATGAGTATTTCTATACTCCACCATGCACGGTCTTTTCCTACACATCTCATGTTTTATGCAGATGATAACCCCTTTTATAGTGTCCTAGGAGGATAGGTAGCGGGTGGAACATAGAAAGATCTTTTCAGACTAAGGTGTTTTACTAGGATATTTCATTTGACTTCTTCCACTCCCGTGGATCATATTGTAATCTTTATAGTTTTTGGTTGGGCTAGTATTTTTCCCTATATTCCACTTTTAGTACATTACTATAGTTCTCTTTGGTAGGATCTTATATATATGCATTCATTATTTCAATTGTTTTTCATTACATCAATGTATGGGCTTGGAGATGTGTGCATGTGTATAGTTGATTTAGGCTAACTCCTCCCATTTGTGATATAAGTCTACTAGGTGCTAGTTTGTATCCCCTGACCTATTAGAGGTGGGATTAGGGTAGTCATGGGTCGAGCCTCAGTGGGTTAGGTCATGATAGAGTGGTATCAAAGGATTTGGTTCTACTTTATGATTAAAGCTGGAGAGATTGGTTTGGGGAAATAGTTTTATGTTTTTCGAGTTTTTCTTTAAAATAAAGGATTCTAGAATTGGTTTGTAAGATAATGTATCCATACACCAGGACTCTGATCACTAACCATTTAACTCGGTAAAAGTTAAAATTGGTCGCATGGGACATTTTTGGTACATGAATCATATAGTAATGGTTGTGTTTTTCATGTAATTGTTGAGTTAGCTCCCATGATATACCCTTTTGACCGCATTACCACTTGTTGTATTTCAATATTCCTCTTTGAAGATATCCATATCGGATTCCACTATGTGATCATGAGGATGGTCCACCATGTGTTGAGGCAGTGGTACAGGGGCATGTACTGGAGATAACACCTCTTGGTTGTTTACCATCTATACCACCACATCTTGAGAAGTAGCTAGTTCTGGTAGTATCAAATGATTATGCAGATAGGTTGAGTGTGTTTCATGAGTTTTATAGGTAGTGAACTCCCATGTTTTAGGTTTATCAATATCCCCAGGAAGATGAGGATTGGATAGAGTCATTCACTCACGTTTTTCACCTTATGAGGATACTTGTGGATCATATGGAGTTCCTCACAACTATTATTCTTTAGGGATTTTATGAGTGATGGTGTAACTTCATGACTCACTCACATGATGATAAAAATCTATTAAGGTCGTACATTGAGTTTCCCTTCATGGAGTAGTTCTATCTAGCTATGTAGAGATCATTATGCTTACAAGAGATTATGAATATGTAGTAGTGTAGTTTAACCATGTAGGAATAATTAGTATGGTTTTTTGATATCTCATGTTACTCATTCTATATGATGTAGTATAATTTCATTAGGAATTTTCCCTCTGAGTAGGGTTTAAAATGTGACACCAGGGCTTCAGTGGTATCCACTTTCTTTCCCACCTAGGTTTTAGTGCTTCAGTGAGCCTTGTCGGTGGAGAGATTTCAAGAGGAGAAGACATCAGTTGTGGGAGATAACAGTGGGAATATAGTAGTTGAGACCTCAATAGTGGGATTTCGACCACAATCAAAGTGATCCAAGAGTGTCATACGCTTTAAGAGGTGAACCCAAGACTTGGGGACATCAGTAAAGGGCTATCATATTGGATTGAATTTGCTAAGAGACAGAATATGTTTCTCCTATGATAGTTAGGGACATCTGGCTTCGTATTTTCAAACCCATTGTATAGTTCACTACAAGATGGTCAAGGGACTATTGAGGTACAGGAATAGGTAGGATTAGGGTGTTCCATAGAATTTCAGACATGAAAAAGGGGTCGGTAGTGATGAAAGAGGTGGTCGGAGGTTCGACCTATTAAAACCACTACCCCTAGGTGGTCAACACCAAGCTTAAGGAGTTGGGGGAGAGTGATAAGGCCAGCTGCAATATATTGAGGCATAAGACCCTGAGGCTCTAGGGATGATTTGAGGTACAATAAGTTATTTTATTCTTCAACTACAGTACGAATATTTATAGTTTCTAGTCATTCAGTCTTTTACACTTTTCTAGTATGAGACTTAGAGGTTTCATTTTATACATTAGATTGAACCTTGTGGTTGGAGACACCATCAAACAGTTAATTAGATATTGATCACCTGTGCTGACAGTACGATTTCTAATGTGGTGGTGGGAGTTCAATATGGGATCTCTTCATTTCAACAATTAGGTCTTATGATTACATCTTAGTAATGGACTGGATAGACATATTTCTTTCCCATTTTGACCGATTTAGTAGAAGGATGAGGTGTCTCCATAGTAATGGAATAAGGTTTTTCTTTTTTGGGTATATATAAAATCATGGAAATCTAGGATGAGCTCATGAATAGGAGAGTGTATAGGATTTCGCTTAATTTTTCTAGAATGGATCTTGGAGCAGTTAATGATTTGGGATATCAATTTACTATAGTGTTGGAAGAGTATCAGGACATCCATCATGAGGAAATACAATTTTTACCTCCAGATCAAGAGCTAGACTTCTGAATTGACTTGCAATCTAGGATGGAACTAACATTGGAACCAATATATCGGATTGATCTTATAGTTATTTGAATGCTGAGGGTGCAGTTGGTGGACTTGTAGAAGAAGGAATTTTTAAGATATAGTGTTTCCCCTGAGCATGGCGAGTGTTGTTCTCTAAAAATGAAGATGGTATATTGAGGTTAGGTGGAGATTATTGGTTCCTAAATCAAGTGAACATGAAGAATAATTATCCACTATAGAGGATCAAAGACC